>CM070555.1:19415697-20068401 GCA_036346405.1 Phyllostachys edulis | reverse complement strand
TAAAGATGGTTTTATAGAAATAAAATCAAAAGGGTTTGGACTTGGGCGAAAAGGATGAATGGTGGAGTGCGAGGTTTATGCACCTGCTTAGTCTGTTAAGATTAAGACCGAGGTTTAAATTGAATACGCCCAAGTCAATTGAGGACCGGTCTTTGGCGCATTTTGTTATGCCTTATCGTACAACCACATGTCTGTATGGGCAGGACTGGCTTAATAATTTGTAATACCTTTTAGTTATTTGTGCTATGTTGTATGTATGGGTGTCGGGTGAGCAGTTTTCCCATCTGGCGCAAGAGGGGTTTTAGGAGGGCAGTCGGTCAATGGAAGCGAAACCTTAGCGGGCACAAGTACTTTAAGGTAGAACATTATAACGACCTTGTGATGTTTGCTCTGTCACACGCCTTAGGAAGCGTGGATTGGCCGACACAAAGAGTATAATATCTCGTGTGGGTAAAGTTGTACAAACTCTGCGAGTGTAAAACTATTGAATAGCGCGTCCACGGTCATGGACATGCTAGCAAAGCCACTCGAGTTAGTTTTGTTTTTGGTTTTAAAATGATTTCAACAGATAATTTCGGATGGATAGTCTGTGGGAAAATTAGGCGGGTAGCCATTGTGATTGGAGGATATCCATCATCTTTTATGGAGGTTATCCACAATAAACTATTGTTATTTAAAATGGTGATTTAGATTATTGTATAAAATGGCTTTGTAATCTAATATGATTATTTAAAATTAAAAGCTAACGCTTTCATAAAATAACCTTGCCGGTATCCTTTGTCTACCTTATGCATGCATATCAATTCCATATTAGGTGTAACTTGCGAGCACGGTAGTAGTGCTCACTCTTCTTGAATAATCTTTATTAGAGAAGATATCTATCAAGGCGGTGAGGATCTTGGCGCTTAGGCTGCGCCCCGCACGATTACTGTGGCGAATCGTTGGGTCTACTACTATTATTTTCTCATTGTGTTTTACTTTATTTGGCCTCGGGCCCTTTGTAATAAACTCTGAATAAATATTAATAAAATCGTGATATGTTTTGATTATCACTTTTGTTTGATGTGTACATTAGCTATCTGGACTAATGTATGAACACGAAGAATTCGGGATCCTTCGCTCCGAAGTTCGACAAAAGTGGTATCGAGCCATATCGATTGTAGGTCGTGGCTTTAGAATTTTCTTAAGGATTTATTTTTCAAAAACTAAACATATTTTGAGTCTATTCAAGAGTCTTCTCAACACTTCTTTTTAAAATGGTTATCAACTTATCTTATTCTCTAAATTGTAGATGGCTGAACAACCAACCCGGATTTCCCATGGAATTTTCACGACAACTTGTCAGCACTTCTATGGAAGATGATGCAACACTTAGGTTACAACCAGAGACCAACTTATCAAGGGTACATGTATAAAGTGGGGAACCAAGAGCGTTGGAGACTTGAAGTAATCCTCTCGCCAACCTTCAACCAAACACAAACCACCACATCTTGGCGCCGGTGAGGCGTGATAATTTCGTTGATGGACTTGAGGATGCAGCCAGAGAGGCAACACGTCGCCTCGCCATATTTACAACAATTATTTTGAGGACTCAGGGTTTCACTACCACCCATGCACATTCAGGCTAAATTTGGATAGCACCTTTAGATCTGCTTGAGTATGAGGACTCTCTGAGCTTACTCACCAAGTGGACTGTCTAAGGCAATGGATTATGCCTCTGGGAACACTCTGGATGAATCTACGTAATACTCGAGCGACACGCTGAGATCACGAGAAGAAAGGCTGAAAGCAGCGGAAGAAGAGCTGGCTATATACAAGGCAGGAGAGGGTAGTACTTGCGAGCCAGATTATACCCCTCTTACACCTTAGCTGTATCTCATATGATCGTTAGATGCGAATTATGAGCTATCAATGTCTCTTGTGATAGCCATAATCAAACAATAAAATAAAATAATAAAAGGACTATTTTTGGCAAAATTTGGTTCTTTTGTCTTGTGCTTGTTAGTTCTTGGGCTGTTAAAAATATTATTCCCTTAGAACTTTATTTATATACTCTATTCTGAGTCTTTAGAAGATTCCACAGATGGTTACCACACGCGCCGGCAGTGGTAGCGCTCAAGGCCAAGGAAATCAAGCGCAGATTACCGGAAAACCCGTCCAAAGAACCACCTCCTCCACCAAAGAAGGGCTGATTGGCGCGGATGATGGCCAATCAAACACATCTGATAGACCTGTTAGCTCAGTCCATTAACATCAACCAAGCAGCACCAGCTCAAGCACCACCACCACCTCCACCTGCACAAAGATTGACCATGGCAGAATTTATGCGTATCGTCCACGACCTTCTCGGCTGACCTGAGCCAATGGATGCCGATGGTCGGATCCGTGCTATCGGGAAGAAGCCGGATATCACTCAATGTCTTGATCGTGAGAGAGTCTGTTTGCCTCTCATCGACTCACCGGTCCCGCATCGTAATGGTGGGATAACTATAACATCTCCCATCGCCGATCGCGAGACTATCTCTTGGGAGGAGTTTGTGCGGGCTTTTCGCCATGCACATATTCCTTGAGGATAATGACCCTAAAGAAGAAAAAGAGTTCCACAGCGCTCAAACAAGGCAACCGCACGGTGGGGAATACTGCACAAATTCAACCACTTGCTCGCTATGCCCCAAACGAGATGTGGCTAGTGATGAAGAAAGGCGAAAAGGTTCATGGATGGTTTAAGCGATGAGATCTCGATCCACTGGTCTCCAATGACTACTGACTTCCAGCGGTTAGTGAATAAAGCTTTTCGCCAGAGGCCAAACATCTGCAGATGGAGAACCGCAAGAGAAGGATGGCGCTCGTAAGTACAATCTTTGGAGGACAACCCAAGCCTCGCGTTACACACCTCGGCCACCACGGCGTGGAGGATTTGATCTTCCACCCTCGAGCTCCAAGACCAACGGCGCCCCAATACTTTAGGCTTCGTAGCAACTCAAGCTGGAGGTCGGTCTCGCAGAAGAATCGATTTCATCGGCAATCGGAGTGACTTGTTTCCCTTTACTGCGAGGCGGGGCATTATGCTAACAGATGCCCTAAGAAGTCGCAAGGTGCACCACCGCTAGGCGGCACCAGAGTTCCAGCCACCGGTGGCAATCAAAAGCCGCGAGTCCAGTATACGAAGGGACGTGTGAACCACGTTACTGCAGAGGAAGCTCAAGCGGCACCGGATGTCGTCCTTGGTACGTTTCCAATCAATTCAGTACCAGCATTAGTTCTATTTGATTCCGGAGCATCGCACTCTTTTGTTTCCAATAAATTTGTGGGAAAACATGGGTTACCTATCTCTCCTTTAGATAATCCTATGATAATTCACTCCCCGGGCTCAGAAATGAGAACTAGTTATCTTTGCCCAAACCTTACCCTTGAAATATCAGGAGTAACCTTCCTAGCAGATTTGATAGTTTTGCATTCTCAAGGTTTGGATGTGATTCTTGGAATGGATTGGCTAGCCAAGAATCAAGGACAAATAAATTGTGCCAATAGGTCTATTGCTCTTACCAATAAGCAAGGAATCTCAGTGGAATTCAAGCCCAAGACTAATCTGGGAGGAAGATCGAGTTCTAACCAACTTGAAAGAGTTAAAGCTTGAAGATATACCAATGGTACAAGAATTTCCGGATGTTTTCTGATGAACTACGGCATGCCACCCGACAGGACGTAGTATTTATAATTGACTTAGTCGAGGACCGCCCCAATCTCAAAGCGACCCTCTGAGAATCTTGCCGCCAATGAGTTGGCGAGATGAAGAAAGCAGATAATGGAACTAAAAGCAGAAAAGGTTATATCTGACCAAGCTCATCACCTTGGGGAGCACCGGTATTATTTGTCAAGAAAAAGACAATAGTATGAGAATGTGTGTGGATTACTGATCACTTAATGAAGTGACAATCAAGAATAAGTACCGCTACCTAGGATCGATGATCTGTTTGATCAATTAAAGGGAGCAAGTGTATTTTCAAGATTGACTTGAGATCAGCTATCACCAATCAAGATCGAACCGTAAGATATCCCAAGACGCATTCACAACTAGATATGGGTGTATGAATTCACGGTGATGTCGTTCGGTTTGACAAACGCCTCGCTTATTTCATGAATATGATGAACAAAGTGTTCATGGAATTCTGGATAAGTTTGTGGTTGTGTTCATCGATGACATTCTCATTTATTCAAAGAATGAAGAAGAACACGAGGATCATCTCGAGAATAATTTTGGGAAAACTTCGGAGAAAATCAGCTTTATGCCAAATTTAGCAAGTCGCGAATTTTGGCTAAGTCAAAATGGCATTCCTTGGACATATTGTGTCGGCGGGGAGGAGTTGCGATAGATCCATCAAAGTTGAAGCCGTAATGGATTGGAAACAACCCAAGTCTGTCTCGAGAGGTGAGAAGTTTCCTTGGATTAGCGGGTATTACATGATTTATTGAAGGGTTCTCCAAGATAGCAAGACCCATGACTCAACTTCAAAAAGGAGAAAAAGTTTGAATGGACGGAGGCTGTGAAAAGAGTTTACAAGAAGCTGAAGAAGAGATTAGTGTATGCGCACGGTGTTATCTTTTGATATTCATAAGGATTTTGAAATCTTCGTGATGCATCCGTCAAGGACTTGGATGTGTACTTATGCAAGAAGGTAAAGTAGTGGCTTATGCATCTCGTCGATTAAGACCACACGAAGAAATTATCCGACTCATGATCTCGAGTTAGCGACAATTGTGCATGCTCTAAAAATCTGGCGGCATTATCTTATTGGTAACATTGTGAGATTTTCACGGATCATAAGAGTCTGAAATACATTTTACTCGATCGAACTCAACCTCGGACAACGAAGATGGCTAGAGTGATAAAAGATTACGACCTTGGAATTCATTATCATCGGGGTAAAGCAAATGTAGTTGCGGATGCCACGAGTAGAAAAGGCGTGTTGCAATACCATCACAGTTCGGAAGAATCGGCGAAATTGTATGAAGAACTGAAGCATCTAAATGGAGATTGTCAACCAAGGATGTGTCAATGCTTTGGAAGTTCAACCCACTCTTGAGTCGATTAGAAAAAGCAGGTTAGAAGCGAAGACATCAAAGAAATCAAAAGAATATGAGAAGAGGCAAAGCCCGAGTTCTCGAGGATGAGCAAGGAGCAGTATGGTTTGGAAATCGCATCTGTGTGCCTAATCGTGAGAATTAAAGCGATCAATTCTAAAAAAGCTCATGAATCACCCTACTCCATTCATCCGGAAGTACCAAAATGTACGGGATCTGAAGGAGAAGTATTGGTGGAGTCGACATAAGCGAAATCGCGAGTTAAATGCACATTGCGATATATGTCAACGAGTTAAGGCGAGCACCAAAGACCCATTGGTTTGTTGCAACCACTACCGATTCTGAATGGAAGTGGGAAGAAATTGGTATGGATTTCATTCTGGACTTCCTAGGACCCAAGCAGGATGTGACTCCATTTGGGTGATAATTGACCGATTGACCAAAGTGGCCCATTTCATTCGATCAAGACCACCTATCGAGTAGCAAACTAGCGAAATATATGTGGCCAAGATTGTTTGTTTACATGGTGTACCCAAGAAGATTGTCTCGATAGAGGTTCTCGGTTCACATCCCGATTTTGGAAGAGTCTTCATGAAGCTTTAGGAACCAGACTCAACTTCAAGATACGTATCACCCTCGAGACGGATGGTCAAAGCAGCGTCAACCAAGTTCTTGAGGACATGCTTCGAGCACATGCCTTAGATTATGGAAAAAGTTGGGACAAGAATCTACCCTTTGCGAAATTCTCGTACAACAATAGCTATCAAGCTAGCTTACGAGATGTCTCCATTTGAAGCTTTATATGGCGAAAATCACGAACTCCGCTCCTTTGGGATGAAGTAGGAGAGCACCAATTCTTGGACGAGAATTGATCAAAACGCCAAAGCAAGGTTAAAGCAATAAGAGAACGTCTGAAAGTAGCTCAAACCCGACAGAAAAGTTATGCTGACAATCGAAGAAGAGAATTGACATTTGAAATAGGAGATTTTGTTTATCTCAGAGTTACTCCACTTAGGGGAGTAAGAAGGTTTCGAACCAAAGGAAAACTCGCACCCAGATTTGTGGGTCCTTACAAAATTTTGGCAAAGAGAGGTGAAGTCGCTTATCAGTTGGAATTGCCAACCTCCTTGTCTGCAGTACACAACGTCTTTCATGTGTCACAACTAAAGAAGTGCCTTCGAGTGCCAGAGGATCAGACTCTTTTAGAGAGTATCGATCTACAAGAAGACCTCACTTATGTAGAACAACCAATCAAGATTCTAGGCGTCATGGAGCGTGTTACGAGAGCAAGATCATCCGATCATATAAAGTCGATGGAGCCACCACCTGAAAGTGAAGCCACACAGGAGCGAGAGGAAGATCTTAAGGCGAGTATCCCCATCTTCTTCTTGGCCAAATCTGAATCTCTGGTCGAGATTCCTTTAAGGGAAGGTTTGTAACAGCCCAAAATTTTAATTTCAGAGAAAATTTAAAATTATTTATTTTTGTGGAAATTCTGAAATTTTAAAACTTTTCCTAATTAGTTAAAGCTAAAATAAATTTAACTGCAAAATCTATTATCAAGTTTAAGTTGGAAATAATTTTATTAAGTCTAAAATGACTCTAAAATTTATGTGAATTTTTCTAGAATTATTGGAAGTATTTTGCTATATTCTAAAGCTAAAATGAATTAATCTGAATTTTTAAAATGGAAAACCAATTAAAATCCTAAGCAGTGTTGGGCAGCTTAGGCCCATTTACCTCCTCCTTGCAGCGGCCCGCTCTCCCAACTCGGCAACCGTCCGATATGCATCGAGGCGGCCCTCACGCTGAACACGCCTTACGGTTGCTCACGCACCTTGGATCGAAATCCAACCACCCGCGCTCGTCGTTTTCCTCCTTTCTTCTCTAAGCGCTTGGCGTGCACCGCCGCCATTGCCGCCTTCGAAGCTCTTAAACGCGACCATTCGCCTCCTTACTTCGCGATCGTGCGCATTCAAACCACGTTTCTCTCGCTTCCACTTAGCGTTTTCCCTCTCTTTAACCCTCTTTAACCTCCACTCGCTCGCCGCCGCCATTGAAGCCGCACGATCTCCGTCTCTCTTTGCCCGCCCCTATAAAGGAGCCTCGGGGCGCCTCCATCTCCATGACTTCGCCGCCCACTCCTCACTCCTTTCGCTCTCACCTTGTGGAATTTGGAGATTTCTCACCGTGGCCAAGTTTTACATCTTCTTCAATTCCGGCGTCTCGTCGTCGCCGCATCCTCATCTCCGCCACCAGACCTCGCGGCGTCATTGCGATCACGGTCGCTCACCCATTTTGCCCAAGACCCTCGAGATCACCTTCTCCGTCGACACCGTCGCCGTCGCGCTAAACCTCAACTCCGGCGAGCCTCGGTCCGCGCCGCTAAATTAGTAAGCATCGTGTTCGGCGTCTCCCTCTCTCGATAAGCGCCCTCGCGCCTCGCCATGGCGTAAGCGCGGCGAGGTGGTCGCCGAGCCTCGCCGGACTCGGCCTCGTGGCTCAGCCACCTCGGCGCCAACACGGCGCCACGTCGGCTCAGTCAGGCGTGGCGGCCGCGTGATGGCCACGTCACCTCCCACGCCAACTCGGCGCCACCTCCGAGCCCTAAGGCTCAGTGGACTTGGTCCATGTGAGCCATGTCTGAATTCAAATTCATTTAAATCCATTTAAAATCATCGCTGACGTCATCATGCGCAATAATTAGAATTTCCTTTAGGAGAATAATTCGAGAAAATTGTTTAAATAACGATTTGGTTTAAAATTTGTAAAATTCATAACTTTTGCATTATAACTCCAAATTAGATGATTCAAGTTGCTAAAATTTTAGAAAATTATTGTCTAACTAAATAAAATATAATTATTCAACTTGGAGTTCAGTTTTGTTTTGTTTTAGAATTTAGAATTCATTTAAATCTCAAATTTAGGTTAAAATTTGTAAAATTCATAATAATTGAATCCTAACTCCAAATTTAGTGAAACAAATTTCTAAAATTTTATAATTTGATTATTTAGCTCAATAAAACAAAGTTATTATATTTAGACTTGGTTTATTTTGTATTTTTGAGTTTTATTTGAATTCTATTTGATTTGACTTATTTTCACGTTTAAACTTGACGATTAGGAATTAGATACTTCTCAAGGCGTAGATTTTCGGTACTTGCGAAGGCAAGTTATACTTTGACCATTTTGCCCTATTATTTTAAAGTTAATTAAATTCAGTTTTTAAATTATTAAATGCATGCATAATTTTATTCAAGTATTTCAAATTCTGTTTAAATAATTAGTTATTCCTATTATCCTTGTATGCCAAATTTTGGATGTTGCCTTGACATTCCTTTGTCACCTTAGATAAATTATTATGTTTAATAATCAAATGCTTCATAAATACTTAGACCATGATTTATGTTTTTGGGAGAATTTTAGCCAACTCAATAAAATTTCTTTGAAAATTAAAACTATGGTATTGTTTTACCATAGAGAATTTGTAAAGATGGTTTTATAGAAATAAAATCAAAAGGGTTTGGACTTGGGCGAAAAGGATGAATGGTGGGTGCGAGTTTATGCAGGGCTTAGTCTGTTAAGATTAAGACCTGGGTTTAAATTGAATGGCCCCAAGTCAATTGAGGACCGGTCTTTGGCGCATTTTGTTATGCCTTATCGTACAACCACATGTCTGTATGGGCGGGACACAGCTTAATAATTTGTAATACCTTTTAGTTATTTGTGCTATGTTGTATGTATGGGTGTCGGGTGAGACAGTTTTCCCATCTGGCGCAAGAGGGGTTTTCGGAGGGCAGTCGGTCAATGGAAGCGAAACCTTAGCGGGCACAAGTACTTTAAGGTAGAACATTATAACGACCTTGTGATGTTTGCTCATCACACGCCTTAGGAAGCGTGGATTGGCCGACACAAAAGTATAATATCTCGTGTGGGTAAAGTTGTACAAACTCTGCGAGTGTAAAACTATTGAATAGCGCGTCCACGGTCATGGACATGCTAGCAAAGCCACTCGAGTTAGTTTTGTTTTTGGTTTTAAAATGATTTCAACAGATAATTTGGGATGGATAGTCTGTGGGAAAATTAGGCGGGTAGCCATTGTGATTGGAGGATATCCATCATCTTTTATGGAGGTTATCCACAATAAACTATTGTTATTTAAAATGGTGATTTAGATTATTGTATAAAATGGCTTTGTAATCTAATATGATTATTTAAAATTAAAGCTATTTGCTTCATAAAATAACCTTGCCGGTATCCTTTGTCTACCTTATGCATGCATATCAATTCCATATTGGGTGTAACTTGCGAGCACGGTAGTAGTGCTCACTCTTCTTGAATAATCTTTATTAGGAGAAGATATCTATCAAGGCGGTGAGGATCTTGGCGCCTAAATTGCGCCCCAGACGATTACTGTGGCGAATCGTTGGGTCTACTACTATTATTACGCTTCATTGTGTTTTACTTTATTTGGCCTCGGGCCCTTTGTAATAAACTCTGAATAAATATTAATAAAATCGTGATATGTTTTGATTATCACTTTTGTTTGATTGTGTACATTAGCTATCTGGACTAATGTATGAACACGAAATTCGGGATCCTTAGCTCCCGAGTTCGAAACAAGCTAAACCATGCGACACCACCTCGATCATCAGTTCTTGTCCCTAACAACACTAACCTCGTGAGATAACTTGGGTCTCCTCCTCTGCCAAGCTTACCTCCTTTCTCAACCATTCCATGATCGCATCCAAGCCAAGCATTGAACAAAGAGGACAATATAGGCGGATCATGAACTTCGATGCTCTCGAACTATCAACACCACATCTGCGCCACCATCATGGGAGGTGAGCGATAGCGAGGCGGCGCCGCCCACCTCTGGCCGGGGCAGCGGTGGAACATCCACTGAGATAGCAACGTCGTGGCGGCAGGGGCCCATCTTTGCGAGGCAACAAGCTACTATAGTGCCCCACACCTTCGGCGGTGGGGGAATCGAGGGCGCCGCAGAGAGCGAGAGGAGGCATCTGGCGGCGATGAACTCGGTGTGGCTCAAGCAAAGCAACAAAGGGAGACGACAGCGGTGTGCATAAGCGAGGAAGAAGCGGTGGTGGGCGGGCGGAGGAGGCGAATCGGCCGAGTGGCGGCGGCGGCAATGTGATCTGGCCCGAACTCTGTGAGGAAGCGGCCGGGCGTCGGCGTCGAATGGAGCCGAAAATGCGTATGGGGAGGTGGCGTGGCGCAGCCATAGCCAGCGGTCAGACGAGGAGCCTTGAGTGGCGGCCAAGGAGCAGTAGGGCGGGCGCCAAGAAGCGGGAGGAGGCGGCATCCGCGAGAGGAGCATGGCGGGCGGGGGAGTGGGAGGCGGTTGCCGGGGGAGGCGGTGGGATTAAAACTAGGGTTTAGGGGAAATTGCCACCCCTGGCTCCACTTTAAGGCTGACCAGCCTCCCCTTGGGACAAAGCCTGACATGGGCCTTCGACCTAGATTCTAATTTCTTTTTTTCTAAATCCTGAAATTCAACCTTAATTACAACTTCCGTTTTCCTCAATTTCTTATTTAGTCAAACGGGATATTACATATTGTCATTATGCCTCCATTGATTATTTGAGTACCATGAATCCTTTGTCACCACAGCATGGATAATTTTAGTTGGACATATTTATATCATCAACATGGGTATCGTACAGATGTTTAGTTATGATGGGTTCATTATCACATGTGCCATAATGATTAATCTTGACTTAATGAAATATGGAATCGTAGTGGTTAACCACTGTTGTTACAATTGTGTACCATGACAAGGTATGTCATTGGTCCTGGTTAAACAAAATGATTTTCGCTCGGGTGAGCGGTTGTGCAGTGAGGGTGTGGATTTAACACGTTGTGGGTTTGTGGTAAACTTGCTAGAGTAACTTGTCAAGGACTTAATCTTGTGTGCCATTGAACTGGGCCTTAACTGTAACATCCCAAAAATTTGGTTTGTTTTGAAGTTTTAAAAGTAAAAATAACCATTTGAATTTTCCTGTTAAAGTTAAAGCTTATTTGGAATTTTTAGAGATCAAAAACAATTTAATATGAATAATCTCAACATCAACTATTATCAAAATTATTTTATTTGGTTTCTATGTGCTTGGATATATTTTCTAGATTTTTCTGAGTGCATTTGCTATTTTCTAGTTGTTATTTGCCTTTTCAGTATTTTCTAAAAAGAAAAACCTAATATTAAATCTCAGAAAACCACTTGGGCTCAATTCTCTTTTCGACCCGATTCTATTTTTCCTTTTGGCCCGGCCCGAGCCAGCCCCCTCCTCCTTTTGTTTTCTTCACGTGAAGCCCAACCGGCCTCACCGTTTTTCCTCACGCGCGCCTCGGGCCGCTACTCCATTCCTTGTGCGTGCGTGAAGCGGTAAAGCCGATCTTGGCGGCACCTCTCCTTTCTTTTCTTTGTCTCCTTCTTTGGTGGGTCTGCGCTTGACCCGTCACTCATCTTATTCCCCTAGACTCTAGAGTCCGAGTCAAGTACGTGAGTAGCGCCGTGCCAGCTTTCTTTGGAATTCCCCATCCGGTGCTATTTAAAGGATGCCCCTCACGTCAATCTCTTCGCACCAAGCCCCTCTCCAGAAACCCTAAGGCGCCACCTCGGGTTCGTTCTACGTTTTGTTGGATTTTGTCCAAGACCGAGCCGGCCGCCGAAAGCTTCTTCGCCGGAGTTCTTCTTCAACAATTCATCTCCGACCGTGATTCAAACGCCGTTGGGATCACAAGCCCATGTTCCACAGCGTGCTCACTTTATCTTCGGTCGAAGTGCACCGAATCACCGTCGCACCGTCCTCTCAAAATCCGGCCACTGACCACCAGTTCGATCTATTCAACGGTGAGCGTCCTTGTAATTTCAAGCGCGTCACTTTGCGCTATAAGTCCTTCTCACCCATTTCCTACCTCTCTCTTTTGCTCTCGGTCACCAAATTGCCATCGTTGGTCATCTTGTTGTTCGCCGGACAACACTTTCTTGTCGCTGGTGTGGTCAATCTCCAGTCGTCTCGAGTCAACTTCTATGATCCTCTCGTCATCGCCATCTCGGTGCTCCCCTTGGATTCTCTTGGGCGCCACCCAACCTTTGAAGCCGCCGCACCCGAGCTTTACTCCACCGCCAAAGTCACCACTTCCATCTATACTGCTTGCCGCCAAGCGATCCATCCATAACCAGAGCTTCGCCTCGCTTAGGGAACTCGTTTTTGTTCTTCCGGCTGTCGCTTGCCACCATTAAATCGTCGAGATCGCCATCAACCTTTGTCTCGGCCATGCTACCGCTCCTGTTGCTCCTTGTCTCTCTGTGTTGGTCGGCTGCCCACTAAGCCTTGAGTCACCCTTGGTCTATATGGCGGTCAATCATCAAGCCATGTGGCGGACCAAAGTCTACAGAGACCAAAGTCCAAGAACTTAGTCCACCATACACCAAGTCTATGCAATGTGGGACCCTTTTGTCAATCTCATTCAATTCTCTTTCTCTCTCCAGTACACTTGACCCCACAAGTCATCTATTGATTTCATATCTCTCTCACTTACCAGTGGACCCCACTTGTAAGTCTCCAATTCTTTTTATTTATTTTATTTTAATCCGAAGGAATATTTTCTAGATATTCTTTTCTCTCTCAATTTTATCATTCATGTGAATCTTCCAAAGCTCATATCTTTTGAATCTGAACTCCGATTAAGCCCATTCAAATTTCTAAATTCATCTAAATTTATTTGAGATTTTTATTTAATTTTTGGAGTTTGTTTTCTCTCTATTATTTATTTATTTTCTTTGTTTGCGAGTAGACGTTGATTCTTCGGGAAGTTTTGAGCAAGGAGGAGTGCATCAAGATTCAGATCAATCCCAAGATTTATTCCAAGGCAAGCCATAGTCCTTTGATCATATTGAACCTATGATTTCAAAAGTATATTATTTTATACAAGTGCATGCTATCTTTATATGAATTATTTTGGATTAGCTATTACTGTTGTCATTATGCCTCCATTGATTATTTGAATGCCATAAATCCTTTGTCACCCTATCATGGATAATTTAGTTGGACATATTTGTATCACCAACATGGGTATCGTACAACTGCTTGGTTATGCGATACCCATGTTGGTGATACAAATATGTCCAACTAAATTATCCATGATAATAATGTTCAACACGTCGTGGGTTTGTGGTAGACTCTCTTGAGTAACTTGTCAAGGACTTAATCTTGTGCGCCATAGAACTGGGCCTTAACTGTACAACCACATGCACGATGGGGCCGGTGCGGCTAACTAATTAGCAATATTTTGATTTGGTTACTGTTTGGGTTGTGTTTGGCACAAGAGAGGGCCAAGTGGGTGAAACCTTAGAGAAGCGGAATCGAGTCAAGCGAGCTTTGTAAAGGCCTTGTGATAATCTCTTAGTCGCACACCTCTGAAGTGTGTGAGTGGATATTATAATTTGATTATCTCTTGTGGGTAAAGCTGTACAACCTCTGTAGAGTGTAAAACTATTCGAATAGCCGTGTCCGCGGTTATGGATGTGTTCGGGGATTTCACACGAGAGGTAGAGTTTCTTATAAAATGAGTCGGAGTGTGGATATGAAGTTCACTTGATGAATATAATGTTTGTTTGGTGAACAGGTAATTCACTTAGTGGTTTGTGTCAATTGGTGAATTGGGGATTCACTTATCAATTGTTTGGTTGGGAAGTGAATGGGTAGTTCACTTGGTTGTTTCAAAGAAATTGTTTAATTATTTATTATTGTTTTCAACTCGCATTTCAATCTATTTATTGTATTTATTGTCATCTTGCTTTTGCAAAAGAACCATCTGACTAACCTTTGTCGGTAGTGCATAAATACTATTTGCATACATTTCTCTATGGCTTCTTGAGTGCTTTATGTACTCATGGCTTTACACCTTTGTTGATCAGTTGAAGAATATCAAGCTGCTCAAGAGTTCTTCACCTAGGAGTACCATGAAGGTTTTGCGGATTAGGATGCGTTCTCCACTCGATTGCCTGTGGGCATGTTGATTAGCCATTTCAAGAGTTTCATTCATTTGCAAGAGTTTATTTGTTTCTTTAGCCTGCGTGGCAAGTTAAGTAGCGTTGACCATAAGGTCCAGTTATTATTATTATTTGTTACTCTGAGATCTTTTTAGTTAAATCGAATAAATGGATGGTATCTCATCATTGTTTTCCTGTGTGGGCTAGCTACTGATCGAGACTAGTTCGAATACATAGAGGTTCTGAATTGTATTTTTTTGGGTCACGACAGAGGTGATATCGAGCCATATCATTTGTAGAATGCAACCTTAGTTAGCATGGTCGTTTTACCTAAAAGGTTCAAAACTTATTTTCTAAATCAAATCAACTTAATCGACTTAAGTGGTTTTCTTTTCTCATCTATTCTAATTCTTTTCTCATCTCGGTCTATTCTATTCTTATCCTATTCTATTCTTTTATCATCTTGTTCTAGAAATCTTGTTTCTTATCTTTCTTTGAATTTTATTTTATAATCTTAAATTATTTGTCTCGCCTCATTAATTTCTCTAGTCTGAAAGAAGTCAAATCACCAGCAATCGTCAAGAGTATCTTCGTCACTCCGTTCCAGTTGTTCATCCAGAGTCCCCATCAGCAGTTCACAACTCGTGGGTGTTCTACATCGATTAGGAGCCAGAAGTTGAAGAATCTTCGTTCTCTAGTACCAACTGGGAGCCGTCCTATTAGAGTTTTTAGTAGCGTTTGTTAGATCGTTGTTGCAATAAGTCTTTATTTGGATTGTGTGTAAGTGGGAGTTGCAGTTTTGTTGTCAAGCATTATGTTGCAGTCACGCTAAGGATTTGATTTGAAGAGTTAGTTGAGCTTTCATAGCGTTCCAGCTATGTCTTCCTTGTCCTTAGCCTTGGGTATAATCTGTTTCCCCTAATTAGGTTGTTTCTATATTTTCTATCTTGTTCTATCTCGTCTATTATGCTATTCTCTCATCTACTGATTGCTTTTCTATCTTACCTACTAAACCTATGGAGAATCGTCACAAATGGGTGACACTCATAATACATCGAGCCATACTCGATCGGATGATGCCAATGCCACTATCAATGGACAATCACGATGGCGAGATCGTAGATCCAAACTTGGGACAATTTCTAGCGGCCCGGACTCGGCTCATGGCGTGATGATGCAGAATATGAATCAAGTGATGAATCTACAGAATCAGACTGCTGAAGCCCTATTCAACATAATAAACTGGGTCAAACAGGCACCAATAACAACCACACTCAGGACTCCAGGATCAGCACTACGTCCATAGGTGCAGTCATTCAATGACAACAATGATGGCCAACCTCGAAAGAAGAAAACCTCAAAGGCAAGAATACAACGCTTTAGTTGCCGCGATGTGGGACATGTTGCCAATAAATGCCCATGAAGACGCTTACCAGTCACCCCGGACAGCATTCCAAAAGCTATTTTAATCGCGACAATAATACCAGCAACATGTGGTAAAAATAATAGAAAGTACTTGTCACAATTGCAAGAATCTGAGAGTTTAGGCATGCCAATGCCCCAAGAAACAACTGTGGACCATCCGGTCATTTTTAACCCCAAACACATCCATGGTAGAGCCGTCGCAGAAGAACTCCTCCCATCTTTGTAGGAATCACATATTACAACTGTCGTGAGACATGTTATTATGCTAACAAGTGTCTACGGAAGCAAGGGCCGACACCAATTCCCATCGTGAGTTGGACGAATCTCACAAAAGGAAGATGATACAACATGGAGTTCATCAGAATCAGCTACAAAGAGCCAGAACCAATGCTCAACAGCCTTTTCGTTCCAATAATTCATCTGCCGGATTCAGAACCCCTGCACTAGCATCTCATGCAGGAAAATCAAGAATTCCCAATGTCAACAACAGCAACAATCATCAGCCTCTGAGGATCAACAATCTAGCTACATGAGTTACTTGTTTCAACTTCCATGAGACAGGTCATTATGCTAACAAGTGTCCACAGAAGCAAGTGCCGACACCAATTCCTTTCAATTTGGGACCTACACTAGCTAGGACTTCTTTGCCAAGAGCAGGAAGAGGAATTCCTCAGACTCCAAATCAAGCTACCAAAACTCCGTCAACTGCAGCAAGAGGAACCCTGAATCATGTCACTGCAGAACAAGTTCAACCAGTTTAGAATGTCGCTTCTAGTATGTCCTTAAGTTAGACATGCGTGAGTTGCTTGACTTTGTTCACCGTAAGAGAAATCTTTTAGAAGAGTGAGCAAGGTTTGGTTTGAACCTATTCTTTAGTCGACTGAATCTCGGGGCGAGATTCCCTTTAAGGAGGTAAGTTTGTAACATCCCAAAATTTTGGTTTGTTTTGAAGCTTTTTTTAAAAATAACCAATTGAATTTTTCTGCTAAAGTCAAAAGCTTAATCTGGACTTTCAAAAGAAAAATTATTTAATATGATTAATTTCAATGTTAACTATTGTCAAAATTATTTTGTTTGGATTCTATATGCTTAGATATATTTTCTAGATTTTTCTAGAATTTTTTTCGAGTTTATTTGCTATTTTCCATTTGCCATTTGGGTTTTCCTGTATTTTCTAAAAAGAAAAACCTATGTAAAACCTTAGAAATTGCTTCAGCCGAAACCCTAGTCCTCAGCCCAGTCCATTCCATTTCCCAGCCCATCTCCTCAGCTCGCTTGCTTTTTCGCCATAGTCCAGCCGCGCCTGTGTCGTCCCTCTGACTAGTGGACCCCGCCAAGCCGTCGTGAACCTCCAGCCCTCTTCTCCTTCGCGCAAGCATTGTCCGAAAATGCTATTGCTAGCCATTCTTGAAGCTCCGTCCGACAACAGAAATTGCAACAATAAAATCTTACGCCAACCGTGTCAATCTGTTTCTCTCATCTCCCCGCATCTTTATCTAACTAAAATTTATCCTGAATCTCCTTCTATCCATAACTCTATCCCGTGGCTGTCTCGGACTCAAATTAGGGTTTCCAATTCGTGCGCACCCTTAGGGTATAAATATGTGCCCTAGGATCGCCCTTGCGCTCTCGTCCCGAATCCTCGATCAATCTAGCCCCAAACCAATCGAGATCGCCGAACTTTCAAGTTCTTGGGTTCTTTAGTTGAAGCCTTCGCCGCCGAATCCCGCTACCGTCGGTGAGCTCCTGCCCTCATGGAGTACACCACTAGCATCTCCGTGCCACGTTCTTCATGATGCGCACGCTTTCTTCGCCATGGAGACCCTGTATCGCTGTTGTCGTATCAAATCACGCCACTTCGCCTCCGGCCATGGCGCCACTGCCGGGAGGAACCTACCATGTCACCAGGTTCACCGCGTTGTACTGTGTCCAGCGCGCACCTCCACCACCGGCGAGCCGTCGTTCGCCGGAAGTCACCGGACCCAAGCCACTCAGCCGGCAAGTCACCATGGCAGCCCTGTCATCGTCGTGTCAGCCGCCACATCAGCCCTTGTGTTTGTGTGTCGTTGACGTGTTGGTCCAGTCAGAGCCAGCGTGTCATTTCGAGAGCCTACATCAACTAGCTTCTATGGCTGTCCATGTCACCACTATCTAACCAACCACGTCACCATCCTGGCCTACGTGTTGCCCACGTGTCTTCCACATCGATGCTTATGTGGCATGCCTAAACCCTTACCTCAGATCCAAAACCCGTAGACCCAATCCACTATGCACCGTGTCTATGACATGTAGGGCCCGCATGTTAGTCCAATTTCTCGGATTCATTTTAATTCTGAAATTCCAAGGTTGACATCATGCTTGCGTCATATTCTAATTTTTCAATAGAGAAATAATTTAGAATATTCCAGAAATTCCTTTTTGAGTATTTTCTTATGGTTTCAATCTTCTAGAGCCCATATCTTCTCCATCCGAACTCTGTTTGAGCCCATTCAAATTTCTGAATTCAAGCTCTATTTATCTAAGATTTTTATTTAATTTTTGGAGTTTGTTTTCTCTCTGTTTTGTATTTATTTGGTTATTTGCTTTGTTTGCGAGTAGACATTGATACTTCGGGAAGTTTTGAGCAAGGAGGAGTGCATCAAGATCAAGATCAATCCCAAGATTTGTTCCAAGGCAAGTTGTGGTCCTTCGATCATATTAAACCTATGATTTCAAAAGTATATTATTTTATACAACTGCATGCTATCTTTATATAAATTGTTTTGGGATTAGTTATTACCTATTGTCATTAAGCCTCCATTGATTATTTGAGTGCCATGAATCCTTTATCACCATAGCATGGATAATTTTAGTTGGACATATTTATATCACCAACATGGGTATTGTACAAATGCTTAGTTTAGCTTAGTTACGATGGGTTCATTATCACATATGTCATAACGATTAATCTTGACTTAATGAAATATGGAATCGTGGTGGTTAACCACTGTTGTTAAAATTGCGTACCATGATAGGGTATGTCTGTAATATCCCGTTCAAATATAAAACATATAAGTGACTAGTATTAGAATTAAATATAATTAGAAAGGGAAAATTCAGAATTTTAGAGGAGTTTTAGAACTCGGGCCTTTGGCCCATAACTCTTTGGGCCCATGTGGGGGGGAACTAAACACTAGCACCTAAGTACTGTAGCGTTGCCGCCACTATAGCACGGTGCTACTGTAGCACGCCCCTCCCCTCCGGTGCTTCTCCATTGTTGCTGGCCATAAGGAAGAGGAAGGAGAGGGAAGAAGAGAGGATAGGAAGAAGAAGAAGGTGGGGGTGATCTTCGCGAGGGCTTCGTGAAGGTTTCAGCGGCATCTCACGTCATTCTTGTGGGTAAATTCGTGATCCCAATTAGTTTTGATAGATAATTCGTATGCGATTCATATTCATTAGATGTTCTGAGATTTCTGTAGTAGATCGGCTGAATCTGTCTTCCTGTTGACGTGCAGTTTTGGGTTAGATCCTAGCAGATTCAGGGATTAGTGTCCCGTGGAGATAGATGGGAATTTTCGTTATATTTCTAGAAAGTTCTAATTCATAATTTTTGGATAAACGGTTAATTAGTTATGAATTTCGCAAGACAGAGTGCTAAATCAGTCTCAGGACTTGTGCAGCGAACATAGATCTGTAAATTTGATATGGTAGACGGCCAAATTGGATCAGTTGGTCTCCTTAAGAGTTGTAGGTATTTTCATTGTGATTCCAGAAAGTTACATTTCATAATTTTTGGATTTCTAGATCAAAAGTTATGAATTTTAGAAGCTCAGGCTATAATCTGCCTCTCTGTTGTGGACAGAAGAGTGTTACTTGACTATTTACAACATTTGTTGCACAATGGAAATATTTGAGATAATTTTATTGAGATAATTGGTTTCCTATAGTTTTCAGAGAGTATTAGAACAATGTGTTTGGTTGAGCCAAACAAAAGTTATGAAATTCACAAATTAGTAGTACCGGAGATGGCAGATCGGTCTTTGGGATTAAAAACAAAGACTTAGATGAACTAGTTTGATCTTTTGGTCACCTGAGAAGTTGTAGCTAGGCTTGTGTAGATTCTAGGAAAATTGGATTCATGGCTTTTGGAGTTTTGACTCAAAAGTTAAGAATTTTTCCTTAACAGTTGTTCGTTTGGACAGATTTGAGAATTTGAGAGAGTTTTGATTAATTGTTGGGATTGCGTTTAGGGACGCTTGTTCTCTTTCTGTTTCATTGCATTGCTGTACACTTTTGGTTGGTGTACTTAGTATATTATTTTACGGCTGCCAGGTGGTGGTGAACCCCGGGGCTAGAGCTTTGTATCGTTGACTTCCGAATCACGGTTGAGGCAAGTACAATTGATTTGTCTTGTTTGTTGTTTGTTCCACTTGATTGATGAATATGAAATGGGTAATTTCAGTATTCCTTGTTTCCCTTCATAGTTGATATACCATGATTCTTCAATAATAAGACTACGTTCCTTACATTCATTCGTTCCTTCGCTCCTGTTCACCCACGGAGTGGGTAGTGAATCCCATTATTCCAATATGGGCAAGTACATTGTGTGATGTCTTTAGCATCGATTATTCATAATGTTTTAAGTTCATGCCATGACTGAGTACTATGGTATGTGAGTAGGTTTCGTTGACTTCTATTTCGTTTCATGTATGTGAATCATGCTTCTTGAGTTTTCTTGTTACAAATTCATATATATTCATTCATTCATTCATTCATGGTTCATGATTCACCCACGGGAGTGGGATGTAAAGACCCATCAATTCCAGTATGGGCACGTAAGACCCACTATTCCAATGTGGGCAGTTTGGGACACCCGTATGAAACGTTCTTCATATGGGACTTGGATCCCCGCATTTTGTTAAATGCGGGCTTAGGTGAACACCGACGGGTGTGTCACCAGCTATACCGGTATATGCATGTGTGTAGTCCCTTCATTTCATTCAATTCATTCATTCCATTAATTCAAATATTCATTCTGTGATTTATTCATATTCTTCAATGATGTTGTCATGATCATGTTTGTTGTATGACCCATTTATTTTCTGTACTTGAGTCTCGGACTCATTCTTGCGTTGTTTGTTTTGTTAGGTGATCATTGATGTTGGCTCTATTGGGAGGAGTAGACACGCACTACTCATTCACTTCACCTTAATCAAGTCCAAGATTACGATTTAGTTCTATTTTTCATTCGTTAATGATGAGCTGTAATAATTAAATTTAGATGGAATTGATAACCCTATCTATGTTTCGGTTGATTAAGTATTGCTTGTGATCTTGATCACCCTCGTTATCTTGCTTGAATTGAGAATATTTTCATGCCACAGTTCTATTAAATAGTGATCTCTTTATGTCATTGGATGATATTATTCAAATTCTTCCGCATTATGGTTGCGTGTTAGATGATTTAGGTGACATCTTGGCTTTGAATAGCGGGTGTTACAATGTCATTGGTCTTGGTTAAACAAAATGATTTTCGCTCGGGTGAGCGGTTGTGCAGTGATGGTGTGGATTTAACACATTGTGAGTTTGTGGTAGACTCACCTAAGTAACTTGTCAAGGACTTAATCTTGTGTGCCGTTGAACTGGGCCTTAACCGTACAACCACATGGCCGATATGGGATGGACCTGGCTAACTAATTAGCAATGTCTTAATTTCGGTTCTGTCCTGGAAGTGTGAGTTGCGAGATAGACGTATACTTACGATGGCGCAAGAGGGGGGCTCTGTCGGTCGAAAAAGACATTGATGTTCAAATCTTAGCGAGGCATAATTGGGTTAAGAAAGGGCTTTGTAAAAGCCTTGTGATGATCACTAAATCGCACAACTAAGGAAGTGTGGTAAGACTCTTTGAGTTAATTAATCTCTTGTGGAAAAAGTTGTACAACCTCTGTAGAGTGTTAAAAACTATTCAAATAGCTTGTCGCGGTTATGGGCGTGCTCGGGATTTCACACGGAGGTCGAGTTTCTTTATAAAATGAGTCTGAGTGTGAATGAGAAGTTCACTTGATGAATATAATGTTCGTTGGTGGATGGGTAATTCACTTGGTGGCTTGTCTTGGGAAGTGAATGGGAGTTCCTTTGGTTTTTTAAAGCAATTGTTTATTTACTTATTATTCTTTTCAATTACACATTTTAATCTATTTATTGTATTTATCGTCAATGCTACTTGAGGCAAAAGAAACATCTGACTAACCTTTGTTCAAGCCTGCATGAATATTATCTCGCATACATTTCCCCACGACTTCTTTGAGTACTTTATGTACTCACGGCTTTACGTCTTTGTTAATCAGTTGAAGAATATCAAGCTGCTCAAGAGTTCTTTCAAAAGGAGGACTTTGAAGGTTTTGCGGATTAGAATGTGTTCTCCACTCAATTGCTTGTGGACATGTTGATTGGCCATTTCAAGAGTTTTGTTTCACTGCAAGAGTTTATTTGTTTCTTTAGCCCTGCGTGGCAAGTTAAATAAACGTTGACCATAAGGTTTAGTTATTATTACTATTTGTTATTTTGAGACCTTTTTAGTTAAATCGAATAAATGGATGATATTTCATCACTGTTTCCGTGTGGTGGCTACGACTCTTGATCAGGACTAGTTCGAGAATACAGAGAGGTTCTGAATCATATTTTTGTGTCACGACAATCAACGCCTAGCCGGATTTGCTAAAACTACTAGAAATACATGAATGGAAATGAGAGGATATCTGTATGGACTTCATAACAAGTCTTCCTCTCACAGTAAAAAAGAAAGACACGATTTTGGTTATCGTGGACTGTCTTACCAAATCGGCCCGTTTCATTGTGACCAACCAAAAATACTCAATCAATAAACTGGCTGAACTCTATGTGGAGAGGATAGTCACTCTACACAGAGTACCGAAGACTATCATGTCCGACAGAGGATCGGTATTTACCTTTGGATTTTGGAAAAGTTTACACATTGCCTTGGGCGTGAAACTCAATTTAAGCCTGACTTGTCACCCACAAACCGATGATTAGGTGAAAGAGTAAACCGGATCCTAGAGGACATACTACGAGCACTGTCTTTGAACTTGAGATTCTTGGGAAAAACACTTAGCTTTGGCGAGTTAGCCTACAACAACGACTACCAATCTAGTATCCAAATGGCCGTTACAAAGCTCTCTACCGCATGAAAGTGTAGATCACCCATCTGCCGGTATGAAGTCGATGAAAGACCGTTATTGGGCCTGAACTCATAAGAGAATGAAGAAGATTTAGCTAATTCGAGAGCATCACAAGATTAGCATAAGCGGGGAAAAGAGCTACGAAGATAAACATAGATGAGACCTAGAATTTGAAGTCGAGAATTATTTGTATCTAAAAGTATCACCTATGCGAGGGGTGCGCCGATTCGGATTAAAAGGGAAGCTAAGGCCACGGTATGTCGGACCCTTTCGGATATTAGAGTGTAAAGGCACTCTGGCATATAAACTCGAATTACTGATTTAGTTATCAAGAATCCACGATATATTCCACGTCTCGCAACTCAGAAAAAGCCTGCGGGAGCCCTCACAACACTTAACCAATTTGGACATACAACTACAAGACAATTTAACCTATGAAGAACACCCAATTAAGATCCTGGCTACAGAAGACCGAAAGTTAAGGAACCGGATGATACGTTCGTGCAAGGTGTAATGGAAGAACCATGCCGTCAGAGAAGCCACGTGGGAGAGCGAGGAAGAACTACACGAAGCCTACCCCAACCTCTTCAAGTGAGATTTCAATTTTGGGGACGAAATTTTCTTAAGGGGGGAGGATGTGAGAACCCGGGAAATTAGCACTAATCTAATCGTCGATAAGTGGTTATTAGCAGTAAAATATAATTCTGTTAAGCAAGATCAAAGCATAAGCTCATAATTATATCAATCACATCGCTAGACGATTTCATACGAATTATATCGTCAAGAATTAATCAACTTAGGTAACATCGTGAATTACTGCAACAAGAATAAATCGTCGATTAACCTAAGAGTCATTTACAAAAATTCATTACAAGCAGAATAAAATAATAATACAATCGCTAAACTAATCACAAGAATTATTTACATCTGACCACAATATAAATTACAAGCTTTGAGTACAAAAGATTGAAGTAAAAATCTTGCATTGCATGTCGTCAAAGCCCTCCTTGCAATCCAATCTATATATCGCCAGCCCATTGAACCATCCCTCAATCCATATTTCCATCGTTCGTCAAAAACACATAAAATGATTAGCAAACCAAAAGCGAGACAATAGGGTTAGAATAAAAAGAGATTGCCGTCAGATTTCGCGAAGATCATCAAGGTTCCCAGACCAACCTAAGTAAATTGGCACCATCTCACTTCATAGGTTTCATCACCCAGTGTTTATTAAAATCCGACACCCACGTATACTTACTTACCTGAACCGCAGAAAATCCGTCGCATAGTGTTCTTTTAACCATTCAACAACCCAGTGGTGTCATGTGAGGTCCAAATGGATAAGGGGAGGGTACTATGGTCATGTACAAGGGCAAGAGAGAGAGCTCACAGCAAAGCCACAACCAAAAAGCCCTCCCAACAAAAACCATTTCTCCTTCACAAAGCCAAGCACCACAAGTCCCATTTCACCTCCCAGCAAGGAAAGCAAACAAGCAAGCCAAGCACAAGCCACACAAAGCAACCAAGAGCAAAAGCTCAAGCACAAGCACAAACCCAACCCACTGCCATCTCAAGCAAAGCAAGGCCAAGCCACTACCACCACCAACTAGCACAACTAAAGCAAGCTCAGCCTCACCATCATCATCGCTTGCAAGCACCCACCAATAGATAGAGAAGGAGAAGAGGAGCATAGGCGAAGGGGAAGACCGATAGAGCCAGGGAACGACAAGCGACACCTAGAACCGTCGACGAACCCAAAGGGACTGATGCAACCAACAAGAACATGGGAGAGCACCCTCACCACATCATCATCGAGTGCTGCCATCCCATTCCCGAACCGAACTCGACAAGGAAGCCCTCATTCAACCCACTGTTATTTTTGCCCAAAGATGAACCCTTAGAGCAGGAACAAGAAATGCATAGAGTGCTCATGCCCCAATAGCCCACAATGCTAATGGCCCTCGGTTATCCATCACAGCAGAACCAAACCCACCATGAAGCCCACCATGCACAAGGAGCCCACAATAACATCATCCAAGCACATCACGAGCAAAAGGGATAGGGTAGAGAGGTAGAAGAGAAATGGGTGGTTTACCTCGGAGTAGCCATGCATGAACCACGACAACGGCATTAGCCCACTTTCATCCATTATTCATGCATAAGAAAAACCAACCAACATCGATGAATAAAACAAGCACCAAAATAATGAATCAAGTTCACACATGAAAAACCAAAGTAACCAAAGGGGGAAAATGAGAGGGAGGTGAAGCACGGCCGAAGTGGCACCGGGCCAAGCAGGAGGCGGTGTGGCTGAAACCCGGAGGCAGAGGGGCGGGTGTGAGCGGCACCAGTTGGGGGCGGACCCGAGGCCCACGGGAACCGAGCAGTGGGTGGGCAGGCTAGCGCCGAGGGCATGGAGCGGACACAACCAGAGGGAGGCGGCGCCAGGTCGGGGAGGCACCATGGAAAGCTTTGGCCGGACCAAAAGACAGGAGAAATAAATAGGATAGGGATTGAGGAGAAAGCATGAGGTAGAAGAGGAGAGCCAGGGAGCATTCGGTTTGGGGAAGGGAATTAAGGAAGAAGGACCACGGAGGTTCGGAGAACGGACCGAGGAGGTCTTAAGACCCAAGACGTCCCCAAGTGCCACGACCCGACTCGAGGAGGTCGAGACCAAACCCGGGGAGGTCGTGAGACTTGAAAAAGCCCCAAGTCCTCTGTGTTCCGAACTAGCCCCGATGATCAACGGCTAGCTCACACAGCAAACAATAGTGGTAACATTCATCAACGCAAACTTTATTAACATCAAAAGAGTTGATTACAAGGATGGCTTACAAGTCGGCAAAAGCAAAATACGTAGCGAAAGTAAAATAACAAGTCCACCCGATACACCACGAGCAATCGACTGGAGGGCGTTGCCTAGTTGATCTGGTCCTCATCTTCATCAAAGAAGTCCCCTCCTGCTCAATTATCAAATCAAGCAAGAATGAGCACCACAACCATGCTCGCAAGTTACACCCGTCAAATAATAGAATGATATGCATACATGGATATCTCAAAGGAAGGCTTATAAGGATGTCTTTGCATAAAGCCATGTTTATTTCCAATTACAGGTAATAAGTTCCAAAGCATGTAACAATAATTAAAATTCATTTTCAAAGTCTTAGTTTTACAGTTGGATAACATTCATCAACGAGGTGGTGAAAGATACCCTCCTGTCACAAGGCTCCCAGCCGAAACCCATTTGGATAGAGATCCAAAACCATTTTAACAAGCCTTTTCGAAATCAAAACTAGAATTCTAACTTGGAGGAGCTTTGCGAGCATGTCCATAACTGTGGACACGGCTATTCGAATAGTTTTACGCTCTGCGAGAGGTGTACGGACTTTACCCACATGACATGACTTCTCTAGTTTGCTTAGCATCCTTCGATGCCACCACTCACTTCCGTAGGTGAGAGGTCTAGAAACGCGTGACAAGGCCTTTACAATGCATCATTCCACCGTAGTCCACCCTCGCTAAGGTTTCGCCCCCTTTGGACTAACCATCCGCAAGGTTATGGCCCCCTCTTGCGCCAAGTGGGACTAACAGGTCATAACACGACTACCCACCGCATCGACAGGATCAACCGTGATGAAATCTTGCAAATTAGTTAGCCAGGCTCTGCCCATTCAGAGCATGTGGTTGCACGGTGAGGCATGGCAAAATACACTCGAAGATCGGTCCTTGGCTGACCTGGGCGACTACCACAAAACCTTGGGTCTCAACCCTAACCAGGTTGAGCCCGTGCATGGATATGCACCAACCAACAAACCAATTCGCCCAAGTCCAAACCCATTTTCCTTATCTTTTGCATTTCAAAACCTTTGCAAACCTCCATGACAACCCAATGTCATGGCTAAAACATTTAAATAACAGTTGGTCATTGATGGTAAAACTTCCCAAATCAAGCTTTTGGTCTAAGCATGACTAAGCATAAAGTTTTTCAAATGATCCCGGTTCACACTATTGTATCAACCAGGTTTTATCTAGGGTGACAACAGGGTGAAGTCAATGTCAATAATGGCCATACAAAGGATTCGGCATAACTATGAATTTAAAGACAGGTATTGAAATAACTGAGTAGAAATAGGCATGCAGTAATACTTGAAACAGAACAAAGATAATTCGAAATACTAGGTGCAACATGGTCAAGGGTGTAACTTGCCTTGCTCAAAGGCTTGAGTGTCTTCTTCTTCAAAGTGCTCGGGCTCCTCAACGTCGTGCCAAATCTACATGAGAGAACAGCAACTCAAATAAAACTCAAGCAAAATCCAAAAGAACTCCAATGAAACACTAAAATAAAACCAACAGAGAGGCTTCGACGGTTTGGAGGAGGTCGAAGGAGCTGGTCGAGGAACATCTGACAGTTTGGAGGGAGGTCCAAAAACTGGTCAGAAGAGCTAGAAAGCTAAAATGAGGAAAAAGGTAAAGGTAGAGAGCTGCTCAAGCTTATATAGCCAGAGCTGCTGGGAGTTCCAAAGGCACTTGTGTTCAAAAGTAGGTGAAGGAGGAGACGAGAGCAGGTAAAGCAGGAGACAAGAGAAGGAACGGGTGCTGCAAAAAGTGGTAGCATTTAATGCGACACAACCGACATTAAATGCACGAAGACTTACGTGGTGTCGAGATCTGATCGGAGGAAAAAGAAAGTGGCGTGATTGACAAATGGGACTAGTCAAAGCTCGGTGGGAGGTCCTCGAAGACCTTGAGGAGGCCACCACAGAGGTCAAGGGAGGTCTGACCATAAAGGTGGTCTTTGCAAAAAGATCGAGGAGGTCACGAGGACAAGGGCGTCTGAGGAGGTCGTGACCACAAAGGTGGTCTTTGCAAAAGACTAGATGTCATGACCACAAGGGGTGGTCTTGACTAGAGGGTGGTCTTTGCAAAAGACCAGAGGTCGTGACCACAAGGGGTGGTCTTGGCGGAGGGTGGTCTTTGCAAAGCGACGGAGGTCAAGAGGAGGAGGAGGTCAAAGACAAAGAAAAAGGCGCGGCGTGAGCAGAGCCATCCGATTTTGATTGGGTGGACCTAGGCGATAGGAATGTTCGGACCACCCAAACGTTTATCTCCATCAGACTGCCTAAGCTAAATCGGATGCTCCGCAATGCTAGGGAACGTTTGGACCGTCCGAACGCTTCCTCTCTATCGAACCGTCCAAACTCACTCAGACGCTCCTCGAGAGGAAAGGCGGCGTTGGATCGGACCACGCAAAGGAAAAGGGAGATCAAGCGAAAAGGAGGTCTCAACGGTTAAGATGAAACAAGGGGAGGTCTTGACGTTTAAGATGAGATCAAAGGAGGTCTCAACGGTTAAGATGAAACAAGGGAGGTCTTGGCGGTTAAGATGAGATCAAAGGAGGTCTCAACGGTCAAGATGAACTCAAAGGAGGTCTTGATGGTTAAGATGAGATCAACGAAGGTCTCAACGGTCAAGATGAACTCAAAGGAGGTCTTGACGGTTAAGACGAGATCAAAGGAGGTCTCAACGGTCAAGATGAACTCAAAGAAGGGGAGCGACAGCAAGGAAAAAGGCGCGGAGGAGCGGGAGCTGTCGGATTCCGATCGAATGGAGCAAAGCGATTGGGACGTTCGGACCGTCCGAAAGTTGCAACGCGATCTAGCCATTCAACTAGATCGGGTGGCCCAAAACGATGGGAACGTTCGGACCACCCGAATGTGCCAACAAGATCGGGCCGTCCAACATGGATCGAACAGTCCACAAGAGATGAAGGTCAAGATCGAGCGGGAGGTCCGAACGGACACAAGGGAAGTTCAAATGAGGTTCAAATGGACACGAGGAGGTCCAAATGAGCAGAGAAATTCAAATGAACATGGGAAATTCAAATGAACACGAGGGGTTCAAGCGAGGGAATTCAACCTGAATTTTGAATTTCGAAATCAAGAACATTTGAAACACAAACCCGAGCTAGATTGTCTCAGGGTGGATGTGTCCCAAGGGAAGATCAAACCGAAGGGGTGGTCTGGACAAGGAGAAAGGTCCGAACCACAAGGGAGGTCTTGAACACCAGAGAAATCCTGAGAACTCCACAAACTCCAAACAAACCAGACTTTGAATTAGTTGAAGTTGGAGTTAGTCATTTAAACCATTCCGAAAATCTCAAATTAAGCTTTAGACTTCAACATAACCAAATGGTTCTTTTTATTTTGAAAATTTGCAAAAAGACTCAGAAAAATAGGGTGTTACAAAATCTGAGATAAATCATGGAGTTGGTAAATGCAAATACTCACAAGTTTAGTATTAAGAGTCTCACCCAAATCTCAACCATTTTGAAGATATGAAAATCATAAAGATTTAGAAAACTGAAAGTTTTAGGTTTTCAGATTTTGACATACCAAATGAGCTTTAACAAAGGGATGGAAAACTAGACAAATGAGGTTCAATAAATCTGAGAAAATTATACAACAAATGTCAACTATAGAGGATCAAATCTTATTATAGTACATTCCTCAAATTATGAACCCATGAGATTACAAAAATCACAAATCAGCTCAAAACCATGCAAAAGTCTGAATTTTCAACATGTTGGTCAAAGAGAGAACAAGTGAAAACCTTTTCAAATCAAGTATAAATGTTTTGAAATTTTTCAAAAATAAACTCTAGACTCCTATAAATATTTTCCAACAATAAGTTTCGAAAAAGGAGTCTCCATTCAAAAGATATGCCAAATTTGGCATTGAAGGCGTGATTTTTGTTCCACGAGTAGAAAAGTCAAAACGTTTTTGGATGAAGTCCAAATGGTGTGAAACTTTCCAGAAAAGAACATTGGATTTCCTAAAAAGTTTTCCAAAAAGAAATTTTATAAAAGAGATTTTATTTTAAAAGATAAGGCAAAATGCACTTTGTAAGCACATAAAGAGAATGATTTTGCACAAACCCTCTAGAAGCATCCAAATTTGAATTTCATGCAGGTTTTCACTTTCATGGCTTTGTATGGGTTAGAAATACTATTTAAAGACAAGATACACAAGGAAATACGGCTCAAATAGCTAAACCCATAATATGCAAGAACATGTTATTTTGGGTCAAAGCAAGAATTTTTGCAAAATTCAAATGGCTATAATTTTCAAATGGTTGGTCCTTTGAAAATCCTATGAACTAGAGAAATGTTTAGAATAGCCAACTCTAGGATTTTTCTTTTGGGGCCATTTTCAAATTCCTTTTAGAATAGATTTTACACAAAAATCTAGTTTAGGTCAAAAATTGTAATACTCTGAAATGTTCTAAGGGAGGAATTCGCCTGAAAGAGAAATTAGAAGGAAGAATTGGGGGTTTTCGTGGTTATTCAAGAACCTAGTCCTCAAGCCTTTAGCCCAGGAGGCCCATGAGGGGGCCAACCAAGTGGGAAAAGGGGGGTGGCTAAAACCCTAGAACCCCTCCTTCTTGTGCCTCCGACCCCTTAGAGCCGCCACTCTTCTTCCCCTTTGTGCCCTGGTCCAGCCCCTTCCCCTGCGCACCATTGTTGTCCTCCCCCTTGGTGGTGCTTCCCCATTGCTACCGGCCAAAGGAAGGTGGAGGAGAGGAAGAAGAAAGGAGAGAGGAGAGCCTCGTGAGGTTTCAGCGGGTTTCTTCATGTCTTCAAGGGTGATTCTCATCTCTTTGATGTTTTGTTTGATTTCTCCTCCATGCGAATGTTGTCAATTAGCGTATTAAGTCCCTGTTGTAAGTGATTCATGAATCTATAGTTTTGTTGTTCAGCAGTTTTGGATTAGATCAATGCGAAATTAGGGTTTTGGGTCTCCTAAAGAATTGTGGGTTATTTTGTTATGTTTCTGTAGGATCTGAGTTCATAGTATTTAGAGTTGTATTTTGTGAGTTATGATATTCGCAATGTTGCTGTCCAGAAACCCCGTCAACTAATAGCAGTCATAGTAACTGGCAAATTAGAACTTGTTAATGGCCGAATCAGGATTGTCCACCAACATAAATTTTGTAGGAAATTATCTTAGCTTTCCAGAATGTTAAAGACCACAATTTTTAGATCATCCTAGTGAAAGTTATAGCTAATTTAAGGCTGTTGTCCAGAATATCGGTCGGGTTTACATCATTGTTTATTCATCTGCTTATTAAATTTAGTTAAAGGTAGAATTAAGAGATCTTGCCAACTTGAATTTTGTAGACCAAGTCATCAGCTTTCTAGAGAGACCGAAAATGAATTTTTTTTTTATGTTAAGCAGATTGGGAGATACATATTTTAGAAGATCGTTGTCCAGTTTTGAGTTACGGTTAGTTTGTCATTTCGCGTGAGTAGATTAATTATTTGAAGTATGGGTTTGGGAGTGCAAATTAGAGCGTTGCGATTAGCATTATTTCCTCTTGTCAAATCTTGTTTTGAGTAAATTACTTATTATAGGAGGAGTGACCTTGGGATTAGTTGCACCTTCTTTACCATCCAACGTGTTGCAACACAAAAGGCAGGTACAAATTGGATTGTCTTGTATGGTTGTTGTTCAATCTGGTTATATGATTATGACATGATTAAATTCTTATGAATTATGTGTATTTCCTTCCTTTACATGATTATGTTCATTGGTGATATCAAAAATTGTTACTATGAGAGTATGCATTCACATTTCCTTTATTTCAATCATTCATGCCTCACCCACGAGTAGGTATTGAGATCCCCATCATTCCAATATGGGGAACTAGATTCCCGTATAAAAGATTCTTCATACGGGCCTTGGATCCCCTCATTTTGGATAATGCGGGCCTAAGAGAACACCGACGGGTGTATCACTGGCTATACCGGTATATGCAGAAAAGAAGTGGAGGTCATATTCATATTTGCATCAAGTGCATAGCATTTTCTTGTGTATTCGATATATTGTGAATGTACTATCTTTGATTCGATGTTTCTTGTAATATTCAATTGTATTTGCTGAGTCTTGGACTTATGCTTGTTTTTATTGTTTAGGTGACCGTCGAAGATGACATTCATTGGGGGAAATTAGCTCACGGTTGCATATCACAATGTTGCACACAACCATTACCAAATAATATTTCTATTACTTTGTTTCAATGAGACTTGATTATTGTAATAATTGGTGCATTGGTACTTCAATTGGTTCCTTTCATAACTTCAAATATTAGATGATGCCTATTTCTTGTTGGAATTTATTCATGATGCTTATAACCTTGATGGTAATGTTTAATTGTAGCTTTGAGTTTAGTTGTAGCTTTGAGTTTAGTCTCTTGCTGAAATTTACGTGCTAATCTTGTTAGTAGTAATATTTAATCGTTGTATAGCTGTCATTCGTTGTTTATTTAATTAAGTTAATTGCAAGTTCAGTTTTGGATTTGTAATTCTTAGTTACGTCTTGGCTTTCGCATAGCCAGGATCTTACAAAATAATATACTTAGAACTAGTTTTTCGGCTAGAAACTCATTTTCATGTGAAATTAGATTTTCTTGAGCCAAACCTTTAGAAAACCTTTCTTTGTATACATTTTGCAACTAGTTTTTCACAAGATTACCAATAATTATGATTTTTTTGACTTTTGGCCAATAGGCTCAATTTTAAAAACATTACTAGCACTTAATTTATTTGGGCACACTTAGGGCTGTGATATACATGAATATGACTTAGCACTCCCTCTTAATGTGCCATACATCATCTTGCTCAAGATTGCAATAATAAAGTTTTGAACAATAGCAAGAACACAATTTTGAAAAAGATTTTTATGAATGCATCCTACACAAGGCAAGAGGCTAGATACTTCAATATAAGTACTTGTTACTGATATAGCATTGGTTTTTGATATGACATGATTATCCTCAAGCTTGACTCCAATTTTGATAAATGGTGTAATCCATCTCTTCATGAATGAGTCAAGCCTCCAATACCTTCAAGTACCTATTTAACATTTTAAGCATTTTTTGGTACCCAAACTCAGTTGGGCCCACAAATGTTAGTCATAAGATATTTGAGCACCCAAATGGTCCTAGCAATGGTCTTAGGTGAACTAACAAATCTAGCAATTACCCTACCATTTTTATCCTTCCTAAGCAAATAATGATCATTGTAAAGAATAGGCTTAGGAGTGTTACCCATCGGACAATTTTTACCAATATGTCCCTTCTCCGGCAATTATAGCAAGTTGGGATTTTGCTTCCATGCCTTATCTTCTTTTCTTGCTCCTTGTCAGTTTACCTCTTCTTCGAATGTCTTGACTTGACATCATTTGATTTTGGCATACTTTGCATAGTGGCCCTTCTCATTACAACCAAAGCACTTAATAATCTTCATGTGTCTTGCATTGTGCTTTGTCTTGCTACATTGCTTCTTTTTGGGAGCAAAGTCAATTCCTCTCTTGTTATTCAACCTTTGTTGCTTGCTCAAGATGTCATCAAGAGTGGCCTTTCCTTTGTAGCTTCTTTCCAAGTCATTTGTGAAGTTAATATCTTGGGCCTTGAGTTCTTGATTTTCCTCTACAGGTTTAGTCTCAACAAGCATAGAAGAAATATAAGCATCCACATTGGAACTACAAGGCATATCTAGCAAATCATCACAAGAGGTGGATATGCTAACCTTAGATGAAATGTAAGGACTAGCAACTATACAAGGCATGTCATCTAATAAATCACATTTAATACATATATCCACCTTGGGTTTAGCGAGATCCTTAAGGAGGAGAGACTCATGCTCATCCTTTAGCTCATTTTATGTATTTTGAAATGATATATGCTCTTTCTTCAAAACCTTAAATTTAGCCTTCTCCTTTCCAAGGTACTTGTTTAGCTCCTCTAATATATCCATCGACTCATCATATGTAGACTCATCATTATCATTTACCTTTTTATTGCCTTTGGCCATAAAACAATGTGGTGATGTGGATGGAGTTAATGAAATATTGAGTATTCTTCTACCGACATCCACTCTTTAACACAATCATCCTTGGTTGATATGGACCTTTCATAGTGGTTTTGAATTTGGGTCCACATCTCATGAGCTTTCTTGAGATTGCATACATCATTGAACACATCTACACTCAAAGCACTAAATAAAGCATTAATTGCTTGAGCGTTGAGATGTAGATTTTTCTCTTCCTCATTTGTTGAAACTAGAGGATTCATTGGTGGAGAAAAACTCACATCTACAATTCGCCATATTTTTGGGCTCATGGCCATAAAATAATAAGACATCTTGATTTTTCAATGAGCATAATTTATGTCATCAAATAGAGGTATTTCATCGAGGTGCACCACATCACTAGTGGACATACTTTACTCTCTAGGCGATTAAGTCTAATAAATGAGAGACCGAACACGATACCACTTGTAAAGTCGATGAGGTCGACTAGGGGGGGGTGAATAGGCGGTTTTAAAAATTCTTTTAGCCAAAACTGAGTTTTATGCGAAATTGTAAATCAATTCGATTTTACGCAATTTTAAGTTTAAATCAACTAGTCTCACTATATGCACCAACAACCTAAGTCTAAGACAAGGAATGCAATCCTAAATAGACAAGCAAGCAATTTAATTCTACAAATGTAAATTGCAAGAAATTAAGGCTCATGAAAGCAAACCATAAGAACAATTGATTTTTTTTCTCGTGGTGATTGAAAACTTGCTAGTTTTTCCTAGTCCATGTTGAGGTAAGCCCAAACGAATTGTTGTGGCTCCACAAATTAAGACACCACCTCGATCACTAGTGGTTACTCTTCCTCCACTTCGAGATGGCAAGCACCAAGCCACTCACAACACGCAGGCCTTCTCACAACCTTGTAGAACCGCACAACATCTCAAACCATGGGTGAATGAATGAGGATGAAGCATCTAATTCGATTCAGTGCAACAAAAGAAATTTCAGAAACGCAACAATTAGTTCCTAAGCTTGCAACAAAACTTTGGTCCCGATGCAACAAACACGAAATTGGTAAAACAATAATATGCAACAAACTAGAACTATTTAGGCAACAAATACAAGAACATATTGCAACAAAATCAAACCTTGTTGCAACAACAAAGAAACCATCTAAACATCTTTAACTTCTGAGTGTGGTGTATTGCAACATCCAAAAATAGTAGCCGCAACAACACAACTTATCGATTGCAGCATTTTTTTATTGTGATATCGAGGAGGTGGTGGTGGCTAGCCCACACCATCGTCTTCATCACCGGCACCGCTTGCCGAGGGAGTAGAACTGGTCGAGGACGTCGGTCCCGACCGCCAGGGACAGGAACCGGGCCTTGGAGTTGGTGTCGTACTTCTACGCCATCTTGAACCAGGTGGCGACGGATGGCTCTAGCTGTTCTTTGTGATGTCGTGGCCGCAGATAGCGGCGAGGCGAAGTCATTGATCACCACATCTGCTCTGGGGAGAAGTTGCCATACCAGATGAGGTTGACAGCGATGCGGCCGAGAGGAGTGCACCCTTGTGGTACGCCATGGTGATGGGCTAGTCATGCACACATGGTGATGGGTAGGTGTGGAACAGTAGCGTGCACACTAGGAGCGATGCCGCCATAGAAGCGGATGAAGCCATTGGTGGGATCTTGGACTTGAGTTTCTTGGTTTTGGCTCGAGGAAACAGGGAGAGATGTGGCGTTTGACTGGATAAGGTTGGTGTGGACATCTGAGAGAGAGAGAGAAAAAAAGGCAAATCTATTTGGTAGAAGAAATAAAAAAACAAACAGGGGGGGGACTAAAGCGTTATGCGATTGGAGTGAATGTGGTGTCCGATACATTGGACATCCTCAACGTATCCATTCCCTTTTATTAATTCGCTCGAGATGAAAAGCACTACGAGGATGGCTGGGGAATATAAGGTATGTGAGGGGGAGAGGAGGACCTAGTTGGATATGATTCGATTTTATGTTGGTTTTCTTTTTCTCTTACAAACCGAACTCGGTTTTGCCACGATCGAGTCACACTTGAATGTAGATACCCAAACAAATGAAAAGGAAGCACTTGCACTAGAGTGGGCAATGGGCGTGCCATGCCGACGCAACCTGCGCATCGTGCTTCGAGCAGCGTCGTCCGTCAGGCTCGGCCCGCCCGCCTCGCCGACGGTGGAGGCGGCGGCGATCAATCATCTTTATTCCTCTCGTGCCGCCTCGTTAAAAACCTAGTTAAAATTGAATTAATTGCGTAAAAATATGGGCATGTAAATATTTTGAGGAAAAAGTGCATTTTTTTACATATTTTACAGATACAATGTTACTTCCTTGTTAAAAACATGCGTACATACTAACTACTCATCAATGTCGAGGTTGTTCATGCGTTCGAGGTCAGCGTACGCTTGCACATCTCAAGATCCTCCAGTTGATCATGTTGCGCTCTTTAGCCAATTCGATCTTTGGCGCATGTAATTGCCTCCACCATCCTAGGCGTGAGGATGATCTTCTTTCTTCAATTACTCTTCCTACCATACTAAACGTTGCTTCAAGAGACAATTGTGGCACCCGTGTCATTACAAGGTTTAAGCGCTAGGTGCTAGGCGGGCGGTGGCCGGACCTAGCGCCTAGGCGACTTCGGTGGCGCCTAGGCGGTGACCAGCGATGCCCAAGTGGTCGACTTGGCTACGGTGCAGATAAGCCCACAACAGGAATAATTTGATGAATTAAGCAAGCATCAGGCATCAAATGGCCTTCCATGTCGTCCTCCCCCTCGTTGACATCCTCTTTGGAATCGGACGAGAAATCATCTTCATTGAGGTCTCTCACTCTTGTGCTCCTACGAGGTTGTATGGCTTCACTAGCCCAGATGCTTAATCAATGGCCTTCTATGTAAGCCCTGTACCGGCCTCAACCTCTTGATCATCATCACCACCTTCAATTATCCATCCTTGAGCTTGTGTAGCATCCGAAGCTAGAATAACATCGATGTTCTTCACATTGCTTTTCTCTTTTTTGCACAAAAATCTTGCATTGAATTGAACATAGACTAGATTGTTGAGACGTTTCACATCTAGCCTATTTCTTCTCTTTGAATGTATCTACAAATTGTAAAGTGGAGTGTAGTAGTTACATAGTTGACATATTGAGAATGAGATAATTTATACTTTATAGTTGAGAGTGGAGACTTACCATATCAAAAGTGCTCCAATTTCTTTCACATCTGGAAGAACTTGAGGTCAAGGAGAGGATTCTTATGGCCATTCTTTGCAAAGTAGGAACTTGATATCCAAAAGTAGACCACCATGTTGCTAGCCATTAGGAAAACTTGATATCCGAAAGACCACTTCTTGATCTTTAAACTTGTGCCAGTCCTCATTAAGCACTTGAGCTTGCATTTCATCATGATCATGATAAAATGTTTCAACACATTCAAATAATGCAAGATGGTTTTATCGTTGTAACTATAATGTGGATTCAGAAGGTACGCTGTCAAGTGTAATGAAGAATCAAGCTTCCCTGCCATCTTTACATCAATTGCATCCATGATCAATTTGTAGTTGTTGTCCAAATTATTTGTGTCATTTACGGGATTTTATTGGCAATCAATTTCATTATATATTTTCGATTAATTTTACGTATTTTTCTATTTTTATTTCCTCTTGGTCGATCTCTTTGTTATTCATCTGTATAGGGTTTAAAAATCTATTTTTCTAGCGATTTGTATGATATTCACGGGTTTGCTACGTACGCGTTCTCTCTTTTTATTGATAATTTTTTTTATTATCGGTTTCGTCTATGACTATTTATCCGTACGCGACTTACTTAAATTTGTTGGTCTACTAATTATATGGTGTCGACATGAAATATTCTCGATGTTCATTTTTACGGCTACACCTACTACCACTAATATTTAGTAGAAGTTATCTAATTTTATAATTTCTCCCAACTAACCCTTTTTCTTAATCCTTTTCTCACCTAATTACTCTCTCACCTACCTATCCAATCCCAGCCAAGAGCTCCTGGCCACTCATCTCTTCTCCCCCTTTTTCTTTATTCCTCTCTCTCTCTCTCTCCTCTCATTTATTCCATTCAGCCGAACCACCGAAGCCGCCGAACCACATCCTGGCTTCATCTTCTTCCTCAATGTTTCACTCTTCTCTCTCTCCATTCCTTATCTTCCAATCCCTCGAGTCCTGGTGCTTGCTCCGATTGAAGTCCCTCCAAGTGCCGCCCAAGCCCGGCCACTTGTGTCTTGCACCGCCACCTCGACGCCGCGCGCCTCCTCCTACTCGGCTTGGCAGTCTTCCCCAGCTCCCGGCGCCTCCTGCTCCTGCCACATCCCCATGGTGCCACCGCCCCTTGCTCACCCGACCGCCTCCCCTCGCTGGCGCGTCCCTGCTCCCATGGCGAGGCTAGGCGGCGGGCGAGGTGGCGAGCCCGAGGCCACGAGGCAGGGGGCAGTGAGGCCAAGACGGCCGCAAGAGGCGAGGAGACGAGAGGTGTGCCGACCGTGCCCACCGTGCCATGCCGCCCAAGCACGACACGGTTGGCCGAGCCGGGCCGTGCCGCCCAATGGGCCGGCTTTCCAGGCCCAGCTTGGCCCACCGTTCGTGCCGTGCCAGCCCGGCCTGCCACATGTCGAGCCATGCCATGCTTGGGCAGTGCTGGGCCGGCCGGACCTCAGGCTGGCCTGGAAAAGCACGGCCCGACACCCAGCTCTAACTTGCACACAGTTGCATGCATGTGTATGCACCATGAAAGATACACTCCAATTACACATAGACGATTTGTGCCACCACCATAGCTGAGCAATCTTGACTCCATTATCACCGGAGTTGGCATCCATGCGCCGTCGTACGAATACCTTTCCAAGCAACCCTGAAACGCTCAAAACTGCATGCGATGAGCATCGCCACCGTCCTGCAGCTTTCTTTAGTTAACGGGCTGAGCGGCCGTGAGGATGAGCATCTGTTGTGCTCCCGATGCCTCCAACTCCTAAGCTTGTTACTCCACATCTAATTTCACTAGTCACTCCTCTCTAAGCACAATTTACATATTGTATTATTGTATAGAACCCTTCAAAGAAAGGGAGAATGTAACAGGAAAATAAGTGTTGAAATCACTTCTCTTTAGAGCTCAAAGGAGCTTGTTGTCTTTCTAGAGCTCCAATTTGAAGAGTTTGGCTGCATTCATATGTATATATTGCTGTGCTCTAACTAACCTTAACTCCATGTGTGTATGACACTATGAGAATTTGATTGTCATATTGTGATACTCCTCCTTATGTGCAGCAATCTTCGAATCAGGTCAGAGTTTGTGAGATACGGTACGAGCACATACGGACTGAAGAATGAAGTAGATGAATCTCACAAAAAGAACCAAAATAATGAGGACAAAACAATCACGATGAGAGAGAAAGATTTGGTGAACCCGACTGCAAATTCTTTAAGCACGACCTCAAAAGAGTATAAGGGATTGTTTGTAATATCTCGTTTCACTTTAAGAGAGGACAATTGGATTAGAGAAGAAATGAGAGGTTTAGAGGGGTGTTTTTGCTTAACTTGGAGAACCTGGGACGTATTTGGCCCAAGTGGAAGCTGGTCTAAGAAAGGGGCAACCAAACCCTAGAGCACGTACTGTAGCAACTGTAGCACCATCAAGCTATTATAGCACCACCGCCCTTCGTCTAGAAAGAGGAAGATCGGCAAGAGGAAGGAACAAGGAAAGAAAAAAAAGGGAGGAAGAGAAGGATTTCACAAGATTTCACGATCGGCTCTGTGTTCTTCGATAGTAACGATATGAAAACCTCTAGATGTCCCTAAATTTAGTTGTTGTTCTTTCGGTAGATCGTCTCAGCAATGGGAAGATGGATTTTTGCTCTATCTAAATTCATCAGGTTTAGGGCAGAATGTTGTAGGGACAATTAGGGATATTTAGACTCCGAATTAGAGTTCGGTGTAATTAGGGAAAATGTAGATTATCACGTTATGTTTCTAGGAAGGCCTGGATCGTTAAAATTGGAGTAGCAAGTGAAAAGATACAACCTCCGAAAGGCTGCTATCCAGATTCTGGACGTAGTTGGTAGACTTCGTGTAGTTGGGTCGATTTCGTGTAGAAATTGAAAAAAAATAAATATTGGTGTCAACTTGAATAATGTTGAAAATCATGTGTAGTTTCCAAAACTCCTATTATTCATATATGTTAAAGTTTTAGAATTAAATATATAAAATTGGGAATCAGACTGTTCCGACAGAATCTGGAACCGTCTTCGGGTAAAGAAACAGGGTAGAAAACGGTAGAATCAGAGTTTGATCATAACTAGAAAAATGTAGGTGGTTTTGTGAGGATTCCAGAAAGTCTTGGATAGATGAATTTAGAGTTAAAATGAGTAAGATAGGGCCATTTTACTACTGGAACAACGGGTAGTGCGTTCGAAAGATTTGGGTTCATTTGGTCAGTTTGGCGTAAACATACGAGGTCGATTAGTGTGATAGGTTGGTGCTATGATGATGTGATTTTGATGATGTTTTTGAGTGTGTTATTACTTGCTTGTTCAGGGACTATGGCCTCATGCGCCGTGCCACAATTTTGTCATCCGGCTTTGAAGGGCTAAGAGGCAAGTACATGGTAGAGGGTTGAATAACAAGTTGTTCACCATTGTCATTAGTATTACTTATCATATTATTTATTATGATTTCATTAAGCTTATCCTTATACATGATAATGATGACATTGGGTGAATGAGAGTATGATATTGAGTTAATGAGAATGAGAGATTGAGTTAATGAGATGAATTATATTGATGAATAATTAGAGATATTACATCATTTACATTCATCATGACAGAGTTGCATGAGCCAGTCGGTGAGAAAGTCATGTAACTATTACGGTAAGGTCGGTGAGAAAGATACATGACTAGTTCTGAGTGCTCTAGATAAAATCCTACTTTGGTGGGGACTTCACGAGAGTGAAGGATAGAGTGTATGTCGATGGGTGAACACTCCGCTATACCCAGGTATCAAGCGATAAGATGCATATGAGCATGAGCATGATGGTGCATACGTATATATGAGTAAATTGTGCAAATTTACCTATATGGAATATGACTTGTTTATTTGAGTATGAGAATGGTATTAAATAGATAGATGATGATGATAACCTTGATTATGGTTGATAAACTGTTGTTTATGGCTTTATTATGTATTTGCTGAGTCTTGGACTCATTCTTGATCTATTGTTGTTTTTAGGTGACCGTTGATAACGTTTCACTCGGGAAGGACTAAGCGCTTTGGAATCACAACCTACACCCAATTATTTGATTCATTGGACATGAGAAATTTTTATTATAGCATGATGATTTATACCTAGGACATGATGGTATTGAATAACCTTAGAAGTTAGAGTTGATTATTCATTCAATAGACTTAATCGATTAGTTTGTATTAATCTTGGTTTATTACCTTGTTATGTTCCTAGGACTAAATTATCTATGACTATCATATCATTATGCTTGTGTAATTGTGACCCATGGACAGGTTTTATCGTTGATATGCTTGCTGTAATTATAGGTTAATTTATGTTGAAATTGATAGTGTAGTTTAGTGGCATTCCAGGCTCAGTGTTGGGCCAGGGTGTTATAGTTGGTATCAGAGTGGGCTTTAGGTCCGTGGTGAATAGATTAACAACTTAGTTAAACTAAAATTTCTAAAATTTGTTTTAGGACTAGTAAAATTAACTAAAATTTGCTAATAGTTAATTAACTTAAAATTTGACACACTAGTGCATGATGGGATGGGAATAGGCCGAGTATTTCTCTTACGCTTTCGATATGTTGTAATACTAATATATGAGTTGATATTGCCTCTTTGAACTTATTGTGTGATGTTGATTGTGGATGGTAGTTGATGTCGAGGCGTAGAGATTGCGGTTTTGGCCATGGGCATGGTATGTGAATAGTGAAGTGTTTACCTTAGGTAAACTAGTTACAAGTGTTGAGGATGGGTTTCTTTGGGAAGGTTGTTGTCTTCTTTGAGTTTGCATTGGTTATTTTGGTTCTGATTGTGGTTGATGAATTTTCTTGGATTAGTGGTTACAATGCGGTTGATGGGTTTCCATTGGTTTTATTTGTTCCTTAAAGCACTTATTGTTTTTCGACTTTGAGTTGTTTTTGTTGCTTGTGAACGCTGTTAATTTGCAAGATTGGTTGTTTCATGAGAGTTCTGTCTTTTTGTTGGAAAACATGGCCTAATTGTTTCGCTGCATATTTTGAATAACAAAATAATCATTTGCAAGTTCTTTATCATGTGGAAGCATTGATCTTACGTAGTTCTTTTGGAGTAACTTTCGGCGTCGAGGTTTAATGCCTCACTTTTATGAAAGAAAATGGTAAAACCTTTTCTTGATGTCTTGTCATGCTTAAGTGAGAGGTTATAATTAAAGGAATTAATTGATATGGTATGAGTTATCAAGTTGGGTTTCTAGCATGATGCTAAAATTATTCTTAACTGACAACCATGGAAGTGAAATTGATTAATTTGATGTTGTCTTGTATTTTTTACATGATGAGTTTTAAATAAGAGTCTGCCCATACTTGTTTAGAACCTATGAGTTGTTAAGAAGTGTGGAATGTTGATGAACTGGTTTGATTATTAGGATGTGTAATTTGCTAAATTTGTTAGATAAATTATAATATAATTTGGTCCCTTGTATTAATCTAACAGTTCATGAAGGTTAAGTTAAGGGTTTGTTCGGGTGTTGCCTTAGTGGATATTAATCTAGAAATATTCTTTAATTAACTACTTGACAATATTATATTAGTGCTAAATTTACAGAATTCATGGCAAGCTAAAATTGTTGAAATATGTGTAAAGGACTAGATGAATGTTGGTGTATCGATTTGTGAAATCTTGTTTTATAGAAAATTATGTTATTAAATCTTTAATCATATTTTGCCCTAATTTCTGAACATAGGGTGAAATATTGAATCTGTGTTTATACATGGTTATGTGATTGCAAATAGAAGTAGGACCATAATTGCTTACATGATCAATACAATTGTCAATTATTAATGATAATATCTAGAGTACCATTGGCGTGTGTTAAAATTGGAATTAAGATCACTAACAGTTGAATGAATGAAATTTAATAAGTGATTTATAATTGTGTGTTTTGTAAGATCGTCATGTGCTAGTATATCCTGTCAAGGAGTTTTGTTTTAGTATTGTGGTTGGTGCCCTAGATTTTCTCTAGAGCGGGATAAGTGTTGCAATCTTATTAAGAAAAAAATTATGAAACAACTTATTGTGTTTCTTTTGGAAAAATTTAGGATGGGATAGTAGCCAAGATGATTCATGCTAAGAGTGTATAATGATGAGGTTAGTAAGACTGTGAGTAAGAGATTGTGAGGGTAGTGTTGATTCTCTTAGAAGTAAAAGAATTTGATCATCCTTTGTGATATCGTTTAAATGAAAAAAATGTTTTGAGTTTTGCATTTGGGATCTTTTGGAGTTCATGGTTTTTGTAGCAACTGAAATTGGGTTGAGTATAGTGACGTGTTGGAAAGTTCCCTTGGTTCTTAATTGATTCATGTGATTTGGTCTTCAGAGCTCTTCTTATTTGAGATGGCAAAGTGACGTTGTAATCGAAGAAAAATTACTTTCTTTGTTAATGGAAAGAGTGAGGTAGAAGTATTTGAGATTGAAGACGGGTTTTGAGACTTGCAGGTTATTTGAAATGTGCCTAAACTTTCTATTTTGTCCCATAAGAGTTTCTCGATTTTCAAAAGAAATGATTTATTCTTATTTGAGGTTTGATATCCTCTTCTTGTTGGACTTATGCCCTCAACTGTGGACACCTCTTTTGCTTTCCGAGATCATTGCTCTTTGACTATTTTTTTTGATCTTGTGTTTACTGCGAATGACAAATATTTTTTTTCTATGTGTTGAAAATTGTTTTATTTGCCTATTCTTTCGAAAAAAGGAATATTCGATTTGTTTTACAAAACCTCATAGAGTATATAGTGACAACTAGGTAGTAGTGGTCAAGTAGGTGATTTTGTGAAGCTTTGGGTATCAAATTATTTGATGTGCAATAGAGGGTAAATTGATTTCGTGATATAATTATCGGAGGGAATTTGATTTAAATGGAATGATTGTCGTTGAAATAAAATTGATTATTGTTACAACTAATAGAACCTATAGTGAATTGTAATCCAAGAACCTTTGTTCATGTTGGTGGAATATTGGAACTATCAAAAGCTTGAACTTGGTCAAGTAGTTAGCGTATTGCAATTGTGTTTTTGCAAGGTTGTATAGGTGAAACTGAATGGTTTGGTTTAGTGAGGGTCCAAAATTGATGAAGTAATCTAATTGTTTTGGGCAATTAATTGATTATTGAGGGTATTGTTTGGATAATGGGATTTGTAGTCGTCAAATATGAAGATTTTCTTATCAGTTATACCAGAAGTTCATTGTAGAAGACTTGGATGTTGAAATTGGGCTTGTGTTTTATGCTAGAACCTTGGTTGCCCAATGATTATGTGTAGAAGTAGTAGAATAAAAGTGGATTTCAAATAGTATGATGGTCTTTGATAGCATCCTTTGGGTGTAGTATATGAGTGTGTGTGATGTGAATTTCAAGTCGATTATCCTTAACGGATTGAAGTGATGCGATTGTGGGTGAAATCTATATTGAGGTGCATTGGAAATTATTTATGAAGGTAATTCCGTTGGTAGAGTAGTTGGCTAGAGTATGGTATCGTGGGGTCGATGAGAGTCTCTCTACAAAGGTGTGGAGGGTATTCGGTTTGAGCATAATGTTGAGGTTGCCAATTTAAGATAAATGAGTTATGGTGTTATGCGATGATTTGGAATCCTATAGTTTAAGGGAAGTTAAATTCTTAAAAGAAAGGATTGAGAAAAAGGGGGTATTCTCAAGTAGTGAAATATTATCTTGGTTCTTAGTTGAGTTGTGTGTTTATGACGCATGTCATTTGAAAATTGAATTGGTTCTTATTGGTATGCGTGGTACTTCCCAATTAAGAAAAAAATTTGGGTAATGTGAGTAGTTAAGTGATTTTCGCCTATGGTTTTATGTGGTGTTTATTTGCAAACTGGTAACTTGGAAAGAGGAAAAGATTTCTTGATGAGTCTTCGATTTTGGATTGGAGTATTTTGGAGGGAAGATGACAATGAGTTAGTTGCGAAGGGAATCCTTTGTTTTTCAGTTGGGTTCTTTTGTAAGAGGGTTGGTTTGAGGCAAGTTGTTTGTGTGTCTGTTGTTAAATGAGATGCTTCTTGCAAAGGTGAAGTGATTGATGGAGAGTGGGAACAAGAGTCTCGTGTGTTTTGTGTGAGTTGTGTGGTTTGGTGCCGAAGGGAAGGTTAGCCAAGGTATGATTGGTTGTTTCCGATAGTTGTGGAGGTTTTGGAAGTTGGCGTATCGGTAGGACCGTCTAAGGTCCATCTGTGAGGTACCTAGCGTTTGGTATGCTCTGTCTTTGAGAGAGTACACGGAGATCTGGAGTTTGAGGTTTTGTTAGAGCTGTTGACCACTAAGCAAGACCTCACATTCAAGTCTGTCCCAACGTGTGTCTTGGAGAGGCCAAAGAGAGTGTTGAGATATAGACATTGGTATACGTTATGGTGTTGTGGTCATGTTGGTGCGAGTGAGAAGAGACTTGGGAGTTGGAGACTCGCATGCTGAGCTTTAACGAGTTGTTAACATCGGATACATGTTAATGGTTATTATGTTTAGTTGGTGTTCTTTGAGTAGAATTCGGGTCGAATTCTGTTTAAGAGGGGTAGAATGTAATATCTCGTTTCGCTTTAAGGGAGGACAATTGGATTAGAGAAGAAAGTAGAGGTTTAAGGTGTGTTTTTGCTTAACTTGGAGAACCTGGGTCATGTTTGGCCCAAGTGGGAAACTGGTTTAAGAAGGGGCAACCAAACCCTAGAGCTTGTACTGTAGCACACGGGGTACTGTAGTGAAACGACCATTGTAGCACCACCGAGTTACTGTGGCGCCGCTACAACTGTAGCATCGCCTCCCCTCCGCTGTTACCAGCCAAAAAGAGGAAGATCAGCAAGAGAAAGGATGAAGGGGGAGAAATGAAGGGGGGAGCAGAAGGATTTCACGGGATTTCATGATCGGCTCCGTGTTCTTCGATGGTAATGATCTTGAAACCTCCAGATGCCCCAAAATTTTGTCGTTGTTCTTTCGGTAGATCGTCTCAGTAATGGGAAGATGGATTTCTGCTCTGTCCAAATTCGTCGAGTTTAGGGCAGAACGTTGCGGGGATGATTAGGGATATTTAGACTCCTAATTAGATTTTAGTGTAATTAGGAAAAATGTAGATTGTTGCGTTAGCTTTCTAGAAAGGTTTGGATCGTTAAAATCGGAGTGGCGAGTGAAACGATATGACCTTCGAAGGCTCTTGTCGATTCTGAACGTGGTTGGCGGACTTCATGTAGTTAGGTCGATTTCGTGTAGAAATTGGAAAAATTAAATGTTAGTGTCCACTTGAATAATGTAGAAAATCTTGTGTAGTTTCCATAACTCCTATTATTTATATATGTTCAAGTTTTAGAATTAAATATATAAAATTGGGAATCCGACCGTTCCGACAGAATCTGGAACAGTATTTGGGTAAAGAAATAAGGTAGAAAACAGTAGAATAAGAGTTTGGTCATAACTAGAAAAATGTAGGTGGTTTTGTGAGGATTCCAGAAAGTCTTGGAGGGACGAATTTGGAGTTAAAATGAGTAAGATATGTCTGTTTTACTACTAGGACAGCGGGTAGTGCGTCGGTAGATTTGGGTTCATTTGGTTGTTTGGCGTAAACATGCGAGGTCGATTAGTGTGATGGGTTGGTGCTGTGATGATGTGATTTTAATGGTGTTTTTGAATGTGTGTTATTACTTGCATGTTCAGGAACTGTGGCCTTATGCGTCGTGCCACAATTTCGTCATCTGGTTTTGAAGGGCTAAGAGGCAAGTACATGATAGAGGGGTGAACAACGGGTTGTTTGCTATTGCCATTGATATTACTTATCATGCTATTTATTATGCTTTCGTTAAGCTTATCCTTATACATGATAATGATGACATTGGGTGAATGAGAGTATGGTATTGAGTTAATGAGAATGAGAGATTGAGTTAATGAGATGAATTATGTTGATGAATAATTAGAGATGTTGCATCATTTACATTCATCATGACGAGGAGTTACACGAGCCAAAGTTGGTGAGAAAGTTATATAACTATTCGGTAAGGTCGGTGAGAAAGATACATGACTAGTTCAGTGCTTTAGATAAAATCCTACATTGGTGGGGACTTCACGGGAGTGAAGGATAGAGTGTGTCATCGACGAATGAACACTCCGCTATATCGGTATAGTGATGAGATGTATATGAGCATGAGCATGATGGTGCATACGTATATCTGAGTAAATTGTTAAATTGTGCAAATTTACTGTATGGAATATGACTTGTTTATTTGAGTGTGAGAATGGTATTAAATAAATAGATGATGATAACCTTGATTATGGTTGATAAACTGTTGTTTGTGGCTTATAATATATTTGCTGAGTCTTGAACTCATTCTTGCTCTATTGTTGTTTTTAGGTGACCGTTGCTGATGTTTCACTCGAGATGGGCTAGCGCACTTGGAATCACAACCTAGACCCAATTATTTGATTCATTGGATATGAGAAACTTTTATTATAGCATGATGATTTGTACCTAGGACATGATGGTATTGAATAACCTTAGATGATAAGTTAGAGTTGATTATTCATTCAATAGACTTAATCGATTGGTTTGCATTAATCTGGTTTATTACCTTGCTATGTTCCTAGGACTAAATTATCTATATTTGTCGTATCATTATGTTTGTGTAATTGTGACTCGTAGACGGGTTTTATCATTGATATGCTTGTTGTAATTATAGGTTAATTGATGTTGAAATTGATAGTGTAGTTTAGTAGTATTCCAAGCTCAGTGTTGGACCGGGGTGTTACATTGTCGCTCTCTCATAACCCTCTCGAATTTTTAGGACCTTTAGATACTTGCCCTATGCAAGAATCTAGTTGTTAAAGTATAATCAAGTCATTAATCCTCTCGTATGTCTCTTGCTTTAGATAAGTTGATTTGTGGCTTAGGTTCTCTATGGCCACCCCTCGTGGCTTCATGTAGCCCTGCAAGTCCTCCTCCAAAGTGGAGTAGGTATCATGCTCTAAAGAAAAGTAGAAATCCTTGTATAATTAGGATTTATATAGGAATCATTGCAGCACATATTTTCAATTCATAGTAGGAAAGAATACGAGTCACGCTATCTCAACATTAAGCATACATGACATATCACATTTCTTCTTCTACTTAGAGATTAATATATATCTTTGTAACACCCTAGCTATCGGAAGCCAAAATGTTACCTAAAAACTAACATACAACGACACTACGGAATAATTTCATCAATATCTCATCTAATAACATATAAAGATCAACATCTAATAGAACGAATGCAGGAATTTAATCTGAATTCAACAACATATCACAAACTCTAAATATCCAAGCATACTGGGTCAATTAAGATAATCCCATCCACAAACTATTAAAAGATCACAGACAGTTATTTAATCAACCATATCATAGTGAAGGATAACATCTACCATCAAACTCTATTTATTACAATTCAACATTTAACGAATGAAAGGTAAGGACAAGATCATATAATTGAAAAGTGAACAATGTGAAGTGAATGCAGTATTCGTGACTATTCCCTCCCAAGAATGTCGTCATCAGTGTTCACCTAAAAAAACAGACACAGGCAAGAATGAGTCCACGACTCAGCAAGTACAAGAAATAACATGAACAACAATGAATAAGGGCAAGACAGTCCCATTATAGAATATGAACATAGAATTGTAGAAACCATATGAATAAATGAAATGCATGAACTACACTTCTGCTTATACCGGTATAGCCAGTAACACACCAGTCGGTGTTCAATTAGGCCTGCATTACTCAAAATGTGGGGATCCAAGGCCCGTATGAAGAATATTTCATAATGGGGATCCAAATCTGCCCACATTGGAATGGTGCGTCTTACATGCCCATATTGGAATAATGGGTCTTTGATTCCCACTCCCGTGGGTAATTCATGAACATATGTTTGAATGAATGAATATGAATATAGAAATCATAATATCATGAAGCATTGGTTAACATACGAAGAAAGAATAAGAATCATTGAAATATTCTCATAGATCATAGAATGAAATAATAGCATGATCGGCAAGCAATCAACAATCATCAACAATGTGAATCACAAAGGTACTTGCCTTCCGCTGCTGCTGCGTTATGAGAACAAGGAGGCGCCACTAAACTCAAACTCCCTCCTACACAATTTAATTACTTGAATAAGAAACAACATGAATAAGACGCTACTCGCAACACTTAATCTCATCTTCCTAAACCCATGGTTCATATAATTGTTCTATCCAATTTAACAAGCAATCTAGCGGGGCGATAAAGCGGACAGCGGTACTAAAAACATCATATCTTTTGCTCTGAGACTCAAAAAGGAGTGATCTTAGATCCTATGGAAAGGTAATGAAAACCTCCACATTAAACTAGTCGTCTGAATCTTCTAATTCGGCCAATAACTTAGGCTAACATTCATATGAAAGTCTAATACATAATCTGTCTAGCAGAATTGAACAGCAGTAGTAAAAATCTCATAACTTTTGATTAGATTAACCAAAATCCAAGATTCTTGTCATTCTAGAAAGCTGAGAACATAACCTTCAAAAGTCTAGTCGGCATGATACTCATATTTTGTCTTTAACAAAATGTGGGACACAGATCAAATCTACTATCAGAACCCGACATACAATCTGGACAGTAAAATTGAAACGTGCATAACTTTTGTTCTATAGATCCAAAAGAGTGTTCTTTAACAATCCAGAGAGCTGATGAAATTACCTACAGAATTTTTTTTGGGCAACATTTCTGAATCAGCTCCTAACATAATCACATAATAAACGAAGAGACTGTTTATTCTCGTCAGACTTTCTGGACAACAGAAAATAATTCATCATAACTTTTAGACCACAACTCGGAATTGAGTGATCTTTGAGTCTATGGAAAGCTAAGAATGAACCCCACATAACTCTAGGAGATGGGATCCTCTAATTCGGAATCTACTTACATGCAAACAGTCACACAATAAACTAGACAGAATCTAATCTACTCGCAGCATGACTTCGATCCACTAAACATGGCAAAATACACATCTACTACGATCCAACCAGCGAAGAACATCGATCGTTACCCTTGTAGAACCACCAGAGATCACTGATCAAATCCCACGAAGAAGTTCTCCTTCCACTGTAATACCCCGAAAGTAATTCGAAAAGATTATTGAGAGAGAATTAAGTAATTAAGAGAAGGATCAAATAGAAAATAGTAAATTGAGTGATGAAAGAGGGGGTTTGCAGTAATTTTTGGACAACCTGGGCCAGGGCCTCTGGCCCATGGGCATTCGGCCCATAAGTGGAACAGAGGAGGCCAGACATAAGGGGGCCAAACCTTAGGCCGCCCCCTCCCCTCTCCCTTTGCACCCCGCCCCCACTCCCCCCATTGGTTGCCGCCCCTCCCCATCTCCCCTTGGCTGCCTCCCTGATCCCTTGCGCCTCTCCACCATGCCCCCCTGCTGCCGACGAGGATCGTCCACCTCCCACTGCTTGCCGAGTATGGAGAAGAAGCAGTTCGTGTTGGTGGTGGCCGGCTATAGGAGGAAGAAGAAGGTGAGGGGAGAAGACCATCTTCGTGGGGATAGTTCATCGTCTTCCTGCGCTTCTTCAAGGGTAACGAAGGGTCTTCTTCACTGTATGATTTTATTAGATGCGATTATGATTTCGTTTAGTAGATCGATTAGCAACTGCTGCTAGATCGCATTCTGTCCAGAAACTTGTACGGCCGTTTTCGGTCATCTAGCGTCCGAATCTGTGGATCCCATCTCCTAGAGTTAGATGGGATTCATTCTTATCTTTCTGTAGACTCCAAGATCACCCAATTACGATCTACGGTCTGGAAGTTATGATTTTTATAGCGCTACTATTCTGCAAATCCGTTGGTATCGTGACAGTTTTTAGTAATCTGAATTAAGCGAATAGTTAAAAAAATATTAGAGGAGCTCACTATAGTGAAAGATGTAGGTAATTGTCACAGCTTTCCAGAAAGCTAAAGAACACAAATTTTGGACAAACGTACTGAAAGTTATGATGATTTTAGTATGACTGTCCAGAAACCCAACGTAAATTCGATGTTCTATTAATTAGCTTGGTAGGGGTAGTGGATGGTCGATTCAGGATGGCTCACCAACTAGACTTAGTTGGAGAATTTGTTAAACTTTCCAGGAAGTCCAAGAACACCCCAATTGGACTCTTTTACAAAAAGATAGGAATTTTAGAATGTGACTGTCCACAGAGGGGACATCGACATTAGGAGTGGAGTTGGGATTGCGCTAGAGAGTATAGCGAGTTTGTTTGCACTACTAGCTTTGTTATTGGTCCAGTATTTTTGTCTTAGTGTGCTTTATAAATATATTCAGGTGGGGGATTGGTCCCGGGGGCAGCGTGCTCTTCACGTCCTCCGTTTTCACACGGTTGAGGCAAGTACTCTTGTTGATAGCATAATTATGAATGTTTGATAGTGAGTGCTAGTATTTTGATACATATTAGCTATGCCTGGTTGATAGTGTGATATGTACGATTAAGGATGGTGAATGCTTGAGATATGGCTAAGTGTTATTCATGTATGTTGTTGCTGCTATACATGTTATTTAAAGTTTGAGATTCTTGTATGTTGATGTTGATATACCTGTTAATGAAAGATAGAGTAATGATGCATATGCACTTTAAGAGCATACTTGAGACTTGGTCACGTGGTGACCAGGTATGTGTATTTGAGGTCCTCGTCATGTAGATGACAGGCTTGTGATCCCCACACTCATGGAGTTTGGGCATTGGTTAGAGCTCCCCATCATGAAGATGATGGGCTGTAGTCCCTATACTTGTGGAGTATAGGCTCTTGGTCCCTGTGCTAGAGGGCACAGGCAAGGGTATACATCGACGGTTGTATACCTCGCATTACCGGTAAAATGCGAAAAGAGTAAAAGAGAAAAAGATGCATTGCACATTTGCATTACATAAACATGTGAGATGTTTTAGTGTAAAGCTTTCTTATTGGGCGTTGATGCTATAACTATGAGTTTAATGTTTTATTATTGGTACTTGCTGAGTCTTTGGGCTCACTCTTGCTTTTGTTGTGCTTTTAGGTACCACTTGCAAGAACGGCATGCATGGGAGAGAGTAGGCTTGAGTTGGAATCACACACTGCCACTCATCTTTAAAGATGAATAACTTTTAGATCGTATCTTAATAATAAGCAAACTGCTTAAGGATTAATTATGGTTATACTTCATGCATTGGATTAATTGTAATAATGAGGAGTAGCATATTTTGGTTATCTTTGATTATGCTTTAGTTGTTTAGCATGTTTTGATTGCTTTGATGAATTCTGGATGGAGTATTGATTATGATATATGTAACTGTTGGGACCTCCGTTATAGTTAGCTATACAAAGGAGTTTCTACCGAAATTTAGAATTATGTCTTAGGTTTTAATTTGTTATCATGTTTATTTAGTAGCATTCTAGGCTCATGTTGGGCTAGGGTGTTACAGTTGGTATCAGAGCGGGTTGTAGGTCCATGGTATTGAAAAATATTAATTCTAACACACTATGCACGATGGGTGGGGTTGGGTTTTATTGCATTGCATATACGCGCCTGCGAGTATATAGTTAATCTTGTCTTTGTAGATCTTTGGTTGATCATTGTGCTTAATGTTTGATTGTTCTTGTTGTGATATTTAGAGATGGCGAGGGGTAGAGGTCGTGGTCGTGGTCGTGGTCGGCAGGGTGCCGGACGAGGCCAGGCAATGCCCTTAGATGTTGAACTCAGTGTGGGAAGCTAGTTCTGCGGGATCGGAAGAAGAGGTTGCTTCAGCGATTCAGGGGAACCAGGTTCCACCAGCTGTACCTGCTGCCGCACCTATGGCGGCTCCTGCGGCGGTACCTGCGGTGGTTGCTATGGGGCTGCATCAGTGGAATGCCCTGCGCCTGGATACCTTTGATGGGTTGGGCACGCCAGTTGATGCTGCTAATTGGCTGCGACACATGGAGAGGCACTTTGGAGCGCTGGGGATGACTTTGGAGATGAGGGCTCAGTTTGAGGCTTTCCAGCTAAAGGGACAGGCGGATATCTGGTGGGAGGGAGTCCTGACAGCTAGGACCGCTGCCCATGGACTAGTTACCTGGGAGCTGTTTGTCGAGTAGTTCAGGAGGAGGTTTTATCCAGCTTCATTTGTGGAGAGGATGGAAGTCTCGTTGAATAGTTACAAGCAGGGCAAGATGTCAGTGTAAGAGTATGAAGCGGGTTTTAACAACTTAATCCGCTTGTTCACTAATGGCTACTAATGAGGCGGAGAAGGCCAAGAGGTTTTGCGAGAGGGCTCGAGACGGGAGTTTCGTTAGGTATTGGGGCGCTAGAGCTGCGATTTAGCTCCCTAGTAGGGCAAGCCGGGGCATGGAGTTAGAGATGCACTCGGGAAGAGATGCAAGGTATGGGTGGTCTTGTGGTTCTGTTGATGCAAATGGCAATCAAAGAGGAGCTTTGGAGGAGGAAGTGGGTCATCACGAAACACCTTACAAGAAGTTCAAGGGCTCACAGAATTCATCCAAGTCGAGTTCACAAAGCATGATCTTTTATCACCTCACAAGCAGATTAGCGGGTGCTCCCATGCTTCGTCGGTTCGAGGCAAGGCATGATATGCTTCAGTCTTGATAACGAGCATCGTGCTTGAGTGTTCTGATGCAGCTCTTGTCGCCATTGTGTCTAGTGGGCCACAAGGCGCTGTCTGTCAGCGAGAATCCGGCCAGTGTTAGCAAGTGGGAACAGTTCGAGCGTCGGCACAAGTGCCATTGCTTCTTCTCGAGGTTAGTGCAAATGCTAGCAGCTACTCCTACTCAGTCTTGGGGGTAGCCTCAGTCTTACTTCTCTGTTCCTGGAGGGATCCCACCACTATGGTATTTTCGCGCTTTGCTCCCGACACCATTTCCGTTCGGCGCCTTGGCACCTCCGTGCATTCTTTGCACCACCATACCGGTGTTGGGGCTCCCACCACCCCAAACGATTTCTTATGCCATGCCAATTCTTTGAGTCGGTGGGTTGTCCCGATGTGGTGATAGGTGCGCTCCTAGTGGACTCGATGGAGGCTTTTGTTCTTTTTGATTCAGAGCTACTTTTTCTTTTGCATCACTAGAGTTCGCTAGCGAGCAAAGTTGAGTATCGACATATAGCTCGATCGATTCTAGTTAATTAAGCTTGGGGAATTCTTTCTAGTTCCACATCATCTGGTTGTGTGATTTCTTTAGATGGGGAAGAATTTATTGCTAATCGATGGTTATGAAGATGGAGCCGTTTGATGTAATCTTGGGTATGGATTGGTCACATAGTTATCGTGCTGCCATCTCTTGCTTTTGGAAGACAGTATCTTTGCAAGCCCCATCTGGGCAGAAGATAGTCTTTTAGGGTAGCGCTTCATCTCATTCACTTTTGTGCTAGCTAGTTTGTTTCTGGCGGTAGAAGCGACAAAAGTGGATTTCTTTTGTCTCTGGTGGAAAAGCCGAGTCCAGCATTGATTGCAGAAAGTATTCCAGTGGTTCGGGAGTTTCTGGATGTCTTTCCAGCTGAGTTACCTGGGATGCCTCCACCTCGCCCAGTGGAGTTCAGAATTGATTTGGCTACGGGTGCTCAACCGGTCTCCATGACTCCATACCGTTTGGCTCGTCCTTTCCAGGAATAGCTAAAGAAGCAGTTGGATGATTTAAAAGCTAAGGATCTCATTCGTCCCAGTGTGTCACCTTGGGGAGCTCCTGTTCTTTTTACCAAGAAGAAGGATGATAGTTGCCGTATGTGTATTGATTATCGTGCTCTCAACCAGTTGACCATTAAGAATAAGTATCATTTGCCTCGCATTGAAGATTTATTTGATCAGTTGAGAGGAGCCAAGATATTTTCAAAGATTGATCTCCAGTCGGGATACAATCAAATTCCTGTCTGAAAGGAGGATATTGAGAAGACAGCGTTCTCCACAAGGTATGGGCATTATGAATTTAAAGTTATGTCTTTTGGACTAACGAATGCCCCTGCTGCTTTCTTGGAGACAATGAACAGGATGTTGCATGAGTATCTGGATGATTTTGTCGTGGTTTTTATTGATGATATTTTGATCTACTCAAAGACTGAAGCAGATCATGGGCGTCATCTGAGGCTTGTATTGGAGAAGCTAAGGGAGAATAAGTTTTATGCTAAGTTGAAAAAGTCACGAGTTCTAGATGCAGAAGTGGAATTCTTGGGGCATATCATAAATGATAAGAGAATATCAGTTGACCCGGGGAAGATTTCCACAATGGTAGAATGGGGAAGACCGACCAATGTTAAAGAAGTGAAAAGTTTCCTTGGTATGGCGGGATATTATAGTCGGTTTGTGCAGGATTTCTCCATTATTGCCAAGCCTTTATCCCGGCTCACGCAGAAGGATGTGAAGTTTCGGTGGGATGATGATTGTGAACGCAGTTTCCAGACTTTGAAAGAAAAGTTGGTGACCGCTCCTGTCCTCACTGTTTCTGGGCACAGGAAGCATTTCACGGTCTACTCCGGCGCTTCTCGAGTTGATTTGGGTTGTGTTCTCATGCAAGATGATAAGGTTAAAGCTTACACATCTAGGCAATTTGAAGAAGCATGAGCGAATTACCCAACCCATGATTTAGAGTTAGCTCTTGTAGTGTTTGCTCTGAAGCTTTGGAGGCACTATTTATGCGGTGAGGCTTGTAATGTTTTTACAGATCATAAAAGTCTTAAGTACATATCCACACGAAGGATCTGAATTTAAGGCGTAGAGATGGCTAGAATTGATCAAGGATTACGATCTCATAATTGATACCATCTGGCAAGGCAAATGTGGTTGCTAATGCTCTTAGTCGCAAGGTGACACTCTTTGCTCTTGATTGCCTTGTGGCTGATTTTGACCGCATGGGGATATCTTATTGCTATGCAGTAGCCGCGGCGCGTGTTGAGACACGATTGATCATAGAGTCGACCATTCGGGCGTGTGCGGGAAGCACAGCAGAATGACCAGTTGTTGTAGAGGGTCAGAAAGCGTCTGGATATGGGCAAAGAAGGGGATTTCAGTTTGGATGGGTCTGGTGCATTGCGGTTTAAGGGTCGCCTTTGTGTGCCACAGAAGGCGGAGGTTAAAGATGATATCTTGAGGGAGGCACATCACATCCCGTATATTGTTCATCCGGGTGAGACGAAGATGTACCGTGATCTGAAGCAGAACTTCTGGTGGGAAAGAATGAAAGTGGATATTGCTAATTATGTAGCCTCCTGTGGTGTTTATCAGCAAGTGAAGGTGGAACACACGCTTCATGCAGGATTGTTGCAACCATTGGAGATTCCTCAATGGCCTTGGGATGATATATCCATGGACTTTGGGGTGGCGTTACCTCGATCGCCGCGAGGGAAGGATGCAGTGTGAGTGTTAGTGGATCGATTCAGCAAATCCGCACATTTTATTCTTGTCCACACGACCAACTCAGCGAGCGATTTGGCTCCTATCTACATGTGCGAGATTGTGAGGTTGCATGGTGTGCCAAAGACCATCATATCCGACAGAGATGCAAAGTTTGTCTCCAAGTTTTGGGAGAGTTTGCGGTGCTTTGGGCACCTGACTCGGCTTAATCTGACATTTCATCCACGACGAGATAGCGATCGGGCGTACTATTCAGACCTTGGAGGACATGTTGCGGTCCTGTGTTTTGTCCTAGAAGGGTAGTTGGGAAGATCAATTGCCTTTGGCGGAATTTGCTTATAACAACAGCTACCATTCAAGTATTAAAGCCGCACCGTTCGAGGTTTTGTATGGGTGTAAATGCAGGTCACCCCTTTGTTGGGAAGCGATGGGTGAGAAGGCGTCTTGGGTCCGGATTGGGTACAAAAGACCGTTGAGCGAGTGGCCTTGGTGAGACAGAATCGCTAGCGACTCGAGCAAGCGAAAAAGTTATGCGAGATGTGAGGAGAAGGGATTTGGAATTTGAAGTGGGGATCATATGCTCTTGAGAGTATCTCCCACTAAGGGTGTGGTCTTGATTCGGTGCCAAAGGGAAGCTTAGCCCGAGGTACATTGGGCCTTTCACGATCTTGGCTCGGATTGGGAAGCTGGCATACCGCCTGGACCTCCCAGAGACTGTGTGGGGTGCATAATTTATTTCACGTATCTATGTTGAGGAAGTACCTGCGGGATTTGGAGCATCTTATTCCGCTAGAACCATTAACCATTGAGCAAGATCTATCCTTTGAGTCCAAGTCGGTGCAAATTCTGGAAAGATCAGAAAAAGCTTTGAGGAACAAAATATTGAAGTACGTCAAGGTGCTTTGGTCGCAGTAGACAGAGAGAGAGGCCACCTAGGAACGGGAGTCTCGCATGCATGAGCAATATCCAGAGTTATTTACAGCAGGTACGTGGTAATGTTAGTAAGTTTTATCTGTGATTATACTTTGGCGTAAGCGTGGTTAGAATTCAGGGTCGAATTCAACTTAAGGGGGGTAGAATGTAATACCCCGAAATTAATTCAGAAAGATTATCGAGAGAGAATTAAGTAATTAAGAGAAGGATCAAATAGAAAATAGTAAATTAAGTGATGAAAGAGGGGGTTTGCAGTAATTTTTGGACAACCTGGGCCGGGGCCTCCGGCCCATGGGCATTCGGCCCATAGATGGAAGGGAGGAGGCCGGCCATAAGGGGGCCAAACCCTAGGCCGCCCCCTCCCCTCTCCCTTTGGCCGCCCCCCCCCCATTGGTCGTCGTCCCTCCCCATCTCCCCTTGGCTGCCTCCCTGCTCCCTTGCGCCTCTCCACCACGCCCCCTGCTACCGGCGAGGATCGTCCACCTCCCGCTGCCTGCCGAGTGGGGAGAAGAAGCAGTTCGTGTTGGTGGTGGCCGGCCATAGGAGGAAGAAGAAGGTGAGGCGAGAAGACCATCTTCGTGGGGATAGCTCATCGTCTTCCTGTGCTTCTTCAAGGGTAACGAAGGGCCTTCTTCGCTGTATGATTTGTATTAGATGCGATTATGATTTACGTTTAGTAGATCGATTATCAAGCTAACGCTAGATCGCGTTCGTCCAAAAACTTGTACGGCCATTTTCGGTCATCTAGAGTCGAATCTGTGGATCCCATATCCTAAAGTTAGATGGGATTCATTCTTAGCTTTCCGTAGACTCCAAGATCACCCAATTCTGATCTACGGTATGGAAGTTATGATTTTTATAGCGCTACTGTTCTGCAAATCCGTCGGTATCCTGATAGTTTTTAGTAATCTGAATTAAGTGAATAGTTAAATGAAAAATTAGAGGAGCTCACTATAATGTAAGATGTAGGTAATTGTCACAGCTTTCCAAAAAGCTAAAGAACATGAATTTTGGACAAACGTACTGAAAGTTATGATGATTTTAGTATGACAGTCCAGAAACCCGACGCGAATTCGATGTTCTATTAATTAGCTTGGTAGGGGTAGTGGATGGCTGATTCAGGACGGCTCACCAACTAGACTTAGTTGGAGAATTTGTTAACATTTCCAGGAAGTCCAAGAACACCCCATTTGGTCTCCTTTACAAAAAGATAGGAATTTTAGAATGTGACTGTCCACAGAGGGGACAGATCGACATTTAGGAGTGGAGTTGGGATTGCGCTAGAGAGTATAGCGAGTTCGTTTGTACTACTAGCTTTATTATTGGTCCAATATTTTTGTATTAGCATGCTTTACAAATATATTCAGGGGGGATTGGTCCTGGGGGCAACGCCCTCTTCACGTCCTCCGTTCTCGCACGGTTGAGGCAAGTACTCTTGTTGATAACATAATTATGAATGTTTGATAGTGAGTGCTAGTATTTTGATACATATTAGCTATGCCTGGTTGATAGTGTGATATGTACGATTAAGGATGGTGAATGCTTGAGATATGGCTAAGTGCTATTGATGTATGTTGTTGTTGATATACATGTTATTTAAAGTTTGAGATTCTTATATGTTGATCTTCATATACTAGAGCTCATGGAGCAATTGAATTCTGGTGAGCTCGTTCCTAACTATTTCTTTTTGTTCATTTGAGAATCGATTGCTACCTGATTTAATTATGATTAGGAACCATGGAGAGGACCTGGAAGTACTTGGAGAAAGGCTCTGGCGCACAAGTCCAGCGAGGCGGTCGAATCATGTTGGAGTCCCAACTCAAGCCGACTTCGAATCAATTCGGAGTCAGGACCAGAAACCGCACTAAAACGGACTGTTAATGTTGTTTTCGGTTTCATCCTAGAGTCAAGAAAAAGCCCTACAAAAATTGTAGTCATAGGTTGTTCCTGTCCAAGATCTCGTTTAACCTTTTGCACAATTTGATTTGAGTCCGTAGTGTTGAGTTTGTGTCCTTAGTCGAGTTGTGTTCTTTGGTTTAGATCGTGTTTTATTTGGGTTGTCTTGCTTCCTTCGTCTCATACAAACCCTAGCCGTCAACTTTTGTTTCTCCCACCTCCACCCTCTGTCCATTGAGTCTCGTGATCACCCAGCACCATCCCCCACCTATTCGAGCTTCCTTTAATTTCCACAATTTCTTCCACCGATTTCGTTTGGCCTCCTGACAACCATAACTCGGAGGCCTCCTTCAAGCAGCCGTAACTTTCGCATCTGAACTCGAAATCAGAATTTTTTTTTGAAATTGGGTGAAATTAAATTTGCATCAAAACTCCCCCTTACGTCGGGTTTGGCGATTTTTTTTCCCAAATTCGTGAAAGTCAGATGCTAGAGCTCACGAACTTTCATCACGAATTTGCAGCACATTCATCATTTTCGTAGGCCACACCTTACATCAGTTGAGGTGAAACTTTGTGTGGTTCCTATTTACGTGCTCTGCTTTGTGAAAAAAAATATCAAAAAAGAGAAAAAAAAATTTACGGCTTTGGTTTGCCTAGAAAAAAAGGGGGCACTTTGAGCACTCAGTGCCTAAAAAAAAAAAGCAGAGAGCACAGTTTTAGGTGGCGGATATTGATTTGTCTTTGTCTTTACTTGGCCATCCTTGTTCTTTGTCTTTGCTTTACTATTACAGTGCGGTCTTGACTCCTTGTTCATCATATCATACACCTTATAGAAGATAGAGTAATGATGCATATGCACTTTGAGAGCATACTTGAGACTTGGTCACGTGGTGACGGTATGTGTATTTGAGGTCCCGTCATGTAGATGGCGGGCTTGGATCCCCACACTCATGGAGTGTGGACATTGTTAGAGGTCCCTATCATGAAGATGATGTGTTGTGGTCCTTACACTTGTGGAGTATAGGCTCTTGGTCCCTGTGCTAGAAGACAAAGGCAAGGTTATACATCGACGGTTGTATACCTCGCATTACTGGTAAAATGCGAAAAGAGTAAAAGAGAAAAAATGCATTGCACATTTGCATTACATAAACATGTGAGATGTTTTAGTGTAAACCTTTCTTATGTGGCGTTGATGCTATAACTGTGAGTTTAATGTTTTATTATTGGTACTTGCTGAGTCTTTGGGCTCACTCTTGCTTTTGTTGTGCTTTTATGTACCATTTGCAAGAACAGCATGCATGGGAGGGAGTAGGCTTAAGTTGGAATCACACACTGCTACTCATCTTTAAATTTGAATAACTTTTAGATCGTATCTTAATAATAAGCAAACTGCTTAAGGATTGATTATGGTTATACTCCATGCATTGGATTAATTGTAATAATGAGGAGTAGCATATTTTGGATATTTTTTATTATGCTTTAGTTGTTCAGCATGTTTTGATTGCTTTGATGAATTCTGGATGATGGAGTATTGATTATCATATATGTAGCTGTTGGGACCTCAGGTAGATGTTTTGATTGCTTTGATGAATTCTGGATGATGGAGTATTGATTATCATATATGTAACTGTTGAGACCTCCGGTATAGTTAGCTATACAAAGAGGTTCTGCCGAAATTTAGAATTATATCTTAGGTTTTAATTTGTTATCATGTTTAGTTTGTAGCATTCCAGGCTCATGTTGGGCTGGGGTGTTACATCCACTCCCTCTTCCTTCCTCCCCTTTTGGCCGGCAATCCCGCAGACTTTCCTTCTTCTCCTCTTGCGTTGGTCGGCAGCAATGGCACAGCACCAAGGGAAGGGGAACTCAGGGTGGCTGCTGGTCAGAAGGAGGGTGGCGGCCAGGAGTAGGGATAGGGGTGGCGGCTGCTCAAGAGGAGAGGGAGGAGGCGCAAAGGGGTAGGGGCTTGGGCGGCTAGGGTTTGGGGGGTAAAGGGGTGGCGCCCTCCCATAAGGCCGGCCCCCTCTTGGGCCTTCTGGGCCACGGCCCGGGGCCCAAGTTGGCGGAATTTCGCAGAAAAGCTCTTTTTACTTCCACTAATCATTGTTGGTTACTTTCTTTGTTAGGAGAAATTTGAAATTGAATAAATTCCCTCTCCAAATAATGTTCTCTCTAATCGAGTTTCGGGGTATTACATATATTACTCCTAGCTAGTACCTTTTTTTTTAGAAATGCAACTCATTCATTTAGTCTTCTCATGTGAACAACCACTTTTTATCAAAATCTTTTTCTCCTCTGTTAGCTACTAGGCTACTATGCCAGTACTAGGATGTCTATCTGAGTTGCTAAAACCGGCTTTCTCTGTGAGTATGTTGTCTAGGATCTTCACTGGTTCATCTTTTGTGTCTTTTACTCAGGAAAATTTATTAATGATTGGCTCAGACTATATCTCAATGAACTCACTTTGGTTAAGCTGCATATGTTTATAAAAGGGAACTGAAAGTCTAAAACACTCACATTCAATTGCATAGTAGGAGCCTCACTCAAGTGAAGAATGGTAAATGCATGGAGATTTCACAATCACCATACCAAATAATCGACACAATAAGTGCATGTCCTATGAATGCAAGTACTCAAGTACTCCTGTGGTCCCTTTTTTTAGATAAGCAGAGAGAAAACCTCTCACAGCCTCTGTATCCAAGGATACACACAGCCTAAAGTTTATTACAATAACTGTAATATTCTTAACCAGGCAAAACAATCGCCCCATAAACCATAATGAAGAGGCAAAACAAACACTGGCATAAACCAACGGAAAAACAAAAGCCGTAAAGATAGTAAACAACCTTATGAAAATAAACAAAGACAAAGAAGTGCTTCAAACATCTCGAAGCCTATTAAATAGCTTCCACACATGCTTGGTGAAGATCTCCCGTGTAATGACCTCTAATGCTTTGCTTCCAGCTACCAAGGCCTCCCTCCTTCCTTGGCATTTCAAAGTTGACCAAGAGTGGATCCAATAGATACATCTGAATATAACCTGCAGAGAATGGTCAATAACTTTCTTGTCGAAAACGACGTCATTACGACATAACCAGCTAGACCAGCAAAGTGCAGCCGCCCCTACCAAAATATTTGCTTCTAAATCTGAAGTAAGACATACTAACCAGTTCCCAAAAATATTCCAAACAGTATTAGGTCTGTTAAGATTGAAAGCAATTTGAACTATGCGCCAAGCAAAATGGGCAACGCGACAATCAAAAAACAAATATTGTATAGTCTCCCTGTTATCACAAAAATAGCAATTTGTGTCACCTCTCTAGTTTCATTTTAATAAATTATCCTTAGTCAAAGTAACTTCTCTACAAATGTACCACAAGAAAAAAATTATCTTAAGGGGTACTTTAACTTTCCATAACTTTTGACTTCGAAAACGATAATTGGTGTCACCCAAAACAGCATACATAGATTTGACTAAAAATTATCCATTCGTATGTAAATTCCATCGAACCGTATTCGTATCCATGGTAAAATGAGCTTTGGATATTTTGATCACAAGATTATTGAAAGCAAGCAAATTTGGGCCAATAATCGCTCTCTTAAAATTCAAATTTAAAGGCGCAGTACCTAAAACATCTGCAACCAAAGCATGTTTATTTCGGACTACCTTAAACAAAGTTGGATAAAGTTCAGAAAAAGGCCGAATTCCAACCCAAATGTCCTTCCAAAATCTAATTTCTTTCCCATTCCCTAGATTAAAAGAACAACGTTGAATAAAATCTTGCTTTACCTTCATCAATCCCTTCCAAAAAATGAGAATCCCCAGGTTTACTCTCAATTTGAGAGATAGACTTGTCATTCAAATACTTATTTTTAAGCAATTGTTGCCAACCCCCTTCCTCATTCAAAAGTTTAAACAACCATTTAGCTAAAAGACACTTATTTTTTATCTCGAGGTTTTGAATTCCCAAACCACCTTGGTCCTTGGACCTACAAAAAATATTCCATTTAGCCAACCTATATTTCTGTTTATGGTTGTCACTCTGTAGGACCGGAAAGGCACCTAGAGAGGGGTGAATAGGAGCTTGCCTAATTTTTTCACCTCGTTCAGATTCAACACAATATCACTCCAATAGCTACAGAAGCTATGAAGATCAACATTCAAGTACAGCAAAAGACTTGTGTTGAACCCAAACCAAAATCCCCAAAGCAAAGAACCAAAAGGACTCAAACCCTAAAAGGGCGGTCAGACCGGCGTGAATTGCGCTGGTCGATCGGGAGTCTTGGTTTGACCGGCGTGTAAATCGATCTGACCGGGACTGACTGTATAATTGTTGATGACCCAAAATCAAAACGAAAATGGGTCTAACTTTTGATCTACACAGCCAAACTTCACCAAATTTGGAACACACCTTCCTAAGGATATTAGGAACCTATTCCAAGCAACGATCGAGTAAATCCACGTCAAAGTTTTAACATTTTTCTAATTTATCGAAAGAGGGTTCAAAACCGGGCAAGAACGAAAACGAGATCTAGAAACTTACTCGAGGTTGAATGGTGATCTAGATGATCCTAGATAGGTTCCCACATATCACAGCAAGTAAGATCAAGAGAAGACATCAAGCAAAAACTCGTGGATCAAAAGATGACTCAAAATGACCAAATAAAGAGGAAGAACACAACAGGACTCATCTTGAGAAATCATGCATAGATTGATTTGAGATTGAGAGGGTTTCCAGCCACTCCATCCACAGAGGACAAAAGCTCAATCCATGAGCACTCACTCAAATCATCTCTCTAAAACCCTAAGCCTCTATTTTCTTCTCTAAGCCCTAAGACAAACTAGGGTTTACAAAATAAAGTGCTTGGGGGCTATTTGACAGCAGCCACCCCTATTTATAGTAGAGGCCTAGCTTCTAGAAGAGTTAACCCTAATGGGGCTCCCGTTAAGGCCCAACAGAAATGGGTCACACACGCACGTATTTTAAAGCGCCGTCTTCATCTCCTCTTGACCTAATCCGCTTCTTCACGCACCATCTTGCGCCGCGGGTTGGCAAAAGATCACCAAGGCGGTATTTGGTAAAATTACCAAAATACCCCTTCTCGATCCTTCTCCGAAGACCGAGTCCGAACTACGCGAAACACATCCATACTTCGCCACGTGTAGGTTGATCCAGCGGCTCTCATTGTGTCGGTAAGTCTCTCCCATCCGGCTCCCACCGGACCACCATGGCACTTGCACCGACCCCCGCACCGCTTGATCCAACTAGTCGCACCGAACTACCCGTTCGGTCATCCTTGTCCATTCTGTGCCACGCTTGAGTCCATTGACCTCACCCGACATCCTCGATCGTTCTGGACCTCAGCTCTCCAAGCTTAGTCCCGATCATCCTCGCCGTTGACCACCGTTGACCTCCGAGCAACATGCACACCAATAGACAAGCAAATCGAATCTGAGAACAAGTTCTTCACAACTTAACTCATGTTAGTGAAGACATGCAACATGCAACACATATGCACTGAAGCTCATGCCCTTAACCTAACCCAACAAGCATCGCCAACAAATCGACGAAGAATAGCCAAAATCGGTCAGACCACCGTTCTGGCCGGTCTGACCGCCCCCTGGGACTTAAACGGAAATCACTCGAGGCATGGCTGGTCTAACCGCCCAAATGGCCGGTCTAACCGCCAGTTACTTGATAGAACTGAAACTTCGCTGAAAACAATCGATTCGACAAACCAAAAATGTCATTACCAATTGTATCATCATCCTAAGATCATGCACATATCCCCATAATATCCACACACTCTTCCAATAAAATCTGGACCTAAAAAAATCCAGTCTTTTAAGGACCCCTTGGGTACCTCAAAGAAAGAAAGCATAAACATAGGAAGGCTGCTCAAAACCGAATGTATAAGTATCAGTCTACCACCAGTAGATAAATTTTTCTCTTTCCAATTGCTCAACCTTTTTTCGAAGTGATCTTCCAAACCCGTTCATTCATTATTCCGCAGCCTTCTAAAATGAATTGGAATACCCAAATATTTAAAGGGAAAACAATCCCTCTCACATCCAAATATCTCTAACACCCAAATATCTCAAAGTATTGGGATTCAAATATTTTTCCTTCTCCAAAGCAAAAGAGCTCACTTTTATGAAAATTTATCTTTAAACCATAAAGTTGCTCAAACGCACAAAGAATAAGCTTCAAATTTTTTGCTTGATCAAAATTATGATCCATGAAAAGAATAGTATCATCAGCATATTGAAGGATAGAAAAACCATCATCAACCAAATGTGGTATTATCCCACTGACTTAACCCTCATTCTTAGCCCTTCCAATAACAATGGATAACATGTCCGCAATAATATTAAAAAGAATTAGAGACGGAGGGTCCCCCTGCCTAAGCCCTTTCTTGTTTCGTTAATCTTAATCCTCACACTGCCCCCTGCAACGAAATTTTCAATCCAACCACACCAACTTAGAGAGAAACCCTTCATTTTAAGAATTTACTGTAGAAAAGACCATTTGACCTTATCATAAGCTTTTTCAAAATTAATCTTAAAAATGATTCCATCTAATTTCTTCTTATGAAGCTTATGGATTGTTTCATGTTAAACAACTACCCTTTCCATAATATTGCTCCCTTGCATAAAAGTCATTTGAGATGGATGAACAAACTTTTAAGCAATACCCATAAGACGATTAGTACCTACCTTCGTAAATATTTTAAAACTCACATTTAATAGGCAAATCGGCCTATATTGTTGAATTTGTCGTGCATCTTCTTTTTTTTGGAGTAAAGAAATGACACCAAAATTGAGTCTAAAAAGAGGTAAATTGCCTCTATAAAATCTCGAAAAAGAGTCATCAAGTCATTTTTAATAATGTTCTAAACAACTTGATAAAACTCAGCAGGAAAGCCATCTGGACCCAGAGCTGTATTATGCTCCATTTGAAAAATTACATCTTTTACTTCCTTTTCAGTAAACTCAATAGTAAGAAAGTCATTTTCCAAGTCAGAAACTTGAGGTATATCCTCCGTGATACTCTCAACCATGGAAAAGTGGTTGGTATTACGAGGTCCAAAAAGACCTTTATAATAAATTGTGATGTACTGCTTTAAATAAACATCACCCAAAATAAACCCTCCTCTTGTTCCAACTGAAAAATTTATTGTTTCCTATGCTTACTATTGGAAATCAAATGAAAATACCAAGTATTACTATCTCCTTTAAGCAAATGCTTCGTCTTAGCCCATTGATACCATTTGATTTCTTCCTCTCTCAGTAAATAGGCAAGACGCTCATTAGAACTATGTTTAAAATTAATTTCAAAATTAGATAACCCCGTAGACTCAGCTTTCTTATCGAGATTAACAATGATATTCAAAAGATGTTTTTTCTCTAGCTTATACACACCACTAGTATTTTTAGTCCACCCTTTAAGAAATTGTCTAAGCGCCCTTATTTTACTTTGCCAACGATTAATTGCAGAATTACCAACATTATTTTATCGTCACACCTGAGCCACCAAATCAACAAACCCATCCCTCTTAAGCCAACCTAACTCAAATTTAAACAAATGTTGGTTCCTAGTATCAAAGGCAGCCCCAGTGTTAAGAACAATAGGCGTATGTCAGAAAGAACACATTTCAAAGCATTTACAGTGGTTAAAGGAAACTTCTGTTCCCAATCCATACTCACAACAATTCTATCAAGTTTTTCATAAGTAGGATGATCCAAATTATTAGCCCACATAAATTGCCTACTTGAAAGCCTAAGTTCTCTTAATTCTAGGCTCTCAATAACCGCATTAAAAAGGAAAGGATAACGCCGATCAAAATTATTATTATTTTTCTCCTCACTGCGCCTTATGATATTAAAATCCCCACCAATAAGAATAAGCAAAGTTTCCTTACTACATGCATGAACTAATTCAGTTAAAAAAAATTATGTTTATAAACTGGTTGTGCAGCACCATACACAGCCACAAGGATCCATTGGAACCCATCTTCCTTATTACGTAAATGAAGCTTAATAAAAAAAGTCTCTTTAAAAAATGGAGCCCACCTCAAAAACCGCCATGTTCACACCAAGTAAAATACCCCCAGAATGGCCATGGGATGGTAAGTAGTGCCAAAAAAATCCATACCACTGCTAAAATGTTTTAATTGTGAATTCGAAAAATACTTCTTAACAGTTTCTAAAATAGCAACAAAATCCATATGTTGTTCCCCATCCAACTCTGCAATGTACCCATGTTTCGCTGGGTCGCCAAGTCCCCTACTATTCCAAAAAACACCTTTTATTTTCTCTTTTGTTTATTTTTAATACAATAATCAATCACTTTTGCAAGTGCTTTCTTAGCCCCTGATATTTTCTTTTTGTGTGATACCAATTGCAAATCATGATCATCACCTGCAGCTATTTCCTCATAACACAAATCACTGCATAAGCTATTTAGAGAGGATAAATCAAGGTTGGCCATTTCCTCGTCCGAATCCTCTTTGAGGACATGTTCTTTACCAATTTTTCCCCAATAAGCCAATCTACAAGCTAGCCTACCAAGTTCGATCTTTTTAATAGATTCTAAAGAAGATGTCGTTTCCAAACTAGTAACTCCTAAAGAAATTCCTACTTGATTCAAAATAGAAATAGCAACCTCATCTGGAATAGCCAAAATTGAAAATGCATTATTTAAATTAGTACCTTTGTTCTCCTCCAAGTTTTTATATTTGGACCTTCGTACGACCTTCAGCAAGGAATCCTCATCCGCTCCAACTTTACTAGCGAGACGTCGGCTCCACCTTGGCTCCTGCGCAGAATCTAGTCCAACCGTGCCCCCTTCGTTTACCACCGCACCCGTTGACCTTTCCTTTTTCTGAACCAATGTCCACTTCGAAACACCGGACAACAGAGCCCCCGCCGATCGTCCCCGACTGGATCTTTACCGTTGAACCTCCTTTTTTGGGCGTATCCACCAACGGTAAATCTGCATCCTCTGACCCTTCTAGAGACATTTTCTCATCCCGAGTTGGTGGCGAAACTATCGCCAACGGGTCCACCCCCACATGTGCAACACCTGTCGACTGCTGCCATAGCCCCATCGCCCCCTCGGGCGCACAATCCTTGACCTCCTCTCCCTTTAGTCCACCCGATCTCTCTTTTATAACCTCCTGCTGCGGAATAAGAGTGACACAAACAAGAATTTTGCCAAGAACTGAACCACTAGCATGAGACGACGAGGTGATACCACTTGAAGCCGTCCCTATCACGGTCAAAACATTTTTTGCCCTCTTAACATCCCAGTCCATCATCTCACGATCCTTCATTTTCTCATCATCATCCCCTCCTTTATCCTTGCCGCCTCCGTTATTTTGCTCATCCCCCACATTTCCTTCTCCCATATTTCCATCTGAGTCTTGCTCAACTTTAAAAAAATAATTCATAGACATTGTGTCCAACAATAATATCAACACTCGCAGGGATTAAAGAAACATCTATAACCCCCACCTGCAACCGGACTAGATATTTCTTCCTTGTACTTATAATGTCCACTTTGAGGGTAGCGCCAACAATAGAACCAATGGCACAAAGACTAAGGTAGTTGCTAACTTCATAAGGAACTCCAGAAACTTGCACCCAGACTGAGCGAAGCTGAAACTTCAAAGTAGGGCCCGACTTCCATTCCTCAAAACGGAGCACCACCCCTTGAGCTTTGACTTGTATATCCCAAATCTGAACCATTCTTGCCAATTCAATGGGCGTCGAAAATTGAACCAAAAAAGAATTCTGACGAGTTTCTTTCACATCCCACTATCAATCAATCGGAATGAGTCTTCTCAACTCCCCAATGACCCATTCAACCGACAGTTGCCCATCGACAATCCGTATCACCCCCAGCGTACCCTGTTCATCCCTCGACCTCAACGGACCTGCAGAAGGTGCCATATAGAACCCTAGGCCCTCAGCCCCGTATCCACAGAAATTTGCCACTGGTTTTGGCAATTTGAGCAAAGGACATCTCGGTGCCAAATGATTGGTATAATTACAAATATCACAGTATAACACAACTGGGCAAACAGCAATGGTATGTCCCTTCTCCTTGCATCTAAAGCAAAACCTTGTAATCTTATCTGCACCACCATCCTTCCCCGGCTGCACGTGGTGATTAACAGATGGTCCTCCACTGTGCGTCGGCACTACCAACGGAGCCAACGTCTCGGACCCTACCACTGCAACCGCACCAGCTGACAAAGCCATGGCCATGCCCACTGTCCCATCTACCACCACCTGGGGCACACCAATTTGCCCTCTATTGCCATGATATGCAAACCTGCCTACCGACAACGTTGGTACCTGACCATGGTGCCCAGCCACACCCCGACCATGGTGCCTAGCCACACCCTGAAGCGTCATCCCACCCTCCGAACCAAGATTGGTACATGATTTGTCGACGAAGTCAGCATTACCGCATGTTTGGGGTAGGCCTCGTCCCACCCCAGCATTGCTCACCACACCTCCATAACTTCCCCAGCCGGGGTTCCACCGTCCCCGTCCAAAGCTGCTCCTACCGCCCCCGAAATTACCTCATCTGCCATCCCTACCGCCGACAAGGGATCTGCCGAAAGCTCCACCTCCACGACCTACTAGATCAAATGTTCGAAGAAGCGCTTCCGTGTACATGTGTTGGTCAAGAGTTGAAGAAAGAGTCGAAGGATCACGCAGAGGGGCGCACGCACGATTGATGGGAGCAATTATCGGTCTGATTGGCCATCTGGACTGTGCAAGAAACCCAAGCTTCGCAGTCTGAACCTGTGACCCCACCTGGTTCAAAATCTAAATTGAACGCTGAATCTTCAACATGGAAAGCTCAGCCTGTGACCCCACCTGGTTCAAAATCTGAACCGAATGCTGAATCTTCGGCTTGGAAAGCGCCTCCATGGAAATCGGTAGGAAAAGCTTGGATCGATTCTTTGTGGAAGCCACCGGCAACTGAAATACAGCCCACGCCAAAGCATCACCAAAGGATAGATTAGGTGATGATCTAGGTGGTGGCAAAGGGCCTATAAAGGCTTTAAATCAGCCGCTTCTTCCTCCCCGACGGCGGCTCATACGCCCACTACCACCAAAGAATAAAGAACAATCCGGTAAGCGGCGACAATGTTGCACCACTTGCACCTGCGCAATGACCTACCAAAAATTGACTACCCCTTACCTGTACCAATCCAGCCGCCTGACAAGCTTCTTACTCTGAGTAGCCTGCCGCCCGCACATCAATGTAAACATCCGTTGCCTCATCCTCTTCATTCTCCGAGCTATCCCATCATCAGACCACCAAAACCGAGATCCCATCATCAGACCACCAAAACCGAGATCGCAGCGATCCTAACATCTCCTATCTGCTGAGTTTCATCGGTTCCAGCAGCCAGGAACCCGAAATTCAAAGAACCAAAATTTGCCGTATGATGACCAGTGTATCGCATACACTATTTGACTAGATAAAATGTGCTTCCTCTTTTGTATGGCTTTGTGATGAAAAGATACAATGTTTGGCTCTCTGAGCAGATGAGGTATGACCAGGGAAAACTTTTTTTGTTTCCAAAAAAATTTCGTCAGGGTCCAAAACAACTGAAATCACCAAAATTTCAGAATTTCGGTCCGAAATTTCGGGAAAGTAGTCAAACTGGCGCTTGAAACCTAACCGAAATCTGACCAAATTCTAGTCAAAATTTGACTGAATTCTGGCCAAAATTTCGTTCAAAAAAAAGTTATTTCCAGCAGCTAACATCGAACAGCAGCTCCAAAATAAGCTAACATCAAACAGCAGCTTCGAAAGCTAACATCAAAGCTGATCAAACATCAGCTCTATAGGTAAATCTTCAACATCAAACATCAGCTCAAGAGTCCAGATCATCTCCATATCATCTGATCAAACATCGGTGCACATTCAACATCAAACAAATTTATCTTCAAGTTTCTCAACAAAAATTGGTCCTCGGTTTCTCAACAAATACGATCTGAACACTGCTAATAGCCCAATGAGCTGCTTATGTGCCAGATGGTGAATGGCGGTATCAACAAAGCAAGAAAGTTCTCCAGTAGGGTGATTCTCAATGCAAGAATCAAGATAAAGGAGAGGAGGCCAAAGAGCTACCTGGGTGTGGGAGTCTCGGAGAGTCGGAGTGTTATGATCCTAACCGGATGAACAAGGTGAATACAAACTCTCCCAAGGTCAAATGCTATATTGCCAATATCACTTTCGGTTTACTGGTATTTGGGGATACAATTGAAAGGATTAGAATCAAGGCGGGAAGAGAAAACAAGACCGGGAAGTAGAAGATCAAGACCTGGAAGGAAGAGCTAGAATTTGGGGGAGGAGCAGAAGGGGAACGGGGAAGAAACAGCAGCTGTGAGGAAGAGTCGGTTCTCTCTGTTTGTTCTTCGTTAGATTTTTGCTGCTTCTTGTTATTCTTTGTAACCCCTTCAATTGACTCTGGGCCCTCGGCCCACCAACGGCAAGCCGGTCCATAACATTCCTCCCTCCTTGAATTTCGGCTTGTCCCTAAGCCGATGCCACGAAGTCAGAAGAAAGCACCAAACCACCAGGGTCCCATGTCATCTGAAATTCCCATGCACCCAAATAGCCAGCTTGAGTTGAGAAGCTTCTTGTGAAGGATGCTCCATATTCTTCGTTTATACTAACATGATGATCATCATCAGGATGTTTTCCCATATGATTTTGGGACACTGCAATAGCTCAATTGCATCTTCTATCTTGTGAGTCAATGACTTTGAACTTCGCACGGAGGAGCTCTTTTACAGGACACTCCTTTTATGAAAAGCTTGAAATCATCGAGTTCCATGTCACCTCGTCCTTAGAAGACATATTTGAAAAGATATAATGGCTCAGTCAAGTCTACGCATTTCGCATACATGTCCATTAGTGCACTCTCCACGTAACACCTTCCTTCATATGCATTTTTTGAATATAGCCATGGAGCTCTGACCAAGCTTCATAGCAACCATCTTGCACATCTTTGGCAACATGCTAGCTATCATGACAACATTTGGTTTGACGACAGTTCAACAGTAATTCGAACATTTCCTTGCCTCTTCACTCATACCATTAAGAACATAACCCGAGATCATTGTACTACCAATAACCACATCGATGGCCTTCACAGCATCAAAGACATTCTGTGCCATCCTCACATCCCTGCACTGGAAATAGATGTCCACCAAAGCACTCACCAAGAAGATATCCACGTGCACAAAGTTCCTTACAATAAAACCATGTATCTCCTTCCTGGCTTGAAACCATTCAAGCGGTCCAAGCCGTAACAAGCTCACCGATTATAATCAATCGATTGAACACCACTCTTTTGCATATCGAGAACAACCCCAATGCCTCTTCAATGGCAAAACATTGATTGCTCTAGCATGTATCTTGACATGAAAGCCAAGCGATGGACTAGATGGTCTAGGCTTAAGCATATAGTCGGGGATGTATCTTGATTGACAGAATGTGGCCAAGGTAGTAGCATCCATAACATCTCACTAGCACACCACTTCAAGAGAAAGATCTGAAAACCAATGCTTTTATTCACGGGTCCCATTGCCTTACAATAGTAATCATCCTCTTTAGCTTCACGGCCTTGAAACACAAGCGATCACCTAAAGCACTCCATTGCATCCTTTTAAGCCAAAGATGTGCAACACTATTGATAGTAAAATAGACATAGGCATCCGACCATCGATTACAGCCATTATGTTCTCGATAAAGATGTTGATATCTCCATGAAACTGCCGAGGTGCATCGATAAACTCGAAAGGACCCCATTCATGGTAATCAAACATATAGTCCATTGTTCCTCCGGTCAAGACACCTTGCGAACTTGCATTTAATCCATCCTTGTATAGCTCTTGCGAGACCAACCTCGATAATTGTATTCTCAATGTAAGGAAGTGAACCACCAACAATTGCATAGAAATGGTATCTGATGAAGAAGGCGATATGTAACATCATAAGCATTGCCTAAGCACTCAAACACACCACCTCTTTGGCAAACTTTGTTGAGTGTTTTCATTAGTCCAAGACAATTAATGATCACAGAATCAACTCGGTTGTATTACTCTTCACCACTACACATGATCCACCGACTTGCCCAACCGGCGGATGTGCATTTCCACTAAAAGTTTTGATGGCATCAAGATTCCTCGAACAATAATGAAGTCGGATATCTCACCTCCACTGAGCTCCATATCCAACACGAAAAAGTAGAGATAGCGTAGGAGGGACCGGGAACCATCGACTCTGCAAGCAACAACCGGGCCGATTACCAATTTTGTACGTGACCAACATTCCAACCTTTACCACAATAATTATTGCAAGCCCTTTTTCTTGTCTAGGAATCAATCGGGGATGGATTTCTCGGTTTCACTTTCCCACCTTACAATACCCATGTATGGAATTTGCGACCTTGTATATCTCATACTCCTTTGTGTGTGCCCATGGGAAGTTTAGCCACGACCTCAAGGTACTCGGTCTGTCAAATCATTAGTTTGGAAGTTGACAAGCGTGGTGATCGATTCATCAAATAATGTTGAATACATTCGAGACGTACTCCACAAACATCACAGACCCTATGAGGATCTGAAGTCCTGAATTTTGGAGGCATCAAGCTTCTACCCTTTGAACAGCCAGCACAAAATATCCCACCACCGAAATGACAATGATGGCAAGAGCAAATTATTGGACCACAAAGCATGCAAGAAGGAGCAGCACTATCAGGCAACCACTTTGTTGGTTCTGTCTCAAGGAGAGCATGTTCAGAACCAACACTGGCATCTACAAGTGTTTGAGCCTTAACCTTCAAAACCTCTTGAAGAAAAAAATCTGAAATCAGAGACATGCTATGTCTCCCAAAATCATATGATGCAATAGATAATACTTTATCTTTTCCTGCAACAACCATCTCCACAAGCACGTCCCACATTGCCATCTCCTTGTTTTCTTCATCAATATCCCACTTATATTCTTCTTCTGGGAAGTACCCACCATTAGAACCAACAAAGCCCTTTTTCCACTCCTCATGATCATGTTTTGTCATCGGTGGAACGAAGGAGGTACCCATATGCCGGTTTGTTCACGGGTGAGGCAATCATAATAGATGTTTTCTTGATTCCTTTATGGTGTTCATTTCACCACCGCATTCATAAACATTGATAACACCAAGGTTTTCTTTGTGTTACTTATGTCAAGATGATCCTTTGTCCCTTGCTCGAATCGTGGGTTCCCGCCTCAGGTGAAGGAGACGCCTTGGGCTCCTCGTCCCATGTTATGTCGCCGGTGTTGTGGCTCGGTCAATGTCGAACATGTGGCGGCGTTGCGATCTCGTCACTAGGGTGGTTTGCATGTCTTGGGCGTCGGCCAGCAAACAACCGTCATAGACCTTGGCGCCCATGGGTAACATCTCGAGCCCGCTCCGCGTCGCGGCTCGATCGGAACCGAACGAGTGCCTCGACATGGTCTGCCCTCTTGAGCACCACCACTTGCTTTGCCCCATAAGCATCAAAGACTTGGTGCAGCACCCCTTCCGTCACCGGATAGAACACATGGCTCACCGTGACCCGAAGAACCCTTCCTATGTTCGCCTCTTGGTGGCCTGGCATTCCATCGAAGACCTTCTGGGCACCATTGGTAGTAGCCGAGTCTGGAGGCAATGTCGTGCCATTGGAGGCAGCCGAAGTAGTAGGGGTTGGGGAAGGCGACGACGACGCAGACGTTATGGCACAGATCAGCAACTAGCTCCTCTGATGGCTCCATGGTCGCCACCCTTGCCTCACTTGCCGTCCTTGCTTCACTGTGCTGGGGTGTTCCTTCCTCACTGCGCACAGTGGATCGAAGAGGCTCTGATACCATTTGTTATGATCCTAACCGGATGAACAAGACTGAATACAAACTCTCTCCAAGGTCAAATGCTATATTGCCAATATCACTCGGTTCTGGTATTTGGGGATACAATTGAAAGGATTAGAATCAAGACTGGGAAGAGAAAACAAGACCGGGAAGTAGAAGATCAAGACACGGAAGGAAGAGCTAGAATTTGGGGAGGAGCGAGAGGAGGCACGGGAAGAAAGCAGCGTTGTGAGGAAGAGTCGGTTCTCTCTGTTTGTTCTTCGTTAGATTTTTGCTCGCTTTGTTATTCTTTTGTAACCCCTTCCAATTGACTCCTGGGCCCTCGGCCCACCAACGAAGCCCAAGCCGGTCCATAACACGGAGCCTCCTCGGCGAGGCAGCCGGGCGCGCAAGGCCGCGCGTTGGTGCGGGTGGTGACATCTTGCCGCGCCGGTGTCGACAAGCCGCGGTTTCTTGCGCTTCTTCTTATCGTGGCTGGCACGGCGCGCACGGGCCTAGTGCTCTTGGACGGCGGACCTCGCGGAGGTAGAGGCGCACCGCACGGCGCGGCGGGGTCGACTCGGCGGCCGCCATTCTTCTCGAAGGCTCTTGGGCGCGGCGACAAGCGCGTGGGACGCCGGGCCGGGCGGCGCGCGTAGTGGATCGGGAGGAATGGAGGAACGAGGATTTGGGGTGAGTGGGCGTCGGCGGCGACACGGACTGGGACGGGAGGGACTCGGGACTCGGGAGTCAAGGGGGGTTAGGGTAGGGAGTCAAGGGGAAGTGGCCGAGTGGGCTTAGTGGGCTGGCCGGGATGCGGTTTCTAACGTTTGTTCGGCCCGCGGGGCAAATTCAAACGGAGCGAAATGTTTTGAACGAAAGCCAGTTCTTTCGGGGAACGGCGAAATGGACGAAATTTCGTCAATTTCGGTGAAAGTTCGCCGAAATTGAGAACCTTGGGTCTGACTGCGCCGACGACCCCGTGCGGGCAGCCCCAAGGCGGTGCCGATTCCGCGACGGCCGGCTGGATCTCCCTCACCGACAGCCTCCGTCGCCGTCGCCGTCGATCTGCCGGAACTCCCCACAGCGATAACTCCCCCTCTACCTCCCGTGGCGAGAGTTCTTGGTGGTAAGCTATGACTCCTGTGGCCCTGTGCAACAAGTAAATGAAATATGGATTATATCGCTATGTTACCTGGATCGAGATAGACCCGTGATTTCGTGCAGAAGAAAACTCTCAAAATGAACACCGTTAGCAGTTTGCACTTCTATTTGAGCTGATCACAGGCTGAGTTGTTTGCTTGCTTGAGAGAGGCAGATGACTGTCTGCAATATCAAGCTCCATACTCAAGGCTCTCATAATGTCAATTGTAAGTTAGGTCGCCCTTTTGTATCTTTATACAAGACACAACTAATTAATAACTTCAATTAGATACTCAAAAGTTAATAAATATATAGATAGAAACGGAGTGATGTTAAACATACTACTGTTTGTTGTGCCAATAAAAGAAGAGCTTAGATGAATAGAGCCCATTGCGAAATGGCATCGTCCAATAAGTCAAGCTAAAACCCGAACCCCGTCACTGTTTAATACAAGCATGCTGAACCTCCCGTTTGCACAACTCTGAACGATAACAGTGGGCAGACTGAGACCGCGGCGTGGAACATTCACGAATACTCGTAGCTAATGCGCTGGTGCTAACTAGGTAGCAGGTATCGTCTGCATCCTTTGCACTCCTGACGCCTCCGAAACCTAATTAAGCTTACCAGTATCCTCTAATACTAGCATCATCCCTGTCATGTCTTAAAAATGGAGGCCAAGTGCTCGAGTCTTGGACTTCACATATAGCTCTCCAGCTCCACCCTCTCCAATCCATTTGTTTCATCTTCCCAATCAATCGGTTCCTTGAGACTCTCCTTGCTGGAGAGGGAATTGAAGTGTGTACCTGGTGCTCAAAGGGAGAGGCTGAAGCTTTGGTTGCCTGGGGTATATCCGTATATATATTAGGTAACTGGAAGTCTGGAAACTAGCATTTCCTTCCGTTTACACGTGGATGACCTTTAATTGAACCTAGCGAATTTATTCTTCATTTTCTGTGACCACTGTAGCTCATATTTTTAATCTGATTAGGTGAACATTACTAATAAGTACTTACGAAATCATTAGCTATTTGGGAATTGAATGTGTGTCACTACTACAGAGAGGGTCATCACAGACGGTCCCAAACCGTCATCACAGACGGTTTTTGAACCATCTGAATTTATGTGTCTGTGACAACAGGCGGTTATCATAGACGGTTTTTGAGTTGTCTGTGATAAGTCACAACACAGACGGTTTTTTGTTGAAATCGTCTGTGAAGACCTATTATCACAGATAATTTTCACTAACAACCGTCTGTGATATGTCGGATATCACAAATGGTTCTTTTTACTAACTGTGTGTGATTGGAGATATATTACAGACGGTTAGTAAAAATAACCGTCTGTGATATGTCGGATATCACAGATGGTTCTTGGTGGAAACCGTATGTGATAGTAGGTCTTCACAGACGGCTCTTGGTGGAAACCGTATGTGATAGTAGGCCTTCACAGACGGCTTCGATCCAAAAAACCGTTTGTGATAGTTCGTTATACCTAACTAAATTTTTTTCTTATTTTTGGCTAGCCTCAGGAATTGCTAGTCATGCCCTCTGAAAACAAATAAGCAGAAAACAGATAAATCACAGATGAATTAATTGTTGACAACTCAAAGTGATCATTTACAACTCAAAATCAATTATAAAAGAATATGTTCAACTATTGTCGCTAGAGTTATAATTGAATTACAACTACTCAAAGTGAATTACAATTGAATCAATTATTTAAAAGTCGTTCAGCGGTGTCGACGGAGTGAAACTCTCCGCTGGTATTAACGATCTCCGTCTTGATTCAATTGTAATTCTTCTGTATAGCTCAATTATAGTCGTATACGTCAAATCAATTGGCTATTCGAGCACCATCTGATGACAAGAAAGTTAGAAGAACACTTTAAAACTTTAATGGGGGTCGTCTTGTAGCTGGAAACCATAACATCCAGGAAGGACAAACACTATTTGATTACTGTACACGGAGACGATTTGTGCGAAAAACATGAAAAACTCACACCTGATTTGACTGATGCTCTGTTAGTTTATCTTACGGTATGCTGTTTATGTGATGAGCGATGACCATGCTAATCATTGGGAAAACCCGGGTTGATTAGCTAGTGTCTCTTACAAAAGGATGCTATTGCTAACCTAGAAACGCTAGAAATTAACAGCCAGGCTTGTGTGCCACGGTAGGTGCATGCAATTGTGCGAATTGAAGGATCCAGCAGGAGGAGCGCTCTTTTCTTTCTTTCTTTCTTTCTACTTTCTCACTGTGTTTGGACTTTGGGGCCAACACGAGCACATTCATGGATTAACGCAAGCTAGCATGCTAATCACCGGCCCAGCAGGACGCCGATGGCAAGCATCTTCTGTGCTCCCGACGCCTCCGAAACCAAATTGAGCTTAATTATCAGTATCCTCTAGTGTATGCTATTATTATCTTTGTTATCTTAAAAAGTTGTACTTTCTCTTCTTCTATTAATGCAACGGCACGTAAGTTTTTGGGTGTTCTCGAGAAAAAAAATATTAAAAAGTGGTCTGCCGAGTATGGACTGTATTACATATACTCTCCGGCTTTACCTAGCTCCTGTTCAATCCGTGAATTTTTTTTATTAATTAATCTTTTTTTGAATTTTATTTTAAAGTTAACCCTCGCGACTTTATTTCCAATTCTGTAATTACATCACCACCCGTGACAAAACAACACCATCACGCTTACGGAACATAGCGTAGCTCGCAAAAGTGCTATTTTGGGAACTTATCTATTTTATTACGCCACCACCCGTGGCGTGAATTGGAAATAAAGTCGCTTAACTTTAAAATAAAATTCAAAAAAGGTTAATTAATATAAAAAAGTTCTCAATCCGTCTGCTTCATCTTCCCTTGTGCGAAACGAGAGGAGGAAACGGCACACCTGGGGCGATCACATTCCATTGATATATAGAGATTAGAGCAGCCAATGCCTTGCATGGCAAGTGACAGACGAATCTGAACAAATAAAGATTACAATAGGTTGACAATATCCAATTAGGAAGGGATCCGTACCACAGATTATTTCCGTTAACAGCCTCTCTCAATGGGAGCAGTAGATGAGCCAACGCACAGACTAGAATGGAAATCGGTGAAGAGCGGCACCGGCAATCCTTTTGTCGTGACATCTGCAAACTGATGGCTCGAGGGAATGTGGAGAACACGGACTTAGCCAAGAGACACCATCTCACGGACAAAGTAGATGTCAATCTCGATGTGTTTTGTACGTCGATGGTACACTAGATTTGCAGACATGTAGATGACGCTCACATTGTCACAATAGACAATGGTGGCAGCGGCGATGGGGTGATGCAGCTCCTGCAACAGTTGGCGCAACCAATCACTACCAGAAAACACGTTTTTCCCGAGTGCATATATATTTCCCGAGTGTTTGAGCGAAAACACTCGGGCAGGTACTAAGTGTTTCATAGGATACTCGGGAAAAGAAATCAACCCTCGGTAAAATTAACTTTCCCGAGTGTTTCCCATAACACTCGGGAAACAATATATAATCCCGAGTGCAGTGCATCGAAACGGAAACACTCGGAACCTTTTTTTTCCGTCCCACGTTCTTTTTTTTTCGGCCGCGCCCTTTTTTTTCCGTTGCGCGGCTTTTTTTTCCCGACCGCACCTCTTTTTCTCCTCTAACCCTACATCCCCAATCTGTTGCCGCCTCCCCCCTTCTCCTCATTGCCGCATTGGCCTCCTCCTCCTCCTCCCGGCCTCCCGCCCTCCTCCTCCCTCCTCCGCACCTCTGGCGCCCTGCCCTGCTCCCCTCTGGTTCCCCAGTAGCGGCACAGTGGCCACGCCCTTCTTTCGGCTCGCCTCTATGCCTCCTGGCCCATGTGCGGGTCCTCCACAGGCTCCAACCAGCACCGTCCGGCTCCGGCTCCTCCCCGGCGGCCACCTCCTCCTCCCCCAGCTCCCTCCTCCCCGCCGGCCTCGTCCGAATCTAGATCCAAATCTGGATCTGGATCTCGCCATGTTGCCGCCCACCTTCTCCCTCCTCTACCTCTCTCCCCGTGGCGGCTGCCCAAACCCTAGCCGCCACGTCACCGCAGCAGTGGCTCGCCCGGCCGTGCTTCTCTCCCCGGCTAGGCCGCTCTCATGGCGCCGCCTCCACCAGCTGCTCCCGCCACTGGCTCGGCTTATCATGGGTTCCACCCAGCCGGTGCTTTGGTTGGTTGCTCTTCAGAGGAAGAAAGGGAGGCGGCGGTTCCACCCGCCAAGAACAAGATGGAGCGAAGATGGCATTGGTGAAGCAAAGAGTCGCCTTGCTTGACAATGGCGTGATAGCAGCAACACCAGCAATGAGAGCGAGAGCGACAAGGATCGTGATGATTTTGTGCCGATGGTGAGGTCCTGCTTGGAATCATTTCACATTGCTGTATTTAAGAAATTATTCGTTGTTCGAAGCTTCAGAGTATCACATGTTCATATATCATAATGGAAAAAACACGAAACCATAGTTGGGTGTAAGCAGATCAATATATATGTCTGAATCCACATCCTTAGTTTGATAAGTCTAGTAGACTAGTAGCGAAGGGAAAATCTACTGATACGTCAACACATCCTTTCTCTTTTGTTTGTTGAGATTTATCACGTGTATTATGTGAAATTGTCTCTGATAAACTAAAATGTAGTCCAGAAATTACTTGCTTATGTTTTTCTTTCAATGCTTATTAGCACTTTATAGTACCGTCAATACTCAATGGCCTTATACATTCTCCATGTTATCAGACTATATGTTGCCATTTGGTCAACAGTCTATAGCAATTGATTGTGATGATACAGATGACGAGGTGGAGGCTGTTCCTTTGCAAGTAAGTTCGCTGTTGCTTCATGTAGATATACCCTACATGAGCATCAGTGGCTCCATTTAGAGCATCACTACCAAGTACCAATAGAGCACTACATGTAGCAACAATATTTTCACATTGTCGCAACAGCTCCTTGTTGAATTCCTTTTCATCTCATAAATCATGAAGTACAAGTGTACAACTAATTGATCTAACCATTCTGATATTTGGTTTCCTCATTATGGAAGACCGTAAGGCCAAACACACAATGCCCAGAATACTAGCACCGGCCTGACTAACACTATTAAAGTAAGATACACTCTAGTTCCATCCTTGTATTTGTGCATGTGTTATGAACATTTCTTATCATGTAAAATTAGAACACAATATCGGAATTTAGATGGCTGACTCAAATTTTCTTATTGGATTGAATGGCAGAACACAATATTGAATGTGCTTCTAAACATGTCTTTTCAATTAATTTTTCTATGTCCCTTTTCATTGCTCTATAGTCTATATAAAATTGCTCCATTTTTCTTGACTTTCCATTGGTTCATCACTGAACGAATGGACTAACTATGAACAAGTTGTGACTTGACAGGTATCTGCTGTTAATGGCCAAAAGATATGTGCAAGGTACTTCAACTTTTCTTGTCATTTGTACTGGAGATAGAGATTCATCTTGTCATTATTCTGTCAGGTCTTCTCATGCTAGGTACCTGGCAGTGTCATCACAAGATGGTTACTGCACAATTATTGAGTTTGAGAATGAGGAACTGGGGCAGCCTAATGTACTCTCCGGTATTTTCTATCTATTCCTTTTTCACCTGCTGCCCTAGTCCCAAAAATTCACTTTCTACTCATGACACATAGGGAAACAATTATATGAATAGAAAGGTTGTGTTTATAAACACTTGTTATAAAGTAACATGCAGCCACTAACTGGCCTCTTTGACATTGATGCTGTGAAATTTCATTAAAAGAATTCCAGTGGATGAGGAGATGGTCTTGAAGTCACAGAGTGCCGGTTGTGCTTGCCTAAAAACGCATGCACTGGAAAATTATCATCTATGCCCATTCCCATCCTGTGGCAAAAGATGCGTGCAAATGATATAAATATGTATTATTGCTCAGAGTGTTATATTATACTAAATATTTTCCTTTTTACAGATTCAGTTAAAATCAGTTACTTCAATCATCGATGGTCTAAAGAAATCATACATTGAGAAGTTGAGGCCTTTAGAGAAAACTTATCAATTCCATGACTTTGTTTCTCCTTTGCTGGTAAGTACCAGTGTATTGTATCACCCCCTTCTCCCTGGTTCTTATTTTCTACTGAGTTACATTTTTTTAATGTATTGCACTGTGCTCTTTAGACTGTACAACCAAAGCTAGCATTTCTCCCTAAAGATGCCCCCGAAACAAGGACATGTATAACCATATTATGTAAACTAGAAAAAAACTGACACAAATGATACCAGATAATAAATACCCAAACTCTCATTTGCTGTGTGCGGATGTCAAAGGAGGGCTTCTTTCAGCACACTTATGTATTTCCTCTCATGCTATTAAAATAAGAAATTGCAAATGATGCTTGTATTGTTCATTCCTACAGCTTTAATGTGAAAGTTGCATTGCTAAAATAATATATGATGTCTATTCTGTCACTCCCAATTTACATGCTTGACTTTACCATAGAAGTTTCTACATCATAACTTTCAAGTTGTCTTATTTGTAGACTAGAGTGATTTTGATGCAAAGCCAATGGTCATGCTGTTGGGTCAATACTCCACGGAAAAGACCACATTCATAAAGCATTTACTAAAGACAAGTGATATCTGAGGCAACTGCCAACAAATATACTGCATGTAGCACCAACTGGCAATGTTGCATATGGACCGTGCATTACATCAATTGGTTTAATTATGTCAAATCGACAGTGATTTCATGGAGGTTGCATAACTTGGTATAGTTGTTTATACGAATTGCTTTCGGGTATTGGTAGATCTATGGTTCTTGAAACACATAATGGAGATTAAGTTTATGAAATGATCTGGTTTCTTTCGATGACACAATAGATGTCTATCAAATTTTAGGAAGTTAATTAAATTTCCATGAATGATGATTCTTGGAAGATGCATATTTTGATTCTAATAGTCATGACTCATGACACTTATTTTTTTTGGTTCCTCACAGTTTTGGATTGAATTACATGCTTTTTTGGATCTCCATATAATTAGCATGTGCGAGCTTGAAACCCTGCAAAGGGTAGTGCAAGTTTCTAAAAGTGTTGCGATTTCGGCATGTGCGATGGAAGGGTCAATGTATCACCTCTCGATTCGATGATAGTGAGTAGTGCCTTTGCGAAGTCAAGACTGGTGCTTCGCATGTTAAGATGGCGGGAGCGATGGTAGACGACACCGCTTCTGCAGTGATTTCTTGAATATATTTAAAAATATATGTAATGTTATTTCAGTAGGTGCTCATATTGGACCGAGCCTACAACCCATGAGATTTGTTGTTATTACTATAAGTTCTCTATGGAGATGTCAAATACCTTGCCTAACTTTTGATAGTTCAAGTTTTCATATTCGGTTCAATCGTATCTTCCCACCGTGATCTTCCCATTCGATGAGACATCTTTCCACTCTGCGGTCCGACCGATGAAAGATGCATTCTGAAAACACAATTGCCGTGCAAGCTAACATGCCATACAATGGGTTGTCATCTTTTGGAACGACATTTTTATTTTGTGAATGTTGTATTGTGAACTCGAACATTATGTTAACGTTATCAAATCTATATATGTAATGATTTGTGGCTGATCGGTGGTATTTTTCTTGCTCTGGAATGTATGGTCTGTTTGATCGCCGATCAAGTTTCCTGTCAGCCTGAGCTCTGTAATGTATAAAATTGATTTATATGCTGTTCAGGTAATTCCCGAGTGTTTTTATTTGACATACACTCGGGAAAATTATGAGTATGCATGCGTGCTGGATCGCCACGTGGCTAGATTTCTCGAGTGTAGTTGACATACACTCGGGACAATTTCCTTATTTCCCGAGTGTCGTCGATATACACTCGGGAAAATTTACTACTGTCTCGAGTGTCCTTGGCTGAAATACACTCGAGAAAATATTCCATTTCGGTGGGTGAACCTGTTGTGCAAACTATTCTCCCGAGTGTTGTATTTTTCCCGAGTGTTAGTCGTAACACTCGGGAAAGTTATTTTTCCCAAGTGTAACCCTTGGGAACACTCGGAAAACCAGTTTTTTCCTGACCTAATGCTCTCGAGTGGTCTTTCCCGACGGCTGACCTTCAGGAATTCGTGTCCCGAGTGTTTTAGGGCCTTTCCCGAGTGTTTCGCACTCGGAAAATAACAGATTCTAGTAGTGAATAGCAGTTCGCCACAATGTGAGCAACGACCATGTACTCGGCCTCCGCACTAGAACAAGACACCATCGCTTTCTGTTTGGAAGACCAAGACACAATGTTGTTACCAAGGTATGTGCAGTAGCCGGAGGTAGAGCGCCGAGTGTCAGGGCAGCTGACCCAGTCAGCATCAGAGTATGCCGTTAGGGTGGTTGGGGAAGTCTGGTGAAGCTGAAGACCAAAGTCAAGTGTGCCCTTGACATAGCGAAGAATGCGCTTGATGAGGTTGAGATGCAGAACATGAGAGTGCAAATAGAGGCAAGCTTGTTGCATGGCATATGCAATGTCCGCCGTGTGTGAGAGTCAAGTACTGAAGCGCACTAGTAATGTTGTGGTAGTCGATGGGATCGGACACGAGAGACCCGTCACTCGTGGAGAGTTTAGATCGGTGTCAATGGGAGCAGTGGATGGGTTGCAATGAGTCATGCCATCCCATTGAAGGATCTCCTTTGCATACTTCCCTAGGAAAGGAAAAGGTCTTGCGTGGTATGTGAAACCGAGATGCCAAGAAAGTAGTGAAGATCACCAAGGTCTGTCATGGCAAACTCGAGTGTAGGGAGGAGGTAATATGGCAAAGCAAGGATGTGGAGGATGCCATCAAAATGATGTCATCGACACATAGAAGAAGGTAAGCAAGATCATTCCCTCTTTTAAGAACAAACAAGGACACATGGGAGCAAGATGCAACAAAGCCAAGACGGTGTGCAAAGTGTTCAAACCATTGGTACCAGGCCCGCGTAGCTTGCTTTAAACCGTACAAGGATTTCTGTAGATGACAGGCATAGTGAGGGTGAGCGGCATTTACAAACCCGAAGGTTGCTTACAGTAAACGGTTTCGTCCAAGGTGCCATGGAGAAACACGTTTTTGATGTCGAGCTAGTGGATAGGCCAACATGGGAGATGGTAAGGAGAGAACAACACAAATGTAGTGGGTTTAACGACAGGATTGAAGGTCTCATCGAAATCCACTCCTGGCTGTTGAAAGTAGCCACGCATGACCCACTGTGCCTTATAACGAGCAATGGTGCCGTCGGAGTGGAATTTATGTTTGAATATCCACTTACAGGTGACAATGTTCACGGCAGGAGGGCGATGACCCAAGGACCAAGTCTGTTTTTGAGCGAGGGCATTAAACTCGCCAGCCATGGCCTTTCTCTAGTTAGGGTCACGAAGGGTGGCCCGATAATTGGAGGGCATCGAGGATAGTGTGATGGAGGTGGCCGAGAGACTAAGCCAGTCAATGGGAGTGACAATACCAGACTTGGCGCATGTTTGCATGTGGTGGGGACTGAGGCAGGCCGTGGGACGTACGCCGAGTTGGCAAGAGGAGTGGCCGAAGGAGAGGCGACCAAGTCTATCGTGGCAATCGATCTAGCCGTGGCATCACACGTGACAACCGAATTGGTTGCCATGGCAATGGGTGCGGCAGATGGTCCTACCGTAGTGGGAGCAAGTGCGATAGGGGAGCCTACCGCAGCAGCTTGTGCGGCAACCCACGAGGCAGCAAAAAGGCGTGTGGCGATAGCTGGTGCGACAGGGGATCCTGCCGCGACAACTGATGCAGTAGAAAGCGCGACATGAGAGGAGTTGGTCACAATGTCTAGTAGGAAATCTAGAGATGTGACAACAGGTGGTTCAGGTGAGAGGCGAGGGGAACAATGGTTTCATAGAAGAAAACATGTCGAGAGGTGATGATCCGCTGTGAGGCAAGATCGAAGCAGCGTTAGCCTTTGTGGTTGGAAGGGTATCCAAGAAATACACAGGCAACAGAAGCATGGGGTGAGTGTGTGTGGTGGTGGCAGACATGTTAGGATAGCACAAACATCAAAAGACACGCAGATGTTTGTACAAAGGGATGGAACTGAAGAGAAGCTCATAGGGAGTGCGGGATCGAATGGATCAGCATGGACGGCGGTTGAGTAAGTAGGTCGCGTGTAGAGAGTGCTTCGCCCAATAGGATGTCGGCATGGAAGCTTGAATCAAGAGTGTGTGTATGACATCATTTATTGTGTGAAGTGCATGCTCTACCTTCCCATTTTGTTGGGAAGTGTACATGAAGGAGAGGTGCAAGACAATGTCATTGTCTTGGAAGAATTGGTTGCATAGGTTGTTGACAAATTCCTTGCCATTGTTGTCCTCTATGGATTGTATGGAGAGATTGAATTGTGTTCGAACATAATCAAGGAAGTGACAAAGAGTAGGGAGAGTTTCTGATTTTCTATGTAGAGGAAACATCCAAAGGTGGTGAGTATAGTCGTCTAGAATAACCAAATAATATTGCAACTCGGAATTACTCAAAACCGGTGAAGTCCAAAGATCACGGGTAAGAGTTGAAAAGGTGTGATAGTGACTGAATTTGAAAGTGAAAACGAAAGAAGAACATGCTTGCCAAGTTGATAGGCATGGCAAGTTGTTCAAGCCAATTTATTACATCGAATATGACTAATAGATGATGTAGAATCATGACTAGGATGTCCTAAATGACAATGCCAAAGATTGATGTAGCCATGGTAGCGAAGGACGAAGAGGATGCAAGAAGGTGCCCGAGAAGAATGGATAGAGGTCTCCATTGCTATTGCAGCGAAGAATCATGTTCTTGGAAATAAGATTCTTGTTAGAAAAACCGAGAGGGTCAAATTCAAGAGAACAAGAATTGTTGCAAGTAAATTTGCGAATAGAAATTAAATTATTGACTAAAGAGGGGACGACAAGAACATTGTTTAATGTGAATGACCAAGAAGGAGTAGGAAGGAGGGCCAATCCTGTGGAGGCGATAGGAACGGTGGAACCATTGCCTACTATTAGTGTAGAGCAAGGAGGGGGAGGTTTAGGGTTGGAAATTATACCGACACCAGAAGACATGTGGGAAGACACCCCGGAATCCATGGCCCAGTCACCAAATGATGGGGCGTTCAGTGAGAGGTTATTCATCGCAGCAAGGAAACTGGTCTGATCCCAGGAAGCCAGCGCGCTAAATATAAATAGGGTCAGTGTCGACAGGGCTAGTAGGACCGGCAATTGAGGCGGTGAATGAAAGAGCGGCATGGAGGTGGTGTGGAATGCCTACGCCGGAAGGTGAGGTCGACAGCTGAGTATCTCGGCGTGGTAGGGGACACGCCACTGACCTGTCCAGGGATTGAAACAGACCCAAGGACCGGCCGGCTAGTTAAAGCCTCCACGGTTGTTGTTGGAGCGCTTTCCTTTATTGCGGCACTGGCCATTGTGACCGCTTGCTTCTTTCCCTTCTTCTTTCACTTGAGGCCACCATTGTTGGAGGCGGCATTGTGGTCATCGTGGTTGTCGATGAAGCTAGGAGTGCCCTTGCCAGACCTAGACATGTTGGAGTAAAGGGCCGATGCAATGTTACATTAGGCGGTATGGGCAAGCTACTTTTCGGCTAGAAGCAGCATGGATTGAGCACTGATGAAGCTCGGGAATAGGGTGAGGATAGGAATAAGAAATACCATGCTTGAGGCCACACGGTGGGACCAATGTTTGATCCAAGACGGTTGACATCCAGGATGTCACCAAAGTCTTGAGCTGTTGAGGATGTCCAATGAAGAATCATGTGGAATTTAGCCTCGATGAAGATCGCCTGGCTTAACTTGTTGTCGAGAAACAAGTCTACAATGTTGGAGTAAGTGGTGCGAGCGGACTGATCTAGCTCCATGATGATGTCTAGGATTTCCTAAAAAAACATAGGCATAAAGCTATGACCGCTCGAGGAAATCATGGTGATTCCATGCAGCGTTTGATGAGGACATCAACCCTAAGAATGCAACCACTACGTTGACCCGCTGCACTTCATCCTCTACTTCAATCACATCTTCTCCAATTGGACTTTCGGCTACTTCAATTCCATATTTCTCAATTGGAACTCAGCCAAGCACGTCTACTCCTACAAGCCGAGCTACTTATACTTCACCGAGTCGTACTACGTCTACATGTCATTGTGTTGCGTCACCTATTGTTGGCCCATGGACTATGTAATGTATTGGCCAACTAGATCCATATGGTAGCTAGCCACCCTAGGCAGCCCACGTAGTTATTATTCACACATGAGCGGTACTATGAACAGTACCCCGACCCTCCTCCTATGGCCGATGCCCCACCCTAGGGTTTCCACCTCTTGGTCGCACTCCTCATATAGGAGCCACCGCCCCTTCAGCAAAATTCAGATTTTGATAGATTGAAATTTAGCTTTGCTACTTTATATCCTCTTGTTCAAAGAGTTTAACAGCGACTTTGTTCTTCGGAACCTCACTTATCAATACAATCTTAATTCCTATTCGTAATTTCAGAATGTTTATTATCTTGTTTTTGTTTATTCTTCGATTGCATGCAGGAATAGACCTTTGTGGTCAAGTCGATCGTGCTCCTAACAAGGTCGATAATAATCACGGAGTTAGTTCAGCGATTGCGGGCATATTGGTCATGTATGATTGGTAAGCAAATCGTGAGAATTGTCTTCACTCAAATCGAATTATTCTTCTCATCGAAAGAGTGGGACACTCATTATAGCATTAGCGTTGATAGGATCGTGAGGAGGTGTGCCGTCAATGTGGCATGGGAATTCATATTTGCCCACGAATTCATGAATTGCACCACTTGCAACGACGAGGTCGAGGGTGATGAATGTGTGCCACTTGAAGAAGTTCGACGACCGGAGGTCGAGGGTGATGGGGACGAGCGTGAAAAGCGATGTTGATGGCTTGGGCGGAGGCAGGGTTGACAGTGGCAGTGGTGAGCGTGTCGGTCGAAGACGACAAAGAGGAGAGGCTGGCTGTTGTGCCATTGGTCAGAGAAGCTTCGGTGCTCATGGTGGTGTGCGGAAGGGTGGGAGGTCAAAAGAATAGCAGATCGGTTCAGGGAAGATAGCACTCTTGATATCATGCAAAACGAGAGAAAGCGAGAGGAGGAAACGCCACACCTGGGGCGACCACATTCCATTGAATATATAGAGATTACAGCAGCCAATGCCTTGCATGGCAAGTGACAAACGAATCTGAACAAATAAAGATTACAATCGGTTGACAATATCCACAAGATCATGAAGGGATCGGTACCACATATTATTTCCGTTAACACCTTGTTCCCTAGTTTCAAATTCAAATTTTAATTTTTAAAATTTGGCCAGGGAATTGAAATTCAACCGTTTTTCCTGCCTTTACCATTCTGTTTTTTTCCGGCCGTGTGGGAACTTGTCCGAGTTTTGGATCCTAGACCATATATAATGGGGACACCTGAAAGTTTCCTCTCCAGGGAATTGAATTAAGTGCCTGCCTTGAGCTAGCTGTTTGGCCGTGCATGTGTGGAGTATGTATAGAATATATAATTGGGGACTGAAAGTATGAATTATGAAACTAGCATTTCCTTCCGTATGTACGTGTACACATGAACGACCATAATTTTCGCCGTCGCCGACACTACCACGAGCATGCGTCACGCGCCACCGGAACCACGGGGTCCGCTTGGTCGCCGGAACCGCTGCTTTCTCTAACGCCTCGCTCTACCGCCGTCCCGGCGCCCGCCGTAGTGGCCACCGTCCTCCGCGGTTGGGTACGAGGTCTCCATGCCAGCTGACTTTCCACTCCCCGGCCATGTTCGCTGCGGTCACCATCTCCCTCGCCAGCTCCCAGGGCCGCTATGCCGTCAATCGATCACCACGGTTGTGGTCACCACCGCCGCATTCACCAGCCCCACCACCGTCCACCGCCTCCACGGAGAAGACGACGAACCGGTGATCTCGCTGATTTAAGTGCTGAGGAGTTAATTAATCCTCAATAACGCAAAGCAACAGTTGTCGATATGGTTGCTCCACATGCGCGCGCAATATTTTGATGCAACAAACCATCTCAACAAGATACCCAGTAGCAAATACAAATTTGAAAGACCTTTTAGTGGCATAAAAAAGTTGCGCAAAACAAATTGTGGGGTTGACAGGGTGGGTGTCAACGACATACTTGGTGGAAAATACAAAATTACAAACTATTTTGGTTCCTTCAATTGCCCCAATCCTAAAGCAAAGATCGTTTCGAGAGGGCACAATACAAGTGAAATCTCTCAAAATTGGTCAAATACAACACAAACAGAAAGAAGAATATAAACCATTCACTCTACTCTGCAGTTTCATCTAAAGTGCTCATAAATCCACCCAAGAAGCCAGCGCCGTTGCAGCTCCCACATAAGATTTCCCGCTTGCCTCTGCAGAATTTCAAATGAATCAACACAAGAAGATGCCAGAGGGTTAGTGAAAGTAGTTCTGATAGAGATGTATTCCTAAAGGAACATTGTCTGTGAGATCAAGACTTATTTTACCTGCAAAGCCAGCATAATGCTCCAGCTTTAAAGCGACCATTGAAATGGTCAACAGAATTCACCCCACTTCCCTCGCATTGGGTGCATGAGATTGCACCTGTCATTTGCCATAAGATTGTTACAAACAAAATATAACATGTAAATGGAAAGAGTTGTTAGGAGATCGGTGCAAAGCATGCTCATTAAAGCCATCATCTCCTGTGGAGAGGAGATACACCAAAATGTATGTAGGAGTATCTGATCCACTTGAAACATTGCAACATGACTTGCAACTAACCTAATGCTCTTTTCCATTGCTATAGCTTTCTCAAAGTATAAGAACTGCACAAGTATATTAATTTGCTGTAAAAGCATGGCGCATAAACAGGCTTCAAAAAATCAATGTAAACACCAAACGACAAGAACCATCAATTTAAGCCACTTTGCAGAGTGTTGGGGTATATGGATGGCTTGGATTTCTGAAACATTTATTTTACTTCGAAGGTATCGGTTGTTTTACGTCCAAGGTTTCAAACAAAGTTTGCTTCAGAAGATGGTCAAACAGCTCAAGAGTATACAAGAGGAATATATTAGTTTGCAAAACACTTAATAGTCCAACTAAGATCTGCAGTATCAGATATATATTAGTCCAAGGTAGTACTAGCTAATTTTGTGAGTGATCAAAAAAAATACAATGACCAAATTCTCACTCCATGAGTATGGAATTGAATTCTACAGCACAAAGTTTGTGAATGCTAACAACAATTCACATATTTAAGTTGTTACAAGGTTAAAGTATTAGTGTTCCATTTTTTTGAGAACATCAGCAATCAAACACATAATCACCCTTTGTTTAACACCAGACAGGGTCTTGCTGTCCAAGGAAGGCCAAGTTTCCTGCATTGACGAAACCAAATACTGAAAATGACCAAACCCAATCAGGAAGCAATAGGATCATCAGGGGAGTTTAGAACTAGTTTCCACTGCAGTTTCCTCAATTATTCAAACAATGAGCTATTTAGATTTTGGGCATTACACAGTGTATCCTTACATGAACTGTAGAATTGTGAAGAGGTTTGGGGGAATCACCACACCCAGAGATGAGGGGTGCCTTTCATATATATAGCCATGTACAGGTTACAGGGGTACAATAGTAATAATCCTAATACCCGCCCATGATGTAAGCGGTAGGATCACGGACGCCTGATGGTCCGGAAATCGATAAACAATCAGACAGGAGACCCTTGGTCATGATGTCTGCGAACTGGTGTGTCGAGGGAACATGAAGCACTCGAACCTGTCCCAATGCAACCTTCTCGCGGACGAAGTGGATGTCAATCTCGATATGCTTCGTGCGACGATGATGGACTGGATTGGCCGTCATGTAGACGGCATCGATGTTGTCGCGATAACGATCGCCGCGACGGAGACCGAGATGTGCGGTTCTGGAGAAGTTGCCGCAGCCTAACAAGACTTTCGGCGACGACATGAGCCTGAAAGACGATATTCGCTTCAGCCGGAGCGGAGACCGTGGTCCGGGCGCTGGACGACGAGAAACCAGTTGTCGCCGAGGAAGACGCAGGTCGGATGTGGAGCGGCGTGTCGAGGCAAACGCCCGGTCGGCATCGGAGTAGGCGATGATCTGGTTGACGGTGCCGACGCCGAGATGAAGACCACGGAAAGGAACCCTTGACGTCTGTGAAGATCGCTTGATGAGCGAGGTGCGGCTTCGCGGATCATGCATGAACAAGCACACTTGTTGGGCGGCATAGGCCGATCGGGCGTGTCGAGGTATCTTGAAGTCGCACCAAAGAAGGCTCCGATTTCGGCAGGTCGACCACGGAGCACCGCTTGCGGTGGCCAGCAACCGTCCGAGCATCGGCGGCGCCGCACGGGTGGCACTTTCGGACATGCCAAGACGGGCGAAGAGGTCGACGGCAGACTTGACGCTGTGACAAAAACAGCCCGTCAGCATCGCACGTCCACGAGATCCCGAGGAAGTGGTGCGCAGTCGCCGAGAATCGCTCATGGCGAACTCCGAGTGGAGGCGCGCGATGATGTCTTTGGCGGTGCGGATTTATGCCGTGAGGATTATGTCGTCGACGTCTGAAGCGGTAGGCGACGCTATCTCCATCTTTGTAAACAAAGAGATGCATCGGACTTGGTCGCAGATGGCCGAAGTCGACGGATGTACGAGGCGGCGGCCGTTCCACGCCGGGGAGCTGCTTGAGCCCGTCAGACAAAGGATTCTCGCGAAGACATACATAGTCGGGGTTGGCGGTCGATGAAGCCCGACGGCCGCCGGCAAGATTTCGGTTTCCTCGGTGGCCGTGGAGGAAGGCGTTCTTCACATCAAGTGGTGAACCGCCAAGCACGTGAGGCGGGCGATGCCGAGGACGGTCGCGTATCGTCGCGGTTTGACAACCGGCCGAAAGTCTCGTCGTAGTCGACGCGGCTTTCTTCAGGAGAAGCCTCGACGACCAATGAGCCTTGTGCCGTGCGAGGAGCCGTCGGAGTGGAACTTGTGCTTGTCTGACCACTTGCGGTGACAATGTTAGCACGGACGGCCGAGGGACGAGGCGCCAGTGCCGTTGTCCATGAGAGCCTTGTACTCTCGCCATCGCAGCCGCCAACCGGGTTTCGGCCAGTATGCGGTAGTTTGCCGAGACGGCGATCGCCGCCGTGGCGGAGAGGTTGAGGCGGGGCGGGGCGAGATCGCCGGTGCGAGATCGCGTCGTGGGGCGCGAAAAGGTGGTGATGGCCGAGCGCCACGGTGTCGAAACACCGGAGGCGCTTGGAAGCGTAGCGGCGGCCGCCGGTAGACGATGGGACGCCCGCCCGCATTGTCGGCAATGATCGGGCGCCGGCCGGCGAGCGAAGGATCGGGCGCCACCTCGAAAGCGGTCTGTGCGATCGGCGCGCCGATCGGCCGGACGGGCGCAGGGGTTTGCCAGATATGACCGCCGGGTTCGAGGTCAGTACTCAACCGCTGCCGTGAGGGAGAATCGAGGCAAGATGTGATCGCTCAACGCCAAGGCGGAACTTCCGTCGTTAAGTCGAGCCTGCATCAAAAATCGATGACGACGGCGAGAGGCCGCCGAGGGTGCCGAGACGAACGGAACACAAACTCATCGAAGACAACATGCCGTGAAATAATGATACGACGGCCGGACATGTCGAGCAACGATACCCTTGTGGGAGGAGGGTACCCAAGGAACACGCATGGAGTCGAACGAGGGAGAGCTTGTGAGGTGTCGTGGCACTAAGGTTCGGATAATGAGGCAAATTAACACGCGAGGGATGAATAATCCGGAGCTTCGATGCAGAGTTGGTAGGGGATACCTTGTGATGCATGATGAGGAGGACGGCGCCGGTTAAGCACATAAGTGGCAGCAGCTAGGGCTTCAGCCCAATAAGGCGGAGGCATATATGCGTGGATGAGCAGGGTGCGAATCGTGTTGTTGATGGTACGAAGCATGCGCCCAGCTTTGCCGTTTTGTGGCGAGGTGTACGGACACTAATAACGCAAGGCAATGCCGCGACTAGTAAGGAAGGTAGTGGTGGCATTGTTGACGAATTCGGTGCCGTTATGCCTTGGAAGCATTTGGGCGTAATCTTGCAACGTGCATGTGAGCAAATGCGACGAAATCAACAATATGACGCTGCACATCGGATTTATGGCGTAAAGGAAACGACCAGCAAAAATGAGAATAATCATCAAGCAACACAAGATAATATTTATAGCCCGAAGCGCTAAGAACCGGAGATGTCCAAACATCACAGTGAAGTAAAGCAAAAGGGGTAGTGGTGACAGAGCGTGGAACTACTAAAGGGAGCAGCGTGTGCTTGCTAAGCCGACAGCATGACACAAGGACCGCGGACTCTTATTACACGCTATGACCGACTTGTTACGAAGAATGGCGAGGCGGAAGGACCAGGTGACCGAGGCGATGATGCCACAAGGTGGATGAAGTGGCGAGGCCAATCGTGGGCGTGGATGAAGGAATGGTGTAGAGGTCCCCATCGCTATTGCGGCGAAAAGATCACGCGCCTTCGTCTGGCGATCCTGACAGAAAAACCCAAAGCGCCAAACTCAATGGAACAATGATTGTCACGAGTAAACCGACGAGCGAGAAGCAAATTAAGCTAGGCGGGAGCAATAAGGACATTCTTGAGGGCAAAAGTGGTGTCGGCGACTGGAAGGGTGGAGGTGCCACGACAGGATATGGGTATGGTGCTGCCATTGCCTACAGTAATGAAAGAGTTGGAGTGGGGTAGGCGTGAGAGCAGTATACCATCCGATGAAGACATGTGGCGATGCGCCGGTGTCGAGGACCCAGTTGTTGGCACCCTGAAGTGCCATTTGTTCGAAGCGGTGGACGAAGTCCGGCCGATCCCACCCGGCCGGCTTCTTTTGCGGTCGGCGGCAGCAGTACGGCGCAAGGCGCTAAATCAGCGGGCGCTGGCGGCAGGCGCTGCATGCGCGCGCCAGATGCCTTGCCGTGGAAGACGCCACGATCTAACGCGGCTCGCTTCTGCGGTCGCCATCGCTGCTTCGGCTGCTTCTACGGAGTAAGCACATCGAGGGCGGCGGGCGGCGCGGCGCCTGATTCTGCTTCGCTTCTAGTAGTTTGCCATGCCCGCCTTTCTTCGCGATGTCGGTTGCGTGTCGTATTGATCGCCGCCGCCGCTTGCCGTGTGGCCGCCATCGGCCGGCCGGCAGGTGGCGTGGCGGCACACCGCCCGCAAGGAGAGGAGGCGTGGAAGCGCAGCCGCGATGGCGACCTTGCCTTCGCTGGCGAGGCGGAGTTCTTCAGACCAGCTTCTCGCGTCTTGATGGCGAGTTGGGTAGCGGATCGGTCGGCGATGTTGTCGTCGGCAGGTTGAGAAGCGAGGTTGAGACCGCAAGAAAGTTGAGGACGAAGCCGCGAGTCGAGGGCGGCGGGCTAACGTCGCGCTCGCGTCGTGCGGCCTTCATCTTCTGGCAAGATTGCCGATGGAGAGGTCGCCTGGCCATGGAGTGGAATTCGTGGCGAGGAAGGCGGCGCTGTGAAGCCTTGTTCGCTGAAAGAGAGCTTCGATGGCGACCCAAAGCCGACGGGCGATCGATCAGCGCGAGGCGAGGCCGAGGACGTCGTCCCGCGACGAGCCGAGGAGCCACCAGGACGCAGAGTCGGCGATCGCCATTGAGCATCTGCTGGGCGTCTTGCGCGCGAGCCATCGACATGTGAGCGGCCCGAACTTGCCGCATGCAGAAAGAAGAACGGGGACCGCGGTTGAAGTTGGGGCGCTTCAACTCAAGAGTCACCGGACGTCGCGACTTGACGGCGATCGTCGCGTAGGGAGCGACGAAGATGGGCGGCGCGACATTAGATCCGGTGGAGGCCACGGTGTCGTTGGAGACCGAGGAGTCCGTCGCCATGGGCTCAGTGAGGAGGTGGCGAGGTGCGGCTAGTGGCGGCGGAGGCGGGCAGGTGGGCAAGTGAAGTGGCAGGTGGTGGCGGCAGTAGGCGAGGGTGGCGAGGGGCGGCGAGGACCGAGTGAGGCGACGGAGGAGGGCGGCCAGGGAGGAGGCACACGGAGGGGCGGTGCAGGGGGGAGGGTGGTGCGGCCGGGAGGAGGGCGATCAGGAGGAGGCGCACAGAGGTGGCGGCAATGGATCGGGAGGAGGCTACACGGGAGGTGTTGCTTGCGGCCGGAGGGGCTAGGGTGTGGTGGTCGTGGAAGAGTAGATTGGATCTGCTCACGATACCATGTAGAATTGTGAAGAGGTTTGGGGGAATCACCACACCCAGAGATGAGGGGTGCCTTTCATATATATAGCCATGTACAGGTTACAGGGGTACAATAGTAATAATCCTAATATGAACATCAAGAACATTTAATTGTGATGAGGAAATTATTCCCTTATCCAATTTAAACAAAAGCAAGCTCACCATTTCCTTCACAATCCTTGCAAACGAGGCTGCTTGTCTTCTGAGGCTTCTTTGCAACCTGGTCATTTTCTGTGGCCTGTGTAGATGAACAGTTTCTAACTTTAGAAGAAAAGGCAAAGAGAAATAACATCTGTAAACATATTTTTTATCTGCTACCATTTACCAAACACAAAAAGGGTAAAAAGGATAAGGTTCTGTGATAACTAATTCATGTGATCATGCCTCATGTCATGGACAAAACTTTTGTTTCTTGACATGGCAATTTGTTGTATAGAATATGCATGTTACTACCAAGTTCTATTATTTTTCACTTTTCAAAATAGAAGGTAGTTATTAAGCCATTTTCAAATAAATTTGTCTTTGCAATGCATGTATATGTGTACATATAAAATATTAAATCTGCGCACTATCATTTTTTTTTGGCTTAGTCTATATGATAATAAACTAAGGATGCAAGTATTATGTATCCGTTTGCCTGAAAAATCAGGGATGCTAAGTTTCTTGCACTGAGACTGCATCCACAAGCCTTACAAGAAAAACATAACATACATCTAGAAGGAGGCTGATAATTCTCTAGTCTCTACCACCCACTATGGATTGTTGTCGGATTCTCTTGGGCTTGCATAATCTTCAGGGGAAAATTCTGAGACATAGCATTGCCTAGTAGTTTTAGCACGGTAGCACCTTATCCCCATTTATAACCTCGACCACATGCCTGCAAATTAATTTGACAACCATGGTTGTTCATCACCTTATGAGGTCAATCAATGGCCCGTTCAAACTACGCACTCAAAGTACAACATTTATGCTGACTCCTAACTATGACCAGAGACAGAAACAAATATTCAAGACACGAGCACATACAACAAAATCCATTTCCCCCTTCCTCTCAAAATTTTAAGTATTAGTACTACTACTCCTAACCAAAATAATCGAAAGCAGAGCTAAGAAAGAACATCTTTGAAGCAAAAATCAAGAACACACATATAGGCAGGCAGGCAAGGCAAGAGCTGCAAACCTTGGTCCTGACGGACTGGAACTTGGAGCAGCGAGAGATCAGCCGGGGGGAGAGAGCGGGAGGAGGTGAGGTTTTTAGGAGGGTCGAAGGGGAGGAGGCGGTCGCCGTAAGGCTCGAGGTGGCCGCCATTCGGGAGCAGCGGGCGAGGAGGAAGCTGAAAGGAGAGACGGACGGCGAACAAGAAAGAGCGAGGCCCGCCAATCCACCGCGATAAGGTGAAGGAAAGAACAAAGACACGAACTTATTGCAGATAGGCACCTTGCAGAATGGAATTTTACAATAATAGCCTCAGGGGCGGGGGCGGGGGGCGTGTACCCTACACCTACTGCAAAACGATCGAGTTCATCGTAGCATAGATGTCATGATCCTGGAGCATATTCCGGTCTACTATGATATCGCAATTTATAATTTCTATTACACGCCCACTCCATTGGGTATATCCACTGGCGGTGCTTCAGCGAAATATCAATGGAGGCCAAATGAAGGCCGATGTAAATTTAGTTATTCAAGTGCTAAATCATACTGCTACACCACAAGGTAGAATTTGTAGTATTCCGGATTACAAAATACACCACATCCGTTTAGAAATATACAACTTTTAGAAAGCGTATAGTCAAACTTCCTTACCTTTGACTATATATATATAGGAAAATGGTATAGTACTCCTAAAAGTACGTACTCCCATGTAACACCCCAATTTTCTGAGCTTTTTGAAAATTTTCAAAATAAAAAGAACCATTTGATTTTGATGAGAGTTCAAAACTTAACTTGAGATTTTAAAAGAGCTTTAAAGGACTAAATCAAACTTCAACTAAATCAGTTCGATTTCTTTTAGAGTTTGTTGGAGTTCTTCTTTTTCTTTGTTCGCTTTGTGCTCTCCTTCGACCCAGTTCTCTCTTTCTTCTTTGAATCTCCTCCCTTCGTTTGGATCTGAAGGTTCAAACCTCCCTTGTGGTTCGGACCTCTCCCCCCCCCCCTGTGTCCAAACCATCCCTTCGATTTTGACCTCCCCTTGGGTCACGACCACCCCTGAGACATTCCAAGCTCGGGTTTGTGTTTCAAGCACCATTGAATTCCGAAATTCAATTCAGGTTGAATTTCTTCCTTCTGGATATCTCTCTCGTTTTCCATTCTTTCGTCTTCTGTCCATTTGGATCTCCCGTGTTCATTTGGACCTCTTCGTGTCCATCTGAACCTCCCTTGAACCTCCCTCGCGTTCGTTCGGACCTCCCGCTTGTTCCAGACCTTCATCTCTTGTGGACCGTCCGATCCATATTGGACGGCCCGATCTTGTTGGCACATTCGGCTGGTCCGAACATCCTCATCGCTTTGCTCCGTCCGATCGTAATCTGGCAGCCCCCGCTCCTCCATGCCTTTCCTCTCTGTTGTTCCACCTCCCCTTGTTGCATCTTGACCGTCAGGACCTCCCTCGAGTTTATCCTGGCTGTCGAGACCTCCCTTTGATTCCATCTTGACCATCATGACCACTCTCGAGTTCATCCTGGCCGTCGAGACATCCCTTTGATTCCATCTTGACCGTTAGGACCTCCCTCGAGTTCATCCTGGCCGTCGAGACCTCCCTTTGATTCCATCTTGACCGTCAGGACCTCCCTCGAGTTCATCCTGACCGTCAGGACCTTCTTTGAGTTCATCCTGACCGTCAGGACCTCATTTGATCTCATCTTCGCCGTCAGGATCTCCTTTGAGTTCATCCTGACCGTCAGGACCTCCTTTGATCTCATCTTGTCTGTCAGGATCTCTTTTGAGTTTATCCTGACCGTCAGGACCTCCTTTGATCTCATCTTGACCGTCAGGATCTCCTTTGGGTCATCCCGACTGTTAAGACCTCCTTTGATTTCCATCTTAACCGTCAAGACCTCCTTTGAGTTCATCTTGACCGTTGAGACCTCCCATTGTTTTATCTTAACCGTTGGATCCTTCTTTTCGTTCGGACCTCTCCTCCCCTTCGCGCGGTTCGAACGTTTCCTAGCGTTGCGGAGCGTCCGATTGAGTTTGGGCGGTCCGATTTGATGAAGCGTTCGGGCGGTCCGAACGTTCGCACCATTTTGGACCACCCGATCGCTATCGGACGGCCCCGCTTTGCTACGCGTTTCCTCCCTATCCTTTGGACCTCCTTGTCCTCTGGACTTCTGCGTAGTCTTTTTGCAAAGACCACCCTCTGTGAGTCTTTTTGCAAAGACCACCCCGTTTTCTGGTCACGACCACCTATGTGGTCATGACCTCCCTTGTTGGTCTTTTTGCAAAGACTACCCTTGCAGTCAAGACCAACTTTGCTGGTCACGATCTCCCCCTTGGTCATGACCACCCTATTGGTTTGACCACCTTACCCGTGTAGTTGACTGGTCCCACCTGTCAGCTCTGCTCGCCTCCTCCTTCCTTCCACCACAGAAGTCTTTGCGCAGTAAATGTTGTCACTTCTGTGGTACCTTGTTTTCCCCTTTTTATCTTTTCCTTTACCTACCCCATCTTTTTCTTCTTTTTCAGGCCATACCTTGTCTTGTCCTTCACCTGCCTTTGACTTGTGCGTCCCTGAGTCTCTTAGTGACTGTCTCTCTTCTTCCTTGGCTATAAATAGCCTGAGCAGCCCTCCTTTCTTCACCTTTGGCCGCACATAGCTCTCTAGCTCTCGTCCATCTCTCTCCATGCTTGAAGCTCTGCCAAGAAGTCCGTGGAAGCTGCGCTGACGCCTCCTCGCCGTCAAGAAGCTGCCGGAGCTCGCGCCGCCACCTCGCTACCGAAGGAGGTCGCCGTGTTGGGATACGGGTAGGCTACGATAGCTACAAAACAAAAAATTTTACCACATAAACTAGGAAGTCAAGCAAGTAGATGATCATAGATCGTTACCACCAGACACGCAGAGCAGCGGATGAAGAGTTGGAGCAGCCTAGTCCAACGTAGCGCACGTCGATGTAGTGGTTGTAGTCGATCGTCCAACGTCGATCACGTCGATGCAGTGGTCGTAATCGATCGTCCAGCATCCTCATGAGTCGATCGTCTCCTCTAGCAACCTCTGTAGTTCCTTGTGAAGATCGCGGATCGTCCTCAAGCGCAACAGTCGCAGTAGCTCCTCTACGGTATCCACACGTCCAAGGAAGGAACAACCGAACACCGGTGTACTAGCACCAAGTCGCACGGCAGAGCTCTCAGGAAGATGGCGGCTAGGGTTTCGGTAGAGCAACTCACGTCAACTCGTCTCATATCCCTCTCCCCCAACAGCCTCATGCATCTCCTTATATAGTGCTCGTGACGGATCCCATCCGAAAGCGTTTGACAAATAGTATCCATACTGGTTTGTTCCAACCCGTTAAGTGTGTAACCCTGTAGGTTCATGCGTAATCGGTTGTGACACGGAAACCCTTTCCGACCACGAGTCATAGCGGTTCCTAGCAGAACATAGTGATTTCTGAATACACACAAATTATATCGGATGAACCTTAATGCAATATGATCTATGATTAGGTCCTCATCACTTACGACCAGGTCCTATCTCTATACGACCAGTTCGTAACTCCTTACGACCAGATTTCGACCACTCTGTGATTATGTTCGACCAGTCTACGACCAGTTCGTATCTCTATACGACCAGTCTGTAACTGATTGAACTAAGCGACCTACTTGTGTATACTCCTTTTGCCTCATGATGTCTAGTCGAACTCCAGGTGAAATGTTGTGTCATCTATGGACTGTTCAATACTTTCTCGATCGAGTGTCGGATAACTTCACGTGGTCGAACACTTTGACAACTAGTGGCATGGCCATGCACTTTCTTTATCCGATCACAACGAGGGGCCCAGAGACATCTCTCCTGTTATGTTAGGAGGGGCAAATTCCATATCTGACCAATCACATTTCTCTGCATGTTTTATAGCATACCCGAAAGTTACCTTTATAACTACCCAGTTACGAGCAACGTTTGGTAACCCCTAAGAGTGCTATTACACATGTAGGAAACCATGCTGATCTCAGGTCTAAGGATACATCATCATTAATTGAGACCAACTAACGACACATAGAATCATAACAATCTCAATAGTATCTCAAGGTGGGTCTAATCCAACATCATGTTCTCTAACATGTATCCACATTATTGGTTTGATATCTCTATATCCATGACCTATGAAACATAGTCATCAAGCAATACATATGCTAGTTTGTTCATATGTTTCCGACCAGGGAATGTTTAAGAATAATCATCGCAGAAATATAGAGTTTCACAATCAAGTCACATACTTGACAATAAATATTGACGATATTATTCTAGAGCAAGATAATATATTATCCAATGTTATGAACATAATGAAATATAATCATCTCTATGATTGTTTCTAGGGTATATTTCCAACAGTCTCCTACTTGCACTAGAGTCAATCATTTAGGTATCTAATACCGATAGCTCTTGTGTGTGCCTCATGCTTTGGCTGTGTGAGAGGCTTTGTCAACGAATCAGCAACATTTAAATCCGTATGAACTTTGCATATCTTAACATCTCCTCTATCCACTAATTCGCGAATAAGATGATAATGCCTGAGTATATGCTTGGACTTCTGATGGGATCTAGGCTCCTTAGCCTGTGCAATGGCTCCATTGTTGTCACAATAGAGATCCATTGGGTTCGAGGCACTCAGAATCACACCCAACTCAGCAATAAAATTCCTTATCCAAACACCTTCTTTTGCAGCTTCAGAAGCCACAATGTACTCAGCCTCCGTTGTGGAATCAGCAACAGTCTCTTGCTTGGAACTTTCCCAGCTCACTGCTCCTTCATTCAAAATGAATACAAAACTAGATTGCGAATGATAATCATCTTTGTCGGTTTGAAAGCTTGCATCGGTGTAACCATTTACAACGAGCTCTTCATCACCGCCATAAACTAGGAACGCATCCTTAGTCCTTCTTAAGTACTTAAGAATGTTTTTCACAACTGTCCAGTGACCTTCACCGGGATCAGCTTGGTATCTACTCGTAATACTTAGAGCATATGATACATCTGGTCGAGTACATATCATGGCGTACATGATAGATCCAATAGCTGAAGCATATAGAATACCATTCATACGGTCTCGCTCATCAGTTGTCAAAGGACACTGACTCTTGCTAAGACTTATGCCATGTGACATAGGCAAGAACCCTTTCTTGGCTTCCTTCATGTTGAACCGAATCAACATCTTGTAAATATAAGTACTTTGGCTTAATCCTATTAGCTTTCTTAATCTATCTCTATAGATCTTTATTCCCAAGATATATACTGCCTCTCCTAGGTCCTTCATGGAAAAACTATTTTTCAATGATGCCTTAATGGATTCCAGCATAGGAATGTCATTCCCAATCAATAATATGTCATCCACATATAAGATTAGAATAACAAGCACGCTCCCACTAACCTTCATGTAAACACAAGTTTCTTCTTTCTTCTTGACGAAACCAAACCTTTTGATCTCCTCATCAAAACGTATATTCTAACTCCGAGATGCTTGCTTCAACCCATAAATGGACTTTTGAAGTTTACATACCTTACTAGCATTCTTTGGATCGACAAAACCTCCAGGTTGTGTCATGTACACATCCTCGTCTAGGTTTCTATTAAGGAAATCTGTTTTAACATCCATTTGCCATATCTCATAGTCGAAATATGCAACAACAGCTAGAATGATCCGAACAGATTTGAGCATCGCTACCGATGAGAAAGTCTCATCGTAGTCAACTCCTTGAACTTGTTGAAACCCTTTTGTGACTAGTCGAGCTTTATGAATGTGAACATTTTCATCCATATCAATCTTTTTCTTATAGATCCATTTGCACTCAATGGTTTTAACACCATCAAGTGGATCGACCAGGTTCCAAACCTGATTTTCTCTCATGGAGTCTATCTCGGATTTCATAGCTCCAAGCCATTTCTCAGAGTCTGGGTCCATCATCACTTCCTCATAAGTCTTAGGCTCATCATTATTCAATAATAATACGTCATGCCCATACCTTTTAGGCAATTGACGCGGCCTTTTAGATCTACGTAGGGCTGGTGCCTCATCTACAGGTTCAACAATATTTTGTTCATTCAGTAGAGGTTCAGTAGGAGTTGAAACACTTTCAGATGTTTCCCGAATTTCTTCGAGTTGCACCTTTCTCCCACTGACTCCTTTTAAAAAGAAACTCTTTCTCCAAAAAGACACCATTTCGGGTAACAAAAACTTTGTCTTCTTCTTGGTTGTAGAAATAATATCCTTTGGTTTCCCTAGGATATCCTATAAAGAAGCATTTATCTAACTTGGGTGTGAGTTTATCAAACGTCAAATGTTTAACATAGACATCACATCCCCAAATCCTTAGAAAAGACAAACTAGGACTCTTCCCAGTCCACATCTCATATGGTGTCTTATCTACTAATTTAGATGTGGTACCTTATTTAAAATGAAAGTGACAGTTTCTAAAGCGTAACCCCAAAATACAATGGCAGATCCGATTGGCTCATCATCGATTGAACCATGTCCAACAAGGTCCTATTACGTCGCTCGGACACCCCATTCCATTGTGGAGTGCCCGATGGTGTAAGCTGTGGAACAATTCCACATTGTTTCAAATGATCACCAAACTCATGGCTCAAAAACTCACCTCCACGATCAGATCATAAAGATTTGATTGTCTTGCCAAGTTGATTCTGTACCTCATTCTGGAACTCCTTGAACTTTTCAAAGGATTCCAACTTATGCCTCATTAAGTAGATATATCCATATCTACTATAGTCATCTGTGAAAGTAATGAAGTACTGAAAACCACCTCTAGCTATCGTACTCATTGGTCCACACACATCAGTATGTATGAGTGCTAACAGGTCGGACGCCCTCTCACTCCGACCAATGAAAGGTGTCTTGGTCATCTTTCCGACCAGGCAAGACTCGCATGTTTCAAATGATTCCAAATCAAATGAGTTTAGAGTTCCATCATCATGGAGCTTTTTCATGTGTTTCTCACTTATGTGACCCAAACGACAATGCCAAATGAAAGTGGAATTCATTTCATTAGGCCAAAGCCTTTTCGCATTAATATTATAGATTGATACATCAACAAGATTTAAAATAAACAACCCATTCAAAATAGGTGCATAGCCATAAAATACTTCATTCAAAAATATAGAACAACCATTGTTCTCAATAATGAATTTATAACCATCTGCCATCAAACATGAGGCGGAGATAATGTTTCTACTAATGGCTGGAACGTAATAACAATTATTCGATTCCATAATAAATCCTGAAGGCAAAAGTAATAGCAAAGTCCCAATGGCTAATGCAGCAACCCTTGCTTTATTCCCGACGCGAAGATCCATCTCGCCTCTTGCAATTCTCCTACTCCTTGTTAGACTCTGGATCGAATTGCAGATATGAGCAACCGATCCGGTATCAAATACCCATAAGTTAACAGAAGAGTCGGTAAGAAAAACATCTATAACATTAATACCTATAGTGGAAGTTTTAGTCCCACCATTCTTTTTCTGATTAGCTAGGTATTTCTTGCTGTTCCTCTTCCAATGGCCTAACTCTTTGCAGTAAAAATATTCATTCTCTTGAGTCGAGCCGGACTTAGTCTTGGACTTAGGCATGTTAGTTTTGATTTCATCCGAAACTTTAGCCTTGCCCTTTTTCCTGACCCAAGTTTTGGCCTTCTTCTTGAAGCTTGTACTCTTTTACACCATCATCACATGACTGTTGCTTTTCTTAATGCTGCCCTCTGCTATCTTAATCATATGTAGTTCGGTGAGATTCTTGTCTAAACCATTCATATGAAATTTCAAAATGAACTGGCCATAGCTTGCTGGAAGCGAAGCAAGAATCAAATATATAGCCAACTCTTGGCTAAGTGGAAAACCAAGTTTTTTCAAGCTCTGTGTGTAACCAACCATTTTGATCACATGAGGGCTCACCGGACCACCCTCAGCTAGCCTACATCCAAACAAGTTCTTTGAGATCTCATATCTCTCAGTTCTTGCTTGTGTCTCAAACATGCCTTTGAGCACCACGATCATATCGTAGGCCTCAATGTTCTCAAACTACTTCTGAAGGTCTGAGTTCATAGCAGCAAGCATGAGGCAGCTAACATCAAGGGACTCATCACATGCCTTTTTATAGGCGATTTTAAGAGCAGCAGCAGCATTTTTAGCAGGCACATCTGGAATTGGTTCCTCTAGAACATGTTGCTTTTCTACCATGGCATTGGGTTGTCATGGAGGTTTGCAAATATTTTTGAAAAGTAAATCTAAAGGAAAATAGATTTGGACTTGGGCGGCACTGGTTGTTTGGTTGGTGCATGTCAATGCACGGGAATCGTGTCATCCGATGCCCAGGGTTGAGGTAGTCGCCCAAGTCAAGTAAGGACCAGCCTTCGAGCATTCCTTTGTTGGCCACACCGTGCAACCACATGTCCTAAGTATGGGTAGGGGACTTGGCTGACTAATTTGCAAAGTTCCATCGCTGTCGATCCTACTGATGCAATGGGTAGTCTTTTATGACCTATGTTAGTCCCGCCTGGCGCAAGAGGGGGCCCTTGATCTCTGCGGGTTTCTATCCGCAGGGTGGGGCGAAACCTTAGTGAGGGTGGACTGCAGTGGAATGATGCACTGTAAAGGCCTTGTCACGAGCTCTAGACCACTTACCTTCGGAAGTGAGTGGTGGCATCGACGGTTGCCAAACAAACTAGAGAAGTCGTGTCATATGGGTAAAGCTGTACACCTCTGCAGAGCGTAAAACTATTCGAATAGCCGTGTCCATGGTCATAGACATGCTAGCAAAGCCACTCCAAGTTAGCTTTTCGGTTTTGTGTTTTAAAGGACTTGTTAAACTGTTTTGGATCTCTATCCAAATGGGTTTCGGCAGGGAGCCTTGTGACAAGAGGGTATCCTTCACCACTTGTTGATGAATGTTATCCAAACTGTAAAACTGATTTGAGAAATTGAATTTTAGTTATTGTATAATTGCTTTGGAACTTAGTATTTGTATTTGGAAGAAACTTGGCTTTATGCAAATCAACCATATTAAGCCTTCCTTTGAGATATCCATCTATGCATGTCATTACATTATTTGATGGTGTAACTCATGAAACACAGTTTGTTGTGCTCACTCTTGCTTGATTCATATTTGAGCAGGTGAGGATGTCTTCAAGAAGCTTGCGGTCCAGGACGTCTAGGCTGCAACCTCCAGCCGATTGCCTATGGTGAATTGGGTGGTTCGCTGGTTTTGTCTGCCGCTGTAATTTATTTTGTTGGCTCTTAAGCCTCCCCTTTGTAATCAACTCTGTTGTTAATAAAACTTGTGTTTGATGTATGTTACCACTTTTGTTTGCTGTGAAGAGCTAGCCATTGATCCTTGGGACTAGCTCAGTTCACAGAGAGGACTTGGGGTCATCCCAGGTCTCACGACCTCCTCGGGTGGTGGTCTCTCGATCACCCCTGGGTCGGGTCATGGCACTTAGAGTCTCCCCGATCCTCACGACCACCCTCGGACCTCTCAAGTGATCTTGATTGACCTCTCGGGTGGTCTAGAGGGCCTCTCGGGAGATCTTGTTAGACCTCTCGAGTGGTCTGAGAGACCTCTACTCGGGTGGACTTGATGGACCTCTCGGGTGGTCTGGAGGACCTCTTGGTTGGTCCCGAGGGACCTCCCCAGGAAACCTCGGGTCGGTCGTTATAAAGTGGTATCAGAGCATCTTGACTGCAGGTCGTAACCTAGTAGAATGGCCGTAGAATTTCAAAACCTATTTTATATAACATGAAAAGTAATTTGTTGTCTTCTCATCTTGGTCATCTTTCTATTCTTACCTCTTCCCTGGTATTCTCACCTTTTTCTCTCCTCACCATTTTACAAGGTCAAATGGATCCTCTTTCCCTTGAAATCTCTAAAGGACCGAGCCCCTCGTGCTCAAGCGTTGGATGCCCCGGGAAGATTGGAGCAGTTGGTTCAGCCCTGCAAGGCTCTTGGAAGCTACCCTTGTGAGATAACCAGTGCATTGGAATGCCAAGTTAGGTAGCTTTGAAGGATTATTGGTGAGGATGATTTTGAGAATTAAAGATTTTGAGGATCGCTGATGATCATTAAAAGTCTTGTGAATACTGGAGCATGTTGGTGGATATGCCTTGATTGTGAATGGATTAAAGAAGAGCAGAATGGTGGATTGTGTAGATTGTGCAAGCAGAAGTTGATCTTGCAAGAAACTTTTGATGGATCATGAAGGAGATAGGAACCCGAAGTATTGATTCGATTATTAAGAAAAATTGGATATTTTCGAATCTTGAGTGGATTGTAGTGCTGATTGGAAGTTTGGAATTGAATATGTGGGTTATACTGGATTTAGGTGGATATGATTGAATAGAGAATCTGGATTTGAAAGGAACCTTGGTTGGATTATAGAGATATGTCTTGATTAGATTATGGAATTGTATGATTGTTGGATATTGGAAAATATGTTTGAGGGATACCTTGTTGTTTTGGAATTGGTCGAAATATTTGCTAGACAAATGGTGGTAAAATGAGTTGGTGGATTGAATTTGAACTGGTGGATTGCTATAAGTCTTTTGGGAGATTTTGTAGTGAAGGTTTGTAGATTTTGTGGTCTTTTCAGTTGATTGTGAGATTGATTGAATGGTCAGATTCTTCTAACTTGGGTGATTTTAAGATATGTGGATTGGTGGACTTCAACAATAGTAAGTTGTGGATCTGGTAATGATGGGAAGTTTGATTCATGGCTCCTAGCTAGCACCCAGCATCTGGTCGAGACAAGTGGTTCATAAAGAGAGCCGGATGGAAGAAAAGAAGCATCGTCGTCTCTACCCTCCAAGGACAGCATGCAAGACCTTCTTGAAGACCGAGGATTGAAAATCATCTCGTCAGTCCAACCATATAGCTTTAGTTGCCAAGACTCATTCTGTGTATTGAGTCGCTTCGTCAGTTTGAGAGTGCTGATCATTAGAACGTCGTAGTTGTTTGTTCTTCTGGCTAGTTTTTGAGTTGGTTCTTTGCTAGGGTGTTGTTTGTTCTATCCCCTCTTTGTCCTCTTTGACTCTTACCTACCCTTGGTCTCCTTCCCTAACCCTCTGGAGCACCCGATAGATGATGAATAAAGATGAAAGCAATGCCAGCCGCAAAGCCCCTTAGAGTATCAGTGCCAAAGGAAGCCAACAGCTGACAGTAGAGACATTTTAGAATTTGAATCAGTTTCTCATCACCTGGACTCAATTGATGCAGTGGTTAATACAACAATTGGATGCCAACAATGTTTCCCCAGCCACTGCCCCTGCAACACTTGAAGAGTGCTCCTGCAAAGAGTTATCCAAGGATGAGCCACCGGAAGTCCCTCATAGTGAAGACACAAGCCATTTTCATCCTGTAAGCCGCCACCCATAGAAATATGCTTTCTACTACTGCTGTGGTGAACCAAGACACCTCGCCCATGGATGCCCCCAAAAAGGAAAGCTAAGACAAGAAGTTTATTGCACTAGCTGCAACCGCATTGGACACCATTTCAACAAGTGTTCCAGGAGAAAGGAAATCCAGTATCAAGTTTGCTACTGATGTGGCAAGGAAGGGCACTTTGTCAAACAATGCCCCTTACAAGCATCCTTGGCACCACAAGCCATCTCAGCAATGGAAGACAGATCAGAAGAACCTGAGGCATCCCACCAACAGGAAATCAATTGCTCAAACCACGAAGGCAAGGATTGTTTGAAGACATCATTGACCTCTGTAGTCCAGCAGTAGTGTGTAATTGATCAAGCCACCTCCAATCAAGCCAAGAAAGAAAGGACCAAGGATTCATCTACCAAGTTATCCCAAGAATCAAAGGAACTGAGTTTCAACAGAATCAGTCCTTTGGCATCCAATCTAGGAATTACTTGCCGTCAACAAGACAAGGGTCATAAGAGGAAAATGGTAGATCATGTGCAAAACATTGCAAGAAACTCCAAGACTCAGGTGATGCAACCCCAACCCAACCAAGCGACAGCATTGACCACACTCATGACTCCAGGATCAGCACTTCGACCACCAATGCAGATGATTCTCGACAACAGTGGTAGTCAATATCAGCAGAGCAAAACATCAAGGGCAGAAGTTCAGTGCTTCAGTTGTCGGGATATGGGACATTATGCCAACCGATGCCATAAAAGACGTCCAGCGCTCACCCCGGACAGCATTCCAGAAGCCACTCTAATCGCAACGATAACGCCAGCAGTAGGGAGTAAGAACAATAGAAGGATTATGTCACAATTGCAAAAGTACAGAAGTTTGGGCTTGCCAATGGCCCAAGAAGCAGTAGAGGATCACCAAGCCAGCTTTTGCACCTCCAAGTTACCTATTCAAGGCCAGCCTCGAAAGAAGCCATCTCATGCTGCAAGTGTCACGTGCTTCTACTGCCAAGAGTTAGGACATTACGCCGACAAATGTCCAAAGAAATAGCGGGCAGCGAATTCAGCCATCAAGTGTCAACCACATTTGAAGACCCTGCACCGCCTAGCTCTTCTCTCTAGCCACTTTGAATCTCGGGGTCAAGATTCCCTTAAGGGGGGTAGGTTTGTAACACCCTGGTTTTCTGAGCTTTTTGAAAATTTTCAAAATAAAAAGAACCATTTGGTTTTGAAGAGAGTTCAAATCTTAACTTGAGATTTTAAAAGAGCTTTAAAGGACTAAATCAAACTTCAACTAAATCAGTTCGGTTTCTTTTAGAGTTTGTTGGAGTTCTTTTTTTCTTTGTTCGCTCTGTGCTCTCCTTCGGCCCAGTTCTCTCTTTCTTCTTTGAACCTCCCCCCTTCGTTTGGATCTGAGAGTCCAAACCTCCCTTGTGGTTCGAACTCCCCCCCCCTTGTGTCCAGACCATCCCTTCGATTTTGACCTCCCCTTGGGTCACGACCACCCCCGAGACGTTCCAAGCTCGGGTTTGTGTTTCAAGCACCCTTGAATTCCGAAATTCAATTCAGGTTGAATTTCTCCCTTCTAGATATCTCTCTCTCGTTAGTCATTCTTTCGTCTTCTGTCTATTTGGACCTCCTGTGTTCATTTGGACCTCTTCGTGTCCATCTGAACCTCCCTCGCGTCCGTTTAGACCTCTCGCTTGTTCCAGACCTTCATCTCTTGTGGACCGTCTGATCCATGTTGGACGGCCCGATCTTGTTGGCATATTCGGCTGGTCCGAACATCCTCATCTCTTTGCTTCGTTCGATCGTAATCTGGCAGCCCCCGCTCCTTCGCGCCTTTCCTCTCTATTGCTCCACCTCCCCTTGTTGCATCTTGACCGTCAGGACCTCTCTCGAGTTCATCCTGGCCATCGAGACCTCCCTTTGATTCCATCTTGACCGTCAGGACCTCCCTCGAGTTCATCCTAGCCATCTAGACCTCCCTTTGATTCCATCTTGATCGTCAGGACCTCCCTCGAGTTCATCCTGGTCGTCGAGACCTCCCTTTGATACCATCTTGACCATCAGGACCTCCCTCGAGTTCATCTTGACCGTCAGGACCTCCTTTGAGTTCATCCTGACCGTCAGGACCTCCTTTGATCTCATCTTGGCCGTCAGGATCTCCTTTGAGTTCATCCTGACCGTCAGGACCTCCTTTGATCTCATCTTGTCCGTCAGGATCTCCTTTGAGTTCATCCTGACCGTCAGGACCTCCTTTGATCTCATCTTGACCGTCAGAATCTCCTTTGGGTCATCCCGACTGTTAAGATCTCCTTTGATTTCCATCTTAACCGTCAAGACCTCTTTTGAGTTTATCTTGACCGTTGAGACCTCCCCTTGTTTCATCTTAACTGTTGGATCCTTCTTTTCGTTCGGACCTCTCCTCCCCTTCACGCAGTTCGAACGTTCCCTAGCGTTGCGAAGTGTCCGATTGAGTTTGGGCGGTCCGATTTGTTGAATCGTTCAGACGGTCCGAACGTTCGCACCATTTTGGACCACCCGATCGCTATCGAACGGCCCCGCTTTGCTGCGCGTTTCCTTCCTATCCTTTGGACCTCCTCGTCCTCTGGACTTCCATGTGGTCTTTTTGCAAAGACCATCCTCTGTGGGTCATTTTGCAAAGACCACCCCCTTTCTGGTCATGACCACCTATGTGGTCATGATCTCCCTTGTTGGTCTTTTTGCAAAGACCACCCTTGCGGTCAAGACCACCTTTGCTGGTCACGACCTCCCCCTTGGTCATGACCACCCTATTGGTTTGACCACCTCACTCGTGTAGTTGACTGGTCCCACCTGTTAGCTCTGCTCGCCTCCTCCTGCCTTCCGCCACAGAAGTCTTTGCGCAGTAAATGTTGTCACTTCTGTGGTACCTTGTTTTCCCCTTTTTATCTTTTCCTTTACCTGCCCCATCTTTTCCTTCTTTTTCAGGCCATGCCTTGTCTTGTCCTTCACTTGCCTTTGACTTTGTGTGTCCCTGAGTCTTTCAGTGACTCTCTCTCTCTTCTTCCTTGACTATAAATAGCCTGAGTAGCCCTCCTTTCTTCACCTCTGGCCACACATAGCTCTCTTTAGCTCTCGTCCAGCTCTCTCCGTGCTTAAAGCTCTGCTAAGAAGTCCGTGGAAGCTGTGCTGACGCCTCCTCGCCGCCAAGAAGCAGCCGGAGCTCGCGCCGCCACCTCGCTACTGAAGGAGTTCGCCGGAGCGCCAGCGTCACCTTCAACCATCGCCGCCGAGCCATCGACCTCCTCCTCCTCCTCCTCCTCCTCTTCAGTCTCTCCCTCTCTCGGCCTTGGTAAGTGTCTCCGTGCCTTGTTCTTTTTCCTTGGTTTAAATGCATTTATCACACAGCGTAGTTGTATTTCTCTTACGACCACGTAGCATAGTCGTAACCTCCTTGAATTCTTCGTGCGACCACGTTAAGTGGCCGTATCCTTTTTGTATTCTTTGTACGGCCACGCCGAGTAGTCGTAGACCTCTCAGAACCTCCTCAGAAACCTCCTTTGAACTCTAAGGACCTCCCTTTTGCAAAGACCATCCTCTTGGTCGTTGCTGGTCTTTTCGCAAAGACCACCCTCTTCGGTCTTTGCAAGGACCACCCTCTCAACTGGACCTCCTCCTGAAGAGCCCGTTCCTAGCTCTGCTGGTTCTGTTCTTTGTTGTTTGTTTCTAGTTCGGTTGTTCGAAGTTTATTTGGATCTTATTTGGTCGTTGTTTGTTTTGCTTCGTTCTCGTGTAGATCACGTCGCCTCTAGAGAGCCTGAGCTCTACGAGGAAGTGGACCCGTAAAAGCTTTCGAGCAAGGCAAGTTGCACCCTTGATCATATTGGACCCAGTAATTCAAATTATCTACATTCTGTTTTAAATTATTACTGCATGCTTATTTTAATTCAAGTATTTTAATCCCTGTTTTAACTTTGTAGTTACTCCTAATTCCTTTGTACAACCAATCTTGATTATTGAACTGATCACCCCTTGTCACCGTAGTAAAAGTAGTTGGTACATTAGTATGAACTAGCCTGGGTTGCAAAACTTATGCTTAGTCCTGCTTAGACCAAAATCTTGATTTGGAAGTTTACTGCCAAAAGACCAATGTCGTCAAAAATGTTTCTACCATGGCATTGGGTTGTCATGGAGGTTTCAAATATTTTTGAAAAGTAAATCTAAAGGAAAATGGATTTGGACTTGGGCGGCACTGGTTGTTTGGTTGGTGCATGTCAATGCACGGGAATTGTGTCATCTGATGCCCAGGGTTGAGGTAGTCGCCCAAGTCAATTAAGGACCAGCCTTCGAGCGTTCCTTTGCTAGCCACACCGTGCAACCACATATCCTGAGTATGGGTAGGGGACCTGGCTGACTAATTTGCAAAGTTCCATCGCTGTCGATCCTACTGATGCAGTGGGTAGTCTTTTATGACCTATGTTAGTCTCGCCTGGTGCAAGAGGGGGCCCTTGATCTCTGCGGGTTTCTATCCGCAGGGTGGGGTGAAACCTTAGCGAGGGTGGACTGCGGTGGAATGATGCACTGTAAAGGCCTTGTCACGAGCTCTAGACCACTTACCTTCGAAAGTGAGTGGTGGCATCGACGGTTGCCAAACAAACTAGAGAAGTCATGTCATATGGGTAAAGCTGTACACCTCTAGAGAGCGTAAAACTATTTGAATAGCCGTGTCCATGGTCATGGACTTGCTAGCAAAGCCACTCCAAGTTAGCTTTTCGGTTTTGTGTTTTAAAGGACTTTATTAAACTGTTTTGGATCTCTATCCAAATGGGTTTCGGCAGGGAGTCTTGTGACAGGAGAGTATCCTTCACCACTTGTTGATGATTGTTATCCAAACTGTAAAACTGATTTGAGAAAATAAATTTTAGTTATTGTATAACTACTTTGGAACTTAGTATTTGTATTTGGAAGAAACTTGACTTTATGCAAATCAACCATATTAAGCCTTCCTTTGAGATATCCATCTATGCATGTCATTCTGTTATTTGATGGGTGTAACTTGCGAGCACGGTTGTTGTGCTCACTCTTGCTTGATTCATATTTGAGCAGGTGAGGACGTCTTCAAGAATCTTGCGGTCCAGGATGTCTAGGCGGCGACCTCCAGTCGATTGCCTATGGTGAATCGGGTGGTTCGTTGGTTTTGTCTTCCGCTGTAATTTATTTTGTTGGCTCTTAAGCCTCCCCTTTGTAATCTACTCTATTGTTAATAAAGCTTGCGTTTGATGTATGTTACCACTTTTGTTTGCTGTGAAGAGCTAGCCATTGATCCTTGGGACTAGCTCAGTTCACATAGAGGACTTGGGGTCATCTCAGGTCTTACGACCTCCTCGGGTGGTGGTCTCTCGACCACCCCTGGGTTAGGTCGTGGCACTTGGAGTCTCCTCGTGCCTCACGACCACCCTCGGACCTCACGGGTGATCTTGATAGACCTCTCGGGTGGTCTGGAGGACCTCTCGGGTGGTCTAGAGGACCTCTTGGTTGGTCCTGAGGGACCTCCCCAAGAAACCTCGGGTCGGTCGTTACATCCCACCTCTCATATACCACTTAAATTGTATGATGATACATCTTTATCAATTTGAGCATACTTCAATAATGATTACAAGATACTCCAAAGTGATTTCCATGAAAAATTTCGTTATAGTTCATTTTTTATAGCAAAATTTGTGTATATACTTCTTTTATATATGAAAAAGAGTATATAGAAAAAAAAATAAAGGGCCCCAATTAAGTTTGTTCAATCAAGTCGCATTGGGGTATCTTATAATCTTATAATTGGTATTTAAGTATACCGAAAGTGATAAAGAAGTATAATATGTTCGCTTAAGTAGTATATTGAAATGGGAGTATATACTCCTAGAGTACGAAAGCGGTGTCCTATATATATATATATATATATATATATATATATATATATATATATATATATATATATATATATATATATATATATATAGAGAGAGAGAGAGAGAGAGAGAGAGAAAAATACTTTCTACTAGGTGTAGTTACTCCCTATTCATCCACCCTCTAATCCTCATTAAGATCCGTGCGTTCTTATAAGCCTAATGGACCTGAAATTCATGGATGGCAGAGGGACCCGATCCAATAACCGCATTCAAACCTGGGGAGATATATCCGAGATTTTGGTTATTGTTTCTTTCCTGCTCTGCAGATTTTGTTAAATGATTCTTTCCTCTTCGCTGCCCCCATTCCAGGGATTTTCCTTTGATCGCCACCCCCCCGGTTCCAGCCATAACCTCTTGATGATGTTCCCCGCCCCCGTTCCAGCCATGCATTCACTCCAGATTCCCCATCCTCCGCGTCTGCCTCCTTGGCTCCCTACGGTTCCCCTGCGGTGTCCGATTCCATCTACTGGCGAGCTCGCCGGATCTAGACCTGCCCCCGGTGAGATCCTCCTCATTCCCTGCCTCCCCGTTTCGCTCTGCTAAGTTCGTACGATGTATTCTGGAAGTATGCTTGATGCTGCTATTTGTGCCCTGTGTTATTGTTTCGGTTAGGGATGGTGTGGATTCTATCGCTGGCCATGTTGTAATTTTTGTACATGATTTATTTGTTTACTATGCCCTTCTGAGCTCTAGCTGTATTTCGGTCTTAGGAGATGACCTTGAACAATGTACTTAACTCCAGCAAGGTGGAATATCCTTGTTGAATGAACACGTGTGAATTCATATGAACAAAACTCGTAGTATTGTTTGAAACTAATACAGCTTTCTAATGCAATACGTTAAGTACGTAGTATGTACTGTTTTTTCATGGTATATATACTTCATTTTTCTTGAGAGAACAAAGATGCAATAAAGACACACATACAATTTCTAAGCATGTAGTATGCTACTACATGGTATATATACTTCATTTTCTTGAGAAGATACGTTTTTTTGACAGAGCAGTATATATGTACTCATTTTGGATTTTTATTTGAAATTAGTATACATACTCCAATTGGATCTTTTTAAAAAAACAAGTATGGAGTATGTACTATTCTAAATATACATTTTTGAATGGGAGTATGTACTGTTCTTGCTCGTGTGCGTGTTTGTTCCTCCACATAAGAAACGCAATGGGATGAGGTTTACTGCATGCTGTACTAGTTCGAATTTCAATTGTTGTGAGCCATGGTCTGAATTTAGAGCAACATCTTAGTTGACTGTATTGTGGTGAATATATGATCTTTTAAGTACTTACTATTACTTATCCAGAAACCCAGGGTAATGATCACATACATTGTTTTCATCTGAATGCAGACCTACTTATCTTCGGTTGAGTTCAAATAAAAGTTTGGAATGACAAAGGAATAAAAGTTTGGAGTGACAAAGGAAGCATTTAGCAAGCTTTCGAAGTGGAAGTAGAAAAGACTGAAGATCGCTCTTCAACTTTTTTAGCCTGATCTTATGTTTCAAATTCCTTGTTTAACCATTGAGCCAAAGAGCTATTTGATGATACGAGTCCTATTCTGTATGCCTGAATAGCCCTTGGTAGTTGTGGATTTGATGCGCTTGGTTCTAATCCATGGTATATATACTCCAATTCATTGTATATACAAACACAAGGGTATACATACTCCAGAAACGCAGGGTGCTGATCCTGTAAATGAAAATTTTATAATCTACATACTCCATGGTATATATACTCCCATTCATGGTATATACAAACACATTGGTATACATACTCCCATTCATGGCAATTTGACCAGGGGGTATGTACATACTACCTAATTACATGTACTAAAATACTCCCTTAGTATACATACTCAAAGCTAACATTTCTCCATTTCTTGCATTGCTCCACGGCCGGACTTTTCCCTGTCTTTCTTCTCACTGGAGGATGACTAGTGTAACTCAATTGAAAAAAAAACCAGCAGCAAATCAACTCACGCAAGATGGAAGGAAACGCCAATGACTAACCAACGCCGACGTATACGGGAGCGGTTCCCAAAATCAAAAGTCAATTACGTAGTATCCGGGATCTTGCCATTAGTTCTGATTTTCTTTTGCAAGGCAATAAATTACGTATGATGTTAGCGGATTGCTAGTGATTGTTATTGACCCAATAATCAAATCAAGTATGCAGTATCCGATCCAATAATCCAATCAAGCATGTGGTATCCGAGACAGATGGACGATAGATACAATGGGAGTAACTACACCTGGGAGTAGCAAAGAGGTTTCCTATATATATATATATATATATATATATATATATATATATATATATATATATATATATATATATATATATATATATATAAACCATTTAGATTGGTCATATAAAAATGATATTATTATATTAGTCATGGAGAATATTTTTGTAATAGAATTATTTTATGAACATATTCATATAAAAATTATTGGTCAAAGTTGTATATTGAAAACCATGTTGATGTCTGAAACGTCGTATATTCTTGAACAGACTATTACACAATATATATGGTGGCCACATAAATACTAAGTAGTATACAAGCCAGATTACTACTACATTGTTAGAGTTAGTCTAAAAAAATTTCAATTGTTGGCCCCTCTTCGCCCCTAGGTATATCGTATATTCGTATATGAATATTGTGTAGCTTAGGCCTTAGGCTTCTGTTCATACTTATCAATTCCATTCCAGATCGTCGAATGGCTTTAACACTTAACATGCCATACCGACACCTAAACCGACACACCGTAGCATCGATCCCATACCGGCCTCAATACCAGTCAATATTGGTCATTCTGTCATTCCGGTACTGGTCAAAAAAAAAATTCAAAATTGAAGTGATCACTTGTTTGAATCAGTTCGGAAGGCCGAGTCTAATACTACTCCTTCGGTAAGTGAAATTATACTAGACTAGTATGTTAGACTATGGTAAAATATATGAAATTATGAACTCATGTTGTATTATTTAACCAAGTACGACCTTTATATTTATGAAGTAATTGAACGATGTGTCTTTTTATTCTATGGTTATGTATTTTAAGTGAAATTATGTGTACATATAATTATATATATTTATAAATATATATATTATAATAATAAAATACGGAACGGTACGCCGAAATGGACCGATACCAACGTATTCCATACCAAGAGGTAAACCGAATGACCTCCGGAATGGAATTAATAACTATGCTCCTGTTTGGGATGTGAGAAAATGAACTTAGTTAACGGGAATTTCTGTGATTTTTTTTTTTGTGAAATCCCTGTTTGGATTTTGTGAAATATCTTTCTTTGGAACACAGGTCCGCCCTTCGCTTATGTGGATACATGAGAAATTGAGACACTACAGCAGCAGCATATATCATGAAGAAATTTTGGGAAACATATTTTTAATGGATCTACGCCCATAATCTCAGTAAATAACACTATAAACAGAGCTTTTTAAAAAAATGAATCCTGACTACTGTCTCACCTTGGGTCATACGGCACCTCAAAGTACTAATGATAAAAGCAATACTATTAACCAGTAGCCAATCTTTGGCAATGCATTCATCACCAATTTCATTAATTAAATCTAACGAACAGCACAAGCACAAGACGGGCATACAAAAGCATGCCACTCTATTGATGTGTCAGCTCCGTCCAACCATACATTGTAGTAGCTTGATTGCTGCAATCGCTATCGGATGGGGAAAAAAACTAGTTTCAACTGACAGTGCTATTAGGCTGCCATGATAGTGTCGCCCTCTCTTATACCACCAACGTAGCATGTAACCAAAAGGCAGCCGGAGCATTCTGCAATATTGTATTTGTAACCCTATCTTCAACCTTCAGGCAATATAAACCAACCGGGGATCAACTTAACACGAATCAAATAATCGATCTGACGTGACCAAACAGCCTGAGTAGCTCATGGAACTTATTAATGGGAACATATGCTTTAAAAAGGTTTAGGCGTTGTAAATGCCCGTGAAAATCGGTTTAGAAGTTTTCAAAAGTTATAAAACAATTACTAGAGAGGATAGATCGCCATGCAAAATTTCAATATCAAACTCAATTGTATATGCAAGATACAAAAAGATAAATACTTTGTGAATAGATATTTGTCTTTTTCATCTCTCAAATGAGATTTAGTTTGATCTTGAAATTGTGTGGAGATGTATAGCATCATCTCCCCTAACTCTAGCAATTTGCTGAGAATTTTTAAAACTTCTAGACTAATTTTCACAGCATTTACAAAACACTTGAGACATTTTCAAATGATACGCACCCCTTGTTAATATGAGCATCCAACGCATAGTGAACTTGTTCATTTCTGAACTCGCTCTTTAATGTAGACGCACTGAACACACATCATGCATCTAAGAGAAAAAGTTGACCATAACCTCACTGCAAGTCCAAAAAGTGCCAATGTTATCACAGTTTACGACACAGTAGGGAATGTTTAGTATTACATGCTGCATCTATTCCCAAGCACCATCTTAACTGGGTTTTGTTTTCCAGAGCATCTATTCCAAGATGATAGGCGCCCAATCAGTTTACGATTAACTAGTAGCGTCCCTCACTCCTACCATGGGGGCAGCCCAATTAATTTACGATTAACTAGTAGCGTCCCTCACTCCTACCATGGGGGGCAGCTCGCTGGCCACCTCGACCCTCACCAGGGTATGGACCACCTCCTGGTCTGTAACCACGGCCACGCCCACGGCCAGCATCCAAATTGTTAGGTCGCCCTCGGCCTACATATGAATCAGCATAGTCCAGGTCTGGTCGACCTCTGCCAGTGAAAGAGCTCTTCATTGGCCTGTTACCTGCAGGTGATCGGCTTCTGTCCCTCATATCACGCCCCCAGTTATCCCGAGGAGATCCAGATCGTCGACGACTCCTGTCAAGATACATCCCATCATGTGGACGCTCCCTCTGATTGTACTCCTCAGCAGCAGACCACCCAAACTTCACACGGTCCCTCAACTCACGGTCACCACGGAAGCCCATTCTTTCCCTCTGCAATGGATCTGGAAATCGTCCTGCACGATGTGGTGGCGATCGAGCTGCATAACCTCTAGGATCACCCACACCCCAACCACGGGGTGGTGATCTGTATCTGCCCATCTCTCCAGGAGGGGCACGATCACTTGGTGGACCAAGAATCCTTGGAGGCCCTCGTGGAGGAGAGTTACAGTAACCCCTGTGAGGACTACGGCTAGACTCATATCTGTGGTTGTTACAGTTGTTACAGTGAGTTCGCCGAGCAAAGTTGAGATTTCCACAGCTGAAACGGATAGCAACAAGAAATTTAGAAGATATCAAGATGAACTTACTAACAATTTAATGACGTAACGATGATAAGCTACAAAATGACCTACTTTGGATTCTTGCATATCCAATCACCTTCTCTTGGTGACAGATTTGGATCATTCCTGTGAACATATTCTCCATCAATATTAATGAACTCCTTTCCAGGAGCACTATGGCCCCTCCCATAAGATCTGCCTCTTCCATATGGTGGAGAACCATCTCGGAACCTTGCACCTCCTCTACCACTCCCTTGATATCCATGGGTGTAACGTGGACCAATAGCATCATCAAAATTACTGCTTTCTAGTCTTCGTTGGCGTGGAGGTGACGGGCCTGCATGCATGCCATATCCTGAAAAGAAAGTAATAGCAATTCCAAATAAGCATTAGAAGACACGGAAGAGTCATATTCAGCAAAGAAGTGCTTACACCAGCCACATGGGATTGAAATAGGCAAACCCCTTCAGGAGAACCACTTTCAACAAAGTTACTCTCCATATATTGAAAGAGGTGGGAATTGCAAAGGCAAACATTTCTTAAGATTAGCTGTGAGAAGGAAATACCATTGTAACTGCAGCTCAACCCAAAACAAAACTATCTGTTCTCCATGGTTCACAATGCAGTTAATAACTACACATCCAGAGAAATTGGATACTGCTAAGAAAAGCTTATTTCCTTGTGGCACAATAACATCTCCATAATTTCACGTAAAGCTAAAAAAGGAGCTCTCAACCATTCGTCAGGTATAGCCTATGAGTTAAGTGACCCATCGGAGCAGTTTGTCAATGGTATCCCAAATAGTAAAATCATGCAGCCAACAGCCCAACACAAAACTCAGGGGCTTCTCCCTCCAAATCACTTCATATAAGGTTATGTCACCTTATCAAGCATTACTTAGCTAATCCTTTGGAGAGCTAAAGAAAAGTTCCTATGTGAAGAGCAAATAAGCAAGAAAGCGCCAGACATCCTATTTTACTGTTTGCCAAGTCGCCTTCCCTCAAAGGTTACCAAGTTCTGCTTCAATTTTCTCTTGACCATAAAAGAAACTTGCATGTTTACTAGCACATAGGATCTTGGACAAAAGCAATCTTTGGACAATGAAATACCAGTTCCCCACATAACAAATGAGTCAGCTCAGTATCCAGGCAGTATGTAGATCCCTTATGCCAAAGTCTCTGTACCAATTCAAGACATCAACAGTTGTATTCACTGATTTATTTTAAAACCAATCTCTGCAGCACCTTTCTCAACAACATTGCGCCATCCTCCAACAACTCGTTGGAAAAATGATCAGCAAAAAAATGTCATGGGCCTACATCTAAAATGCATCCCACACCTTCATTCATTATGAAGTAATCAAACAATCCCAAAAACTCAAACAGAGGAGTTGGTCAGGTTTGACAATTGATGGCAGAAAGATACAACTTTGAGGTTCACATCATTGGAATTCCTAGATATCCATGTTCCAATTAACTCCAACAAACTCAGACAACCCCAAAACACTAGCACTTAAACCACAGCTTCATCAATACTACCTCAAGTCCATCTCAAAACCTCAAGAGGAGATGTTGGCCAGGTTTAACAATTGATGGTAGGAAGATACAACTTCTAATGTTCATATAATTGGAATTCCTATATATCCATGTTTTAAGTTAATTCAACGAAGTAAGACTTGTAGTTCTCAGACAACCCCAAAACACAAGCATGTAACAACAGCTTCGTCAATACACCTCAAGTCCATCTCAGCCTTTCATTGTCTTGCTACTATTACACCTCCAACCTTGTCAGGAATCACAAATTGCACAGCAGACTGAGTCGTTTTCACAACATTATTGCATCAGGACACAGGCAGAATACTTCCATGTGATACGCCAGCAAATAAACTAACCATCAAGCAGACCAATATTGTATTTCAATAAGCGTCAATACTAATATCCCGTCTTGAAAAAGCAACAGCACTCTAGCCAGCCAAGTTGGAAACTGTTAGTAGAACAGCAAATTCCATACTCCATTTGATATTTAGTGGAGCTTGCAGTGCTTGGCCATTACACTGAACATCCAAGCCAGCAAAGAATTAGATAATATCTACAATTTCTCTAAGCATGTCAGGAGGTCTTATACGTTCATTTTTTGTGAATTATTTTCCTAGATATCGCGGTTTAATGGTGAAAACAAAATATTCCTATGCAATGGGCCTATAGGTATTAAAACTATTTAGCAATTACATCAAAGGACAGCAGAATTGAACTTGAGGAGATACTGTGAAACGTTTGTTAAATCAATATTACCATAAAACACCTGGCTTGGTATGTGAAGGAACAAGGAAAACAGTAATTTAATAAAATAGAAACATAATCACAGAAATTCTATTTGACATGACCAAGAATAAAAACTTAAAATATTCAAATGCCAGAGCGAATTCTTTCAACGAGCCTCTTAATGGTATTCAACCTCACTTCCTGAAATATTACACTCTTTACATGACAAAACTTTAACACAAGGAGCATTCTATGTAATCAAGTGTTCAAACCTAAGAATGCAATTATACATTGATGAAAGGCTGGAAGCCAAACAAACAAAGCAGATGAAGCAGTACGTAAAGGGGTCAAGTGCTCAAGGTATGCATGGCACCCATTAAGAAGAGGAATCATAATTCATAAGTGATATGAAAATAACAATCTAACATGCAATAGTGATTGCAACAAGCTTGATGTGGAACTTTTTCTGGCAAATGAGGGCCCAGCTATCATGGAAGCTGTTTCATTCCTATAGCTTTATGCAAAAGATATGCAAGGAAACATCGTCTACAGATGTTCTCTAGGTGGAGACCTTCTCCTGCTGGGACAATTCCAATTAACACTAGCAAGAACAGTGACCACAGCAGTAGCATACAGATCAGACATTGCAGACCACTCAAAAATATTGCCAAGAGAACTTGCTTCACCTAAAAGACCTATCTGGTGGCTTCTGACCACTATCAATAATCATCTTGTATTTTTACTTCACAAACGCAAACTATGCATTGGGGGAAATTACAGTTTACAGCAACTTTAATTCCAAAATAAATACGTGAAAAATATCTAGACAACACATATATCATCTAACTGATTAATGATTATGTAGCTCCGAATTCCTCATCATCTGACGGCGCTCAGACTGCATCCTGAACCATCAAACGAACAAAACTAAACCCTAACGTGTTATTCCAGCAGCGTAGTACAAAGTATTTACAGGCATATACACCATCCAAGAACAATATAAAAACATGAGGTTAAAGAATTCCTCAAGAGAAGAATAAAGAAAATGCAAAGATTGGAGGGTTTCCAACAGACCTTGCGGCTCATCGTGGAAGCGCGGGTGCCGAGGCTGGAACCCAGGAGGGCTAAAGCGGCGGCGCTGGGGCAGCGGGCTCCCAGGACGCCGTCTCGCAGGCGGTGGAGGCGACCGGCGCCTCTCCCTGCCCCGGGGTCCGGCGGCGAGAGGTCGCGCCAGCGGCGCGGGAGCGAGGACCCGCGGAGGCGACCCGGGGCGTCACCGGCGGGGGAGGAGGACGAACGGGCGGCGGCCGGGGAGGAGGCTCCGTTCTCCTGAGGCGGCGGTCTGACGACGAGGCTGCTGAGGGGCGCGCGCGCGGGATGCGCGGGCTCGGGCTCGGGGTCCGCCTCCGGCGCGCTCCGCTGCGGCGAGGACTCATCCTCGTCGTCGTCGACGTCGTCTCCTCTGCCGCGCGGCCGCATCTCGCTGGAGGTGTTGTTGCGCTGTGCGGCGTTCCTAGGGTTTGGAGAGGTAGAGGAGAGAGGGTTACGAGTTTACGACGACTTAACCACCGTCGGAGCCGGAGGATGGGTCAAGGGCGGCCAAGGGCTGGTGGACTGGGGAAGCCGCGTGGTTACGAGGTTATATCCAATGTGCTTTTTGAAGGGCCGGTGGAATCCGCCGTTGGATGAGGGGATTGCTACGGTCTGGGCTACGGGGTTTTATTATGGGCCGTTAATATAATGAGGGGATTTACAGATCAGAGGTGAAAATGCCTAACAGTTGAAAATTTGCAAATTCCAATCTGGGCCATTAGAATGTGCTAATAGTCCTAATCTCCATTTCGCCTCACCTCCCACGCAGCCCATTTTTCAGAAAGCCCGGCGTCGATTAGGGCGTGTGGGCATAAGCGCCTTTCCGACACAATCTATAATTCTATTCATTTTTAATTAAGTATTGCTCTAGCTTCTTCGGGGTTATTACTTGAATTTTATTTTAAAAAATAATCTATTTTTATTGCGAATTACATAAATAATACTCCCTTTTTTTATTTTTACAGTAATAATCCATTGTCGCTATATGGTTGGACGACTTAGGCTAGTCGCTCAACCATTGCGCGTCAAGTGTCCAAATCGCACCACCGTTGAGCTAGTCGCCCAACCATTGCGCGCCAAGTATCCGAGTCGCACCACCGTTTAGTGACTACTGCTAGTCGCTAAACGGTGGTGCGACTCAGACACTTGGCACGTAACCATTGGGCGACTAGCCCAAGTCGCCTAACTATAGGACGATTTTAATGAATAATAATAATAATACATTAATCCGATGGAAATAATATCGAGGGAATAAATGACATTTTTTTAGGAAACATATTAAGCAAATCTTGTTTGTAGCTTATTATTTTTTGTAGAGATAAAAGGGTAAAGGTTGGTCCGTTTGTGATTTTCATAGATTATGAAAGGTACTGTTAGAGTCGCAATAACCTTTTTTATCGTCGTATGTTGTGGTACTAGGGTAAATTTTTGAAGAATTTTGTGATGACGTTGGAGGTAACAATGATTCGTAAGTATGAAGGTAAGTGACATTGTGATGCACAAGAGAATTCATATACGATGAAGAACTTTGGATAAAAGGGGTAACAATAACAACATGTTAGTTGATCCGACAAGGGGGTTACATGGTATGCAAGCTAACGAACCAAGAACGGTACACGCATGCCTTTAGGTAATAAGTAATAAGAAATACATGAGACATATGCACGTAGAGGGTCAGACTACTGTGTCGAACGTGGCCATTTGCCCTTGCGGTCTAGCTCGACGTTGTACTCCTCGCCTTGCTTCTTAGCTTTCGCCACGATGGCCTCTTCCTCTCCGCCTCGCGTCGCCTGGCATGCTCATGCTCATGCTCCTCGTGCAGCGTCTCCCGCCTCTTCGCCTCCTCCATCTCAGCCTACAACTCTTCGAGGTGCCTTTCATGGCCCTCGCAGTCCTCCCTGGCCCACCTCTTCCGTGTCAACAGCATCCACATGTCGCAAGGGTGGTTCTTGTCGTCGATCCACTGGCTGAAGTCGCATAGGTGCGGCGGAGACTACGGTGGGAAGAGAGACGTGGTTACGGCATAACGAGAAGCAAAATAGTGATGTGTACAGAAATGCAATTTCATTACCGGCTGCCTGTGGCTTGGCATATCAAACCTACGGTCGGGGTAGTTTGGGCAGCACCAATAGCGCTGCCCAATGGTCCACTCGTCGATTGATTTGACGCACTTGCAGGCGTCCCGACACCAGCAAAGGGGTGGCTCTACCTCTATCGAGGGCTCTTCAAGAGGGCGTTCAGTGGGCATAGGAGGGGGCATGGCTCGACCCCGAATCGTTGGGCGTACTGCGAGGTAGCCTCCTTAGATCGACGACCTCTGAGGTGGGTAGTTGTAAGGCTGCTAACTAAACGCCCTGTGGTAGGCGGCTGTTTCCTAGGGAGACACCTAGTACTTCAAAAGCTCGCGGATATTCTCACATTCCTTCTCCTTGTCCATGTTATTTAGGCAGTGTTGTTAGTGTGGAGTTCCCGACCGAGTAGCGTTGTATTTATAGCGGGAGCGGACGTAGCTGTAGCAGCTCCATTGTGATGAGACACGGATGTGTTTCACGTCCGTGCGCCACGCCCTTCGAGGAGGTCACGTCTTGCTTTATAGAGAGTGGTCACGCCCTACTACTTTGCAGAGAGTAGTCATGTTTTGCTTTGCAAAGAGTGATCACGTCCTGGTACTTTGCAAAGAGCGGTCATGTCCTGCTTTGCAGAGCGAGGTCGCATCGTGATTTGCAAACATAGGTCACGACGACAAATTTACTATTGAAATGAAGTTAAAATTTGCAATTATGATACAAGTAGTTCCACAGTGCGTACAACAAGCAAAGTACTAACTGAAGTACAAGTTACAACATGCTATCATTTATAATCTTAGTACCGCTACACACAACAAGAAGGGGTGCTGCACTTCACGCTGGTGTTCCTATGTGTCGGCAAGTGCCTTGCAACGTCTCGTGGTGTGGCCTTCCTAGCGGTAGAGGCCGCAACGTCTTCCCGTCGCTACAACTTCCCCTTCATCCATATCATTCCTAATGCGACGGCTTTGCCGATGGCCCTTCCGTCCTTCAACAGGTCAAAATTTGGAATCCAAGTCCGTTGTGCCATATCCAACATGGCAAAGTTGCCCACAACCCTGAAGCCTCTTAGCTCGCCGCACCACATCTGCAACACCATCTCCTTCATGAAGTACTCTGACAAGAAGTTTGATGGGTCTATATTGATGGTCCCGCATGCGGCGAGGACATGAGATCATGGCTTGTGAAGGAGCTCTGGCTTATTACATGTGCAGCTAAGTTCATTGACATGATCTCCAAGGCACACCTCATGCGTAACAAGAGAGTTAGCCATCCCAAATTCGGCTCTGTCATGAAGGAGCACGTCGAAACGATGCTCCATGTTGCCCATCACGAAGACCATGTGCGATTGACCCTTCTCGATCTTGGCCTACATGTACGCTGTAATCTTCGAGCAGTATGGTGTATGTAGGTTCGATGCATGAAGTGCTATATTTGCATGCATTTCCCTGAAATACCCGATTGTACCTTGCAGAACGTCTTCCACGATGGCGACGAGGGGCTAAGCATAGAGGCCCCTAAAAACCCAATTGTAGACCTCCGCAAGGTTAGTGGTCATTATGTCGTACCTAGCACCGTCCGTGTTGTGCAGCAAGGACCACTTCTCCAATGGCTCGGCCTCAATCCAATGTGAGAAGCACTTGATGTCCCTCGAGGTCTTCCGCGTCACACGGGGAGGGTCAAGCTCCCGTAGTGGTGGGAGGCATTCGGGTTGGGCCGCCCCAGGAATAGGCGGATGCGTGTTCCTCTTGACGACATGCTTCCTGATGTGCTCCTCCAACATCTCCCAAAACACATCAAATTTGCATCGCTGGTTCTGCATAGTTAGCCTCTTGAACAGCTTCATTAACGATTATTGCGGAACTACTTGAAGAAGTTGACCCCCAGATGGCTAATGCAACATCTGTTCCTCATGTCCGGTCAAGGGAACAACTCCTCAAGGTCTTGCTGAAGTTTTCTAATGGCCTTCATTATCCCGGGGTGGCGATCATGGATTATGCAGATATCAGGATGTGCCCTAACTACTTCAACCTTCAGATGTTGAATAAACCACAACCAGCTGTTGAAATTCTCACTTTCGATGAATACGATGGCTAAGGGCAGAATCTAATTGTTGCCATCAACACTAACTGCTGTCAGGATCCGGTCCTTGCATTTTCTAGTTAGAAACGTCCTGTCGACTGAGATCACGGATAACATGTGCCTCAAAGCATCGATGCAAGCACTGAAGGCTAGAAAGGCCCTCTACAATACCATGAAACCTAGCGGTGGTCTTCTGGATGGCTTGTCCTTCACAGCAATGTATGTGCTCGGGTTCGATCCTGTAGCATCTGGAGCATACGAGGAAGGTTTTTGTAAGCTGCCTCGAAAGAACTGAACCTCCTTTCCAAAGCCTTCTGCTTCGCACGCCATGCCTTCACGTAACTAATCTTGTACTTGAATTTCTGCTCTATAGCTACCATGATGTGCTTGGCCTCCAGATCGTTCTTCTTCACTATCTCTCTGTACATGAGATTGGCTATGAAGGTGGATGTTAGGTTGGGATGCTTCGGCAAAACATAACTGAGCACGCAAGAGTGTGCCTCTACCTTGGAGACGATCTAATGAGTCTCGTATTTAGGTCTACATGCATGCACACGCCATGACATCCACCACCGCAGAGACCACTGTATCGCTTCCCGGCCGGATTTTAGGACCCAAAACGTCTGCTGCATAGATAAAGCCCACAACTTAATGGCATCCTGCAGTGATCCCTTATCAGTAAACATTACATGTAGCCGAACCTCCGTACCATGGTACTCCCACGGTGATTCGTGCTTATCGTGCGCCGCAAGACCCTCAACGTCCACTGTATTCCATTCGTGCGGGTTGGGACGTTCGTCCTCATCGGAAGAGTCATCGCCATCCTCTTCTAAAGCCTCCTCCGCCGCCCAGGCTATCAAGTCATCGATCTCCATCTAACGCACAATGCTGCTATCCATATGCTCTCCTGCATCCGCTTGTGTAGTGGGCTCAGCGTGTTGGAAATATGCCCTAGAGGCAATCATAGAGATGATTGTATTTAATTATGTTCATAATATTGGATAATATGTTATCCTGTTCCTTGAATGAATCATTGGTTATGAAGATTAACAAGTATGTGACTTGTTGGTGAAACTCTTAACTTATATGATGTCGTTCTAAATGAATCCCTGGTCAGATGTCAATGGTCGGAACACTATTGACTCTATCGACCAGCACATTGTATTGATTGATGACCATGTTTCATCGATCATGGGTATGGGGATATCGAATCAATAATGTGAACATATGTTAGAGAACATGGGGTTGGATTGACCAACCTTGAGATACTATTGAGATTGTTATGATTCTATGTGTCATTAGTTGGTCTCAAGCAATGATGATGTATAATCCTTAGACCGAGATCGATGGTTTCCTACATGTGTAATAGCACTCTTAGGGGTTGCCAATCGCTACTGTGAATCGGGTAGTTATAAAGGTAGCTTTCGAGTATGCTATGAAACATGCGGAGGAATGTGACTGGTCGGAAATAGGATTTGCCCCTCCTAACATAACAGGAGAGATTTATCTAGGCCCCTCGTTGTGGTCAGATAAAAAAAAGTGCATAGCCATGCCACTAGTGGTCGAAGTGTTTGACCACGTGAAGTCATCTGACACTCGATCGAGAAAGCATTGAACAGTCCATGGATGACACAACATCTCACCTGAAGTTCAACCAGACATTGTGAGGCAAATGGAGAATACACGAGTAGGTCGCTTAGTTCGAACAGTTACGGACTGGTCGTATGGAGATACGAGCTGGTCGTAGACTGGTCGAATGAAATCACAGAGTGGTCGAAATCTGGTCGTAAAGAGTTACAAACTGGTCGTATAGAGATAGGACCTAGTCGTAAGTGATGGGGACCTGGTCGTAGATCACATTGTACTAAGGTTCGTCCGATATAATTTGTGTGTATTCGGAAATCGTTATGTCCTGCTAGGAACCGCTAACGACTCGTGATTGGAAAGGGTTTCCGAGTCACAACCGATTATGCATGAACCTATAGGGTTACACACTTAACGGGTTGGAACAAACCAGTACGGATACGATTCGTCAAACGTGTTCGGATAGGATCCGCCATGAGCACTATATAAGGAGATGCTTGAGGCTGTTGGGGAGAGGAACGTAACAAACGAGACACACGAAAGTCGTGAGTTGAGTTGTTCCACCGAAACCCTAGCCGCCATCTTCTTGAGAGCTCTGCCATGCGACTTGGTGCTAGCACACCGACGTATGGTTGTTCCTTTCCTAGACGTGTGGATACCGTAGAGGTGCTACTACGGTTGCTGTTGCGCTTGAGAACGATCCACGATCTTCACAAGGAACTGCAGAGGTCGCTGGAGGAGATGATCGACCATTTACTACAAGACCGACGCATAGACGCCGACGATCGACTATGACCACTACATCGACGTGCTCTACATTGGACTAGGCTGCTCCAATCCTTCTTCCGCTACTTTGCGCGTCTAGTGGTAATGATCTGTGGTCATCTACTTGCTTAGATTCCTGGTTTACATGGTAGAAAATTTTAATTTGTTGCTATCGTAGCCTACCCATGACCCAACACAACGTGTGGTGTGTGATCTTCCTCTTCTGCCTCCGCAACATTGGCCGTTGCATCCTCTTCTTCAACCACGCACTGCGCGACCTGGCTACTCTGTGGATATCATGGGAATATGCTCACAATCTTAGGATGATGATACAATTGGCAATGGCATTGAAGGTTTGTCGAAACACGCGTTTTCGACGAAGTTCAAAATGCTATCAGTCTCAAAGGTCGATCGCCAATGTGGGCGGTCTGCCTCGGCGATCAAACCGCCACATTGGTGGTCAGACCGGCCAGGCCTCAAGTCGCTCAGTAGAGCAAAGTGGTGGCCGGTCGACCGCCATTGGGTGGCGGTCTGACCGGTCATAACAGATTTTTGAGTTTGGAGTTGGGCCAAAAATAGAGGGTGTAGGCAAGAGAGGGGTTTCTTCTACTCTTGGTCTCATAATTTTTGGAGTTTCGAGTCAAAAGTTATATTCGTTTGAAAATTCCAGTAGGTTTCGGATTTTCAAGGAGGAAATTTGGCTAAGTCCCAGCTGGGTGATCAGACCGGCCAACAGGTGGCGGTCATACCGGCCAGGGGGCGGTCAGACTGGCCAAAGTGGCGGTCTGACCGGTTTTGGCTTGTTCATTGGCCAACTTGGTAGCGATGATTGTTTGGTTAGGTCAAGTTCATGGGTTTCAGTGCATATGTGTTGCATGATGCATGTTTTGACTAACGTGGGTCAAGTTGCAAAGAACTTATTCCCGAAAACGATTCCTTAGTCTATTGTTGTGCAGGTTGCTTGGAGATCAACGATGGTCAACGGCGAGGATGATTGGGACTAGGCTTGGAGAGCTGAGGTCCAAAACGATCGAGGGTGCCGGGTGAGGTTAATGGATTCAAGCATGCACAAAATGGACAAGGATGACCGAACGGGCAGTTCGGTGTGACGGGTTGGATCAAGCGGCACGGGGGTCGGTGCAAGTGCATGGTGGTTTCGTGGGAATCGAATGGGAGAGACATGCCGACATAAAGAGAGCTGTTGATCAACCTACACGTGGCGAAGCATGGAAGTGCTTCATGAAGATTGGACTCGGTCTTTGGAAAAAGATCGAGAAGGGGTATTTTGATAATTTCACCTAAATACCGCCTTGGTGATCTTTTGCTAACCCACGGCGCAAGGAGAAGCGGTTTAGGTCAAGAGGAGTTGAAGACGGTGCTTTAAAATACGTGCGTAAGTGAAACCCGTTTGTGTGTGGGCTTAACAGGTGCCCATTACGGTTTACTCTTCTAAAAGCTGGCCTCCACTTTATGTAATTTACATTTCTTGTATTAAATTACTTACATGTCTTTGTATGATCGCTATCATTATCCATAGTCTTATTTCGTTGGTACACTTAGTCAAGACTAGTTGATTTAGGTTTTAATTGGGCAAAACCGAATTGATTTACAATTCCATATAAAACTCGATTTTAGCCAAAAGGTTTTAAAAACCGCCTATTCACCCCCCCTCTAGTCAGCCTGCTCGATCTTTCAAACACCATGTTAGTTGATGAATTGTACAGGTCAGAATATCCCAAAATTATAATCTTGGGATTACGTAATATAAATGCATTAGGAAAAATTTCTTTGAACATTTGCATATAAAATATGTTATTTTGAAAATTTATATTTGAATTCAAAAGCAAAACTTGAACTATAAACAAATAGGTGCTAAAAAGGAAATAGATAAAACAAAGTAAAAATTTCTAAATGAGAGAATTGTTTCTGGCTAATTATCCCAGGAACTATTCAACAAAAGTTTTACATGAAAACTTGTTTAGAAAAATAATTACAAGAACTTAGGAGCAGCACCTTGTTCAAATTTTGTAGAAATTCACATAAAGTATTATCATCTAAAAAATTTACTCGAGAAATTACTTTAGTCTATAAGTCTACACAAAACTTTTCATTAAATTTGGACCTCATTTGACTAGTGAATTAAATCAGCAAAGAAATCAGCAGATAATTCAAAAATCAAAAACCCGCACTGTTCCTCGGGCCCAAACCCCAAACCTCCCGGTTGAACCCAACCCATTTCCCGATCGGAACAGGTCCAAATTAATGCAAAGTGATTTGGACTGTTGGATTTGAATTCAACCGTCCAAATTTATTGGGCCGTTTGGACCGTTCGAACGACACACGCGATCTGAACCATTCAATCTCGATCGGACGGACCAAATCGATTGGGCCGTTCGGACCACCCGAGCGATACTCTCAATCAGGACCGTCCATTTTAGATCGGACCGTTGAAATGCTCCGACTAGTTTCAACTCCTACTTGTTTTGCTGACCTATGGGTCCTACCCACAAGCATCGTCGTCCACCTCACCTCACCGCGCCAACAGACGACCGTGCGCGAGAGCTCCGCCACCGCCCATGGTTTCACTTCACCGCCACCGGTTTTTTGCTGTCAACCACTTCCATTAACTTCGCATCACCTCCCCGGTCACCTCCGCACCCACTCCTACCCGGCCGAATCCCATTCCTGCCTGTACAACGCTGGAGACTCCGCCATTTTGCCCATGGCTGCCCGAGCTCTCCACACCTATCTCCACCACCTCCGGCTATAAATATCCATCCCCGAGCTGCGTCTCTTCTTTTCCAAGCCAGTGCACGCACCCATTCTTCTTTTCCTTCACTTCTTCGAGCTCTAAAGCTCGGAGAGCAAAAACCCTAAAACGATCGTGCGCCACCACCTCCATTGCCGACGAACTGAAGGGTTCCTAGTCAATCCTATTGCGTCAACTCATGTTTTAGTGCATGAGCTTTCTTTCCCCTCACTCAAGTCGGCCTTTGCTTCACAGGAGACCTCGAATCGAGTTGTCTTCTTTGTCTCCAGCCGGAATCGCCACTCAAGCCTCGCTAGTGATTCACTGCACTTCAAAAAATCGGCTGCACTCGGAGCATCGCCTGAGCACCAGGAAGCTGCTCCGACCATTGGACTTCAAGCTCCTTCACCCAATCTTCCTCTCCATGCGCGACCGACCTCGCCACCACCGCTCAACGTCGATAGCCCATCTCCGACCACCTCAATCCCCCCGCGTTGTTCCGGTATACTCTTAGTAGCCTCTAGAAGCTTATGCGCGCACTCATTTGTCGAGGGCGTTGCTATTTTGCGTTGTCACGTTTAGTCGTAGCTGCTCCTCCGCTCATCGCCGGCACGCCACCACGTTGAGCCACCTCAGGCCACGCCGTTCGTGCCGGTAGGTGCACATTAGTGCATAGATCCCATTTTGGCCACTCATCGGCGCTGACGAGGTCCACATCGCCGGCAAGTCACGTGGGCATGAGCGACGCCGCGCGGCACAACGATGACGAGCACTGTAGCCCATCATCAGCGCGCCTAATTACCGTCATTAGGGCTAATTAATATTTTAAATATTTAGTTAATCCTAATGATTCATTGACATGTGGACCCCACAGCTTAAGTGCACAGTAAAACCTCCCTGTGAACCCGTGCGTCGCGCGTGTATACACTATGCTGTGGACCCTTTCACTGACAAGTGGGCCCCACTTGTCAATTTACCGGAAAATCAAATGGAAAATACGCTTTCAGTTATATCCAGAATGCATTTTCTTTTCAAAAGACGTAAACTCCATTATAACAGACGCGAGAATACATTTTCTCCATTAGAAAACGTATTTTTCCATTTAATTTAGATTTATCAAACTGAATGGATTGAAACCTTAATAACTTTTGCTACAAAACTCCAAATTGAGTGAAATTTGTCTCTAAATTCGTCTAAAATAATAATATACCTGCATATGTAAAAATATTTATTTTTGGTTACTGTTTAATTTGCTAGTTATTATTTAATTCTTTTCTGGCTCTTTTTAGACATCGACTATTCGGGTTATTTTTGCGACGATCAATCTACCATACCTCCAGAACACCCAGAGCAAGGCAAGAACCCCCTTTGATCATGTTGATCCTAGTATTTTAATTATTGTACTTTGTTTTGTAAATCCTACCATGCATGCGTGTATTTCTTGTATGAAAATGCTATTATCGGGAAATTGGTAGTTGTAAATCCTACTTGCTGCATATGTCTCCTTGAAATGTTGATCCCTTACTGTTGTAACCTTTAGAATATGGGTTAGACAATAGATAATGTCAACTGGGAATTTTTGAGTACGATTGTCGTACAAATGCAACTAGAGCAATAGAATTTCTGAAAATTGATTAAAGGACAATATGTTAATTTGTGAGTTTGGGATTATTTTGAAAAATGTCCAGAGGAGTTACCTCTATTATTTTATATAAAAATGACTTGAAAAACTTTAGTCTTTAGACGCGGGCGAGTTATATTGTATTCTAAAAGAGTGAGGATTGTGACTCACTAGTAGACAGGGTGGAGTTCTCGCCCATAGTCGATTAAGGGCTGAAGCCAACAAATCCGGAACTAAGACCTAATCATACAACCATATGTGCTAGTATGGAATATGCGTAGCTAATTAAGTTATCGAAATCTTAGCCTTGCATGGTAGTATGCAGAAGTAGTGTGCGCATTGCCGAAGGGCTGGCATGCCGACACAACTACGAATGCCTCACTTCGATGGGTTTCTATCCGGGCAGAGTGAGGGACTCACTCAATGGGTTTCTATCTGGGTGAGTGAGGCTCCTCATTCGATGTGTTCCTTTATTATTGATATTATCATTGTTATTGTCCCGACGGATGAGTATAATGATTCGCAGGACTAGTGCAAGGTTAGGACTAGATAATATAAAGGCTGTGTCGCGAACTCTAGGCTGCTTACCTTTGGTAGTGAGCAGTGATACAGAGATATTTCAAGCAACTGGAATACCACGTACTATGGGTAAAGTTGTACATTTCTGCAGAGTGATAAACTATTCGAATAGCCACGCTCGCAGTCATGAGCATGCTTAGTGCGGCTGGTATAGCGGTAGCTTTGTTTTCTAAACTGTTTTGTCACAAAAGATTGGGGTAATGACATGGAATTTTTCATTTATTGAGTTAACTGTCATTTCTATGGCTTTGTTGCTATGTCTATAGCGGAACTATCATTTCTATGGCTAATTGGCTATTTCTATAGCAAGACTGCCATTTCTATGGTTGAATATGAACTTGTCAGTGCCATTTATATGGCAGAACCTGATTATATTTTTGCTTACAACCGATTAGGGTTATGGGTGTTGTTGTTATTGGTTCAGTTACTTTACTTACTGTCCTGTACTTACTTTATCTTAGGCTGCTCTTTCAAATTCCGTTGCAAAATATTACTTATGATTATTGCAAATAAATCTAGCTTTGAGCAAAAGAACTTGTAGACTAGAGCCATACAATTTACAGCTTTGCATCTAATATGGTTTTGTGATACACTACAAGTCTTGCTGAGTACACAAGTACTCAATCTTGCTATTGTTGTTGGTTTAGAATTTGCAGATGAGCCGATACCTGATGACGAGTTTCTTGCACCTGGCACCGAGGGTTTGGTGACGGATCTACTTAGGCCTTGTTTCCTTGTCGGTTGCCTACGGGATCGGATAGGCATGTTGCTGGACTTTTGTTACTATTATTATGTCTTCCACTGCTATTTACTTTCTCTAATGACTACTTTTATTTGGCCGGTCGGCCGTTGTTGTAATAACTATTGTAATAGCTTAAGTAAAATATCCCTTTTGCTTTACTTTAGAATGTGATTGTATGGATATGATGCCAAACGATGTGAATGTGTGTGCTAGCTTTTATTCTTGGGACTAGCATTGTATACACATAAGATCTTCGGGTATTCTACGTCAGGGGGTCAAACAAGGGCACATGATGATAGTAGCATAGGTGTTGTGCAGAGCGTATGATTGAGGGTAGTTGCAGTTTACAGGCTAGTAGTAAATAAGAGGGGGATACATAGGCTAAGTACAATAGGAAACAATAGTAGTCTGGGTTTTGACCATTACATGGTAAGCTAAATCTGTAGCGCGTGCATAAATCCAAAACTGTGGTAGGCTAACGTTTTTTTCCATTGCGTTTCTTGCATAACACAGTGTAGTCAAAGCTGACTGTCGCAAAATGCACAGTATGCTATCTTCAGTTTGCTACTACTGTACATTCGTTTCCTATTGAAAAACATATGGTATTAAACAGTCAGTATGATAGCTATGAATGGATATGACCAGGAAAGCTTGTCTATACATTGTGAACATATTACCTGTTGCTCTAAAGCACACTACATTGCGCTCGCCCGTTGAATGCATGATATTCGGCAGTTGTTTGGACGGTGTTTGCTATGGTGTGGTGTAGTTTGTTATGCTTTGTGTGAAACATCATTAGCAGGGTTCATTGAGTTTATTTTTTTTAAATGGATTAGGGACAACTTTCTTGAAGACAGTGTTATGGTATGAACCAATAGGAAGACCTAAGTTCAGCACTGTTGTTGCTGGATCATTGAATAGAATAGGCCTAAGTACTCTGAATGCAATGAGTATGTAGTAGTAAGATCCTCTGTGTACCTTCGTCACCCAGTGACAATTGCTGGAAATTGTCATTTAAATAGCAAATTGTATTACGCTTTCTGTTCACATAAAGATAAAATCAGAAGTTTGCTCTTACATATGCCTAGTAGAATGGTAGAAGGCTAACCATCCATACTATCAGGTTTTGTACTGGCAATATATGACATTGTTATTAGCATGTTATAGGAAAGCAGCTACTATTGCTAACTGACAAAAGATGCATCAAGTTATACAACTGGCAAAAGTATGATAGTATTTTACTTTGAGAGTATTTATCATACCTATAGTCCCTTACTAACAAAACACATAGAAGCTAGTATTTATCATACTCATGTCAAACCAGAAGCTAGTAAAATACATTTTCGTTGAGAGTAAAAATAACCTAAGATGTCTAATATGCAAAGGCTATGTACATGAGAAAAACGCATAATTACTAAAAAAATTGACCTTGGAAACTAACTTTGTCCCTTGGAAATTGGCTCAGGAAACTAAATAGCTCTATAGGAATTATCAAGAGGTGAATTATTGTTGTTGTAGCATGCAAACAATATTGGTTGAATGTCAAAGGCTTATATTTCCACTTGAATCATCACCTGAGGGATGACTGACTGTAGTTATCTTCTAGACATAAGCAGTTGTAAAAGTTTCGGTATGTTTTTTAAATGACTAATCTAAAATGACAAAGATTTGAGTAGATAAGATTAGAACGAAAATGCTTAGAATAACAAAGAACACCATACCATTAAAATGCAGGGAAAAAAGAATATGTGACCATCATTGGATTAAGCTTACAATATGTATTTCAAACATGTTGAATATTCCTATAAGGAAATCAACCACCTCACCTGTCAATTCCAGATTCTGTAACAAAAGATAACAATCTCGCTTTTACTCTTAATGAAAATGCTATAAACTAGAAGTAGATAAATATAAACACATAGAAAAATGCATAGTGATGGCGTGAAGCGAGCACTACAGATAGCCAGCATACTCTTCAAATTAACAATAAGTAACCATGTCAGTAACGAAAATATAAAAGGTTGTAGACCGCATCAAGAACAAACAACACAAGAAAATATCAATTCATTACAGTTGATGGGATAATGCTTTAAAGGGCACCAATGGTTCAACAAAATTCATTATGACAGAACATCTCAAATTTTGTTATGCAAAAAAAAAAATTTGAAGATGTGAGTGTACTACAGGTCACACATTTACCTGAAGCAGTTATTGTAAGATTTGCATGCCTCTAATGAGATTCTTTCATGCCATTTGAGAAAAGCTAACAAGAAGAACGCAATGAAGTTGTTGGCTAAATAGAAATACATCACCACAATACACAATCAATGCATTTCAGGCATGAATTAGAATCACCTTGTCAAAAAAGGGGACCTTTTCGTCTAGAACTGCAGAACTGATATAAATAGACTTTACTCTGAAAACCTAATTACACTCCACACCCTAGGCTGCATCTTTGCTTTCTCCATCCTCACCTAGCAAAAATAAGGTCAAAAAAAGTGGATGACAAATAGTATGAAAGAAGAAAATAGTGTGCATCAGTATCACAAGATGGGTGTTTTGCATATAAACAGACTTTACTCTCAAAACCTGATTACACTCCATACCCCAAGATTTGTCGCTGCTTTCTCCATCCTCACCTGAGAAAAATAAGGTAAAAAAAAGTGGATGACAAATAGTATGAAAGTCACCCAGTGACAATTGCTGGAAATTGTCATTTAAACAGCAAATCGTATTACGTTTTCTATGCACATAAAGATAAAATCAGAAGCTTGCTCTTACATATGCCTAGTAGAATGGTACAAGTCTAACCATCCGTACTGTTAGTTTTTGTACTGCGATATGTGACACTGTTATTAGCATGTTATAGGAAAGCAATTACTATTGCTAACTGACAAAAGATACATTAGGCTAGTATGTTATATGAAACTAACTGGTAGTACAACTGGCAAAAGTATGATAGTATTTTATTTTGAGAGTATTTATCATACCTATAGTCCCTTACTGACAAAACACATAGAAGCTAGCATCTATCATACTCATGTAAAACCAAAAGCTAGTAAAATACATTTTCATTAAGAGTAAAAATAATCTAAGATGTCTAATATGCAAAGGCTATGTACATGAGAAAACCGCACAACTACAAAAAAAATGACCCTGCAAACTAACTTTGTCCCTTGGAAATTGGCTCAGGAAACTAAATAGCTATGTAGGAATTATCAAGAGGTTAATTATTGCTGTTGTAGCAGTCAAACAAGACCGGTTGCATGTCAAAGGCTTATATCTCCACTTGAATCATCACCTGAGGGATGACTGACTGCAGATAACTTCTAGACTTAAGCAGTTGTAAAAGTTTTGGTTTATTTTTTAAATGACTAATCTGAAATGACAAAAGATTTTGGTAGATAAGATTATAAAAAAATGCTTAGAATAACAAAGAGCACAACACCATTAAAATGCAAGGAAAAAAAGAATATGTGACCATCATTGGATTAAGCTTACATTATGTATGTGAAACATGTTGAATATTCCTATAAGGAAATCAACCACTTCACTTGTCAATTCCAGATTCTGTAATAAAAGATAACAATATCGATTTTACTCTCAATGAAAATGCTATAAACCAGAGGTAGATAAATATAAACACATAGAAAAATACCTAGTGATTGCGTGAAGCTAGCAATATAGATAGCTAGCATACTCTTGAAATTAACAATAAGTAACCATGTCAGCAATGAAAATATAAAAGGTTGTAGACCGCATAAAGAACAAAAAGCACAAGAAAAGATCAATTGATTATAGTTGATGGGATAATGCTTTAAAGGGCGCCAACGGTTCAACAGAATTCATACCATGACAGAACATTTAAAATTTTGTTATGCAAAAAACAAAAAGCTAAAGATGCGAGTGTACTACAGGTCACACATTTACCTGAAGCAATTATTGTAAGAGTTGCATACCTCTGATGAGATTCTTTCATGCCATTTGAGAAAAGCTAACAAGAAGAATGCAATGAAGTTGTTACCTAAATAGAAATACATCACTACAATACACAATTAATGCATTTCAGGCATGAATTAGAATCACCTTGTTAAAAAAGGGACTTTTTCATCTAGAACCACAGAACTGATATAAATAGACTTTACTCTGAAAACCTGATTATACTCTAAACCCTAGAATGCATCGTTGCTTTCTCCATCCTCACCTGGCAAAAATAAGGTCCAAAAAAGTGGATGACAAATAGTATGAAAGAAGAAAACAGTGCGCATCAGTATCACAAGATGGGTGTTCTGCATATAAATAGACTTTACTCTCAAAACATGATTACACTCCATACCCCAGGATGCGTTGCTGCTTTCTCCATCCTCACTTGGGAAAAATAAGATAAAAAAGTGGACGACAAATAGTATGAAATAAGAAAATAGTGCGCATCAGTATCACAAGATGGATGTTCTGCTCTTAAGATACCTGGATCACAACATTCTATCTTCTACATAGATAAATCTGGCATGATACTCTATGAAGATAATCAAATAGGGGAATATAATAAACGAGGGAGGCAGAGAAACTAGTGGAGGGCTAAATAGGGAGAGGATGAACCAAGCATGCAATGTAGGAAATGCATAGCCAAAGCTCTAGAAAAGGGGATCGCCGCCGCTCCGTACGGAACAACTTCGCGCTAATCTTGACCCCACCAAACCAAGCGACGGCCGTACGCGAGAAAGGGAGAGGGCGCACCCACCATCGAGCATACAACAACAGAAGTACAGCAGACAGGAGACAAGAGGAAGAACCAAGAAGTTAGGAGACGAGAGGAAGAACCAGCGAAACGAATGAGAGGAAGAAGCAAAACGAGGCGTAGAGAGGAAGCTGGCAGAAGAAACGCGAAGGAAAAGTTGACGCAAAACAGGGAGGACAGATGGCACACATTTCCTCTGCTGGCTCCGCCCATTGTATGTCTAGGAGCGAGTGGCTCGAGGGGACGCTGCAGAACGCACATGGACCGTTGGCAGAAACGGAAGCAAAACAGCGCTGGCACACCGTGAACCAAACGCATGGAAGAAACGAAGCTTGGGCAGAGGGAAGCGCACTGATCAGGTTGCACAGGAATTGATCGAAGGAGTAAAGTGATGGCAGTGCATAAGCACGATGGAACCGGCTAAAGCGACAACACAACTGGGAAACCACAAGTAGGAAGTCACGGCACACGTTTACCAAAAAGAAAGGCATCGCAAGGGCACGCATCGGGAGACAACAAGAGGACGAAATGTACGGGACGTGCGAGTGTAATACCCTGTTTTCCGAGTAGAGAGAATTTTAATCGGTAGAAGGTTGAAAGTGAAAATTCAGAAGTTTCGAGGGGGGGGGATTAAGGATCTGGGCCACGGCCCAGGCCTCCGCTGCCTTGTTGCCGGCCTCCAGGCCCATTTGAGGGGGGCGCCCATGGGCCCTCTGCCCAAGCTGCCCCACACCCCCTCAGCCCAAGCCGCCCCCCCCCATCCGCCTTAACCCTAGCCAAGGGGCACCCCCTTCTTCCCTTTCCCTTGGCCGCCCCAATCTCCCCAAGCCGCCGCCCCCCTGCTGTCCCTCCTGGTGTTTGGTGCCTCCCCCTGCTGTCCCTAAGCCGCTCTCCCTCCTAGTGATTGGTGCCTCCCCCTGCTGCTGGCTTTTGGTGAAGGAAGGCGAGGTCCTTTGCAGGGTTGCCGATCAAGAAGGAGAGGAGGAGAAGGGACTAGGAGAGGATCATCTTCGAGGCTTGATCATCATCTTCCCGTGGGTCTTCAAGGGTAACGAATTGCTTTCCCCGTTGTTTGATGAGGGTTAGTTGCGAATTCGATTAATTGGGATGGATCGTTTTGCTGCCGGTAGACATTCAATTCTGTCCAGTAGGTTGCATGGCCGATTTCGTGTTATTAGATGCCAAATTTTAGTTGTCCATCTCCTAGATATATTTAGATAATGTTCTTAGCTTTCCGTGGCCGCCAAGAACACATAATTCTGACGTACGGATCAAAAGTTATGATAGTTTCATTCCGACTGTCTAGAATTCTGACGTGATTGATCTGTCAAGTTGTCTCCTAAATTATGATTATGTTAATGGCAGATTCAGGGTTTTCACCCAACTAGGTTATTGTATAAATTTTCATAACCATTCCAGAATGTTAAAGAACACCCTAATCAAAGTTGTAGATCAAAAGTTGTGATATATTCTTTACTGTTGTTCTGTTCGTCTAGGCAGAGTCTACCTTGTTCTTTCACCCACCTGTTAGCATTTTAATTTGGCCGAATTGGGAGATCTCATTAACTAGGATTTTGTAGTTATGTTCGTTAAGTTTCCTTAGGATCTGGGCTCACCTCGTTCCGAGTCCTAGATCAATAGTTATAAGTTATTCCATGCTGCTGTCCAGATTCATTTTTGTGATTGAGTTGTCTGTTTTCAGAATAGGTCCAATATTTAATTCTTGGGTTGTCGGGAAGATGTGATAGAACGTTGTTGGTAGTGTCTTGTTCCATGTTGTTCTTATTTCGAGTAATTACTTGTGTAGGCGGAGAGGCCTCGGGTTTAGAGGCACCTTCGTTGCCTACTAACGCGTCGCAACACGGAAGACAAGTACTTCGATATTCTTAAGATTAGTGAATGCTGAATGCTTGATGTTCGTATTGTGTTTTTCTATGATACATGAGAAGATTCAATGTTTATACTCCTTTCATATGTGTTATTTCCATGATTAGAGATGATGTCTTGCATTGTCCATATTTCATTCCATGCATCCATTATTCATGTTTCATCCACGGGAGTAGATTTTAAAGACTCATCAATTCCAGTATGGGCACGTAAGACCCACCATTCCAATGTGGGCAGATTTGGAAACCCGTATGAAACGTTCTTCATACGGGATTTGGATCCCCGCATTTTGTTAAATGCGGGCTTAGGTGAACACCGACGGGTGTGTCACTAGCTATACCGATATAAGCACGTGTGCAGTCCTTTTCATTTCATTCAATCCATTCATTCCATTCATTCATATATCCATTCGGTGTTATGTTCATATTCCTTAAAGATGTGGTCTTGTTCATAATTGTTGTATGTTCAATTATTCACTGTACTTGCTGAGTCTCGGACTCATTCTTGCTTTGTTTGTTTATTTTAGGTGATCATTGATGATGGCTCTATCGGGAGGGAGTAGACACACACTAATCATTCACTTCACCATAGTCAAGTTCAACATTATGATTTAGTTTCTATCTTTCATTCGTTAATTGATGAACTGTAATAAATAAATTTAGATGATGAATGATACTTTGTGCTATGTTATGGTTAATTAAGTACTACTTGTGATCTTTGATCATCCCTGCGATATAATTATTTGGATTCAGATTATATTCATGCCATGGTTCTATTAAATATTGATCCCTTTATGTCATTAGATGAGATATTGTCAAATTCTTCCGCATTATGGTTGCATGTTAGATTATTTAGATGACATCTTGGCTTCCGAATAGCCAGGGTGTTACAGCGAGAGAGCTCCATTTCCACCAGGCTTAATACTAGGGAAGATGTTGCATCAGTAAGCTTTTGTTAATTTGCACATCCCAATTCCGAAACAAAATGATTGTTTATGTTCTATAAACTCATTTATTATAAAGCAAGAAAGGCGCATGGTACAAACTAGATTTATCCATAACTAACTCTATGCTGCCTAGCCAAAATATTATACCAAGGCTGGGTCCATGGTTAGCTTCGACCTTACTCTTGAGGCCAAAAAATTGTTAGGTTGACTTGGTCTTCACATACACCAATATCATATTTTTGGATATAGCTGTGTACATTTTGTATAATAATCACATAAATCAATATTGTACTGCATAAAAAGGGTAAATTTCACTTTTCACCACATAAAGTTATCCATATCGTTGGTTTATTTAACTACTTCATGAATCATCATTATTGCAGTGTTTTTTTTAATTTATTGCTTATCTTGCTGAGTATGTTTAAGCATACTCGCTTGCTTACGATGATTTGCACGGTGGAGGCGCGGTGGTTTTGGCATTAGGTTTACGATTGAGTCCTTGTAAGAGTGAAGACTAATAGAACTTTGACCCTACGTATATTACTTGTTTATTTGTTTTGTTTCCGCTGTGCTATTTTGTTTTTGTGTAGCCTTAATACGCTTGTGGGCCGAGGCTCGTGATCGTGTGGCAGCTGTTACTCCTAGGCCCTGGGATGTGACGGAGGCGATGAGCGGGAGGAGTTATGAGTAGGGGTGGAAACGAGCCGAGCCGAGCCGGCTTGAGCTAGGCTCGTTTTGGCTCGAGTGAACAATAAGCTCGGCTTGGCTTGGCTCGGCTCATGATCAGGCTCGAGCCGGCTCATTTGAGCTAACGAGTCAAACTCTAGAAACTAGCAGTAGCGACGAGCCCTTCTGCCTTTGTACTCGTTCTACTTCTAGCCATCCAGATCTTTGCTCCTAATTCACCATCCTGAGGTTCATCTAGTACGGCAGTACATCCAAAACGCAAGTTCATCCAAAATAAGCACAAGTTACAAGACCCATTGCACAAGTTCATCCAAAACAAGTAGTCAAGCACATCCTGTTCCCAACAAATGAAATCACAAGAACAGCAAGCTCGGCGACCGCCTCCACCCTCTGCAGTCTACACTCGCCGCCGTCGCAAGCAGGGAGGAGGGAGCGCTGCCGAGAGTAGAGGAGCGCCGCGGGGAGCTAGGGTCGCCGCAAGCCGAGGTCGCCGTGCCAGTACGCGTCGCAGTTGCGGGAGCAGGACTTTGGCCGGAGGGTGCTTGAAGCCTTGAGCGCTAGGCGCCGCCCAGAGGAGCCACCAGCCCATGCTGCATCAACGAGATTTTCGGGGATTCCATGGCCTGGCGGCAGGCGTGGCGGAGCGACAGTGGAGATGGGGAGGCGGCGGGTGGAGCTAGGGGCGAGGCGGTGGGTGGAGATAGGGGGCGCCACCGACAGCGTGGAGATGGGAGGAGGAGGCGGTGGTGGAGGAGGTGGATGGAGGCAAGAAAGTGGAGATGAGGAGGCGGAGGCAGCGGGTGGAGATGGGGGAGGCGCCACCGATGGGTGGAGATGGGGGAGGCGGCAGGTGGAACTGGAGGAGGTGGACGGAGAGGAATGAGTCGGGGGAGATGGCGGCGGGTGGAACTGGAGGAGATGGGAGAGGGGAGGGGGAGGGGCGGGTGGAACTGGATCAGGATGGGGAATCGGGGGAGAAAGGGATCGGGGCCAGGGTTTTGAGGCAGCAGCAGGTAGCGTCGGCGTCGCTGATGGGCTTGGGCCTAGCCGCGTGGGCCGAGCCAAATGGCTCGCGAGCCGGCTCAGGCTCGGCTCGTTTGCTTGGCAAGTTGGACAGGCGGCTCGACTCGGCTCGAAAATTCATGAGCCCGAGCCGAGCCGTGCTGAACTTGAGCAGACTTGCAAGCCTCGAGCTTTTTTTTCCAGCCCTAGTTATGAGGATGGATTGAGGAGCAAGAGAGGAGGTTATCAACAAAGTGTACGTGGGGTCATGTGCAAATTGGCGTTGGTACACAATCCGATGGGGTCATATTGGAAATATTCAGATTTCCAGATATATAATATGAAGATTTCCACGTGATACTCTCTCCCTCGCCGAGAACCTATTGATTTTGCAGCAGTTGTACACAGAATGAGAAGTCTTTTTTAGTTGAAAAAGAAGGGGAAGTTAAACAGAGCATTTCATGTGTTGGGCTAATTTGGACCCACATATACATGAGGCCGAAATTGACAGTGGGTACTTGGAATGTGGCTCCCAAAAGCCGAAAAAGAAAAGGAAAAACTAACTGTTTGGGCCTTGTTTAGAATAGAGCATGACTAAGAAGGTCTTGGTTCTTGTTCTGTATCTATCCTCTTCTCCTTCTGGGACGTTTCATATCTATTCTATGTTCATGTTCTTCCTCGGCTGCAAGTGTCCATATCAGATAATCTGTCCTATGGACTCATTCTTCAGAAGGAATTAGCAGTGGTAGAACAATCTGACACAAGAACACTGAAAGGGGGGAAAACAAGGATGCAAAAGCTACTAATTACTTCCCAAAACCGAATGCATCCTTCTAACGTCACGTAGAATGGTGGATACCGCTGCAAGAGTGGAGCCCTATTAAATAGCCGCCCTACCTGACCATCATCCATGCTCCATTCTTTCCATAACAGCATGAGTTCACACAACGTTCCAACTCGATTTCGTCCATCAGCTGCCCGACCCAGCGAATGGATACCATCTCATCATCTTTCTAGCTGTATATATTGGCCTCTATATCTGTCAGGTATATGTGAGCTGTCCCTACCAAAACCACCAAACTCAAACACATGCTTGCCCTTCTGGACTTCACCTGAATATAGGGGGGAAAACAATTTGGGGAACATGCAGCAAATCCTCACCACCCCCAAACATGCTAAGTGCAGAGTTTCTCTGCATGCCAACTCGAATCACATATGATGTAATCTGTTTTAGCACGAAGCTAAGCATAAATTTCCCTATGTTAACCCTTCAAAAAAAACTTTTTCTCTATGCTACTCTTTTAATGAAAATAGATCATCTTCCCTACTGTCAGGTCTACAGGAAACGGCTTAGATTACTGTTTCTACAGTGCCCTCCGCGATACCTCCAACGATTGCTTTCGGTGTTATCGTGGCGCACTATAGCTGGATCTGCATCTGATGTGATAGATATCAACTGGGAATCTTTATCCAAAGTGAGCCGACCTGATTTATCAGTTCGATAACAGGCAGTTAACTAGCACTCCTGTGTAGCGTCTCTGTCATCCTGACAAAGCACCATTAGTGCACTAATGTCGACATAACCCAAGCTAACGAACTAATCAAGCGCAAGCAAGTGGGATGCAGTGGCCGGTTAAGTGGGACCAGCCAGCCTCTCCTTGACCTGAACAAACGAGCTAGGCAGCCAACCCATCGCCGGTTGGATGGCATGGCAGCCACTGGCTGGTTGGAGGTTGCATGTTATCACGCACAGTTGCACATGGGGTCGATCGGCGCCGGCTTATAGCCGCGTTTCCAACTTTCAAGCTTTCAACCCTTTGTTTTCCCATCGCATTGTTTCGTGTTTGCAATAGTGCTTTACTTTATCCCGCGATGATTACGGCACAGTTTCCTCCTCGACTTTTGGCCGACTTTACCGCACTACCATATGTCAACTTGAAGTTTTCTCTTCTTTTTTTCAAATTGTAGTCATACGGCGTGTATCATTCCAGAGGTTATACCGGTTTGGCTCTCGAATGGTATATTCTGGTATCGATCCATACTGCATACTAAATTTCACTTGTAATAGTACTTCAAATACATAGTAGTAGTATCAAATATAACATATAGTTCAATGAGTTCAATAGATGGTATTTTCAATTCTATCGGTGTGGCTGGCAGTGTCTGATATCGAAGTCAATATGGCCCATACAGAACGCAGACCTACTCTATACCGTTTTAGGTGGTAGAATAGTACATACCAACTGATACCGGAACAATATTGATAAGTTTGCTTGTAGTCCCCCTCAACAATTTACACAAACAAGAAGATAGTACTATACCACTACTTCAGACATAGAAAAGGATCCCCTGTATTGAAGGCTAAAATGCAGAGAGGGCTACAGTACTATGTATTGGGGACACGACTCCTTCGCTATATCAAGATCGTATAGTTGAGGGAATCTTTTTTTATTTTGGCCCCCCGACGCCACTCAATTGCAGAAATAACCCCGCCTGCTTTTATTTGCAAATCTAGCCCTCCTTCCTCTTCTGCGCTCCGAGCGCGAAAGTCATCGCATCGCCAACACACAGACGGGCCGCCTCTTGAGTGATGACCAAGCGAAGCGATTCCGAAGCATACCGCAAATCGTGGGCGTGACTCCGAAGATGGGCGCGTTACCGATGGCACGATTTCTCGACCCAAATTGCCGCGGATCGTTTTACCTCTCGGCTGCGGCGCCGCTGGGTTATCTTCGGGGCCGACGCCGTGGAAGGTATTTATGCCTCTCGGTGTTCCAATCAGAGGTCTCCTTGCAAATTAAATAGTGGTGATGAACAAAGATTTTGGAGGATATTTTCTCCTAATCTCTATCCTAAGTGCCACCTCTTGATCTCTAGTACTTCCCCTGTTTCCACACATTTTGTACACTACATAAACCCTAGAGTTGGAGTTTTGTACCATTTGTTGACCCAGTGAGGAGCTCCTTATCCTTATCTCCTTTCCCAAAGGAAGCTCTCTGGTCTTTCTTCCTTTGGTTCAACTTCAAGAAGGCCTAACCCTCATGTTAATGTGATATGGACCTTCCTTGTAGGTTGAACTTGTGTTTTCCTCTCTCGTCACCTTGGACCAGTTGAAACTTCATCTTGAGGAAACTTCATCCCCGTGAGTTGGAGTTCATCTTTCTCACCAAAATTATACCTAATGATCTTTAGAGTTAAGTTCTATCAGCTTCTTTGGTCAAGACAGTTACAAAATACAAGGACAACATGTGATCTTTAATTTAATCATACACTTAACCCAAGGTAGTTTGTGATGTTATTATATTTAATTTTAACAGCCTTGCAAATTCATAGATCAGTAGTGTTTGATGCAATAAATTGTATTTATCTTTGATCCTTGTTCAGTTTATTTGATTTGGAAATGCAAATCCTCATAACATTAATTCAAATCGGACAAGTGGATGCTAGTGATGGTGCCTTGTGCACCTGCTACTGCATGCCATGTGGAGTTATATTGATATCGGATGTTCTTAGAAGGGTAAGAGGCGTGACATCGCATGTACGCTCCTTCAGGCCCCGATCATGATTGTAAAATGTGTGGCTAACACGAGTTTGCATTTAATTGATCGGGTCGGCATTCCTGCACAACATGTGAGCCCCATTGAATGTATGCTATCGATCTGGTTTAAGCGATTAATCTCACATGGGTCATCCAACTCAATAGTGTTAACTTGTTGAAAAATACCAAATCTTAGTTTACCCTACCAAGATACCAAAGGCAAGCAGGCTATTATCCCAGGGGCTACTGGCTAACTAAGTCGGTGGGTAAAGATGTACACCCTGCGCAGGTTAAAACTATTCGAATAGCCGTGTCCACTGCATTTTATTTAACACTTGAGATTAATGTCACCAGATAGATTTTGCTCTTTTTGGTTTGGGAATCTGCCGGCATGATGATAGTCATCTTATTGTGAGATGTTATTTACTTTTGTTACTTTTTATGCTTCGATTCCACTTACTCACTGCTTTAGTCCAAATCAATTTATTAAAATTGCTTTATCAAAACATAGCAATTGTAGGTTAAGATGTATCACTTTATGCAAAATTGAACCCTTTAAACCTTACATTGTCAACCTTATGCATATACATTCCTTATTCCTTTGTATAGGTTCTATCAACCACTTTCTTTTTATTAGTTTGTGTAAGACTTGCCGAGTACCTTTTCAGACTGGTTTTATGAACCCTTGTTGCGGTGAGGATGGATATCTTTATGAGATGCGTTAGCCCACGATCCGGGTGTCGCTAACTAGTAGTGCTAGTTCTACTCTCCACATAATAGCTTCTTGAGGATGATGGGGCCATTGGTGGTGTTGTTTTCTCTTTTCGCTTCACTGTTGATCTTTTGTTAATGACCTAAGGTCATCCGCTCATATTTCGCATCAGAGCAACTTCGGCATCTTATGGCAACCTAAATTGAGATGTAATTATTAATGTATAATTATGTGAGTAATGTATGCCTTGTGTATGTGTATGATGCAATGTTGTTTTAAGGATATATGCTAATAGTCGCTAATCCCGAAACTATTGCATGACATATATCCGAGAACCCAATTGTTGGATTGTTACTTGTTATGATTATGCTTCTAGTATGATCTTTATTAATGACACACCATCTCCTTAATTAAGAATTATGCTACCAAGATAATTATAATTCGAACAATCCCAATAATTGGGGGTCTCCTGGCGTTGGTATCAGAGCATACTTGTTACTCTTTAGCAAAATAATTTTGGAAAGTCTAAAGTAATCCTTTATTTCTTCCAAGATCCTAGTCTCTAATCCTTACCTTACTATTCATTGGGTTTTCAGCAAAATGTTTTCTATTGCTTATCTTTTGTTTCCAAAAATAGACATGTTGGTATTCACCCGTAAGAACAATGGTGAAGGGACGAGAAGACAATGTTGTAACTGAAAATTAGGATGAAGATATAGATTATTCTTAGATTATATTTTTAATTAATGTCTTTTATCTGTAGAAGTAAATGTGGTAGTGTGATTGTTCGCCTCTTTTGGTTCCAAGACCCTTTCTGACTATCAAGATCACTTGTTTTCTCTGTGAAGGACATGCATCTACACCAGATGATCACCAAGTCGGTTGAACTGCGCACGACGGATTTTCCACGGTTATCCTCAAACGACTTGGACCGGTTGAGCTCATATGAATCCTAATAAGGTTAAGCCAAAAGTGATCTCCGCCAAGATTTGCACCTTGTTTTCCCCATTTGTGGGCGCAGAACACTAGTGGAAATCACCCACCTACTACCAAAGAATATCAAGTGCGGGGTGATTTGTTATCATTGTGGTCGCCCTGACATTTACGCAAGTTGATTACTCTAAGAAACGTGGGTTGCCTCTGCTCAACCTTTCCCGTCATTATTCGCCCAAAGACCATGGTATCTCACAAATCCGCCAGCCCACCGAGGTTTGTGAACTACCTTCTGCGAGAAAGCGATCGATGCACCGACGTTGTTCTAGGTATGTTCCTAGTTAATTTTAGTCCAATTCATCGCCTTTATTTGATTCTCGAGCACTCCATTCCTTGGTTAGTAAGCGCTTTATTGTCCTACCCCAATGGATCATGCATCATCTTCATCCATCTCTTGTTATTTATTCACTTAGATCGCTTTTCAAAATGATCGAATTGCTATAGTATCTATAAATATGCAATAGGTAGTTTTCGAGCAAATTTGATGGTGTCAAATTTTAATAGATTGGTTGTTCATCCGATCTACAAGGTCGCAACCTAATCCATTGGTACATTCCACCGTTAAATATTCCAACCATAGTCACCTACCTCTTTGGCCAATCTATTCCCAAATCCGATCGATCCTAATTATCGGACTTGGTCATTCTTACTTTCTCCATCACCTAAGTCTCTTGTGCATTCAATACAAGTCATGTTGTATTAAATACACCATGGGTGTGGGTTTTACATTATATGTGGTCACTTAGTGACACCATTGTTATCTTTCCTTGTCACTCTCTTTTAACCACATACATTGTCTTACTCTTTTGTCCTTAACCAAATTAGTGGTAACATTTGCCTTGTCATTCACCTATTTTTGATTACTTGACTGGAGTCCAGTCCTTTCTTAGATCGATTTATGATCGGGCTATCATCGAGATCAAAGTTAGAACAGAGGATATTCCTAAAAGGCCGAGTATACTATTATGTCCTTTGGTCTAACAAATGCTCACGCTATTTCATGAATCTAATGAATTCGGTATTCATGGATTTCTTGGATAAGTTTGTTGTTGTGTTTATTGACTACATTCTTATCTACTCCAAGTCGATAAAGAGCACGAGCATCATTTGAGACCAGCCTTTGGATACACTTAAGCATCATTTGATGCTAAATTTAGTTTTGCTTTTCGGCTCAAACAAGTTGCATTTTTTGGGTCATGTATTATCCGAAGGAGGTATTATTTATGGACCCCAAAGAAAGTGCAAGATGTACTAGATCGAAGCGACCAAGAATGTTCTGAAATTGAAGTTTGACCTTGCTTGCGGAGATATTATCGTGGGTTCATTGAAAACTTTTCCAAGATTTCGCACTAACGACTTCGACTTTTGAAGAAAGATAACAAATTCTTTTGGTCAATTGATTGTGGCCGAGCTACTTGAGAAAGCTCCCCGACTGAGCTCTGTTCTCACTCTTCCGTATATCCATAAAATTTTGATATCTATTGTGATGCATCTCGCCATGGACTTGGCCGTGTGCTTATGCAAGAGGGCCGAAGTGGCATATGCATCTAGGCGCTACACCTCATGAGGTGAATTATCCTACCCATGATTTGGAATTACAGAGTCCATGCCTTAAAGATTTGGCGACATTACCTTCTTTGGCAATCGCTGCGAAATCTATAATCGATCATAAGAGTTCAAATACATATTCACTCAAGATCTGAATATGAGACAAAGACGATGGCTTGAATTGATCAAAGACTACGATATGGGTATTCACTACCATCCCGCAAAGCCAATGTTGTGGCCGATGCTCGAAAGCCACAATTGTTTATCAACCCTTCCCTTGACTAAGAGCTTATGGCGAAGGCCCTCCGGTCCTGATGCGCCGCCATTCCTCATGGAGATTCGTCTGGCGCCCACCTTCCGCTTCGATGAGCACGGTAAGAGAGGGAGGGGGCTAGATTTACAAATAAAACGGAATGGGGGTTATTTTTGCAATTGAATGACGTTAGAGGGCCAAAATAAAAAAAATCAGTTAAGGTGGATGCTACAGTGACATATGCACAGTACCGAACGCGATGCTACTGCATGAGTAGTGCTTTCTGCGTGACCGGTGCATCCTTAGCTTTGATTCTTGATCTAACTGTTGAGCGGCTTATGCATAGTACTTTTGCGAGGATCCATGTCCCTTCGGACATCAGTTCCCACTACAGAATGAGTAGTGTTTTTTTGCTCCCAACAAATAAATGAATAAATTGAAGGAATCTCAAGCAGAAATGTTAGTACTACTTGAGTAGTTGGTAGTTGTAAATCAGACGCTCGATATTTATGCTTTGTGCTTCTGGGATAAGCATTAATTGAAGCACGTCTCAAAGTGAATTTGTAAAGGAATATAGGATCACCTAGCAAAAAAAAAAGGAATCTAGGATCAAAGGGTTTTATTTGCGTGAGCATGCCATGCTTGAATTCAGCGGGGTCGTATTCAATCATATGGATGAGCACCACAAATACAATTAACTATGCCTTTCGGAGGTGGCAATGGGGCGGGTCCCGGGGACCCTCCAGCGCCCCCGCCTCTGTTAGGCTAGCCCCCGAGGAAGCCCGTCCCCTGTCCCCGCGGGGACCGAGCCCCAAGGAGATTCCCACGGGGATTAAAAGATAGGCTAAATGATTTTCAAAATAATATTGTGATTTTATTTACTAATTTGTAAATGTTTTCGTATACCTTTTTAAAAAATATATATATAGCTTCAAAATTTATATTTTAACATATATATTCAAGTTTTATTCTAAACATATAACAAAAGAATGTATCACTCATAATAGAAAAACAATAATTTACGAATAAAATAATACATTTATAAGTTTTATCGGGTCCTCACGGCACATGACGGGAGGATGACCCCCGCCTTGCTAGCCTAGCTAGGGTTTTGATAATCGGTTTTAAAATTTTACCAGTGATCCCCGATAGAACCGATTTTAGCGATTTTCGAAAAATTTCGGTAGATTTCGGCCGAAAATTTCAAACCAAAATTTAAAATTCAACTAAATTTCGACTGAAAATCGGACGAAATTCACTCCCCTCCACTGCGCCTATGCCGCACTCTATGCGCCGTTGAGGAGGCAGGTGCCGGCCGTGGGGGTGAGCAGGAGAAGATGCCGACGATGCTTGGGCTTCACTGCGCCTCCTCCGCCGCCAACGTCGAGGCACTTCGCCCCAAGTGCAAGATTCTCCTCCTCCAGCCCGTCGCTGACGACTCAAACAAAGAAGAGGATCGATTCGACGAGCTCCCGAGCCGCGGAGAAGCAGACAAGATCAAAATCGAGGCTTGGAGAGAATGGATCGCATGGGGAATGGATCGCCAAGGGAATCGAGCGGAAGAGCTCGATGGGAATGGATCACGATTCGCATGCATTGCGGATTTTACCGCAGCTTGCGGAGTCTTGAGCCGGAGGGCAAACGCGCGACGGGTGAGGTGGGCGAATGGGCTGCGAGTCGAGGGCGAGGTGGCCGATGGGCTCCGAGTCGAAATGGACCCAAGCCGCTCATTGGGCGAATTTTTCAGCCCGATTTGAAATGCTACGGGTGCTTAGAGAAAGCTGAGTAAAACAGGTTTTAGTAGAAAATCGTAGAAAAAAAATTCCTAAGCCTAGCGGAGGGCCGTCTCGTTCCCCACCCCATCCCCATGGGGAAATCAGGGCCGTTCCTAGGGGAGGGCCGGCCGGGGCGACCGCCCAGGGTCCACCAGAGCTAAGGGGCCCCAATCCTGATACATCATACTACATATACATATATGTATAATTTTATATACTATATATGCTCTATTGCTCTGCAGGGTGGTATAACTACTAACTAGATTAAGGTTAAGAGTGTAGGGATGAGTATCTTGATACATCTCTTTTATCTGAATTAAGAGTGTTGCAAATGACTTTGCCATGTGACAATGTCTGCTATTGAGATTTTTTTAGTTTGTTAGAGATGTAGATTGTTATATAAATGTTTCAATTGCTTATCGAATTTTATTTATTGTACCTGTGACTGTAGTATCAACTGAAAGAAGATTTTCAAAGTTGAAGTTATTGAAAAACTATTTGAGGTCATCAATATCACAAGAAAAGTTGAATGGTCTAGCCACTTTATGCATTGAAAATGATAGGTTAGATCACATTGAGGTGGATACTATTATCAATAACTTTGCATCTAGAAATGTTAGAAGAAATTGTTTTATATGAGTAGTTTGTATTTTTTTTGATGTATTAAATAGCTTTGTAGTTGATATAAAAATAGCACTATTTATTTTTATATTAAAATAAAAGATCTTTTATTTTATCTCGTCCTAGGGCCTTTAAAGTGACAGAAATGGCCGAAGGGGAAATTACCGGCCCTACTTTCGGTCACGCCTTCCTACCATCTTTCTTTACCGGGTGTACTCCTTCATGCCACTATTACACAGTGGCTTAAAAGGAAATTGCGCCCGGAGAAAACCAAAGATTTGCTCAAGACGACAACGTTTGTGTTGTTGAGTCACGAAACCGCGCTCGGCTGTGCTCCGTTTGCTTTCCGTTATGTATGTGGCGGTACTCTGCCGCCGCCGTTGGCTACTATTTTTCCAACTGGTTTTTGTTGGCGCTGAGCAGAGCTCAACCTGCTCATGGTTGGTAGCGACATATAGAATAGCTAAACTGGTTTTTGTCTACCAATATCACGCTCATACTTAATATCGCCGTCTATATTGCTGGTTACCAAAAACTACTACGTGAGTAAGATTTCCAATAATTTTAGGTGCCAATTTTGTGCAACATTATAAAAGGACATGACGTTTTTGGGAGACAACTGTATCTATTGAGGAATCGTTGCTCGCGAGTCTAGTCTAAGCGATTACATTGTAGACAAACTCAGAATCGTAAGAATATAAAAACAGAATAGTAGATTGAACACAGAGATATGAGTGGACTTCTGACTTCTTTTTATTGTTCTTCTGTAAAACTGTAGTACAATGGTTAGATCTCCTTTATATAGGCTACTAGATGAATGAGGAGCTCACCATGGGCCTGACCTGCCTGGCCTGGGCCCGGTTTCTTAACACCCCCCTTGGGCACTCATCTGTCATGTTCATGTCTCATCAAAACTCTATAAAAACCCAATGGAAAAAATTTGGAGAAAAAACACATGAAACACTTTCTGCTGTGCTGCACGAATTGCCTCATTAAAAACCTTAGCCGAGAAACTTTAGGAAAACTCGTCAAGGGGAAAAGAGTACAATCCACCTAATTTCATTTAATCTTCGGGATCTATTCTTTGGTTACTCGATCTTCGTGATCAAGCTTTAATAATAAGTTTGTGAAGATTCTTCCCTTGAATTCTGCACTTCTCTAAGTCTCATCATTCTAATTCCACGTATGCATCTTTCAAAGCTAGACGTTAGAAGTGACTTAGTGAATAAATTTGCAAGATTTTCACGTGACTTAGTACGCAGTACTTTAATTTCGTCAATCTTTTGCAATTCATGAGCATAAAAGAACTTAAGGTTGATATGCTTTATGAGTTGATTCTTCACATAACCCATCTGCACTTGTGCGACACAAGATGCATTATCTTCATAGATAATAGTGGGGGTTTGTGCGATATTCAATCCACACGACTGCTGGATATGGTGAATCATTCGCCGAAGCCAAGAACATTCTCGCGAGGCCTTGTACAGTGCCATGATTTCCGAGTGGTTCGTCAAATTGATACAAGACTTTACTTAGACGATTTTCATGAAATTGTAGTTCCACCACATAGGAATACATAGCCTATTTGTGATTTAGCTGTATACGGGTTGACAGGTACTCGGCATTTGCATAGCTAGTCATAGTTAGGTCTTGGTTTTTTCTGTAGAATAGACCAAGATCTTTACTTCCTTGGAGATATCGGAAGATGTCCTTTATTCCCTACCAACGCTTTTTGGTAGGTTCCACACTATACATGGCTAATAGGTACACTACAAATACAATGCCTGGTCTAGTACAGTTTGCTAAATACATGAGTGCTCCTAATGCGCTCAAGTACGGGAATTTCGGCCCCAGGACTTCCTCCCCCTCTTCTTTAGGTTTGTACAGGTCCTTGTCTTGCTGCAAGGATCTTCCGACCATTGGCACTTTCGAAGTATATGCCTTTTCAAAACCGAACTTTTCTAACTCTTTCTAAGTGTAGGTTGACTGATATAATAAAATCCCTTCAGGGACATGCTCAAACTGCAAGCCTAGGCAATATTTGGTTTTACCCAAATTTTTCATTTCGAACTTCAACTCAGGTAAGAGCTTGCTTTCTTAATATCTTCTAGGGTCCCGATGATATTTAGATCATCTACATACACTGAGATTATATTAAAAAAATCTATCCTACGATCGTCGTATAAATACACAGGGACAATCCTCATTCTTCGTGTAGCCTTTCTTACAAAGAAAGTCACTTAAGCGATTATACCATATTCTGTCTGATTGCTTAAGTCCATATAGTGACTTTCTGAGTTGCATGCTGTATATATTTCTATTTGCTCTGTCTTGGTTCGGGACAGAGATACCTTCAGGTACCTTCATATAAATGTTCGAATCCAAGTTTCCATAAAAGTATGCAATTATCACATCCATCAATTTCATTTCTAAATTCAGATTTACTACCATTGAGATTAAATATCTAAAGATAGTTCCATCCATGACCAGGGAATAGGTTTCTTCATAATCGACTCCTGGTCGTTGAGTGAAACCTTGTGCAACAAGTCTTGCTTTATGTCTTACAACTTTATTATTTTTATTTCTCTTTCGAACAAATATCTACTTATACCCTACGGGGTGCACATGGGGAGGCGTGTGGTTTACAGGTCAAAACACCTCTTTTTTATTTAGAGATAATAATTCTACTTCTATTGCCTTCTTCCAATCTTCCCAATCTGATCTTTTCTTACATTCAGCAAGCAATGTAGGCTCTGGATCAAGATCGATGATTGTGGCAATTTTCTTTGCAAAATAAATGTCAACATTGGCTGTTGTTCTATTCATAGATTTTCCCGTGGTCACATAATTTATAGCAATTTCTTCATGGGGCAATTCTTCTAATGCTTCTACTCGCTCAGCGTTTCCAATTGCGGGGGCATGTCCCTTTAGTTTTTCAGCTCCGATGTGTGCGCACACATCCATGCTGATGTCTCCCTCTGTGGGGATGTTCAAATCCGGTATGCCTTTTACTAAAGGTTCCATACTGGTGCCAGGTCTCAACTGGCTCCCCTTCTGGTTCTAGGGAACTTCAATGATCGGCTGTCTCAAGTCCTTCTTATCCTTTTATGCTAGGCATCCCCAGTTACTTGGGATTCGACGGGCCGGAGTTCTCGTCCTTTTTATAGAGGCCTCTGGACGAGATTAAGGATACCTTCAATTTTCTTTGGTATTTGAACCCTCTCCGGTGCATTGCGTGCAAGCACATGCGACTTGGTCACGCTCTTCAAATCACTAAAGTGGTTAGGCAGTTGATTCACTAATGCTTACAAATCAATTATCTTCTTGACTTCTCTATTTGCTTCATTAGTGCGTGGGTCATGTGCGTGGATTCTCGTGGCTTGCCACGTTATTTCCTGATATTTTTCATCAAGGGGTTGATTTCCTCTCCCTAATGACGGAAAACTATCCTCATCAAAAATACTATCAGTGAAGCAGGTTGCATGCAAATCTCTAGTCATAAGGTCCATATATCTTATTATGGATGTTGTCTCATAACCAACGTATATCCCAGACTTTCATAGAAGTCCCATTGCAGTTCGCTGCGGTGGTGGTATAGGTACATAAACCTTGCAACCAAACCTATGAGGATGAGAGATTTTCGGTGCTAACCCTTGCGCTAGTTGCATAGGTGAATAGATGTTATATGCCGATGGTCTAAAATTGATGAGAGTTGCCATATGCAGGACTACGTGTCCTCAACATGTAGTTGGTAAATTACAATTCAACAAAAGTAGTTGGGCAATAAATTTAATTTGTTTAATTAATGCCTCTGCTAGTCCTTTCTAGGTGTAGACATGTGGTGCGGAATGCCTAACGGTAATTCCCATTGCTATGCAATAATCATCAAATGCCTTTGAAATAAATTTGTCGGCGTTGTCCATTCTAATGGACTTCATATGATGATCAGGAAAATTATTTTTATTTTAATTATCTGCGAAATCAGCTTTGCAAAAGCATGATTTCTCATAGACAATAAGCATACATGCGACCATTTCGAGGAATCATCGATGAGCACCATAAAGTATCTAAATGGCCCTGGCAGGGGCTGTATAGGATCACAAATATCTCCCTAGATACGGTCCAGGAATGCAGAGATTTCATCCTTCAATTTCAGAGCAGAAGGTCTTGTAATTAATTTCCTGGTGGCACAAGCGGGGCACACAAAATCTTCCTGATTCGGAAAATTCTTTACATTTACATATTGTCCCTGTGAATTGTTAATTATATTTCTCATCATCCTAAGACCGGGGTGGCCTAATCTATCATGACAGGGACAAAAAAGTTCAGAGTTTCTAAAAGTAGTTTTCAGGACTGTATAAGCTGCAGATGCCTTAATGTTAGTGCAGTATAGCCCAGATTCATATGAAGGAAGTCGTTCTAATACTCTTTTTCTATTTTCTTCATGCTTTGTAATGAGCAAGTATTCTTTACCATACTATTCTTCAGTCTCTACATGGAAACTGTTGTTGAGGAACCGTCGCTCGCGAGTCCAGTCCAAGCGATTACCTCATAGACAAACTCAGAATCATAAGAACATAAGAATAATAGATTGAACACAGATATATGAGGGGACTTCTGACTTCTCTTTATTGCTCTTCTGTAAAACTGTAGTACAACAGTTTGGGTCCCCCTTTATATAGGCTACTAGATGGATGAGAAGCCCATCATGGGCCAAGCCTGCCTAGCTTAGGCCTGGTTTGTTAACATTTATCACCTACGTAGGCAACCCCAATGGCCCATTCTAGGCTAGAGCTTTGGATTGGTTGCGTAGATCATATTCCATCATCATCCTGACAGAGAGCGATAGGGCATAAATACATACAAGGACTTCAAAAATCTCTCGATTCATCTTTTACGCTCACCAGTCACCACTAGTGTTAGATGAGAGAGGGATGCTATGGTGCATAGGCATTACGAGCGATCTCCACCGTTCAATCAAAAATAGAAGGCCGAGATCAATTACTGCAATGTTTTGCTACAGTGGTTGCTACAGTGCTTTCTGCTGTTGCTACAGTACTGCGGTAGAACACTGTTCGCATATTGTGAAACAATATTCACACAGTGCACCTCTGCAGTAATGCAGAGGATCTGGATCCTATTTCAGTCTAAATTAAGAACTAATGCCCCATAATTTTTGCCATCTCAGAAGGAATCAAAGGGGAGGTTTTGAAACATAATTTTTTTAAAAAATAATATTAATTTAAAAGATAATACAAAAAATAGTCAAAAAATTACAAAAATAGAGGCGTGACTCCATTTTAACTGGCGACGGGAACTTATTTACTACCAATCGCCATTTCAACTCACGTTTTGCATTGAAGAGTGTGCAAATTGTTAGTTGAAATGGTGATAGGAACCGTGGGTTAAACTAGCGACAGGAACTGGCTATATATACTCCAAAATTCGATGGAAAAGTCATTTTAGTTCCAGAAAAAGAGAAAAGCGAGAGAAGAGAGAGGAGGAGAGGGGAGAAGAGACGTAGCAAAGTCCTGCCGGTTCCTAACGGAGGAGAGAGAGACAGAGCAATAGATCTGGTCGCCCATTTTTCAGGTAAATGCTCTTACAACTTTGTACATAAATTCGAAACCTTGTAGGTTAGCAAATAAAAATAGCGACATAGAATTCAATGGAATAGATAATTTTAGCTGTATGATATAGTACATCATTTTAGTTATGTATAGCTTAGTTCATCGTAGAGATATTATTTATATTGCAGTACTCGAACGATCTAGAATAAATCCGCAAAATACTAAGAAAACTTTGTAGGTTTTCATTTTTACACGGTAAATATTTTGTTAATGTCGAAAATACTTTTCAAGCCAGGAAAATTGGAAGACACCTCTAACAATTCTATAAGAAACCCAGAGTAGGTACATAGGGTATGTAGATCAAACTTAAAATATTATGAACTTAATTTTTATTTACATTTGTACACGGTAAATATTTTATAAATGCTGGAGACACTTTCTAAATAAAGAAAATAACAAGATACCTATTCAAAATCTAAAAAAATTGCAGAGTAGCTAAATAGGGTATGTAGAGCTTAATCAAAATAATCCCGACTTAATTTTTGTTTCCATTTGTACACAGTAAATATTTTGTTAATGCTGAAAATACTTTTTAAACTAGGAAAATAGCAAGACACCTGTAAAAATTCTCTAATAAATCCAAAGTAGGCACAAAGGATATGTAGAGCTAAATTAAAATATTGTGAACTTAATTTTTGCTTCCATTTGTATATGGTAAATATTTTATAAATGCTGGAGGCACTTTCTAAACAAGGAAAATAACAAGATATCTATTCAAAATCTATAAAAATTGCAGAGTAGCTAAATTGGGTATGTAGAGCTTAATAAAAATAATCCCAACTTAATTTTAGTTTCCATTTTGTGCACGATAAATATTTTTTAATGCCAAAAATACTTTTAAACTAGGAAAATAGCAAGACACCTCTAAAAATTTTCTAAGAAATCTAGAGTAGGTACATAAGGTATGTAGAGCTGAATAAAAAATATTGTAAACTTAATTTTTGTTTCCATTTGTACACGATAAATATTTTATAAATGTTGGAGACACTTTTTAAACAAGAAAAGTAGCAAGATGCCTATTAAAAATCTACAAAAATTATAGAGTAGCTAAATAGAGTATGTAGAGCTTAATAAAAATAATCATAACTTAATTTTGGTTTCTATTTGTGCACGGTAAATATTCTGATAATGCTGAAAAATGCTTTTTAAACTAAGAAAATAGCAAGATGCCTCTAAAAATTCTCTAAGAAATCCAGAGTAGGTACATAGGGTATGTAGAGCTGAATTAAAATATTATGAAATTAATTTTTGTTTCTATTTGTACAAGGTAAATATTTTATAAATTGTGGAGATAATTTTTAAACAAGGAAAGTAGCAAGATGCCTATTAAAATCTATAAACAAAATTACAAAGTAGCTAAATAGGGAATGTAGACGTTAATTAAAACATTGTGAACTTAATTTTACTTTCCATCTGTACACGACAAAATACCTCTAAAATTTTATATGTTGATACAGTTGTGTGCAGATCAGTTTCCTATGTGTCACTAATCGTGCAATAATTGAATTAATTAGGTATATCGCTTCTTATTACTTTTTGTATATGTTTCGTAATATTTACAATTTATGCACTGAAAATGTTATGCAGTGGCCATACGAGTTGCTTGACCCAGCCATTGATGCACATCACCATAGCCGCCTAAGTACCATCCTTCCCCAGGAGGGCGAGGCGACGATTGAGCTTGGTGCGTTGCGGCTACGCATGCCCATGAGAGCATGGAGGGCGGACCCCAGTTTGGGTTCCGAGGTACGTGTAGTTTTGACCTTCGTGTAATCAATTGCAGTCTGATTACTTTGGGAGGACTCACATTTGTTCTTAAGTCTTTCGACGCAGGTTGAGAGCGACAGGCCTCCATCCTCTAGTGAGGATGGTGGAGGTGACCTAGGAGGATGACCAAGACCGCGCGGGCGGTGGTCGTACGTCGAGGTGGTTTCCGTACAATCGGTGCCTCCTGACGGCACTGGTTGACCGGTGGAGGCCGGAGATGTAATATCCCGACTCGTTTTGAAGAGAGAGAAAGAAATTCGAATTAGAGATTTAATTAAATGATTTTGAGGGGTGTTTTCACATTTGAGGGAGGATCTGGGCGGTGGGGTTTCAGCCCACGATGATTGGCCCACTTGTGGCCGGCTCAAGAGAAGGGGGTAGCCAACCCTAGCCCCTCCCCTCTCTCTCTCCCCCTTGGCAGCCGCCTCCCCCATCCCTTCCTCTCCCTTGTGCCCCTTACCCTCACCTCCCCACCACCACCAGCCAACCCTAGTATCTTCCCCACCATTGTAGCCCAAGTAATCATCTCCCTCTTGCGGTTTGGGATCTGTCCGGCCAGGAGCAAGGTTGGGAAGAGAGGAAGGGAGGAAGAAGAGGAGGGAAGAAGGAGAGAAGGAAAAGAGGAAGGAAAGGAAGGAGAGAAGGACAAGTAAAATAGGAGTTATGAAATTTTGAAGTATGTATTTCAGTTCTAATTGTTTCTTGGGAACAGTCGTGGGAAAATGCTGAATTAGCAAGGTTAATGGCAGAATATAAAATTTTTGCATAAATTTATTATGAAATATAATTCCCTGTGGATTGCATAATGTCTTAGATCACTGTTTTTGGATGAACCAATTAAAATATATGGAATTTCTAAGTTGAGTTTACCGAATATGACATATTGGTCTTCGAAGTTAAAAACAATGATTTAGATGAAATAATCTGAACATTCGATCACTTGAGAAATTGTGGATATAGTTGTGTAGATTCCAGAAAGTCTGAGTTCATGACTTTTGGAGCTAAAGAACAAAAGTTATGATTTTTCTATGGTGACTGTTCTGTTTTGGACATAATGGTGTTCAGAAAGGAATGATATAGTTGTGCGTTGTGATTAGGAAGGAATGGTATAGTTATGTCTAATTAGTTTTATTGCAATATTGTGTGCTTTTGGATGGTATTCTTAGTATGTTGTACGATTGTCAGGTGGTGGTGTGAAGCCGGGGTTAGAGCCCTCTACTCGTCGTCACCCATCACACAGTTGAGACAAGTGCAAGCAGTGTATAGAATATGCGAAGATAAATTCATGAAAAGTGCTATTGTTTTACTCGTATGAAATTTTATTCATGATCTTGTTGCTGAATGATATTTGCTCATGATCGATTAAGAATATTATGTTCATTTGCATCAAAGCATTCATCTTTGAGTGTGGGCTTGAGGTCCCTGTGCTAAAAGGCACAGGCTTGAGTATGCATCGACGGATGCACTACTTCGCATTATCGGTAATTGCAAAGAAGAAAGAGAGTTGCATTCTTGGCATTTGCATTTGCATTAGCATGAAAGCGGAAGAGAATTATTCATGAATTCATTGTTGATGACTATATGGGAACAAGGTTATGTTCTATATCTGTTTATGATGATTTGCCTATCTCATTGGTTGCACTTTGCTTAGTTGAGGACTCACGCTTGTTTTTGATGTTTTTTTAGGTACTCCCTATGAGAGCGGCATGCATGGGAAGGGGTAGAAATCTTGGTGTACTTCACTTGAGATTCACCATGACAAATAAAATGGCACTTGCGATTAAATTAAAGAGATCCCATTATTTGCTCTCATTCTAAGATTGTGTTCATCCTTTGTGATGACTTAAATACTTTGTAATTGAGTTAGTCGAGTGCTCCATGTGGTTGTTATTGATTTTTCTTTAAACCTTCATTATTGACTTATCAAGCTATTACATGTTAGATTGTTCCAATAATCTAGTTTAGTCATAAATCCAAGTGAAACTCTGTCGAAATTTTTAAAAGAAACTTATAGCTAGTAAGGAACTCTTACTTCATTATGATAGAATAATTTATTATGACTGGATAAATTGATGAGCAAGGGCTAGATAATTGCGTAGACTCTTTTTTTTTTTCAATCCATGGTGTTTATCAGCTTGACTAGGTGTAGCTTGCAATTGTTATCTTGTTTACTGCTAGCTTAATTGATAATGAGAATCTTGTTGAAATTTTATTATAAGTAGATGTAAAGTATATTGTTAAGATAGTTTAGTAGCAATCCAGGCTCAATGTTGAGCTGGGGTGTTACAGGAGAAGCACGCGTTCCATCTCCCGTGCAGGGAGATGGCGCCGATGCTTCAAAACATGACCATATTGACTGGGTTGCCCTGCGCGGGCTTCCCCCTGGTGGTGCACGACGCCCAGGCCACATGGCATACAGAGTTCCTTGTGAGGTTCCAGGGGTACTGCTACCCAGCACTGGCTATAGGGAGTTCAGCAGCACCCATGGGCCATCGCTGAAGTGGATCAGCCTATTCTACATAAGTTTTAATAACTTTTGTCCTTCCGCTTCAATTTCTTTGTGTAACTTAGTGATGTGTCTCTGTTTTCTTGCAACCAAAGCGTATGGCAGAGAACTGTTTGTGATATGCTCTAGAGGCAATCATAGAGATGATTGTATCACGTCTATGTTTATGAGTTATAGAATAAATGTTATTATATTACATGAATGAATCACCAGTTATAAAGATTAACAAGTATGTGACTTGTTGGTGAATCTCTTTAACTTATATGATGTCGTTCTAAATGTATCCCTGGTCAGATGTCACTGATCGGAACACAAGTGACTTATCGACCAGCACATGTATTGATTGATGACCATGTTTCATGGTCATGAATATAGGGATATCGAATCAATAATGTGAACATATGTTAGAGTATGGTGTTGGATTGACCCACTTGAGACACTATTGAGATTGTTATGATTTTATGTGTCATCAGTTGGTCCCAAGCAATGATGATGTATAATTCATAGACCTAAGATCATCATGGTTTTCTACATGTGTAGTAGTACACTTATGGATTGCCAAACGCTACTCCGTAACTGGGTAGTTACAAAGGTAGCTTTCGGGTATGTTATGAAACATGCGGAGGGATGTGACTGGTCAGATATAGGATTTGCCACTCCTAACATAACATGAGAGATATCTCTAGGCCACTCGATGTGGTCGGATAAAGAAAGTGCATGGCCATGCACTAGTGGTCGAAGAGTCGACCACATGAAGTTATCCGTCACTTGATCGAGAATGTATTGAACAGTCCATGGATGACAAAAATATCTCACCTAGAGTTCAACCAGATATCGTGAGGCAAAAGGATAATACACTAATAGGTTGTTCAGTTCGACCAGATATGGACTGGTCGTATGCAAATACGAGTTGGTCGTTGTCGACGACTGAGTCGCCGATCTTACAAAATGAATAGAGAAAAATAATGAAGAGTTCTTGGGAGAGAATGATATTGCTCTTTATTGCTTTAAATTGGATCCTTTACAGGGGGTGCCTTCGACTAGGAGGTGGACTAATCCTAATTATACTGAGTGTAGTGCTTGCTATGCTATTGAATCAGAGTTGAAACATGAATCTTGTGTGGATTGTGATGCTTCAATCAGATCTTCAGGCCCATCCTTTGTTCCTCCATGCTTCATCCTTAAATAAACGAAGAGGTGGCAGTTACTCCTGGAGAAGACGTCTGTTGGAAGTGATGCGTCCGGTTGAAGGGACAGTTGCTGTTAGTGAAACAGTAACTGATCGTCGGTTAGTGTCTGTGAGACACTAAACCGTATAGTGGTTATTGTCAGTGTCTTAGGGCCATGAAATGACGCGTGGTATGGAACAGATATACCATGTATCCCATTCATCACACGGTAATGAATATACTTGGAGTTAGATCCAAGTGCCAGTTCATAACTTTTACGAGTAGTCATCTGGTCGGGGACTGGGTACATATATAACCTCTGGAATCCTTACGACCACATGGGTCATTAGCCTTAGGGGTTACCACCATGAAGACTTATGGTCTTTTAATTATGTAAAGTAATACATAGAGATTTTAATCCTCGTTAGTCGTAGACTGGTCGAACATAATTAACCACTATCTGGTCGTAAACTGGTCATAAGGAGTTACAAACTGGTCTTGACTAAATATGAACTGGTCGTATAGAGATACGAGCTAGTCGTAAATGATTAGGACCTAGTCGTAGATCATATTGCATTAAGGTTCGTCCGATATAATTTATGTGTATTCAGGAATCGTTATGTCCTACTAGGAACTGCTAATGAATCATGGTCGGAAAAGGGTTTCCGAGTCACAACCAATTACACATGAACCTATTGGAAAAGACGACGGACGGCGTGAGTTGCTCCACCGAAACCCTAGTCGCCATCTTCTCGAGAGCCCTACCGTGCAAGTTGGTGCTAGCACACCAGTGTACGGTGTTCCATCTCTAGACGTGTAGATACCGTAGAGGCGCTGCTACGGTTACTGCTGCGCTGATCGAAGACGATCCTCAACCTAAACAAGGAACGCGATTGGTTGTTGGAGGAGATGATGGACACCGAGGACACTGGACAATCGACTACGACCACTTCATCGACGCACTCGACGTTAGATCAGGCTGCTCCAACTCTTCTTTTGCTACGCTGCACATCTAATAGTAATGATCTTTGATCTCTTTCTTGCATGGCTTCCTGGATTACGTGGTTGAATTTTTTAATCATCAGCTAGTGTAGCCTACCCGTATCCCTTCAAGGACGTACCCGAGTACACAGTGAGGAAGCACTTCGAGGTTTACTTGCTGTGGCTATTCAAGTGGGTCATGTTCCTATAGTCCCACAGCGACAACATCGACAAGCACATGATCCGATACGCACGCGAGCTAGCAGACTTGGAGGTGGAGGCGATCTAGCTGTACGCGTGGGGCCTGATGGTGCTGTGCATGACGTATCGTGCCCTGTGCGACACGTCCCATCGGGTTTGGGACAGCTCTATCGTCTCTGAATGCTCGTTGCTTCTTCAGCTGTGGTCCTTCAAGCGTTTCCAGATCGAATGACCACAGCTGGACCTAGGAACCTACACCGCCGCCATGTACACCGACGATGACGACGTGGACCGGCTGACCATGGATATGGTGTGGTGTTGCCGACGGGTAAGTATTATGAACATTTATTCATTTTCGTAATGTAATTCTATTTCTTGTGCTAAATTTACGTTGTTCTATTCCACATGTCACCTTCACTCCGATCACTACGCACGCATCCTACCTAGACTACGTTACGATGTTCAATCAGTTGATAGATGACCGTGTCATCTGGACCCGTACACTCTTGACTGGGTGTACACGTGCGCACCCCAAAGCCTGTCGAGTCTGTGCACGCGGGACAATGCATACTGGTACACGCAGAGGAGATTGGTGCACAATGTCTTTGTGGAGGAGTACCACGTGCACTAGGTGATGTGCCAGTTCAATATGGAACTGGAGGTCCCAGTCCCTTGGGGGCAGCGGTTGGCGCCGAACGTCCAAGGATAAGTTCACGTTTTATTTCTGTCGTACCATTTGCCTTACATACCTACGAAATAATTGTTTTGTCTTCCACAGGTACACTAGGAAGGGAGTAACTACTATGACTTCCTGGGTGGGCATGATGCTCCCTTGGGTTCAGGGCTGGCTCCACGCCTTGGAGGACATCGTCCAGGAGGATGCTCCTTACGACCCCGAGACGTACGAGGAGTACATCGAGTGGTACTCCAGTCGGACGAGGGTTCGCTGCATCAAGGTCGTGGACTACCCACCACGGCACAAGGCCGCGACATCCGACACGTACCCCACCCAGTCGGACTCCACATTCCATCGTGTGGTACATATTGAACAATTCGTACATCTTATTTGCTTCGCAAGTTTTCGGTTTCTAACTTGTTAACTATGTGTACTAGTCGATCTACAATGGGAGATGCACGAGTTGACGACCTCTGTGCATCGTATGACACTCGGGGAGTGCTTTAGCATGACGACGTAGGAAATTAGGGATGTCATGGACCTGTTCGTCGAGAAGACGAGACGAGGCATCCAACTGGCGTCTTGCCGTAGGCCGAGGGAGGTGGTGCACCCACCTGTGCATGGACAGGGGGTGAGCCACGGTGTGTCACGCCCCACGGCTCCTCGCCTGGACATGGCAGGTGGGTCCTCGTGGCACCATGCTGGGAGTACCCCGGTGCAGTTCGCAAGTCAGCATGAAACACTCACGTCTGGTTGTTTATTTCAAACTCCACTGGTTACTAACAATAATTTTCTCTGACAGGTCCTGAGTTCCACCCATACATGGGGATGGAGTACGCAGAGTGGCCCTCTACCTTCGTGCAACGAGGTATGTCTATCCTTTTTGCATGCACACCATACTATTTCATCATGTTCTCCATGTTTACATGCATACCGTATTGTTTCATCTAGCGTGCACAGCGCGGGCTCAGCCCGATGAGGTTTGGGTGCGCACGGCGTAGGTTAGGGACGGACTCGGCAGACGACAAAGGTATAAGCGACGTCTTGAATGGTCGTACGAGGGCAGCCAGTGCGACACGACACAGGTGCCTCCTCGAGACAAAGCAAGCTGAGATAAACAGAAATGAAAGAAATAAAGAAGAAAGAGGAAAAGGAAAAGGAAAAGGAAAAAGAAGAAAATGGGGAAAAAGAACTGGCCGCAGAAAAAGAGTTGGGCTCGACCTGAAGATAATTCACGAAAAAAATTCAAATTACGAAATTTGAATTTGGATTTGGAAACGAGATTTGAATTGAGAATTAGAATTTGGATTTGAATTATGGACTAGGATTTAAATAATTGCAGAAACTCCAAAAGAAATCTAACACTTTTTTAAAAAGTAATTTAAATTAAATTTTTCAACAAGGAAAGAAATTTTGGGAAAACAAAAAAGAAATAAATTAAATTGAACTCAAATAAATAGCAAAAGAACTTGGGAAAAACTAAGAAAATATAGAAAATCAAATAAAGCAGTTTTGAATTTAATTGAAGTTTGATTTCTTCATATTAAATTGATTTAATTTTTGAAATTTTAAATTAAGCTTTAAACAACTATATAAAATTCAAATGATTCCTTTTATTTTGAAAGTTTCAAAAAGACCCGAAAATTAGGATGTTACAAACCTACCCCCCCCCTAAACAGAATCTCGATCGTCGAGATTCAGGCTGGCTAGAGAATAGGTTTGGGAACTTAGACTTTGCTCACTCTTCCAACCCACTTTCTCTTTTGAGCGAGATAAAACTACAACAGACGCTAAACTGGCTAGGGACTTACCTGGTGTGATTCCCTGAGCTGATTGGGCTTGCTCCACGTTGTCATGATTCACTCATCCTCTTGCAGAAGGATGTGGAGTCCTGGTGGCTTGACCTAAAGTCTGAGGTGTTCTTCGTGTTGCTCTTGGTGTAGGGGTTCTGGCTAGTGTAGCTCCCAAGTTGAATGGAATCGGCGTCGGGGCTTGCTTTCATGGGTCACTATGAGCATAATGACTTATCTCGTGGCAGTTGTAACATGCGACTCCTGGAGCTGGATTGTTTCTTCTCTGAGGCTGGTTGTTGTTGCTGTTGAAGTTGCAGAATCTCGAAACAATTGGGCGAGGTGTCAGTGCAGGGGTCCCGAATGCAGCAACAGGGGTGAAGCCGACAGGATGCTGCACATTCATTCTGAGTATCTACGGATGATTTTGATGAGACCCATACTGCATCATCTTTCTCTTGCGAGATTCTTCTAGCTCACGACGAGACTCCTCTATGAGCACAACCATATCAACCATATGTTGGAAATCCACATAATCGTTGCCAATAACTTGTACTTTTAAGCTGGGGTTGAGTCCACACTTGAAACGCTTCTATCATGCATTATTTGTTCTAACATCCTCTAGAGCATAATGAGAAAGTTGAGTGAACTTGTTGATGTATTCACTCACAGACATGCTTCCTTGTTGTAAATTACAGAACTCATTTTTCTTCATCTCTACTATGCCATTTAGGACATGAGAGCGGCAGTAATTTGCTGAAAACTCGGCCTAGGTAATAGCTTGTGGATTCTTATAGGCTACACTATAGTTTTCCCACCATTCTACTGTTGTGCCCTCCAGCTGATATGTAGCATAAAGAACTTTTTCACGATCATTACACTGAGCAATGGTGAGTTTATTCTCAATGGAGCGTAGCCAATCATTGGTGTCCAGGGGTTCGGAGGAGTTGGAGAATGTAGGTGGACGTGTTCTCATGAACTCCACCAACTTTGATGGATGATCTGGTGGTGGTATGGCAGCTGTTTGGTTGTTCTGATTCAACATGTTGACTAGAGCAGTAGCTGTTTGGTTTTGTTGATTCATCATTTGGTTCATATTCTGTAACATAGCATTCATTAGTTGGGTCTAAGCTGCCATAAACTATCCCAAGTTCTGGTCTGCTATTGCGGTTGATGGGGGTGGTGCATTGGGATTAGCACTGGCATTGGGATCCACTAGTCTGATGTGACTTGCTAAGTTGCGTGTTTGAACCATTTGCAATAAGTCTTCATAGGTTTAAAGATGAGAGGAAAAAAAGATGATAGGTGAGAGGGAAAAGCATGATAGACGAGAAAGAACAAGAGAGAAGACAGAAAAAACTGGGAAAGTCGGTTAAACCCAAAGAACAAATAGCCAGAAAGCTATTAAGAGGCACTAAAATGCGACACTCAAGCAAAAGATCGTATTACACGGACTAAACGATACTAAAACTGAGAAGGAAAACGCTGGTAAGGCACTACTAATCTAACTTATATGGATGGTCGACTTGAAACACTCGGTAGATCTTCAAGCTTCCAGGCCATCCATTGCTTTGATCACAAGAAGCTCAAGTCAACAATAGAGATTTCTAAGGTGGGGAGGTCAATTTAAATTTGAAAACGAAGTTTCAGAAAAGACAAGATGTAAGAACCTAAGAATGATATGAGAAGAGACTATAATAGACGAGAAAAGAATAGAATAAGACAAGAGAAGAATAACTATTCACGTCAATTGGTTGGTTTGATTTAGAAAATATCTTTTGAATTTTTTGTCGAAAACGATCATGTTAACTATGTGCGTCCTACAGTCGATATGGCTCTGATACCATCTCTGTCGGGACCTGAACATGCAAATCCGGACCCTTTGAGTATTCTGAACTAGTCCCATGATCAGTAGCTAGATCACATAGTGACAACATCGATGAAAATCATATCCATACAATGAAATAGCTAAGAAATAAGCAAATTATTATTAAATAATAGAAGCGGACCTTATGGTCAAAGTTTACATAATTTGCCACGCAGGGCTTAAAAGACAAACAGAATTCTTGCAGCAAAAATAAGATAACTTTGTGGTGGCCATCCGACATGCCCATAGACAATCGAGTCGGGAGCGCATCCTAGTTCGCATAGTCTTCAAAGTACTCCTCGTAGAACTCTGGATTTTCATATTCTTCCTCAACAACTGATCAACAAGGCATAAAGCCGTGAGTACATAAAGTACTCAGCAAGTCGTAGGGAATAGTATGCAATTAATATTAATGCAAGGCTTGAACAAAGGAATAGCTGTATGGTTATTTTGCAGAAAGCAATATTAACAGCAAATACAGTAAATAGGTTGTAAAGCATAGTTGGAAAGATTATATAATAAAGTAAACAATTGTTTTGAAACAACCAGTAAACTACATGTTCACTTCCTAACCATCAACCAGTGAACTGCCCATCTATATCACCATCCAAACAGTTTACGAAATCTCTATACCTTGTGTGAAATCCCTAGACATTGTCCATAACCGGGGGCATGGTTGTTCAAACAGTTTTAACACTCTATAGAGATTGTACAGCTTTATCCACAAGAGATAATTAGTTTATAATGTCTGTCTAATACACTTCCATAGGTGTGAGACTAAATGATCATCACAAAGCCTTTACAAAGCGCTGTCTTAACTATTTTTGTCCGCTAAGGGTTCACCACCGAATGGACCTCACACTCATTGAGAGTCCCCTCTTGCGTCATTGTGAATGTCTATCCCATAGTTCACGCTTCCAAAAACAAAACCAAAATCAAGAAATTGCCAATTAATTAGTTAGGTCCATCCTATACTGGACGTGGTTGTACGATAATGCTCATATCAATAGCGCACAAGATTAAATCCTTAGTGATTACTCAAGCAAGACAACCTCATCCAAAATATGCAACCCGCACCCCCTTTACTGCACGATCATTCGCCTGAGTATGAAAACATTTTTTTTCAACCAGGCCCAATGGCATCCCCTGTCATGGCACAACAATTTTTACAACAGTGGCCCCGCACCGCAATTCCATATCTCATTAAGTAAAGTTATCAAGATTAACATTGTGTATAGGAACCCATCATACAACTAAGTATGACTCAGCATACTACGCCACCCATGTTGGTATTACAATTATGTCCAACTAATAACAACCCAACCTATGGTGTCAAAGGATACACGACATTCACAATATTTAAGGCGGCATAATGTCAATTAGGTAATTATCTAATCCTGAAAAACAATTGATATTAAATTAGCATGCATGTTGATATAAAATAATATATTTTTGTAAAAATAGGTACAACATGATCAAAGGTCTACGACTTGCCTTTGTCGAACATTAAAGTTGCTCCTGCAGACTGGTCCAAGAAGGCTTCAGAAACGCCGAATTCTATACACACAAAATGAGAAAAATAAATTACAATAAATACAAATAAAATCCAAAAAATATCAAATAGGTACTTAAAGAAATATTAAGAATTTAGATGAATTTAGGAACAATAATTGATGGAATCGAAGTTCGTATGAATCAGAACGAACACCTGAAAGTTTGCTGGAAGGAAATTGCTGAAAATTGGTAAGGAGGGAATTTTTTTTTCAGAATTAAAGGATTAAATCAACTAGGTGACAAATGGGGTCCACTTGCTAGTGAGAGGAGGAGATAAAGACAGAAGGAGGATGACAGGTGGGGGGCCATCTGTCAATGAGAAAGATAGAAGAATAGAGGGGAAGGAAAAATAGAGGAGGGGAGGCGGCGCTCGGGCGCATAGCCACCGCCAGTGAGAGGTAGGGCGAAAGCGGATGGGTATGGCCAAAACGGGACCTTGGGTCCTCGGGGATGCGAGGGGACGTGGTGGTATAATATGGCGCGCAGTGGCAGCGTCTTGCCAGCACCACGGGTGGGCGACAGGCGGCGCGCCTGAGCTAGGCGGCGGCATGGGGAAGTGGCCGGGCTGGTTGGGGTGGCTCAGGTGTGGCCGAGGAGGCGAGGCAACGACGACGGCACTCCACGACGGTGTAGCATCTGAAAATAAGAGGGGGGAAATGGAGGAGGAAGCTTGGAAACGCGATATGACGCGCATAGCTTGGCTCAGGGCTCACTGGAGGGGGAGATTGGGGTGAAGGCTGCCAGACTTGAGGAAGAAGGCGGCAGGCGTTCCTGCCGAATGGAGTCGAGGTAGATGATGGTGCTTGGGGCAAAATGAAGAGGGGACAAGGGGGTTTCTGTTGCTCACTTTACAGGGCGAAGACGGCGAACGGAGCAGACACGGGCGGTGCAGATGTCGCGGCGGTTGGTTCGGCATTGAGTGGGGCGACAGGAAACAGCAGTGCATTAAGGCGTGGTGATGAGGGGCATTGATGGTGGTGGTGATGACGGGGGCGGTTTCCAACCGGGGCGTGACGAAGCTGGTGTGATGTTCACGGTGTGGGCGGTATGCCGCTCTGCCAGCGCCTAACATGGACTCGACCTAATGGGGTTCAAAGCAGCAAGACAGTAAAGGACGGGCATGGCACGGCCAAGAATCTGACGATGTGGATAAAGATCGGGCCGAGGGCAGTGCGGCAAAGACGTCCTAGGTGCCATCTCGGGATAGAGCAAGCCAAGACAGAGGGAAAGGAAAGAAAGAAAGAAAGAAGAAAGAAGAAAAGGGGAAAAAAGGACAAAGAAGTGGCCTGGAGAAAAAGAGTTGGGCTCAACCCGAAGATAATTCACGGAAAAATTCAAATTACCAATTTTGGATTTGGAAACGTGATTTGAATTGAGAATTGGAATTTGAATTTGAATTTGAATTACAAACTAGGATTTAAATAATTGCAGAAACTCCAAAAGAAATCCAACACTTTTAAAATAATTAATTTAAATTAAATTTTTCAACAAGGAAAGAAATTTTGGGGAAACAAAAAAGAAATAAAATAAATTGAACTCAAAGAAATAGCAAAAGAACTTGGAAAAAACCAAGAAAATCCAAAAAAATCTAATAAATTAGTTTTGAATTTAATTGAGGTTTGATTTACTCATATTAAATTGATTTAATTATTGAAATTTCAAATTAAGGTTTAAACAACTCAATAAAATTCAACTAATTCCTTTTATTTTGAAATTTTCAAAAAGACCCCAAAATTGGGATGTTACATCACACCACACACTGCCACTTTTGCAGACCGAGTTGATAACACACCTTGATGCTACCTTTTCACACCGAAATGACCACACTCCGCCACGCGCCCTTTTTAGACCGAAAAGACCCTACCCGGTCTGGCCACACACTACCACTTTTGCAGGCCGAGATTATATAGCACACTTCGATGCTACCTTTCCACACTGAAAAGACCACACTCTGTCACGCCCCTTTTCATACCTTAAAGGCTGCACCATGTCATGCCACACGCTGCCACTTTTGCAGACCGAGTTGGCCACACTCTGTCACGCCACCTTTTCAGACCGAAAAGAACACACCATGACACACCACAAACTACCACTTTTGCAAACCGATATGACAACACACTACAATGCTACCTTTGCAGACCAAAAAGACCACACTCCGCCATGCTACCTCAGACCAAAAAGACTCATTATAAAAGGAAGGAGAAGAGAACTAGAGGAGAAGAGAGCTAGAGGAGAACACTACACTACCACACCCAACACTTCACCAAAGTTTGGTTCACAAAATTGAGAGGAAGGAGATGTCGGACTCGTCGGCAAACTTCTACGCGAAGATGATGCAGAAGCGCAAGTGGCTTGCCAAGAGGGCTAAACTCTACCCGGATTGTTTTATGAAGGATGCGCCGGTACAACCGGAGTTCCTACAACCGCAGTGTGTGTGCGAAGAGCCAACTAAGATCATCTAGTCCACACACCCGGCACCGGCCGCCTGGGCGTACTACACGTGCGGGAACATCCTCGTAAGCGAATCTTGCACACACATAGATTTTTCATATCTTACGTTCCATTCCAGAAATCCCTAACTACAACCACATAATGGCAGCCGAAGATGCGATGCAACTTCTTCCAATGGATCGTCTGCCTGGACATGTATGATAAGGCGTTCATCAAACAAAAGTACATGTTGAACTATGCGATGCAAGCCGAGAACTTCAAACGCAAGAAACCTTACGGACTCGACTCTACTGAAATGGCACTCTGCAGGATCACTAGAAAGCAGGGTGGTGGTGGAGGACCTTCGAATAGGAAACTGAGTACGACCAGGCCGAGCGCACGGCGCACAAGGGGAAAGCTCCTACTAGTAAGACTAGCGGCCGTCCTAGCACTCCCCGTCGACTAGGCGCAGTCCAGATCGAAGAGGTAAGTTATGTTCAATTTATATCCTGATTATTAATTTGGCCCTACGCTGTGCTATCATAACATCATTCAATCGTCCAGCCCGTCTTGTAGAACATAGCTGACTTCGATACTGGCCACCGCCGCGGGCTGTCCAGAGACAAGGGGAAGGGACCGATGGGCTGCCATAACTGATCGAGTTCGTTCCAATAAACCTTTTTTCGGATTCCAAAAAGGCGCACTTGTATCGTAGGTGTATTTCGGTTTGTTGATTTGTGCATGTTGGTGTTTCAAATGTACGTAACCAAACCCCGCGTGGCATGTAATTCACAATTAAATTATGAAGTCTTTCAAATTTAAATATCTTTTCCCAAATATTTAGACTACTAAATATTACGTAATCCCCCCCCCCCAGGAATTGGTTCCACAAACAATACAATCGGGATAATAACGCGCATGGCAACCCTAAACCCAATTTGTTTTTTTCATTTTGCTCGGAAGGGGGCTATTTGTGTTATTGCGCCACCGAACTCGCGTTCTAATTTGCGCCACCAATCTCGCATTCTCTACTTCACATTTCGTTATCTGCTCCTATTTCAGATTTCGAACTACGTGGGCACTTGGTATTACCAAAAACTTCGTGAAATATACTAAATCTTTAGGCTGAATTCTCTACACATAAATTAAAAATAAATAAATATAGGGTTATTTTGTCATTCCAATTGGCGACATGACTATGTCGTCAATTGAACTGGCGACATGGTCCTGTCACCAATTGGAATGACGAAGTTGTCCCGTTACTAGTTCAATTGGCGACATGAACCTCTTTGCACTGTTCTACTTGGCGACAAAGATACTGTCGTCAATAGGAATGGTGACAGAAAAATTTCGCTATTCCAAATGACGATAGTGACCTATTTTTGTAATTTTTTGATTATTTTTTGTAATTATCTTTTAAATTAATATTATTTAAAAAAATCTTTTGAAACATTGGGTCAAAGCTAACATAAGATGCATATCCTTCCCCCATTAAAAGCAGACATCAAAGATGGAGAAATATGGGGCCATTTTGCCATGTGCCTTCGTTTTCCTGATAGGAGGATTTTCTTTTTTCTTGCCTACCTATTGCTCTAACTGTCCACCAAACTATCACAGAAAAAAACTAGAATTATTATATCACAGAAAATAGACTATTCAGAAAAGAATTTTACTTGCTTTTCTTAAGAACTGGAGTAGAATAACCCAGAATAGTACATACATCGAACACTTTCCCAAACTTGGTAAAGAAAAGAGAGGCATATGTTCTTGTACATATTTAATCATCAAGGTCAAGGATGACATGACATGATTATTTTATCTTAATTAGTCTCATTATTGCACCGTTTCTACACTGCCCTGGCTGGTATCTTAAACCTATCATGTAGTCAAAATGATGATATGATATCATAATTAATGAAGAGAGAGGGTACTCTAGTATCTAATCTGGATACTGGTTCGGTCTCAAAATCCAACGCATAAAATTTATTGTGATCGATCCCGTGCGATGTGTTAACAAATATGTATTGCTTTAGTACATGCCACAAATAGACCACAGTGCTCAAATACTAGTAAAGATCATGCATGTAATTAAATGAAACAGCTTAAGATACTGCATCATAAAAAACCATGCATTAAGAAGATAGTATCCTAATATTTCTTGTACACTAAAGAAACTACACTAAAATACTGTTATTTAGGAACAGCCTAATTAACCTTTCATGCATCTGTGGCACAAAGGAAGCTCGAATTTCTGGCAAAATGACACAATACAACCATAATTTTGAGACCGTACAGGAAAAGAAGATACGTACTACAATTGTAAGAGCCACGTGTTCTTGAAGCACAACCACATACTGACATGGACACATGGTAGTAGCACGTACTCCTGTAGACACGGCGATTACTTCGTCCGGTCCCTGCCAAGAGTACACGTCTTCGAATTGTAATAGGAAAAGTGGTATCAGTTAGTACATTTGCAAAAATAACAACGTGATAGGCTATATTCCGTGATCTCTATACGTGGTAGGTGATCTGTTATACTCCTAGTCCACAGTAGAAACGTGTCTGCTAGTAGTGCCTACGTACGCATGCTCACGCACAAGGATCGCGAAATGCTGCCTACCGCGCATAGGGATTGCAAAAGGTGCCTTCATCTTTACAGATAATATCTCCAATAGATAGTCTCTAACACACTCTTCAACATTTATATTTAATAATTTTCCTTTGAAACGGGCTTACATGTCAACTAAAGTAGATTAATGTATCATGACTTGTTTCGCGTGCACGACCGTCTCTTCAAGAAGAGATGACCTGTGCTCTCTCTCCTCCCCCTCTTTGCTCCATGTAGGATTTTGTTGACGTGGCATAGCTAAAAGACGACAATAAATACACTATTGGAGATGCCCTCAGCGGGCTAGGAACGCGGTAGGGAACACGTATCGCTTGTCTAACCTATCGCAGTGTTATTTTTGTCATTTCGATCATGAGGCTATATTTGCTATTTCGCTCACAGACTACATTTGCTATTACATTTGCTATTTTGATCGCAGGCTACATTTGCTATTTTATTTAAAAAAAAAGGCTACACGAGGGGAAAAAACCATTGCCAAACGGACATCGTAATGCGTGTAATTTGGCTCTTATCACGGCGCTAATGATTCACACGGAATCTTCTTTAAAACCTTGATGAAAGAACGTAGAAAAGTTGAACCGTACTTAGTCTACTTGACACCTCATCGATAGAGGACAAACATGAAAATTATTGAAGGCCATGTTACACGGTTCCAACTAACCAAAACGGCCATACCGACTACCATTTAAAACAACATTGTTAATTAAAAAAATGCAGCAAGAAGACAAATAAACGATGAAGAAATATTTTGTGCGTTTCTGCTGTTCGTTCATTCAGTACAGCCGATTTGTTTATGTATCATTTCCATTTTAATTTCAACGTTGACAAAAGCAAATATATAAAAAAAACAGAAAATTGGGGAAATTGAATTTAAATGTTTGATTGTTGTGGCTTGGTCATGCTTCTTTGTCCACTAATAAAACTATTAATTGCCTTTGTTTATAAGAAAACATTATTTGCTTTTGTCAAAGAAAAAAGATTGCAAACTCTGAAAAAGATAAACATAGCAATCCCATTTGATTCTTTTATCTTGAAAAATGAAAAAGGTCCAAAAGTGAGACGTGTGGAGCACAAATATTACTAGTTGGATGCGTGCATAGGGATGTATGCATGAGATCCAGATCCTCTGCTGTAATGCAGAGAATCACGGTGTGAACAATGTTCCGTGAGCATGTAAGCAGTACTCGGCAGTGATACTGTAGCAACTGTAGAATATTTACTGTAACAAGAAAAACAATGTGGCCACTGATCTGGACCTTTGTGTTTTGATCGGATAATGGAGATCTCGTGCTATTGCACAACACGGTAGATGCTCTACGTTGATACTTCACTGCAAAGATCCATTTTCGCATGTGCCAAATGAACGGGTCGATGAAAATACTGATTTTGTTCGGTCAATAAAGAAAAATATTGTTTTTCTCGCAAAGAATTTACTATAGAAAAAAATCACAAGCTACCGTCGGTCGTTCGCCTCTTGGGAGTTGGGAATAGACATGACACAATCCTCGAGGCTGTGGGAAATGGTGCAAATTGTTAGCCTAACCAATGCATGCAAGGCATGCATATTCGTCCGACGTGAATGCCTCCTGTCCTGGCGCCAAACAAGGCATGAACATATAAGGCATGAACGAGCGTGAATGCCTCTGTCCTGGCACCATACAAGGCATGAATGAGCCCGTGAATGTCTCCTGTCCTGCGCATGAGCTTGCTCTTGATGTATACGCTGATTGCTCTTGTAATTGATACATATACTGATGGCAAGCAATACAAAGTTTTTAAGCGCGTGAATTCCTTCTGCCTTCATGGTATCAGATTAGTTCCTTTCCTGCAACCTTCTCACCCACCTATCTCTCTTTCGGCCATGATAAACACAAACGACGCTGCCACGACGGAGCAAGCCGCCAAGGCCACCCTCTGGGCACAAGCCATCGCCATCGCAAGCATCAAAACCCTGGTCCCCATCAACCTCGACCTCCAAGCCGACAACTGCATCCAATGGCGTGGCTTGTTCGAGGCCGCCCTCTACAAATATGCGCTTGACAACCACATCTAGGAGTCAACCACGTCTGAACCCGACGCCTAGTGGAAGCGTCTCGATGCCCTCATCCGCTCCTGGCTCTACAACGCAATCTCCGCTGACCTCCTGGCCATGGTGATGGACCTCTCGGCCATCGCCCACGCAGTCTGGACGACTATCCAGGGCATCTACCGCGACAACGCCAACACCCGCACCATCTACCTTGAGCAGGAGTTCTATGGCCTCATACAGGGCGCGATGTCTGTCAGCGACTACTGTCGCAAGTAGAAGTTCCTCGCCGATGAACTCACTGCGGTGGGCACCACGATCCTTGACAAGGGTCTTGTCCTCAACACTTTACGCTGGCTGAATCGACGCTATGCCCACATGTGCACGCTCATCTCCATGCGACACCCGTTGCCCTCATTCAATGAGACGCGATCCGCTCTCATGCTCGAGGAACTCACCGCAGGAGGAGGGTCCAAGTCGCAACACTCGGCCTTCGTGCTAACAATCCCGTTGGTGGCAGCGGGAACTCCAAGGGCTCCTCCAACGCCAACAACTCCACCATGCATGGTTCCGGTGGGAACTATTCTTGTGGCGGAGCTACGTACGGTAACAGCAACCCCTCCAACCGTAGCACCAACTACGGCGGGACCAACAACCTTCATCGCAACTGTGGCAACAACGGCGGCAATAACGATAGTGGCACTACCAGTGGTAGCAAGGGCGCCGCACCCTGGCCCTCTCTTCAGAATCTATAGGTAGGCTCCATCCAGATGTGGCCTGGCCTGTGGAACATGGCACCGCGACCCAATGGGGCGGGTGTTCTTAGGCCTCACCTGGGAGGCACGCCATATGCCCTCCATGCCTCCGTCCCAGCGCCACAGCCCCAGCACACCACATAGCCGTGGCACAGTCCTCCCTGGGCAGGTACGGCCTGGCAACCGCCCTTCCCCAGCGCCAACTTCTTTGCGCCGTCATACTCCTTCGACCAGAATCAGCTAATGGGCGCCTTCAACACCATGACGTTGTCCCCGCCTCCCGCATCTGAGTGGTATATGGACTCGGGTGCCTCCGCTCACATGACATCGGACCAGGGTACTCTTTCCCACACCTTTTCTTCCACTTCCGCTGCACCACACCATGTCATTGTCGGCAATGGCTCCATGCTCCCCATTGCCCACACCGGTTACACCTCCTTCTCCGCACCTACGCATTCTTTTCACCTTAACAATGTCCTCGTCACACCCAACTTAATCAAAAATCTTATTTCTATACGTCAATTCACCCTTGATAATCATTGCTCTATTGAATTTGATCCATGTGGTCTCTCTGTAAAGGATCTTCGCACCAAGAATGTGATCATCAGGTGCAATAGCAGCGGCGATCTCTACCCGTTCCGGTGGCCACCCACCGCAGGCATGCCCTCTTCGCTATGATGCCATCTTCAACCTTGTGGCATCAACGCCTAGGACATCTCAATAGCCAAGCTTTGTCGCACCTAGCATGTGCCTTTTCTATTCCATGTCATAAAAACTCGTCTTGTGAGACTCTTTGCCATGCTTGTCAACTTGGCAAACATGTGCGTCTACCCTTTGTTCCATCGTCCTCGCGTGCTAATAAAGTTTTCGAGTTGCTTCACAGTGATCTTTGGACATCTCCTCTCCCTAGCGTCTCTAGTTACAAATATTACCTCATCGTTCTTGATGACTACAACCATTACTTGTGGACATTCCCCCTCTATCTCAAGTCCGATGTTTTCACGACCCTCACAAACTTCTTTTCCTATGTCTTCACCCAGTTCGGCACCACTGTCAAATCCCTCCAGTGCGACAATGGAGGTGAATTCTGTTGGAAATATGCCCTAGAGGCAATCATAGAGATGATTATATTTCATTATGTTCATAATATTGGATAACATGTTATCTTGTTCATAGAATAATATTGTTAATATTTATTATCAAGTATGTGACTTGATTATGAAACTCTATATTTCTGCGATGATTATTCTTAAACGTTCCCTGGTCGGAAACATATGAGGACACATATGAATAGACTAGCATATGTATTGGTTGATGACTATGTTTCACGGGTTATGGATATGGAGATATCAAACCAATAATATGGACACATGTTAGAGAACATGATGTTGGATTAGACCCACCTTGATATACTATTGAGATTGTTATGATTCTATGTGTCGTTAGTTGGTCTCAAGCAATGATGATGTATAATCCTTAGACCTGAGATCAGCATGGTTTTCTACATGTGTAATAGCACTCTTAGGGGTTGTCAAACGCTACAATGGCTGGTAGTTATAAAGGTAACTTTCGGGTATGCTATGAAACATGCGGAGGAATATGGCTGGTCGGATATGGGATTTGCCCCTCCTAACATAACAGGAGAGATGTCTCTGGGCCCCTCGTTGTGGTCAGATAAAGAAAGTGCATGGCTATGCCACGATGGTCAAGTGTTCGACCATGTAAAGTTATCGACACTCGTCGAGAAAGTATTGAGCAGTCCATGGATGACATAACATCTAACACGGTTCAATCGGACATCGTGAGGCAAAGGGAGTATACGAGTAGGTCGCTTAGTTCGATCGATTCACGGACTAGTCGTATGGAGATATGAACTGGTCGTAGATTGGTCGAACGTAATCACAAAGTGGTCGTAACACGGTCGTGAGGAGTTCTGAATCGGTCATGACCAAATCTGAATGATCGATAGAGATAAGACACAGTCGTAAGTGATGAGGACTTGGTCGTAGATCATATTGCATCAAGGTTCGTCCGATATAATTTATGTATATTCGGGAATCGCTATGTTTTGCTAGGAGCCGCTACGACACGTGATCGGAAAGGGTTTCTGAGTCACAACCGATTACGCATGAACCTACAGGGTCACACACTTAATGGGTTGGAACAAACCAGCATGGATACGATTCATCAAATGTGTTCGAATAGGATCCGTCACGAGCACTATGTAAGGAGATGCATGAGGCTGTTTGGGATGTAAGTTTTTACACCACTGAAACCCTAGCCGTCATCTTCCTGAGAGCTTTACCGTGCAACTTGGTGCTAGTACACCGACGTACGGTTGTTCCTTCCACGGGCGATGTGGATCTGGTAGAGCGCTCTGCGGTCATTGCGCTTGAGGACGATCCGCGATCTTCACAAGGAACTGCAAAGGTTGCTAGAGGAGACGATCGACTCGCGAGGACGCTGGACGATGGACTACGACCACTACATCGACGCACTCTACGTTGGACCAGGCTGCTCCAACCCTTCTTCCGCTGCTCTACATGTCTGGTGGTAACGATCTGTGATCATCTACTTGCTTGGTTTCTTGGTTTGCATGGTAGAAATTTTTGTTTGTAGCTATCGTAGCCTACCCGTGACCTAACAAATTCGACAACACCACCACCCACCTCCATTTTCTTAGCACCGGCATTATCCTGCGGATGTCTTGTCCTCATACCTCTCAGCAGAACAGCAAGGCTGAGTGTGTGATTCGCTCCACTAACAATGTGGTGCGCTCTCTTCTCTTCCAAGCTGAAAGCATCTAGACCCCTAAAAATTATTTTGGTAATTAATGATAATATGTGAATATGGGATTAACTTGTTTATTGAGTATTTACAATGTTAAGTCCCATTGGTAAGTTTGATGACATAAAGATGCATGCTGAAGGACTACATGAAGATCAAGATGACTCAAGATCAAGGTACAAGTAGTCTAGGATCCTTTTGTATTTTACCGGTCTTAGGAGATTTGGTTGGAAGACCGGATTATAGGTTAAATGCCGTACTATTAAGAGGGATCATGACTAGTAGCTTGATAGTATATTCTTGTGCCTTATGGATCAATTTAGGATCATGCATGCATTTGGATTTGATTTTGGATTTGAATCGGAAAGTTTTCTGAAAATTGACAGCACAAGTGGTAGTACTAGAGGTTTAATGGCGGAACTACCGCTGAGCGGTATGAACGCATATTAGTTGGTGGTACTACTGTGGGCTGATCGGACCGTCCGAACATAACCTGGATCTAACGGTTTAAAAGGTGGTCCAAACGGCCCAATGAATCTGGGCCGTCCACGTGGCCAGTTCATTTCAGTGCGCTGTCTAAATCTTTTGTGTTGCGGTAGTACCGCAAGTTAAAGCGAAATCTTGGCTCATGATAATTCCTTTTGTTTAAAGGTGGTACATAAAACCGGTGAGACACGTTTTTGGACTTGGTACATTTTCGATGTACGTAATATCTGGCGTTTTAAGCGAACTACCATTGGCGGTAGTACCACATTTTACTTGGCGGTATCTGGTGAATGCATTCGGACCGTCCTTGATCGTATGGTTAAAGGTGGTCGAACGGCCCAATTGATCTGGCCGTCCATGTGTCTAGTTTGAATTTGCTAAGTTCTCTGGTAAGCTCTTGTGTAGCGATAGTACCAAAATATTGGCGGAACTACCGTTCCTCGGTTGTTCGATTGTTTTGTGGCGGTATAAAAACTACAGAGAAGCTCCATTTTGGCTAGATTTGCAAAACCTTGAGAACGGTAGTACCGGTGTTGTTTGAACGGTACTACCGCACTACAGTTATTCCGATTTTAATGGAGCGGTATATGTTTTCTAGAGAAGTGTGTTTTTCAGCTGAGATTGAATTTACTTGGAATGGCAGTACCGAGCTTATGAGCGGTACGATCGGCGTGAGCGGTAGTACCGCATGATAGTTGGCGGTAGTACCGCGCCACGATTTCAACGGCTATGTCAGAGCGTTTTAATACCTCTATTATAACCGTTATAGAGCTCTGACAAGGGTGCGGTAATACCGGCCCTTAGCTGGCTGTAGTACCGCAATTCACTGAAATTTGGGGATTTTTGTCCCAACGGCTAATATTTGTTGGTGGGGGTATAAATACCCCCTCACCTGCTCAAGGACGTGTAGCTAGTGTTCATTTAACATCCTTAGAGCCTTGAGAGCCTTGAGCATTCACTCAACACTCAAAATTCCTCTTGTGCATTCATTGCGAGGTGGTTGAGTTCTTTCAAGTGCATTTACTCATTCTAGATTGATCCTATTGCACTTGAGCGCCGTCAAGCGAAGGCCATTGATTTGTTACTCTTGGAGTTTTGCCAAACTCCTAGACGGCCTTGGCGGTGGAGCACGGTGATCTCTTTAAGAAGATTGTGAAGAGGCCCGGTGCAAGTTTGTGAGTGACTTGGAGTTCGCCATCTCCGGGGCAGAGGAAGAACTACCATAGTGATAGATGGAGGATTAATTCGCGGAGCTGGCTTGATTCGTTCAAGCTTCCTCAACATGGACTAGTGAAGACCGGCAAGTCTTCGATACCACGGGAAAAAGTCCTTTGTCGTTGTGGTTATTTCTTGTCTTTACTTTTTCCGCATTTACAATTCTAGCTTTTATCTTGTGTTGTTTACTTAGATAGAATTGTATCTTGTTAGACAGAATTCTTAATTGGCCAAATTTGTTAAATTGTCAAAAAGTTTAAAAACCTCCTATTCACCTCCCTCTAGTTGGTTATCCTTGATCCTACACAAGCAAGCATGCCCCCATCTACTGGGTAGAGGCCCTTCATGCCGCCACCTATCTCCTCAATCTCCATCCCACTAAAACTCTCAACTTCAAGACACCTCATGAGGTTCTTTTTAGCATTCCTCCCTCGTTCGAGCATCTTCGTGTCTTTGGGTGTCACTGCTATCCAAACCTCTCCGCTACAGGCTACAGCACCCCACAAACTTGCTCCACGATCTGCCTTGTGTGTGTTCCTCGGCTATCCCTCCCACCACAAAGGGTACCGCTGTCTTGATCTCGCCACCAATCGCATCATCATCTCTCGCCATGTCGTGTTCGATGAAAATTCTTTCCCCTTCGTTGAACACTCGACACCTTCCTCCACCGATCTCTCCTTTCTTGATGAGATCATCACCCATACTCCTACGTTACCTCCCCTGTCAATCCAACGCCCAGCTTCCGCGCCTGCCTGCTGATGCCCCCACGCCCGCATCCCTAGCCATACCCGCACCCCCTGCGCCCGTTGCACCCGCGCCTACTGCTGCTCCCGCGCCGTTCAACGACTATCCGATGGTCACTCACGGCAAGTAGGGCATTCACAAACCGGCCCACCGGCTCAATCTTCATACCGACATTGTCTACCCGCTTCCCAAGAGCTACTGTGGAGCTCTCAAGGATGCAAATTGGCATACCGCCATGGTTGACAAGTTTTTGCTCTCCAGGCCAACAAGACATGGGACCTTGTTTCTCGACCGCCTGGTGCAAACGTCGTGTCAGGCAAGTGGATCTACCGACATAAACACAAACCTGATGGGTCGCTCGATCGGTACAAGGCTCCATGGGTCCTTCGCGGCTTCTCACAATGTGCCAATGTCGACTATGATGAGATGTTCAGCCCAGTTGTCCAACCGGCGACTGTCCACACCGTACTCTCTGTTGCCGTCTCGAGTGATTAGCCGGTGCACCAACTCGACGTCAACAACGCCTTCCTGCACGACACTCTCTTTGAGATGGTCTACTACGAGTAGCCATCTGGCTTCGTTGATCTGTCCGCTCCCAACCACGTCTGTTGTCTCAACAAGTCGCTCTACGGGCTCAAACAGGCGTCATGTGCATGGTATAGGCGGTTCACCTCCCATCTTTTGAGTCTCGGCTTCATCGGCTCCAGGGCCGACCCCTCGCTCTTCATCCTCACTCGCGGCTCTGATGTTGTCTACCTGCTGCTCTATGTTGACGACATCGTCCTCACTGTGTCGACTGAGAGACTCCTCTGGTGGACCATCTCAGCACTGCAGTATGAGTTCTCTCTCAAAGACCTCGATGCCCTACACTTCTTCCTTGGTGTCTCGGTGTCACGCTCCGCCCACGGCATGGTGCTCTCTCAGCGGCAATACATCCTTGACATACTAGATCGCTACCAAGATGAGCAAGCTGCAACCCTGAAGACCTTGTTGGTTGACACGTAGTCAAAGCGCCCTCACCGTCTTCCCATCGCCAACCCTACGGAGTACTAGAGCTTGGTTGGTGCCCTCCAGTACCTCACCTTCACGAGGCCGGTCGTCATGTACGCGGTACAACAGGTATGCTTACACATGCATGGCCCAGCGAACCGCACCTCAACACGGTCAAGCGAATCCTCAGGTATCTCCGCGGTACCGTCGATCACAGTCTACAGCTACATCTTTCATCACCGACCTCGCTCACCGCCTACACCGACGCCGACTGGGCCTACTGCCCCGACACACGCAAGTCCACCTCCGGCTATGGCGTATTCCTCGACGACAACCTGGTGTCTTGGTCTTCCAAACGCCAGCAGACGATCTCTCACTCAAGCGCCGAGGTTGAGTACCGTGCCATAGCTAATGCCGCCGCCGAAGCATGCTGGCTCCGTCAACTCCTGGCCGAACTTTGTCATCCTCTTCACCGAGCTACCATCATCTACTGCGACATCATCAGCGCGTCTACCTCTCCACCAACCTTGTCCAACATCAGTGCACTAAACATGTCTCCATTTTGTACGCGAACGGGTTGCTCTCGGAGACGTTCGGGTTCTACATGTTCCTACCTCTTTGTCGTACGCCGACATCTTCACCAAAGGTTTGCTGACGGCTATCTTCTCTGAGTTTCGCTCTAGCCTGAATGTCCGTCCTACTCCCACTCCGACTGCGGGGGGGGGCTGTTAGCCTGACCAATGCATGCAAGACATGCATGTCCGTCCGGCGTGAATGCCTCCTGTCCTGGCGCCATACAAGGCATGAACGAGCGTGAATGCCCCATATAAGGCATGAACGAGCCTGTGAATGCCTCCTATCCTGTGTATGAGCTTGCTCTTGATGTATACGATGAAAGCTCTTGTAATTGATTCATATACTACAAAGTTTTTAAGCGCGTGAATTCCTTACGCCTTCACAAACTTGTTGTGGGCTAAAAATGTAAATTATTTTTCCCTTCGTCTGTGAATAATTGGAGTTTGTCGTAGCTAACTCGGCTCGAATTTTGATGATTACTTCTGCAACACGTACTATGCAAAATAGCGATTTTTTTTTGCCGTAATGGAAAATTGTATAATACTATCGAAATACATTTTATGGAAAATGTAATAATAACTAGTGTTATTCAACTACATATTTCGGAAATTACTGCTAGTCAAAAAGTCGAGCAGTCGACGTCATCGGAATAGTTTCTCGCGAACATGACCAATAATACTCTAGTCCAAAATATTTTGTTTCAATCTGAAATCTACACAAAATTGTAAGATGGCAGCGCAACATGTCTAACAAAGTTAAATGATGTATTTAGCTTTTAACTACAAATTGAATTTATAGTAGTACATCTGTATGGTCCAACTGTCATTAATGCAAGCAGTAGTAACTTTTTTTTACTAATCAATACAGGACTCTAACTTGATCTCTAACCGTTGATCAGGAAGTAACATACCAACGACGTTTTACTATCCATCTTTTCACTAAAAAAAGCTCAAGCTTCACGTTTCTCTGCAGCGTTGATATCTTTGGCCAGAAACTTACTTTGTGAGTGTAACACAAGCATTTGTTGCAACATGTGTATCTCGAGGGAAGGAGGGAAAATACCACGCTGCATTCATCCTAATTTGTCACTAAATAGCTATATGATTCATGATATATTATTTATTATGAGGTTGACATATGAGTCCATTAATACACTAGTATCATATTACGAAGATCCGAAGTTATTTAGTGATATATGTCGAATTGCCTCGTAAAATTCCAGCTGCTCAAAAGATGTTTCTGTAATGTTTTCTCGTACCAACCCAACATAAGTTGTACTTTCTCCGGCTATGTAAAATGGAGTGATAACATTATCACACGATCCCAAATTGATTTTAGAGATTGAAATTCAGTAGAGGCGATAATTAAATTCATATTATAGAACTTTGCTATTCCTAAACTAAACAACTAGCGGCACCGTCGGAAGAAAATACTATAAGGGAGGATCACCCTACCCCATCAGCCCTTCGTTCAGATTGATCGAAGAGAAATCAACGACTAGAGGTGGAAAAAAAGCTCGAAACTCGCGAGCCAGCTCGACTCGTTAAGGGCTCGGCTCGAACTCGGTCCCTTAACGAGCCGAGCCGAGCCAGCAAAAAAGCTTGTTTTGTTAACGAGCCAAGCCGAGCTGGCTCGCGAGTTACTCGTTTGGCTCGGTTCATTTCACCTTCGCGTCGTCGCTTCCTTGCCGCATCGCGAGCCCAAGCCCGATGGCCTGAGACGGCAAACGCAGTGCAACCCTAACCCTAAGGTCCCTACTCGCTACTCCCTTCCTTCCCTGTGATGTCTTGTCCCTGATTGATTCACCCCGTCCTGTCAAACCATCCTGCACCCCATCGCTTCCGACGCTGCCGCCGCATTGCCGGCGGCGCCCACCCGCCAAATGGCTCTTGGCCTGCTCCCGGTCCGGTCTCCTCGATCCTCTTCGCCTGCCTCCTCCGGTCGCGGTCTCCCTCTTCCGCCGCCGCCTACTTGGTTCCTTCTCCGGTCACGGGCTGTCGGCCTCCCTCTTCCACCGCCGCCTCCTCCTCCGGTCCCGACCTCCCTCTTCCGCCGCCTCCTCCTTCTCCGGTCCCGTCCTCCCTCTTCCGCCGCCTCCTTCTTCTCCGGTCCCGGCCTCCCTCTTCCACCACCTCCTAGCTCCTGCCCGCTGCGTTGCCGCCCGACCCCGCTGGCTCCTGGTCCTGACCCTGCTCTAGTACCCCTAGCATGCGCATGTTTGGGTCATTAGGTGGTCAATGGCTGAATTGTTCTTTACATTTTAAGATTTTCACTATGTTTATTGATAACGAGCCTAACGAGTTTAACGAGCCGAGTTCGAGTTTTTAACAAGTCGAGCCGAGCCGAGCCTAGATTTCTGCTCGTTATCTTAACGAGCCGAGCCAAACTCATTTTCTTAACAAGCCTTAACAAGCCGAAGCGAGTCAGCTCGTTATCACCCTATCAACTACCCATGAGCCCCGCTGTCTCGCCTCACCGGCACCTTCTCCCCTGCTGCCACCCGCTGAATCGAACTTAGCTGTTAATATTCCTCTCAAAGGTGGCAGCAGTGCCAGCCAGCCACTGCCTTCCTCATCCTCATCTCCTCCTTAACTCACCTTCTCCAGTCTCTCTCTCTCTCTCTCTAACACGTCCCTCTCTCTCTCTCTCTCTCTCTCGTATCCCCTCTCTCTAGCGTTTGCTTGCTCTCTAAAGCTAAAGCGCCTCCAAGAGAAAAGTTCCCTTTCTTTTTTTCTTTCTTCGTCGGCTCCAAACGGAGGGTTTCCATCGGTTCTTGTAGCAGTTTCCGGACCATTTGATGATCCGGTGAGCTCGGCGTTCTTGAAATCCAGCGGCTGCGCGCTCGTCGTCTCCTCGCCGGCCGGCGTCGGATCGGTTGTCGTCGGAAAGCCGTGACCTTGGCCGGATCTCGGGGAATGCTCGCCGTGGGGCGCTCCGGTGGACGAAGAGAGGTGCGTTTCTCGGCTCCAACTTCTTGTTCGAACGAGCTTCTCTCCAGATTTTTGTGATCTTCTGGGGGGTGTCGGTCTTCTTTATTTGTGTTCATGATCTTTTTCCTTTTTTCTTTAGCTTTATGAGAGGTTTTTTAGGAAATTTTCTTCTGTTCTGATTTTAAGGAACTGTGAAAATACTTTTAATCTCGCCAATTGTTTGGGCCATTATTTACTTTGGGAGATAGCTGATAGTACAATGCAAGTAGTATAAAATCTTTTATCCCTTTTTTTCTAGTATTAAATAATAAATAAAATTTTAGAAAAAAATTCGGCACCCCTTTCCAACAATGTTACATATCACCTCAGCCATTCGGTGGTCCATACCTCCTTCCGGCTCCGTCAACTTTTACCCAAATCCGGCGCCGCCGAGCACCTACTCCCTCTCCCTTCGCCGGCGCCGCCGTGCACGGCTCCAGGCCTTTGCATTGGCGTGGAGTGCAGATCCATCCGGCCGGGCTAATTTCTTGCGTTGGTAAGGAAGCCCCCAACTTGCTTGGATTGTTCTAGTTCGTTCGGCATGGTCCTTTCTTTGCTGTGAGCCTGTGAGCAATCGGATCCAAAACTTTCTTTCTTTCTGGGATGGATACTCCAATCCATCCGGTTACTGTAAATGCGTCCACTGTCCCGATTTGTTTGCTGGTTCGATTCGCTTCTTCAACATCTCAGTGTGATCTCATGGGACTGCCCAAGGTGCATCCGCCCATGTTTAAATAGGCATATTAGGACTAGTTAAGTTCTGGATGCCAGTTCATGTTCATCCCTCTTTGATCCAGCTCTTTCCTGCATATTTCCAGATCCAGCTTTCTATCGCTCTCTAGATTTCAATGTTCTTGCCTATTAGCTTAGTTTGGTGGATTGTAGCTTGGAATTGTACATGCCATCTTAAACATTGCGCACATGCTTGTCACTCAGGTCAACATCATGACGGCTCTTTCGGGGAGGAGGAAGCTGGCAACCTTGGTCGCTTTATGTTTCCTGTCATCCATTTGCATCTGCAGAGCGCAATTCATGCCTGCTGACAGCTACCTCGTTGACTGTGGGTCCGCCAAGAGCACGACTGTCGGCAAGAGGACCTTCACCGCCGATGGGGCGTCTCCCGTGATGGTGGCCACCTCCCAGGAAATCCTTGCTGGCACCTCGGCGAACGGTGTGGCCTCCTTCGATAACTCGGCGCTTTACCAGACTGCCCGCATCTTCACCAGCCCATCATCGTACACTTTCCCGATCCAGAAGCAGGGCCGGCATTTTGTTCGTCTCTACTTCTTCCCCTTTGTCTACCAGAGTTATGATCTCTCCACCGCCAAGTTCACCGTGTCGACGCAAGACTTGCTCCTGCTTAGTGACTTCCAGCAGCCAGACAAGACTGCACCAGTGTTCAAGGAATACTCTTTGAACATCACCCGTGACAACCTCGTCATTTCCTTCAAGCCGTCGAATGGAATTGCATTCATCAATGCAATTGAGGTGGTTTCCATCCCAGATGATCTCATAGTCGATGGTGCCCAAATGGTCAACCCTGTGCAGCAGTACAGTGGTTTGTCTACACAGCCATTGGAGACGGTGTATCGCGTTAACATGGGTGGTCCAAAGGTCACTCCGGACAATGATACCCTCTCGAGGACTTGGGTGAATGATCAAAAGTACATACTGAACCCCAGTGTGACCAAAACGGTTGTTTATGGCCAGAGCATCAACTATATGAAGGGTGGAGCAACAAAGATGATTGCCCCCGATATTGTCTACAGTACGGCTACAGAATTGGCAGCTTCAAATACATCCAATGCACTTTTCAACATTACATGGCAGTTTGATGTGGATGCAGGCTTCAGCTATTTGATAAGATTTCACTTCTGCGATATAGTCAGTAAGGCACTTAACCAGCTCTACTTCAATGCATATGTGGGGGGCTTCTTTGCACAGCATGATCTTGATCTCTCGTCACTATCAATGAATCAATTGGCTACAGCTATCTATGTAGATGTGGTTCTTTCATCTAATGATGCATCTAGCAAGCTCAGCATCAGCATTGGTCCATCGACCTTGAACAACGCATTGCCTGACGGTATTCTGAATGGTCTTGAGGTTATGAAGATGAGCAGTGGCTCAGGTTCTGCTTTTACTGTTGGATCTTACGGTTCAAACAAAAATTTGGGTGTGATTCTTGGCTCAGTCCTCGGAGCTGTTGGACTTCTGATAATTGTCCTTGTTCTTGTACTGCTTTGCCGGAGGAAAAAGACTCTGGAGAAGCAGCACTCAAAGACTTGGATGCCTTTCTCTATCAATGGGCTCACCTCTCTCAGTACAGGAAGTAGAACTTCTTATGGTACGACTCTCACATCAGGGCTCAATGGAAGCTTTGGATACCGCTTCGCCTTTAGTGTGCTTCAAGAAGCAACAAACAATTTTGACGAGAACTGGGTCATTGGAGTTGGTGGTTTTGGGAAGGTCTACAAGGGGGTGTTGAGGGATGACACCAAGGTTGCAGTGAAGCGAGGAAACCCGAAGTCCCAGCAAGGTCTCAACGAGTTCCGTACAGAGATTGAACTCCTTTCACGGCTGCGTCACCGCCATCTGGTGTCTCTGATTGGTTACTGTGATGAAAGGAATGAGATGATCTTGGTCTATGAATATATGGAGAAAGGGACTCTCAAGGGCCACCTATATGGTTCAGACAACCCCTCGCTCAACTGGAAGCAGCGGTTGGAGGTTTGCATTGGAGCAGCAAGGGGACTGCACTATCTTCATACTGGTTCTGCAAAGGCCATTATCCACCGTGATGTCAAGTCTGCAAACATCTTGCTTGATGAGAATCTCCTTGCGAAGGTCGGTGACTTTGGGCTATCAAAGACTGGGCCCGAGTTGGACCAAACTCATGTCAGCACTGCAGTGAAGGGCAGCTTTGGGTATCTTGACCCTGAATATTTCCGAAGGCAGCAGCTGACTGAGAAGTCAGATGTCTACTCCTTCGGTGTTGTTTTGCTCGAGGTGCTTTGTGCAAGGCCGGTGATTGACCCTACACTTCCGAGGGAGATGGTGAATTTGGCAGAGTGGGGAATGAAGTGGCAGAAGAGGGGAGAGCTGCACCAGATCGTTGATCAGAGAATTTCGGGTATGATCAGGCCTGATTCTCTAAGGAAGTTTGGCGAAACAGTAGAGAAGTGCCTGGCAGACTATGGTGTGGAGCGGCCGTCAATGGGAGACGTCCTCTGGAACTTGGAGTATGTTCTGCAGCTTCAAGATGCAGATTCAACAGTCTCAGATGTGAACAGCATGAACCGGATTGTCGAACTCCCATCCCACGTTCAGAACGTGGGTGCCCTTGAGAGCATCAGCGTGACAATGGCAGAAGCTGGGGCTTCAAATGAGCCTGATCATGACCTCTCTGACGTGTCGATGAGCCGGGTTTTCTCCCAGCTAATCAAAGCTGAGGGAAGGTGAAAGTGTGTCAGATGATCTGTAGGGTACTGGTAGAAGTGAGAAAGCCTTGAAAGTTATTTCTTGTTTAAGTTTACTTGAGAGATCATGGGTAATTGTTTTTTTTATCCTGTATAATTGTGCTGAACTATGGTTTCAATTTCTTGTGGCCTTTAGCCGTTGTGAGCCCACACTTCAGTAGATAGACCTTTTCTAGCATGGAATCTATTCGGCTCTAGCAATATGTACTGATCTGGCAGAACGCTGGATGTGTGAAGCTTAGTAGTTTGCAATCACCCCATTCTTAGTTTTTTTTATTCTTGGGCATTCGCGTGTATGTTTACACCTTTTTAGAATGTGGTTTTTTTATATATACATATCGGTACATACACTATCACCACTGTCAAATGTGACTTAGGGTCGATGAAAACTTTTAAAATTCAAAACATCCTCTCATCTTTTAATACCCTTCCATCTTTTAATAACTAAATATTTCTCGCACGAATCCTAAGTGTTAAAATAGTACATGTACCGCTTTCACATGTGGTTTTGCATTTTTGCGCCGCTTCCATGTTTTTGTTTGAAGAAAATGATGAACACGTTCACAACTGCATTATGTTGTCTTCGTAACTTTAGGACCCTCAACTGTCAGATCGGGATGGCAGATCGATCGGACGGTTCATGTTTCCTACTATTTCGGCTTCTCAAAAGAACAAAATAACTAGCCGTACAAATCTGGCTTCTTCTCGGATAAACAGTTTCTACACATTCGGCTTCTCAAATGACAAAATAACTAGCAGTACAAATCTCTGGTTTCTTCTCTGATGTTGCGAAGTATTGACAAGCTCATAAAAGTAGAAGCATAATAACACAGTAAGTACAAATAATTACCTCATACATATAAATTATTTGCACTCCTGTTTCACAGCTGCGTTGGCTGCAGCTAAAAGCTGAGAAGTGGCATTTTAACACAATTCCAAGGTTTTTTTTTTTCGAAGAAAAGAGAGCTTTATAGTTTACTCCGAAGGTTTAAAACACTCTTGAGCTACCAAGTGCTCGATATAAAAAGGAACTTGCTCATGCCAAACCGCACAATGGTTCAGCGGTTTCGCAAGTTGCGCCAGCTCACGAGTTACACCATTTTGCTCTCTTTTCGTGTGACAAATCCTGAAGTTCGGCAACTGACTAGCCATATCTAGCACTTCAGACAAAATAAACATTAGCTTAGAACGATGATCCTTTGGATGCGATAGCAGACGGACAAGGGAAGCACATTCAGTCTCAAGAACTGCCACCATGTGGATCTACTCTGCAGCCAGTTTTACACCTTCATAGCAAGCCCAAGCTTCTACTTCCTCCGGATCACCTCCTTGGAGGATTGCTCGCCATGAAGACAGAAGCATCATACCCTTTTCACCTCGAATTATTATTCCCACACTAGCTTCACCAGAATGGTACGAGAATGCCTCATCAACATTAATTTTCACCCATCCTGTGTCAGGTGGTTTCCATCTCTCTGGAGATCTAGCTTCTGAAACAACAAAATGTCTAGCCCTCTTGGTATCCAACCGAACCTTCCCTTTTTCACATACTACCTGATAATCTTGTCGGATATTATACAGAGTATTCCAATAGTCCTCAAGAAACTTGATAGAACCAATAATCGGTATTTTTTTAGAGGCAAAAATGGAACACAACTCCAAGGTTCTCGGTGAGAGTATGTCGTTTTGAGCTACTTTTTTTTTGGTTGTTTTGAGCTATTAGATCTTGTTGGAAGTTAAAAATTGTTGAAACCTCGAAAGAAAAATGAAATGTGACCGGGATTGGGCAAGCCTGGTTACCGGCTCCCGGCCAAGGTCCAGGGATTTTGAAAAGCAATTTTCAGAACTGTGCTCAACACTATCTATATAGTAGGATAAAAGGTTGCCAACTAACGACTAAAAATAAGAAGGTGCTAGTTTGTTGTGAACCAAGTTTTGCGCTAGGAGATATCTTCCAAATGAAAATTAGGGCTTGTTTGAGAGCTTCATCTCCTACACTTTTCTATTTTGAACATACTGCTGTTGAATAAACATATCTTAATTGCTAGTGTCTTGAGAGAGAGAGAGAGAGAGATCACTTTCCAGCAGGACAGACAGAGAGTGTTGTTGCCTTCACTTTGCCATCTAGGGAGCATAAGTTCTAGCTCCACTTCAATATAGCTTGGTGGACATGTAAACTTCAAAAGATTCTCCATGTTTATGACTTGTAAACTTCAAATTTGTATTATCATCTGACCTGCTGTTGACCATGTGTTCCATGCATGCATTACAAATGATTTCAACCACTATATCCTATTCCTTTATGCCAAGCATAATAATAGAAAGAGAAAAGTACACTGTGGATCCCTAAACTTGATAGGGGGTTCACTTGGGTCCCTAATCTATGAAAGTGTTCGATCTGGTACCTAATCTATTTAAGTGGACCATAGGAGGTCCAAAATAGCCCGAGCTGGCATTGACCGGTGATGTGGAAGGTTGACCCTGAGTTGGTGTCTCCAGCGTGGCTCCTCATCAATCCGACCGCACAAAACCGCTCGGGGGTTCACAAAGTTCGCAAATTTCATCGAAGCACTAGGTGTTCGTGCGGAGGTGACGGTGAGGGGTTCTTTGGGTTGCCGGCTTCGTCAACCGAAGAGTGGTTCCCGGCGTAGGCTATCGAAGATGAGCATGGCGCCGACACTGCAGGGAGAAGGCAAACCGCCTCCTGCGTATGGTACGTGCTTCATGCTTCAGTGCCCGGCTTGGTCTTGATTTTGGTTTTGATTTAGGTTTTGATTTAGGTTTTGATTTGGTTGCGATTTTGGTTGCAATTTTGCTCTGCGAAGCGGCTAGCGTTGGCGCATTGCTGTTTTTAGTAATCTAGGGTTTCAGATTGTGGCGATGTGATGAGCACGGATTCTGCCAATCTTGTTTTTTTGGTCGCTAGTTTTCCTAAAATTGCTTCTTTCCGTTAACAATATAGGGCCTGATGATGACGAATTCACAGTGGAAGTTCACCATGGTGGGTTTTTTTTTGTGGACAGGGTAGTAATCGGAGCTATGTGGTGGGAAACGAATTGGATTGATCGTTGTGAGACAGATACGTGGTCTCCTCTCTGGATAGATGATTTTGTGGAACAGCTCGGCTATGGGGAGAGTGAAGGGTTGAAGCTTTACTGGTGTTTGCCAGGGAAACATGTTGGCGAAGGTTTGAGAATCACCAAGAAGGACACTGACACTAACAACATGGTTGCAGTGACAAACCGTCACAAAAACTTAATTATATATGTTGATCATGATAACAGTATAGGAAGCGTCAACTGGGATGATATCGTAGCACAACCAGTTGCCTATTTGCCGAAGGTGATGAGCCCCAGAAAGGTAGCTGTCACAAAGAGGATTGTTGATGAGAAGCTATCGAGCTTTTATGATGATATCATCACCAAATGCAAGAAGAGCAAGGACAAAGAGGAGGCAGGACCATCAAAGCAACATGAAGGAGATAGTGGCAGTGAAGGATATAGGGACAATGAGGAGGATGATTCTAATTTTTTAGACAGTGACTATGAGATAGAAGATGGAGATGACGATCTGTTTGCTGATAATGTCGATGATGAGGTTAATCCTGATGAACCCAAATACAATCTGTCATCAGATGAGGAAGAGTTGTTGCGGTTTTCAGATTCTTCAGATGATGATGACACACCCAAGTTCAATTTCAAGGCATTTAGGCCAGATGTTGACATGTTGGACCCTGTTTTCAAAGTGGGATTGGTTTTCTCATCAGTTGAGGTGTTGAGGAAAACAATTTCTGAGTATAGTTGCATACACAGAGTTAATATTAGGATGCCTAGAAATGACCAGAGAAAAATCCTAGCCCACTGTGCGAATGGTTGCCCATGGCAGATGTATGCATCGAAGGATAGCCGTGCCAATTGCTTTATGGTGAAGAGATATGTAGGTGATCATACTTGTAGAAAGGAGCGGGTGTTGAAGAAATTTACTGCAAAGTTTGTAGCTGAGAAGTACATTGAAACCTTTAGGGCAGATGACAAGATGACCCTTAGGAATTTTGCAAGGATTGTTTAGAAAGAATGGTACATGACCCCTTCCAGGAGCAAACTAGGAAGGGCAAGGAGAATGACACTGAGAGCCATATATGGGGATGTGGTTGGGCAATACAATTAGCTATGAGATTCTGCACAAGAGTTGAGGAGGTCTAACCCTGGAAGCACTTTTTTCCTAAGTGTTTACAACAGCTGCTTCAGCACCATGTACTTCTCACTTGATGCTTGCAAGAGAGATTTCCTTGAAGGCTGCAGACCATTGATCTGCTTGGATGGATGCCACATCAAGACAAAATTTGGTGGGATTATCCTTACTGCTGTGGGCATGGACCCAAATGACTGTATTTATCCAATAGCAATGGCTGTAGTGGAAGTGGAGTCAAAGAGTACTTGGAAATGATTTCTACAAACAATGAAGACTGGCCTTGGAATTGAAAACACTTATGCCTATACTATAATGACTGACAAGCAGGAGGTAATTCATTACATTCTTATTCAAATTCAGCTTCATCAATTCTCTCTTGTTATGCATACTAAACACTAGGTAATATTACAGGGATTGATTCCAGCTGTGAGAGAACAATTACTAGATTTAGAGCACAGATTTTGTGTGAGACATCTCTACTCAAATTTTCAGGTTTGCCATAAGGGTGAAACACTGAAGAATATGTTGTGGGCAATTGCAAGGTCCAGTACTATTACTCAGTGGACTGAGAACATGGAAAGGATGAAGGCTCTTAGTGTGGATGCTTATGAATATTTAGAGGAGTTGGCACCTAACACATGGGTTAGGGCATTTTTTGGTGATTTCTGCAAGTGTGTCGTTCTGTTGAACAACAATTCTGAAGTATTCAACAAGTAAGTTGAGCTCTATCTTGGATTTCTGCAAGCTAGTATTAGGTAAGTATGTTGCTAACATAACAATTCACACATGTGTGCAGGTATATCTTGGATGCTAGAGAGCTGCTAATCTTAAGTATGATGGAGAGGATCAAGAGCCAACTCATGACCAAGATATACATCAAGCAAAAGGAAATGTAAGAGAAGTGGCAAGGAGACATATGCCCCAAGATTAGGAAGAAGCTGCAAAGGAGTGCTGAGATGGCCAACATCTGCTATGTTTTGCCAGTTGGTATGGGCATTTTCCAGGTGCAGGAAAGGGAATCACAGTACATTGTGGACCTAAATGCTAAGCAGTGTGATTACAGAAGATGGAATTTGACAGGCATTCCATGCAACCATGCTATCTCATGCTGCAGGCATGAGAGGCTTGCACCAGAGGATATGGTCCATAGTTGCTACTCAATTGATAGGTATACTAGGGCATATGGCCATAACATCATGCCATGTAGAGACCAGAAGAGCTGGCAAAAGATGAATGGTGTTGAAGTTAAACCACCTGTGTATGGGAAGAAAGTGGGTAGGCCAAGGAAATGTAGAAGGAAGCACCCACATGAAATGTAGGGAAATTCAGGACCTAGAATGTCTAAGCATGGTGTGATCATACATTGCAGGCACTGTGGGTCTTCTACCCACAATGTCAGGGGGTGTGACCTTAAGAAGACAGGGAAAAGGCCACAACCCCTGACATTGTGGGTAGAAGAGACTGAAGAAGATCATGTGATCACCCAGGCTGTTCTGCCCCCCACTACCACCAGATGAGCACATGTCCTCCCAACTGAGCTCCACTATGATGTCTCAGCTACTCACTGAGGTAAACATGTTTTGTTTCATGCATTTTATGTCATGCAAGGGGTTTACATGTTATGCACTTTAGCCAATCTGTTTAATTGTTTAGTATTGAGAAAAACCATGACTTGTATCTTAGTGTCGATCTGTTATTGGAACATGCATTTTTAGCATTTGGACTGCTTGATTCTTGAAAGAACACTGATGACATGCTATTTGATTATGTCCAATCCACTCCATCCTTGAGGCAAACACAACAAGTTGATCCAATTCCTGAATGTGCTTTCATCGCTGAGAATGTACCAACAATGAGATCAGTTGCACTTACCACTGCAAGGACAACAGGTAGAGCCAAGATGAGGAAGCACAAGAAAGGTGTTAATGCTAAGGAGGCTACTGGCAATAAGCGAATGATGTCCTGACAAGTCTTTTGTGCAGTAAGAAGTTTTTTTTTTGCAGACAAAATAATAGTATTTTGTGAAGAAACAAAGTGATCAGATCAGATGCAGTTATGTCAACCTAGAAAGTGTCCAGTTAGATGTTTATAAGCTATGAACTAGAGTTATGTCAATTACTCCAAAGACTTCTTAAGTTATTTTATGTAATGCTATGAATGCTTTATGCAATATTATGGATGAACTAAACTACATTCACTATTCCCCTGTTAAGTCTAGTTGTTCTGCAATTCAGCAAAAGAATAGCTTTTACTCATGCAATTCAAAAATTCAGTCTAGTTGTTCTGAAATTCAACAAAAGAACAGATTTCACACCATTATTTCCATTGCATACACCATCCATTTGTTGTGCAATTCAGCACAAGAACAAATACAATTGCAAAGAGAATAATGCGAAGCCATCCATTTCACACCATTCATTTCTATTACATACACACAAATTTCAACATCTGCCATATATGCTCATCTTCAAAAACAGCAGTGTGACCCAAGTAACTAACAACAATACACACACACACAACGAGCAAACCCTTCAGCAAAAATACAACTTCCTTTCCTACTTCTAATACTGCCATCAACATGCGAACAAGCATAGATAACTTCTTCTCCATGCCTTCTCTAACTAGTAATTCTTCCACCTTTGTTTCGGTCTTCATCACTGCCACATTGTATTCATCGGAACGGATCATGCCCCGTTCACACAAATACTTGCCATATTGTTCCTCCCACAGCCAGAACCATCTCTCTGACTCAAAGACAGTCATACGAACAAGATCAAAACCAACTCCAAATCCCAAATCGACACAAGAACTCACCACTCACCAGATGGTTCGAGCACTTGAAGAAATCACGGTCGAGATTCTCTCTTGTTCTGGATGTCAACCGGACCACGTTCCTGCTCACACAGCTTGGGCACACGATCAATGGGAGTGCAAGCTTTCCCCTGCGCAGGCTTCTCATCGAGGAGCTCGACGTCTCGGCCATGGGGCACCTTTATCGCCGGAGCAGGAGGCTGCAGTCCAACCTTTGTGGCCAGAGGAGAGTGCAGCCTTCGTCGTTGCCTTCGTCGCTGGAGGAGAGTGCCACCTTCGTTGCCGGAGGAGAGTGGACGTGGAGTGGAGAATTAGGGATTAGGGATTAGGGCTAAATCCGGTGGGGGAGATAAATGGCCGGTCGGAGATAAATGCCACGTTGGAGCCACACTGGAGATGCCAACTCAGGGTCAACCTTTCACGTCACCGGTCAATGCTAGCCCGTGCTATTTTGGACCTCCTATGGCCCACTTAAATAGATTAGGTATTGGATTGGACACTTTCATAGATTAGGGACCCAAGTGAACCCCCTGCCAAGTTCAGGGACCTACAATGTACTTTTATCGAATATAAATTTGGTTCTATGCAAATACCCTACCACTTTCATTTAAAACCCAAGTAGGCATTGACTTTTTTTTTATGGAAAACAGCAGGTAAGGATCCTACTGGACATATAAAAAACATAAATATAACAAAAGTTTACAGAACGATATTTATAAAACGAAGACCCAATAAAATTAAGTCAAGCTGTTAAACCAATAACTAATGTGAGGTTTATATTTTTTTTCTTTGCCCTATGGATAACCAAGGCAAATTCTCGGAGAAAAGTGATACGCCATTCTACAAAGCTTGGATGAATATGTTTGAAGATCATGTTATTCCGTGTTATACAAATAGCCCATGTGGTCAAAACTATTATATCCATGAAAAAGGACCGATGAATCTTGCTTTTTAGATCAAGAATAGCTTCATTTTTTTAGATAATAGAAGTACAACTCCCAGCTTCTGCACCAACTAGGGATGCACACAGCCATTACACCACCATCACCTAAAAACTTAAAACAAAAAACTGCAAAAAGCCAACAATAACAAACAAATTGTCATGCAAAGGCTAGCCTAAAAAACCATCTAGCCCCACCTCCGGGACCAACCAGGAGATCGTCCACACATGAACAGCAGCTGTGCAGCAAAGAGGTGATGATAGGCCAGTCTCCATAGCGACGCCTCCGAGTAGGGATATGACTCACGTCGTCGTCGCCGGATCCAACCAACGAAGGCCAGATCAGGAGTTTTCACTACGGAGCTCAGGTACTAGTTCTCCAAAGCAACGCCTACAAGAAGGTAGCGCCACTAAGGTTGACGTCATTGCCGAATCCAACCAGCGAAGGCCATATCAAGAGTTTTCACCCCGGGTCGAAGGTACCAGCGCTCCAAGACCACGCCACAGCACGACCTCGTTACTAGATCCAACCAATGAAGGCCAGATTGCCAAGACGACGTCCACAACATCCGCAAGGCCAACCGCTGCCAGCACCAAAGGAAGATGACGTCCACCGCAGCCCACGTGTCAGCTAGTTAACAATCGTCCACCAGGGAGGAGTTGAGCGCCGCACAAGCCACCACCACCGAGTCGTCGCGATCTCTACCAACTGCGCCAAATCTGGATCTGCACCGCACCACCTCCATCGTCATGCCATCAACAAATCCGCACCGCCGAAAGAAGTCGACGAGAAGGCCCTCGGATCACCATGCCTGAAGACGAGCCGGCGGAGAAGAGCCCCAGATCTAACCCCGACGAAAGTCCACACCATTGGAAATCGACGAACAGACGTCAGGCGTTGGGAGCACGATGTAGGTCAGGTGCCACCACCGTGAAGAAGAATCCCACCGTCCGCCATTGGTGGCGGCCGCCGCCACGACAACAAATGACAAGGAGGAAGGGAGGAGGAGAGGGGGGCTTGTTTGGTGGCGGCTAGGTTTTTTTTCCTGGATCCGCACTTGTAGTACCTACTATCACTCAAGAATAGCTTCATGGATTGATAACAGAGAAATGGTGCAGACAAACATAACTCCAGCAGTCTTGAACAAAGGGGCATGTCCAAAATAAGTGTTGTAATGTTTCCTCTACTCCTTGATACAAGTATAATCATCCAGTTGACAATTCTTCCTTCTCAATATATTTCGAGTGTTAAGTCTATCCTTGAGCAATAACCATAAAAAAACTTTATGATGACTTTAACAAGTGCTGGCCCATAACCATTAATAGTAAGGAGGAATTGGAGACGTACCCATAAGCATTTGATATGCTTTTACTGATGAGAATTGTAGTGAATTCCAAATATAATGCGAGGAATCCACATTAGAAGTTAGAACTAGATCATGTAGCATCTGTCGCACGTGTTGAAACTAACCATAAGCTTGTGTAGACAACGGTAGGTGAAAAAGAGAAGAAAAATCCACCACTTGCTTGACTATAGAAATCGTAGTGAGGTCTGTTTTCACAAATGAAAATAATTCTGGAAGTTGTTGACAAAGCGAGTCCTCATTCCATAAATCTTTCCAGAAAAAAAGTTGAGTTTCCATTTCCAACCGTACATGATGCCAAACCTTTGTAAAAATGAAGTATCTTGAGAAGATCTCTCCACCAAAATGATCCTACTCGGAGATTGCCTAGAGGATGGGAGTTGAAACAATAAGCTTCTCAAACTAATCTAACCCAGGGGAGGTTGGCATGGATATAGAACTTGTGGAGATTCTTCGAAAGAAGTGTGTAGTTATGTGTGGCTAGGTGTAAAATTCCCAAACCGCCTCATTTTTCTGGTTTACAAACTTTTGCCCATGCCACAAGAGATTTACCTCGACAACCAATGTCACAGCTTCTCTAGAAACAATTTCTTCGATACTTATCAATTTGTTTCAGTACTCCACTTGGGAGCTTTAGTAAGCACATGTAGAAAATCGGTAATTGGGAGAAAACAGAATTAACCAATGTTAGTCTTCCCCCATAAGACAGATATGTTACACAACTTGATAGCCTTCTTTCCATACGTTGGATGAGGGGAAAGTAATCTTGAATTTTTGGTTTGGAAATTCCCAAAGGCAGCCCCAGATAAGTAAAAGGTAGGGATCCTTGCTGACATCCAAAAGTGCGGGATAGGATTTCTATTTTATCTACAGGGACATTTATCAGAATCATGATTGATTTATGAAAGTTAACCTGTAATCCAATGGACTCTGCAAAAGTGTTTAGAATCCCCTTAAGGCAATACAATTGTTGAGCGCAAGCTTGCATTACCATCAGGGTATCATCTGCATACTGCACAACCGGGAAATCTGGACAAGCACTGAATGATAACGGTGATAAAATGATACCTTGATCCATTGCCCTGTTTATGATTGTCTATAGAAGATCAGCAGCCAGGACAAATAAAAGTAGTGAGAGTGGATCACCCTACCTCACTCCCCTCCTACAGTGAAAAGTCTTGCCAGGCACTCCATTGAGTAGAATTGAAGATGTTCCAGTATTTAAAATCTTAGAAATCCATTCGATCCACTTTGGTCCAAAACCTTTACACTTCATGATATCAAGGATTGTCTAATGTTCAATTTTGTCAAATGCCTTTTCAAAGTCCAATTTAAGAACAATAATTTCCTTTTTCGATTGGTGACAAAGATGTAGATATTCAAACGTCCAAGTGAGATAGTCCTGAATTATGCGAGTTTTGAGGAATACGTACTAGTTGGCATGAACAAGATCCAATATTACTAATTGGAGTCTATTTGCCAAAAGCTTTGTCAGTATTTTGAAAGAGGTGTTCAACAAGGAAATAGGCCTAAAATCATTTGTTGTAATTGGATGATCCTTCTTTGGAACCAGAGTAATGAAAGAAGAATTGATGGTTTGTAAATTAAGCTCATTCTTGTAAAAGGCCTGGTAAAGTTCATAGAAATCATGCTTGATGATAGGCCAGCATTTTTTTGAAAAAAAATCACCATTGAAACCATCTGGCCCAGGTGATTTATCTGTAGGGAGATGCTAGATAATGTCATCTATCTCTTGTTCAAAAGGTTTTTCCATTGATGCAAGATCTTCAAGAGGGGAAATTAGGTCTGGTAGATTAAAATGCATTACTAGGAATTATGAAGATCCTAATCTCTCTTTATAAGATTTCCAAAGCAAAGAAGCTTTGCCTTGATCATATTTTATTTCACATTCTTTATTATCCTGTAGTACAGTCACAATATTTCTTCAATACCTTATAGATGCTCTAGTATGGAAGAATTTAGTGTCCTCACCTCCTAATTTTACCCATTTGATTATTCCTCTCTGCTTCCAATAAGTATGTTGTCATTTCAATAGGAAATTAAGATGGTATTTTAAGAGTTCTCGAGCATTCCACTCTTCTATAGACAAGTCTCTACATTCCTCCAGCGTGTCAAGGAAAAAAATTACCTCATTTGTATTGGATATGATTAATCGTAATTTGGAAGTCTGCTTTGACTAGATCCTAAGAGTTTGTCAGAGGTTATTATGCGAATTAATACGCCAGCTAAAATCTTTCGCATGAACTGTCTGTGGCCACATTTGTTTAACTATGTTAAAAAAATCACTATGCTCCATCCAGTGATTCTCGAATCTAAAGACATTGGATCGTGGAATTGAAGTGTTTACTGCAATAATGCAAGGCACGTGGTCTAAGACTGATTTGGCTAGAGGAGATACCAAAGTATTCAGAAAACGCAAAGTCCAATTATTTGAAGTGAAAAACCAATCAAGTTTTTCCAAAAGAGGTTCTTCTTGCACATTACTCCAAGTAAAAGATCTGCCTTTTAGGGATAGTTCCACTAAACCCAGAGCACTTATCACCTCATTAAATAAAAACTGTCATAAACATTTCCTCCCAGCTTATTCCTGTCTGAAGGAGCTCTAATGAAGTTAAAATCCCCCACAATTAACCAATCTTTATTAGTTGGCATTTGAATACTGTAGAACCAATCTAAAAACTGCCCTTCATCCTCAGCCCTTAGTGGAACATAAAGATTTGTAAGAATCCAAGAGTCACCTGAATGAATTGAAGTGAATTCTACTGAAACAGAGAACTCATTACTGAACACTTTTTGTCCCAAAAACATGGAATCAGTCCATGCCACAAGTAAACCACCCGAGGCTCCCATTGAAGGTAAGAACTCAAATTTATTGAAACGTTTTGAGAAAAAAATTACCAATGTAGGCCAAGTCCAAGCTTTCTCTTTTGGTTTCTTGACAACAAAGAACATTGCACTTACTTTCATATATTTTATTGTGAATAGCCCACCACTTTTTGTTAGAGTTTAAGCCTCTAACATTCCAAGACAAAATCCTCCATTGTCGGATCATGAATACTAAAGTTATTAATATCTGACCATCATATCATAGATGTACTGGATAAAATCAGAGAAACACCATGTGGGAACCTTAAAAAGGAGCTTCCTGGGCAACACCAGGCAACATTAGAAATCCATAAAGTAAATAGCCATTTAAAGAACAACCATTGTGGGTTAATCCAGAGCAAAAGAGAGGAGACATATTGCCTTATACAGGACAATAAAGATGAATAAGTCCTTGGAACATTAGAAGGAAAGTCTAGTAATAAGAGCATAAGTAGGTTGCTACAAAACAAGCAAGCCCAAAAGTTTTTGCAGCTTGAAAGGCCAAAGTTGTTAGTTCTTCTTGTTCTTCCCATTCTTTGATTGCTTATCCTCATTCTTCTTCTTCTTGAGGGGTTTCTTTGTGAGATTGTCGTCAGTGACATCCCCAGGAGGCACCTTGCAATAATCTAAACATAAGTTCTTGATAATATTTGTAGAAAGAAGTGGTGGCACTATGTCACAGGCTAGACAGTGTTTGTCAGCACAAATCTTACGCATATATCCTCATATTTGGGTCTTCCACCTTGTACTTCTACGCACTTCAGATTCATCTAGAGGAACAACTCTTTTCGCTTGTTTTCTTTTGATATGCAAAGCAGAGGTAGAACCATGTAAGACCTCCACTCTATTCTTCACTGAAAAAGTTGGAGTAAGAGGGTGCACCGAATTAGAATTAAGCTCATGGATTAGCACCTTTTCTTTCCCTATAATAGCTTTTCCTTTGTCTAGACAAACTGACGGCTGTGAAGGCAATAAAGAATCTGCTAGCACATTGTCCTCCCTGACCGAAGGAGAACCAGCAACATTATCTGGGACATCATCTGAAGGTTCAGTTGAATAGTCATGTTTTTTAGAAGACACTGGACAGTTAGCTGGAATGACAAAATACTTCTTTCTGTTTTGGTGTTCCTCTAATTGAGAAATAACTGTCCACACTCTTGAGGATAAGATCTCTTTTGCTAATTCAAAATTCTAAGGAGTCAGAAGCATAGCAGTGAAGAAGTCAGCCCATTTATCCAGGACATGAACCACAGGTTTAACAGGTGCACTATTATGAGGAGCAAAGAATTTGGCCCATGCCTGCAAGCCCGTATATGAGAAAAGCCCATCTAACAAATTTGAAGTCTGACTTTCCTGCTCAGAATGCAATTATATTTGAGGCACCAGCACCATCCTGAGCTGCATCTCTAAATTAACTTGACCTGATGGGACTGCTAGGATGTCATCTACCACCTACTGGACTTCCAAAATCCCATCAGCTACAAAAGTCGGCTGATTAAGATCTGGGATTTGATCTAGAGGCAGAGGATGAAGGGGTAACAAATTTAATGCATGTTCTTCACCATTCATAGAGAGAGATGATGATGCTAAAGATGGAGCTTGCAAACAAAGAGTTAGAGAGCTTTGAGAAGGCTGCGGCAAGTCCTACTCCCCAATGTTTGCCGGTCCCAAATTGCCATATGTGTTCAAAACAGCCATAGCCCAATTATCTTCATTAGGTGGGTTTAGTTCTTCCACCGCTGCGATCGGCCAAGCATTCCAATTACCCCCATTTCGATGTTGTTGAGGAACATCCTAATTAGCATCAGATTAGGAGCCCCACCTGCCAGTCCATCAAGTCCAGCATCCCCGTTAACATTATCACCAAGTCCCGGCTCTGGAAGGGGTTGGTTCCAATTTTGCGGAGGATGAGGGTGAGGATCACCTTCGTCCTCTGGGGGATCATCTTCATCTGGAGGGCCACCTCCCAAAATAGACTAATAAATGATTTCGCATGGAACAGTCCAAGATTCACTGAGAAAGCCATCACCGCCTGTTATTTGGATACTCTTTGGCACATGATCTAAATCAAGCACTCTGGCTTTGATGATAATGCGGGAAATATTATTGAGATCTTTTTCCCAAACAAGCAACCTTCCGAAGCTTTTTATTGCATCTTGGATATAGGACAAACTCCAAAAATCCAAAGGGAAGCCAACCAACATAAGCCAACACTCCCTATTAAAGTTACTTTACTTCTCAGTGAATCTTGGAAGTTACTTTTGCATAACCTGGAAAGCAAGTAGTAGTCCTCCCTTGCAAAAGAAAAGAAAAGAAAAGTAAGCAGTAGTCGATTCAGCTATATGGTTGTCTGTTTTGCTATATTGATATTCTTAGGCCTTCATTTCCTGACTTGCCTACGATAGCTAGTTGGCTCATCTATTACTTTACACTTGCTTACTTGTGGTCAAATGTGAAGTAGTTATTATCACTTGTGGCGATAAATTGGAAACACACCATGTAAATAGAAAAACAAATTTCAATTTATGTTGCATGCTTAATTTGTTCTCCAGTACCTGTTCGTTCTATGGTAGGATTTATTCTAGGTGTCTGTAACTTGAAGAACAGATGAAAATTCATCATGTTACTCATCCCAGAAGCTTTGGCAATGATCATTACTGATTGTTCTGCATCCATTATGAGTGTGTTCTAGTTCTTTGTCCTTAGCTTCATTACTGTTTTTTGTCATAGGAATTGTAAGAGAGACATCTTCTCAAGCTTGTTTTGGTGCTTGGCTTAACTCACTACAAGACAAACATCCCTTTACCAACGTATACGCTGCAACGCTCTATACATACGTTGCGAAGTAATGTTACGGCTACGCATAATATGTATTGCAAAATCTATTCGTCATAAATCATGTGGATGACTACAGATAACATATGTTACGAAGTAATATTATAGCCACGGGTACCGGTCCAGCGCTATGCACGAGCTTAGACCCAATTCTGGTTCAATCGGAGTTGAATATTTTGTGCAACTCCCAAAACTACTTTCACCTCCCTCCAATCCTTCCCTGAATATTTTGTACAACTCCTAAAACTAGTTTCATATCCCTCCAATCCTTCCCTCCAGTTTTTCTCATATCTTTTTTATCCCACCATTTTCCCTCCCAATCCCAGCAATTTTTTGGCCACCACCCCCACTGGGATCTCTAGCGGCATCTCTTTATTGCGGTGGATGTGGCCCCTTTCTTCATTGCGCCCCCCAAATCGATCCCCCAGGCCAAAGCCCCCTCCCCATCCTCCCCTCCCATTTACATTCCCAACCACAAGATGTTCGTGCCCCGCCGCTAGCTAGCCCTCGGAGGATAGCCACACCCAGCCATGGCATAAGCGGCGCCGGGGTCATGAGATCCCGGCGAGGCGGTGGCACTGCACGGCGCGGCGGCCGAGGTGGTCGCGGCGCGTGCAGCCCACAGAGGACTCGGAGCGGCGCCGCGCTGGGGTCATCGACTACGCCAAGGTTGTAAAAATCGGCTCCAGACGCTGGCGAGGCGGCGCCTAGGCGTTCGGCGGTGAGCTAGCGCTGCGACTTCCTTCCAGGCAGCGGGCGGGCCGCCTTGGACCAGCCCGGCGGTCCAAGCCGATGCTCAGCGGTGCTAGGTGCGGCTGCTTGAGGCGGGCACCGAGGTGGGGTATAAGACTTGGGTTGGCCGCTAGGGTTCGGGCTCGCCGCCTCCCCTGACGCGGAATCGAGCTCGCCGCCGCCGATTCGACCTCGTCGCCTCCGAATCGTGGTCGTCCCGCCATCTCCACCGCCGAATCGAGGTACGTCATCACCGCTCCCCTCTGCTCCCGTACCGCCGACCTCTCCCCCCCTCTGCTCTCGTTTCTCTCTGGTCCCCCCTACCGCGCCGCCGCCTTCCCCCCTCTGCTCTCGTTCCCCTCTGGTCCACCCTACCGCGCCACCGACCTCCCCCTCTGCTCTCGTTCCTTCTCTGCTCCACCAGCCACCCTCTCGCGCCCACCCTCTCATGCCACTGGTTGGTCCAAATGACCCACCCCTAGCTGTCGCTCGAAGGAAGTCGCATAGCTTAGCTCGCCATGAACGCTACCCACTGTGCCTTGAAAGCTTCTAGAATCTTTCGCTACTAATGGTCTCTTAAATCCGATTTGTTTCATTTTGGAGGTGGTGGATGAGGAGGGGAAGATGCTGGAGGACACCATCCGGTGCGGGGGCCTTGTGGCGACAAAGGCGGCGAGGATCCGGACCATGCTGTGGGGCGTGAGGGAGAGGAGGGGCAAGATTTGCCTCAAGTACCTATGTGATCTATCAGTGGATGAGGTGAAGAGGGAGCTCTCGCAATTCAGGTATATCTTGGCTGCTATTTCATAACATTGTGCTAGTCTTGGTGTTGCTACTGAATACTAATGTGTTGCATGCTGCATGTGCAGGTCTTTTTCATTTCTGCTAGAACCAGTTCAGGGCATAGTGCTTGTTCTCTGCTTCTTATTTATGGGCCACTGCTAGAAAGTTTGTTCTATGTGAATTCTTTTGAGATGTTGCAAGCTAGGTAGGCATAAAACAGAGCTAACTGAACTGTCAGGAATGCAGGAGCTACGGATTGATATGCCTTTAAGGTACCTTTACTTCTTCAAAGTTCACTGTTCATGTTATATCTGAAACTTACCATGGTAAAGTATTTTGATTTGTATAGGTACTCATCCAGTTGCTCTTCTATAGCAAGTTTGGTAATCTCCTAACGAATTGACATTGGAAAGCATAATACCTAACACTTGCACTTTAAGCTCGACATCTTAGATAAGTGTCTTGGCAAGAGATTCTAAGATATGGTTCGCAGAATATCATGGAATGGACACAACTAAGGCAATTTGAACTCCACTTCTTAATGCTTGCAACTGTAAGGGTTCAGAAAGAGATTTTTTCGATATAGTTTGCAACATATGCTCAGTATGCAAGACTAGGGACATTTGCAAATTAGATTCAAAATAGATTCAAAATTTAGCAACGTGATTTCCACTCTACAGTTACTCTCGAACCGATTTGTCAGAACACAATGCCAAATGTGATTGAGATACCAAATGTGTTTAGGAAGCGTGCGACATTTAGTTCTAGGTTTTTCCAGAAAGAGCAATGTTGCTTCCATAGACATGCGATGCATCAGTGCCTTAAAGTTTGGCCAATATCCGGATGGAAAGTGTAGATCTTTACGGTTTGTTTTTGGTTTCTTGAGCTCATCAACTAGAGCCATGTTCTCCTGTAAATCTGAGACATAATCCATAAAATACTCTCGTCCATTTTCATTCTGAATTTGAAGTGAATAAACACTTTATTTACTTAACAACTTTATGGTCAGCATTTAGCATACTTGTGCAGGATGAGTTTTGGTAAATTTTGAATAGTCCACCCCAATTGTGTATTCCATGGCATGTGAATCGATGTCTAGCACCCACGAAGTGGGTTTTGACCATCCTTGATGCTAGGCACTCGAAATGCTTGCAAGGTTTGTTGTAGATAGCCTTGCCGGATCGCAACCTAAGGGTGCTAACCTTGAAGATAGGATTGCAAGCGATGTGGAGGATGATCCATTGGCTCTTGCTGGACAAGTTGCCCAGATGTACTTATCCTTTATACTTCAACCGAAAGAAGCTAAGCTTTTACTCAACTTTGTAATTCTAACAAAATCCTATGTTGTCGATCCTTTCTCGGGACATCTTTGAAGAAGTACATAACATATGCCAAGTTGAATGTATTTCCCAAAATACATGATGCCGACCTGGACAAGATTAGCCATGTTTATGCCGAACTTAGACGCGAGTCATCTGTAATATATCCCCTAGTTCTATCAGCCCTGTCTAAGGCTTATTATGGACAAATATTTTATAATTGATACCCTTGAACTGTTTTTTTTCAGCATGGTCAAGGAGTCCCAATTGCAGTAAGGCATATAGAATCGATTATTCGAATGTCGGAGGCACATGAAAGGATGCATTTGAGAAGTTACGTGTCTCAGGAAGATGTGGACATGGCCATCCGTGTCTTGCTTGACTCATTTATTTCGACCCAAAAATTTGGTGTCCAGAAAGCACTTCAAAAGGTAAATTTGTAAATGTTGTGTTGTTATATTGTCATTATATCGTCGTCCAACTGATGACTAAAGCGCATGTCAATTCAAACTGATGGAGCATACCTAATTCTGTTTTGTTACTAAATATGATATTCCTTCGATTGTGTTGGATATATCTTATATTCTTAGTTCATTCTCTGGTACCACCATATTTCTTGCAAATTTTAATTCAAACTTGTGTTGTCTGTACAGAATTTCAGGAAATACATGACATATAAGAAGGATTACAACGAGCTGCTTCTCCTGCTCTGCACCCTGGTCAAGGATGCACTGCACTTTGAAGAAATCGTGTCTGGATCAACCACACGTCTCACTCACATAGAGGTTAAAGTGGAGGACCTCCGGAACAAGGTAAGATGCTTCTTCACCCACTACAATCATAAGTTGTGATCCAAAAGATAAACTTGATGGCGTTCAGCTAGGAAATGAATTTTGGATGGTGCATGTCAATCTTGCAATTGCAAAATGTGAAGAATTGATACGGCCATACAAAGGCTACAAATTGATTGGTCATGCAGTAGAAGCTGATATTGTGTGGCCATCAACTTATATATAGTGCTCCTCTTAGTTTTGTTACTTTAATATTTTGATTCTGTTTCTTCCTAATAGTGTATTAATGGGCTCTAATTTTTCATTGTAGGTTGATAAGATAAACGGATGATGCTATGGATGACATGTTCAATGCATGGTGGAGAATGGTGACATAGGCAGGTGATCTTCATTACATTTAGATTACATTCTGTTAGGAAATGATGTTCAAGATCTTCATTACATTTAGATTTCATTCTGTTAGGAAATGATGTTAAAGTAAAATATTTATATTATGTCTTATGTGGATGGTTCTCTGTGTAATGCAACAATTTGTTTATAATATATTGGTGTTCTTTTTAACCATGCTATGACTGATAATGATTTTTTTACTTTGATTTCTACACACTTATAATCGTTGCAGCAACCTAATTATATCCGTTGCCAAAATAGCAAAACTCATCTGTATGGCAAGTACCAACGCTTCTATACGTTGTGACAATATAATTATATCTATTATTAAAATAGTAAAAGTCATCCATGCATGGTAAATACCAACGCATACAAATGTAGTTACAACATGACTATATCCGTTGCTACTTTGCAATGCCTTTTCATATCTATTACCAACGCTTATTTATCTGTTGTAATAGACTCTCGCAACGGCCTCAATGGCAACGCATAGTAAATACGTTGGTATAGATTGTACCAACACTTATTTGGATTTTTACCAACGCATATATGCGTTGGCAAATGGGTGTTCATCTGGTAGTGACTCCTTGCTAGTCACCGTCCTGGGGCGGTTTGCCGGTTTCTTTTCCACAATGGAGCCTTTTGTTTTCATTGACATTGCAGCTTCTCAGTAGGCCAAACATTTTCCATCGTGGGTATGTCAATTTTGTTTTAAACTTGACCTTTTTTTACCTGAGAAATCAAATTATTTCTCTCCTCTAGATAAAAAGGAATCCAAGTTATTTTCATTGTGAATCGTTAAGTCAATGCCTCACTGGCATGCTTGCTTATTATGTGTTCTTGTTTCATTAATAATTTGAACACTAAGTTCAACACTAGGCTCCATCATAAACGAAATTGCACAAATCTTGAAGCAGCACTCTTAGGAGTGGAACAACTATCGCTAGCTAGCATGGAAGATAAACTACATAGAGATTTTTTTCTATTTTAAAATATTTAATTAGTTTTAGTGTTATCTATAATTCTTAAACTAAACAATCTATCAAAAGTTAGACATAATAATCTAATGCTTTGAGATTGAACTTAATATCGTAACCGCAAAACCATTGATCATAGATCACATGCAAAGTACTGCTTCTATTAACTAATGACAAAAAAAACAGTTCATTTAGTAAATTTTAAAAATTAAATAAAAAATATAATCCAATAGAACACTTAAAATTATACATAGGAGTTTCATGGAATTTACACATTTTTCTAACACATTATCGAGTTATCAATTCAACCTCCTGTAATTTAAAATAGAAAGAAACTAATTCTAAACATGGATCCACGGTATAAATGAAAAGAATAAAACAAATACTTAAGATATAATGTCATTTAATGAACAGAGGGGTGTTCCTAGCAATCGTCAACCGTATGATGGTACTTGTAGATTGATTAGGGAGGCCAGGGGGCTAATCTCTTGAAGGCGGTATCTTAAAAGAGTGCTTCTATATGTACGATATAATATCGTACGATAGCGTTACGACGGAGCAAATCCTAGACGCGTGTACGCTTCCTGTGTCCTTGTGTGTTTGTGCGTCCTCACAATCCAAGGATATGTGCGTTGTAAGCGCGTATGACGGAAAAAATCATCGTATGCAAAGCACTTTCGATCTTAAAATAGGTGAGGGAAACTAGATTTATATAGGTCTAGTACCACAGAACCATACCTACTCCTATGGATGCCTACTATGGGTTTTGCAAGAGGGCTCCTGCTAATCCTTGATGAAGTGTTCCCTTGAGCGGTCCTTTCATAGTATCGAGGCTCACCAGAGGTTATGGCGGAGTCAGAATTAGAAATAAAATATGTCGGAGGTTAACTTTAAAATAAAACTAAAAAAGGTTAATTAATAAAAAAAATTCACCACTGAGAGGCTCAATGGAAAAACAGTCGTAGAGTGACATATATCAAATAAAGCAATTTTTAGAGTGATATTTTTTCAATTCACTTTTTGGAGTAGTATATTCCGGATTGCCAAGCTTTAGAGTGGCACGAATCCAACTTTTAATTTACCTTAGCGCCTTCCTCTGCCCTCCGTGAGTTGTCAGTAAATCACAGAAAGGAAATCAATCTCCGGATCGCATACGGATCCCAGTAGTATCCTACCGCCGCAAGAATTACCGGAACCGGCAGAACTTTCCAAAATTACACGCCCAACCCCCACCTCCTTGCCCGCGCCATTTTTGGCAACGCCGCCCAATACAAATATACGCTTTCCCAGTTTCCCGTATCGCTTCGCATCGTTCTTTCGTCCAAGAAACAGAGCAAGAAGCAGAGAAAGAAACAGAGCAAGAAGCGAAAGCAGCCGCCGACCACGACAATGGTGAGGCCGCGTGGGATGCCTAGCGCGGGGCGGCAGAAAATCGTGATCCAGCGCATCGACGACAAGGGGAAGCGGCAGGTCACCTTCTCCAAGCGCAAAGACGGAATCTTCAAGAAGGCCAGCGAGCTCAACATACTCTGCGGCGCCCAACTGGCCGTCATCATCTTCTCCCCCTCGGGCCGCTCCTACGCCTTCGGCGACCCCTCCGTTGACCACGTCCTCCGCCGATACCTTCCCCGCCTCGGAGAGGCCGCCCCTCTTCTTGACGACGACGCCGTTTCTGACCCGGTGGCTCTGGCGAAGCTGTGGCGGGCGGTGGAGGTGAGCAAGGCGCAGGTGGCGACGGAGAAGGCGCGGATGGACGCCATCGTGGCGAAGGTGGTGCAGGGCAAGACGGGGATGCGGTTCTGGTGGGAGGCGGATGTCGAGGCGCTCGGGGAGGCGGAGCTGCCGGAGTTCATCAGGGCGCTCGAGCGTCTCAAGGACAACGTCCGCCGCCGCGCCGACAAGCTCTCTGCTCTGCCACCGCAGCAGCGCCGCCGCCTGCAGTAGTGGTGGCTCTGCTGAGGCTGAAATTATAGGGTTTTTGTTAGGCTAATAATGCTTGATTACTTCTGTCTTCCCTAAACAAAAGAGTTCAATTCCCTGTTTGAGAGCAGTTGTCATAAGTTGTTGGGTTTAGTTGCTTCTACTACTGTGTAAATCAAAGGATTTTTCGTCAATTCAATTTTTCTTCAAGGGGTCAGAAATTGCTGTCAGAAATTATGTCTGATTCAGGAGTTAGTCATAATATGTTGGGTTTAGTTGCTTCTACTACTGTGTAAATAAAAGGAATTTTGGTCATTTGAATTTTTCTTCGAGGGATTAGAAACCGCTGATAGAAATTCCCTGTTTGATTGATCAGTTGTCATAAATTATCGATTAGCACGTCTGATACAGAGGTAGACAAGCTTACAATGCACGGAATCATTTTTCAGAAATTTTCACTGAACAGCGTGTATACATGGACAACAACTCTGAGTTACAATTTTATTACTACCAGGAGAAGCCTGGTTCTGTTGTACACATCTTAAGTTTATGAAAGACCCAAAAATTATCAAAATTCCATACAACGATAGTCCAATTTTCACCTTTTGCATGAAGTGTTCGCATATACTATGACAGCAATTCCTCTGCCAGCATAGACACGGATATTCTTATCTTATGCATCTTCCGTTGTCACGAAAAACGTATGCTGAAACCCTTGTCAGTTTTGGTGACATTCATGCTACCAAATTCATCAAAGTCTGGATCTGAACCGCCATCTCTGTCATTAGCCCATTCTTCTGCAGAGCTGTCATCATCCTCGTCCTTTGATGCTGGGACTTGTAATCCTTCTATAGGTACAGGTAAGGGTTCATCGGTAAAGTACGGATCATTCAGCAAGTGAGCAGCAGTGGCCCTCTTTGTTAGGTCATAGCAAAGTAGCCGCTTTATGATACCAACGTCAGAAGCAGATCTATTAGGCACGCATGCTTCAAGGCCCATCGGTTTGTCAACCTTGTTAAAGAAAATCTTGTTGTAATCTGGCAAATTTGAACAGCCTGGAAAAGTTTCTTCTGTGATATTGCCCAGGACGCTGATGATTCTACCAATCTGATCGATATCTGATGTCCCTGGAAATAAAGGCTCTAAATTAAGAAGCTCAGCCAAAATACATCCTAGTGACCAGAGATCGATCTCCTGCCCGTAGTTTGTTGACCCGTATAGGAGCTCAGGAGCTCTAAACCACCGTGTGCCAACACAAGAAGTGAAGGCGCCAGACTCTTCTCCCCCCATGCCTTCTTCTAAATCATATGAATAGGAGGCTCTGAATGGATCATCGTCGATGTCTCCTGTGCTGCATGTGGCAAGACAGGAGGCATTTCCATCCTGCAGGCTCATTTTGTCAACATCTCCCTGGGTGGATTTGGCCCGGAGTAGCTCCATCTCATGTAGGTAGTCAGCTGCAGTGAGAGTCTCTGGCTCCTGACCAGTATGAATATCTGGTTCACGAGATGGTTGTTCATCTTTTGTTCCTTGTAGCACTGCTCGTTGTTGTGAATCCCAAGGCTCCATTCCTGAAATTTGCTCATATGTGTGCATAGCTTCGTAAGTTGTTCCTGTATCCTGAAGTATCCTGGCCTGTGAGAGCACAGAGACCAAAAGAACTTTGTCAAAATCAAACCAACTGAAATAATTCAACCCACTACAGGTACAGTTGTACAAATATATCACATGAAGATAAAGGACCGGCAACTATATCATAGACCACATATATGGTTCATGTGTTCCTTCCTTGGACATGACTCTTAGAGGATTGTTACTGGAATAATAACAGAATTTATCTGTGATAAAGCTTTATAGTTAAAATTGTGTATAAAAACCAGCATGACCATCAGCAACATCTTCACCAAAATTTAAGAATTTAGCCATTATGGATATGGTCAACTTTATTAACACACAAAAACTAAAACTAACTTGAAAATGGAAATGTAAAATAAAAAACAATTAATGAGAGGTTGACCAGTCTGTGAATTATAAACAATCTTTCTATGTAAACAACAGGCTCATTTCATGTTGAGTTGTTGACTAATTCAAGGCATATTCTTTAACAGTGTTTACTATGGGCTCATTTATTTGATGCAAGTTAATTTGAATATGTGTAGGCTGAACTGCTGAAGTCTGAAGATGGTAACCAACTTCCCACACTATAAATCACACAGAAAACAAACATTCATAGTACTGTATCCATGTACAGGATCCAACCTAAAAAAACCACTTCAATACGGAAGGTTTACCAGTCCTAATGAAATAGGGAAAGTTTAGATCATGCTATCTTTACCAGAGCATGTGAATCATTTACTATTTTAGAAGAAAGCAAAGTAGTCTCCAATCCATAGGGAAAGGCCAAGCTCTCAACATATGGTTTCCTCTCAAGTCTCACCAATTGAAAGGTCTGTAAAGTGTTCAGATCTCCCAACAATGCAATATACCAGAATCATTGGTAAGGTGGATATAAGTAAACATATAAAACTCCAACATAAGATTGTAGAAGAAAAAAATGGGTTCAGGCTATGTCCAAAATTTACACCAAAACACAATACTCGTATGCTGCAGCGCATAGTCAATCATTTTCTTGGTCATCGGCATGATGAAAGCCACCAGCTTTTAACCTAACTCCAGCATTTGAGTACTGTCTAATTCTCCTATTGAAATGAGGGCTTCCTCGTTTGGTGAAAATGTTTATTACAGAAACACAAATAACAATGCTGATTCAACTAGATTTCCTTGAACAGCAACATGGTAGAACATTTGACAGATAACATGAATATAAAAGCAAGGAAGATGAATCAGAGTTAAATGTAAACATAATATGCACAACCCAAGCTATCTAGTCTCCACCATTCTTTTTTTTTGTTCCTCTACGCACAACGAAGCATGCCTTGTACAATATAGATGTAACCTGCGTTGCACCGATACTTCCCAAAATCGGCGTATCAATATTGGATACCGTATCAAATACGGATACGGCCCCGATACATATCCTGCCAGTATCCCCAGAATTCCGATTTTTCAAAAAAGGAAAATAATTCGCAATATTTCTAGGATACTTCCCCAATACATATAAACCCTAAGACCCCTCTTTCGACTCAGAAAAAGAAGCCAGATCGAAATATTTCGCCCCCACAGCCACTCTCGCCCGTTTCTCCTCTCGCCCTTTCTCTTCCCTGCCCCTTCCACCGCCACCACGCCGCCGCCGCTCCCCTTCCCTCCCCCATTAGCTCCTACCCCCTCGCCGTTGCCCCTTCTCTGGTGAGTCCGGTTCGCTCACCGCTGGCATGGCAGGGCAGCGCCCACGGCAACGGTGACTCAGCGAGTCCTCTTCTCCCCTTTTCCCTGATCAGCAATTCTTCTTCTCTCCCTTGTCCCTTCTCCCTAGTACAAGTGTTCACTTCTTGTTCAAACTTGTCAGATCTGATGGCGTCTGGTAGTGGTCGTGGATTTGGAAGCTCGAGTGCGTCTAGCACTGGTACTAGTGTGTGTCGTGCAGGAGCAACCAGTGGAGCCGCCATGGTAAGGAACATCCTGAATGTTGCCCGTGTGCTACCTCCAAATGACAATGAAAAGAAGCCAGGTATGTCGAGTTGCTAGAGAAGACCAGAAACGGTCAAGGAGGGAATACACGGTCTAGATGCAGGCTATGTGATCATATTATCCATGGGAGCTACTCAAGAGTTAAAGCACATCTCTTGAAGGTTGGAAATTATGGTGTGAAGTTTTGTCTGAAGGTGACAGTAGATGTTGTTGCTCAACTTCGTGACGAAATTGCCAGAGCCGAAGCAGTGAGTGCGAGAAGCTTGCCTAGGGAAATTCCGCTGCCAACAGAGGGCTTGAGTGCGAGGAAGAGAAAGGGGGTTTCGGCTATTGAATCAAGCTTCAATAACGAAGCTCATAGACAGCTTGACGCTTTGATAGCTAGGATGTTCTATACTGCAGGTTAACATCTTTCTGTTCTAACTAATCTCCTTATCTTAATACTGTTAAATTGTTAATTACATTTAGAAATCAATTTGGACCTGTGTTCATTTGTAGGCCTGCCTTTCAATGTAGGAAGATCAAACAACAATTTGCTGATTTCTCTTTGTTTGGAAGTGGATTTAATTCCTTTAACTCAATTGAGGATAGAGCCCATCTAGACCCAAAGCAATGGTGAGGAATTTATGGTAACTGTGCCCCAGATTTGAGAAAATTGGCATTAAAATTACTTGGGCAGCCAACATCATCTTCTTGCATTTAAAGAAACTGGAGTATCTATGGTTTGATCCACAATTCAATGAAAAATAGGTTCTATACTTACCCTCTTTTCTTAATTTCTTATTTTTTACCACCTATATGGAATTTGATTGCAATTGCATTGTTGTAGGCTGAACCCTGGATGTGCTGAGGATCTAGTATTTGTGCACCACAACTTATATCTTCTTTCAAGGAAATCTGAAGAGTATTACACTGGCCCATCAAGAATGTGGGACGTCGGAGGAGATAGCTTCGAGTTCTTTGATGGTGGTGCTGATTTCCTTCAGCAAGCTGATCTCTCACTGGATGAACTGGACCTCGAGAGAGTACTATATGATCTTAGGGTGCTGGACCTGTCTGCATCAGATGTTGGACCTCCAGCCCAATCAGAGACAACTCCAGTGGATGGAAATAACAACTAGACTTGACATTTGTGCTATCTCAAGTCTTTTATCTGGCTATCTTATTATGTAATATTTATGATCTGTTGAACACCTGCACTAGTTGTGGTCTATGATTATCAGATTATGTACTAAGTGGTTGAACTGTTACCAGAATATGCACTGCTTATTTGTTTTTCTATTCTGTTGTTTGGACTTTGGAGAAATGGAATGATGGACTATTAGAGTGCTCGAGCTACACTTATAATGTCAGCATGATGTATCTTCTATGATTCTGTTATTTATTTGTATCTATGTACTCATTTATTCTCTCAATTCTTGGCAGCTGGTTCATTATGTTGGTTTTGTCAAATTGTATAAGGCTAACAGCCAGGAGGGAGACCTGGAGAAGAAAGCACTTGGCTACATCAATATTAAGGTATTCTCAGTTTCTCCTTCCCTTACAAGAATTCATTAATTTCTGTACTTTTATTATTATTATTATATATATACACACGTATCACCATATCAGTGTTCTTGGGAAAAAGGTGTATCACATATCCGTATCGGGGTATCTGGGCAACCTAGGATGTAACTGAGGCAAATTCATTAACTATGATTCTCTTACTACCTTAAAGGCGAGCGTACAGCCGTACACCATATATTAACCCATCACACAGATTGCTAGATACTTCACCTGATCAACAAATGTTTGTAGTTTATCATTTTCTCTATTATTAACCCGATTTTAATTATAAGAATATTTAACGGCCAACTTGGAAGCAAGGCCACTGCAATGTCCAAAAGATGGATGCAGTTGGGACTTGGGAGGGCTATTTACTTATTTAGAACTGACCAACTTCTGAAACTTTCAGAAAAATATTTCCAAGCTCCACATGTACATGCTCCTTCCATAATCAAGCCCTCCACACATCTAAAGATTGCAATTAAACTGGTTTCTCATCAGTGATATCCCGAGAGACCATTATATTGGATGCAATCAAATTGCACCTCTGTAACTTAAAGTCTAAATATTTCCACATCTTCCATTATTCGTTTGTATCATTTTGTAGCTCTCCCAAATGCAAAGAAGCTAACAACCAATTCATTTTGGGAGATCAACACTTTCTATGCCAAACATTGAACAATTTTTATTTTTAAGAGTTAGCGCGGTTTTTGGCACACGAACCATCAATTTCCAGATGATAAGAAGTACCTCCTCCATAACTTCCATGCCAAAAACACTAGAGAGAGCCCACAACCTGGAGATCGAACCAAAATAACCCAACAAAAAGTGCAACCTTTACATAATGCAAGTATGTTACTGCTCAAGTGATGACCCTAAGTTGTAACTAATCATTTATAGCTCACCTGTTACCTGTATAGTCACCCACCGATGGTGAAGCCTATAATAGACTAGTGAACTGCAATGTTTAAGGTTTTCAGCACAACCTCCTATATAACCATATAACATACACACACAAAAAACTGACCTTTGCATTAAACATCCACTAAAGTCCAATGTTTCTGTACCAATTGAGCTAAGACTATGTGCATGACTAATCGTCCACATACCAGTGGCACCATGCTACTATTGAACGAAAGGAGATGCTACACATCGAAGTAGAACTTTAGAAGTTACCTCAAATCTACAAAATTCCCTATGATGCTACACTTTTACCGAATTGAGCTAAAAGTTTAAAGATTTTAACCTGGCCAAAATCAGCAACCTTGAGCACCCCGTCCTCGGAGATGAGAAGGTTGCCGGGCTTGAGGTCGCGGTGCACGACGCCGGCGCGGTGGCAAGCGGCGACGCCTTCGAGCACCTGCAGCATCCAGCGCTTCAGCTGGCCGGCGGGGAGGCCACCCGCACGCCTCCCGTCGCGGACGACGGCAGCGAGGTCTAGCGGGAGCCACTCGAGGACGAGGACGTCGTCGTCGTGGTCGCCGCCGGGGAAATGGTCGAGGAGCGCGACGACATGGGGGGAGGACTCGGCGGCGACGGCGAGGAGAGCGTCGGCCTCGCGGTGGGCGCTGACGGCGTCGTGGACCTCCTTGAGGGCGACTGCGGCGCCGTCGGAGCGGCGGCGGCCGCGGTAGACGTCGGCGTAGGCGCCGGAGCCGGCGCGGCCGAGGACCTCGTAGCGGGATGTGACGTCGGGGCGGCCGTGGATGCTCCAGCTCCCGCCGCCGCCGATCGCCATGGGGACGGGGGTATACCAATCTATAAATCTACGAACAACAGGTTAGATTAAAGGTCTATTCTTCGCTTTAGAGATTAAAAAATCTCACAATAATCCTTAAATAAGGAATAAGCAAAATCCTATGGCCCACGTAATTATAACGGCGAGGATCCTTAATTAGTATTGCATAGGATGCCGTCGTTGTAGAATAATTTTTTTCCACCGAAACAGACAGTAGGAAGAGCGTTTTTTGGGACTCCAGTTCCAACCGGTAAATAAAAGAAGAAAGAGGCAAAAACAGGGCCCTAAAAAAATAGAAAGGGAAGAGAAATAGGAAGAGCCAACATTGAATGCTGTCCGTGTTTATGCTGGCCTTGCGCGCAGAGTCGCTGGTAGTCAATCACCATCCAGGACCAATTGAGGCCCATGTATTAAATTCTGCTGATCAGTTACGTGTAGAAGCGCACGACACACGCCGTTTAGAAATTTTGGCAGTTACAGCATGTTTGCAAACTGTATTTACAGAAATAACTACTGAGTTTATATATTTGCAAAAATAGTACAGTTGGCGTACGGTCACCATACGCTAACGGCTCCCGCGCCGCCATGTATCCCTCTTGGGCGACCCCGCTGCCACCGCGGCGCATTGGCGCACGGTCACCGTGCGCCGTCACGTGTCTCGTCCCTCCGCCGCTAGGGTTTGGAGAAATTAGGGTTCGTAGAAATTATAAAATATAGTAAATGAATTCAAAAAATTATGAAATTTTTTGTGGAGCCTCCCGACACAGTGTACTATACGGTGTAAATTTGCCATAATTTTATTCGTTCAGAATTTTTCTCGCAACACCCTCCCGACACGCGCCCCCCTCCGACCCTCTCTCACGCCCGCCACACCCGCCATGCACCTGGACTGTTCTGCGGAGAATTAAAAAACCACGTGGTGGCCATCTTTCCCACCATCCCTCCTCCCTCCTCCGCACGTCTGTCACCTCGTCCAGAAATTCTGGCGCCAACGCTTACAGAATTCCTGACGCCAATGCCATGACTCTTCTTCCGCTCGGCTATAAAATACCGAACTCTGGCATTCACTCTTCGCTCATCTCATTTGCGTTTCCATTCTCGTTCTTGCGCTCGTCGCTGAGAACTCAGAGAACGTAACATAATTACTTTTATTGGGAGGTTAACTGTTTTCTTGCTTCTCGTCGCTCGTCGCTTGGCCTTTTTTTTATTACTTCCCCCCGAAGTGCAGGTAATTAGTCAGATGCATTTGCCGTTATTACTGTAGTAGTAATTAGTCAGTCTTAGTCAGCTAGTTGTAATTAGTTAGTTCACTTGTAATGAATTAGTTTAGTGGTAATTAATTAGTCGTAATTAGTTTAGTAGTCATCATTACGACATATTAAGTAAGTGGAACTGAAGTAATAGTAATTTTTTTAGTGGTGATTAATCAATCGTAATTAGTTAGTTTAGTGGTAATTAATTAGTCGTAATTAGTTAGTTCGGTAGTAATGAATTAGTTCAGTGGTAATTTATTAGTTGTAATTAGTTTAGTAGTCATCATTGCGGCATATTAAATAAGTGGAAATGAAGGACTGGTAATTTTTTAGTGGTAATTAATCAGTCGCAATCAGTTGTTTGCAGAAATGATTAGTGGAAATGAACTACCAATAATTTATATAGTGGTAATTAATCAGTCGTAATTAGTTAAGTAGGAATTAGTTAGGCATAACTCATTCGTAATTATTTAGTAGTTGTTGTGGCTTTATGTATTTTCGAACAAGCAAGACTTGTTTGTGTTTTACAATGATGGTCTTGTGCGGGCCGGACCCGATGGGTTAGACCTGTCGAGATGCCAGTACAAGGTGGTCCGGGTGAAGGGGTTCCACGCGATGAATATTCACGAGCTACGAAGCTACATCCGGAGGGAGTTCGTCACGGAGCCAACGACGAAAAAACTTGTGATCGAGGCAATCACCTGCACAAATTATGTGTGGGAGCTTGTTAAGGTGAATGAAAGTATAGCATAGAGGTGGTATATAGAGATTGCCTCCTAGCCCGAGTCGGCCATTCACAGGAAACCTATAGTGTACGTGAATTTTGTACGTAGGGCGTCGGGAAACCCCGATGATGCCGGGGCCTCTACAAGCGGGCAAGCGCAGCCCGAGCGTGAATATGCCAGCACGGAATGTGCTGTCTCGGAGGGAAGTCACGCGCCTAATTTTGTGCCAAATGAGGGGGGAAAAGGTGGTGGTCGGTTCGCATTGACTGCCACGAGTATCTACCGGACAAGCCTCTCGGGTTGGAGTCCGACGAGGACGCCAACCCAAGCTCGGATGGTAGCGACGAGGACACACACCAAGCCGGTGGTCCTTACGTGGCATCGAGACTTGATGATATTGTGGTGCGTTCACTCGTACTGCCACAAGAAGAAGGCTCCTAGTGGGGGTTTGAAGCCGACACCCTCTTAGTTGGGCAGCGCTTCCCAAACAAGGTGGCCGTGCAACAAGCTATAGCACAGTACGCCTTGTCCATCAGCCGTATGTACCGAGTGCAACGACGTGCAATCCAAGTGGTGCATGATGTATCTTGCATCTAACTTGTTCACACGATTTCGCAGTCAGGAACTCATGAAGACGTTCAAGGCATTGTGTCTGCAGAATCAGAGGCGTAAGTTTGAGTCCATTTGGAGAGACCTCGAACACCTGACTACGAGGCATACAAAGGAGCCCATGCCGGAGGGGGAGCAACCCAGTAGTGCCATAAGCTTCTTCGAGTGGATTAATGGCCACACTCCTGAAATAGACAATGCGAGGCACGAGATTATGACGACCAACATGTCCGAGGTTTACAACAGTGTCCTCAAAGGTATGCGGTGTCTCCCTATCACCGTGATCGTCCAGAAGACATGGACTCGTACTGTTGGTTATTTTGTCAATAGAGCAACCGCAGCCAATCGACGGATGGATGAAGGCAAGCAGTGGTCCGAGAACATACAGAGGAACATGGACCAGAAGATGGAGAAGGCCCAAATGCACGATATCCGGGTGATCAACAGCCTCATGCGGAAGTACGAGATCAAGCTTCGGCAGAAATATGTCAACAGTCATGCTAGGGGGGAAAGGAAACAGATATGCACCCTGGGTGATGTGGCGACATGCACCTGCAACAAGCCAAAGCTCCTCCACAAGCCATGCTCGCATGTGCACAAGCGTGTGCGCAAATGAGGTAGGTATCTACGCCGTACATCTCCGAGTACTACAACTTGCAGCACCTATTCGGTACATGGAGTGGAGAGTTTCACTCGTACGGCTTGAAAATGAACTACAGGGATCTTTAGCCGAACATGGTGTAATGAGTTCCCAACAGGGACTTGAAGAGAATAGGGAAGGGGCGACGGTAGACGCGGCTCTTTCGGAATGATATGGATGCCAGTCAACGTACCAGTATTAATCACACAATCAAGTGCAGGATATGCAAGACCCCTGGGCACTCAATGAAGGATTGTCCTAACAGACCCAGCTCGTCCGGTAGTCATTTAGTGTTGTAATGTAATATTTTTCCGCCTTGTTTGTTATGTACATCGTAAACTTCTACGATACCCAGCTATAGACTCTTCGGCAAACTTTCACACGAGGGTGTTGCAGAAGCGCAAGTAGCTTGCGTAGAAGAGGAAACATCTACAATACCCAGATTTTTCAATGAAAGATGCTCAAGTACCACCACATTTTTCGATCCCGCAGTGTGTGTGTGGCAAGCCTGCGGAGATCATTCAGTCCACATACCCAAACACCGCCGCCCAGGCGTACTACATGTGCGGGCGCCACCTCGTAAGCGTTTTTTTCGCACGCATCGATTTTTCTCTCCCGACGTTGAATTCCTTAAATTTTTAACTTCATCCCCACATAATAATAGCCCGAGATGCGCTGCCACTTCTTTCGGTGGATCGACGGTCCAGAGATGCACGACATGGCGTTCATCCAGCAGAAGTACATGCTGAACTACTTGATGCGGGCTGAGACCTTCGTGTAGTGGAAACCTTATGTACCGGACCCTGTTGCGGAGGTACCAAAGGAGCCTAGTACTCGCCCGGGTGTAATCCATATCGACAACGTGAGTTATGAAGAATTTACATCCTTGTTATGTTTTTCACTATACGATGCACTTACATCATGGAATCGCAGGACATGGACGACTTCGACATACCAGCCCGACGTGGAGAGTCCCGCGACAAGGGGAAGGGAAAAGATCATGCGGCTAAGCCCAGCCACCATAGCGTATCCGGTTACCCGGGCATAATCCATATCGACGACGTGAGTTATGAAGAATTTACATCCTTGTTACGTTTTTCACTGTATAGTGCACTTACATCATGGAATCGTAGGACATAGACAACTTCGACACACCAGCCCGACATGGAGAGTACCGCGACAAGGGGAAGGGGAAGGCTCCTTCGATCGAGACCAACCGACGTCGTAGCATATCCGGCCGACCGAGCACAGTCCGTATCGAAGACATGAGTTATATACAATTTGCATTCTTGTTACGTTTCTTACTGTACGATCCACTTACATCATGGAATTGCAGAACATGGACGACTTCGACACTCGCCACCACCGTGGGTAGACCCGAGACAAGGGGCACTCACTATGGCACCGCAGAGACTAGTTGCATACATCGTTAAATAGGATACTCTTTGTCAAATTATCAGTTTGCCCTAGATAATCTGTATTGTATCACGGGCTACATAAGATTGTGCATGAACCAACTGAGAAAAATGCGTGGTGTGCAAATCATATAACGATGTACCGTAGCCTTCGAAATGCACATGAGTCAAAGGTTACGGTACATCGTTATATGATCTACATGCCACATATTTCCTTCAGTTGGTTCATGCACAAGCTTATCTAGACTGTGGTGTAATACAATATTAAAGAATATCATCCACAGTAGACTAATAAATTAACAAAGTGTCCTATTTGATTGGGTTACATGTGATAATACCCCGTCCTCCTTTATCCCAGTTCATGCATAAGCTTATCTAAACTTTGGTATATCCCGTGTTATGAGATTATGTTTGGGTATATTTGTATTCATATTTTGTTTTACTATATTTATACACGTATTTTGGTTATTATGTGTGTACTCATGTGCCATATTGTATATCGACATCTCGAATGGAGTTGCAATGCAGCTTTTTTTTCCATACATTCCAAGTCACATAAAATCATGAAACTCTAATTTCTGAAACCTAAAATCCAAATTTTCACGATCTAAATCCTAAATTTTCACGACCTAAATTCCAGATCACATATCAAATTGTCCAAAGAGTACACAATCAAGTCCACTGCGTGATGAGCCTTCAAAATTAAATTCATAATTTTTGGTGCACAATTTCTACATTTACAAATTTGTACAAATTGCACAATTCCTACAAATATGGGTTGAAAACATGTTCTATTTGTCAAAAATTCCACCATTTTACTCGAGTACTCGACCACGTCGTGCGGTCGCCGCCGCCCGTAGCGAGGGCATGGGCCAAAGCCGTGATCTTTAACCAGTGATCAACCGAAGGTAAATAAGTTACTAAGGTAAGTATAATGACGATTAGCATCGATTTCTATTTTTTATAAGCCTGTAGTTTACACCATTGGTCTATAGATTTTAACATTGTTTTACCCTCTCCCATTCCAGTATAAGCAGGTAGTATTTTTGGAGGGGGGAGTATGCGTTGTTGGCTACAAGCAAACTAGACATGCTCTATATGCTTCTGTAGTTCAGTGATGAAGAGTAGGAAAAAAATATTGTTTTTAGCAAATTGGCCCCTAGACAGTGGACATTACACTCGGTTGACGTTTGCGGCGACTCATCTTATAATCATGAATTAGATGATGGACACTGCCAATTCATGGTCTTTTACCAAAATAAATTGTCTCCTTTGCTTTGAGGGGTAAAAATTCCGACAATAATCCTTAAATTTAAAAACCAAAATTCTTAAAAATTCTCTCATTAATCCCAAGAAAATTCTCTCAGATTCAAGTATAAGCACGTAGTATTTTTTTTGCGAGGGAGTAGGCGTTGTTTGCTACAAGAAAATTAGAAATGCTCTATATGCTTTCGTAGTTCAATAATGAATAGTAGGAAAACAATATATTGTTTTTAGCAAATTGGCCCCTAGACAGTGGACATTACACTCAGTTGATGTTTGCTGCGACACATCTTATAATCATGAATCAGATGATGGACACAACCAATTCATGGTCTTTTACCAAAATAAATTGTCTCCTTTGCTTTAAGGGGTAAAAATTTCGACAATAATCCTTAAATTTAAAACCCAAAATTCTTAAAACTTATCTCATTAACCCCAAGAAAATTCTCTCCAATTCGAGTATAAGCACGTAGTATTTTTTGTGAGGGAGTAGGTGTTGTTTGCTACAAGCAAATTAGACGTGCTCTATACTCTTTCATAGTTCAATAATGAAGAGTGGGGAAACAATATATTGTTTTTAGCAAATTGGCCCCTGGACAGTGGACATTACACTCGGTTGACGTTTGTTGTGACACGTCTTATAATCATGAATTAGCTGATGGACACTACCAATTCATGGTTTTTTGCCCAAATAAATTACCTCCTTTGCTTTGAGGAGTAAAAATTCAAACAATAATCCTTAAATTAAAAAACATTTCTTAAAAATTCTCATTAATCCAAAGAAAATTATATCCGATTCTAGTGTAAGCACATAGTATTTTTTGCGAGGAGTATACTTTGTTTGCTACAAGCAAATTAGACATGCTCTATATGCTTTTGTAGTTCAATAATGAAGAGTGGGAGAACAATTATTATTATTAGCAAATTGGCTCCTGGGCAGTGGGCAATACACTTGGTTGACGTATGCTGTGACACATGGTATAATCATGAATTAGCTGATGGAGACTGCCAATTCATTGTCTTTTGCTAAAATAAATTGCGTCCCTTTGCTTTAAGGGATAAAAATTTCGACAATAATCCTTAAATTAAAAAAACAAAATTATTAAAAAAATCTCTCATTAATTTGATGAAAATTCTCTTCGATTCTAGTATAACCACGTAGTATTTTTGCGACGGAGTAGGCGTTGTTTGCTAAAAGAAAATTTGGCATGCTCTATATGCTTTTGTAATTCAATAATGAAGAGTAGGAAAAGAATATATTTGTCGGTGTTTTAGAACCGAACTTACGTAAAGATTGTTTGATTCGGGGGTTCCTCTAGGCTCAAATCACACAGAGAGGGAGACACGGGGATTTTTATACAGGTTCGGGCCTTCTCAGGGGAGAATAACAACCCTACTCCTATGTGTATGTATTGAGTATGCTGGATTACAATATCAAGAGAAAGACTATCGTATTGCGCCTTGTGCTCCTGATTGTGTTTCTAATTGCCCTCCCTACTGCCCTAATGATTCTGCCTTTTATACAGTACTTAGAGTGCTCTGCTGTCTCTCCAGTCTAAAGGCCGCCTTAATGCTTCAAATCGTGGAGCCATTACTAGAGATTATTGTGGGAGTAGTAACGTTCCCACGTCGTTAGGCAGTTATCACCATGACAGAGAGTTGATTCATGCCATTATTCCAGAGAATAACAACGTAATTGATTGCTCGTATTCTTAGATATGGTACAGAAAATTCCCTGATCGATTAGGCCCACATGTTTGTGAGCCCTATCGACTAGGGACTAGTCGTAGAAGAACTTATGACCAGGTGGTGGTCGTAGAAGAGCTTACGACCACAGACTGATTGCAGAAGAGCTTACAATCAGGGCATAGTCATAGGAGGGCTTACGACTATAGGGTAGTCGTAGAAGGGCTCACGACAATAGGGTGGTTGTAGAAGAACTTACGACCTCCAGCTTCTCCCTTATGAATATTAAGGGGTATACTCAAGGACCATATGACGTCATTATTATCCATAATATGAATTACAGATAAATGATTAAATGAGGATTATTAGAACCTCGTCATCTAGCCCCCCAGCTTCAAGTGAAAATAACTTACTTGAAAAAGGAGTTGTAGATGGTCTTACGACCAGTAAGGGGTCGTAGAATAGTGGTCGAAGGAAAAACTCTTCGACTGGTATTTCATTTGACCAGAAATTAACTTGGTCAAGAAGGTTGTAGAAAACTTTACGACTTGCGAGGTGATCGTAGAAGATCTTATGATGACCAAGTTGTCGCATTACCGCAGTCGGAAACAAAACCTTTCCGATTGCTGTTACATTTGACCAGAAACAGGCTTGATCAAGAAGGTAATTTCGCTTGAGGTGTAAAGACTGGCTCGGTTTTCTCGAACAGACAAATTTGAGAATCTGAATCGATTCTCACAGACCTGTCTGTTGGAGCGGTTCCCCAAGCGTTGGCAACTGTTGGGTCGCTACGTCTTTAACCCAGGCGTGCGATTATAAAGACTTACCGTGGGTGAGACTAAGGTCTTTTACCTTCCCCCAAATTGCTCCACTATTCATCGAGCTTTTGAGTTCTCCGCCGTCAACCCAATCGAGCGTCCTCCTGAAATCTTCCCAAATCCAAATCTTCGTCCTTCGAGAGAGAGATGGCCGGAGCCGGTTCTCAGTGAGCCGAATCGGAGATGGATGTGGCCAAAATCAAGGCTTTTTTCGCCACCGAGAAGATCCCGAAGAAGAAGTTCGTAAGTGGATTGAGGCTGCCAGGCAGCATTGGCCGTCGGGGGAGATTGGGCTAATCCCTATCTTCCAGGTGTTCTGTGAGTGTGGCCTTCGATTGCCCGCTCACCCTTTCCTCACCCTTATACTTGAACACTTCAAGGTGGAGTTGGTGAACCTCGTTTTCAACTCTATTACGATGTTAGGTGTGTTCATGTATTTGTGTGAGGCCTACCTGGGGATTCCGACCGACCTGGAGTTGTTCCAGTACTTCAATGGAATGACTAGGTTGATTGGAGTCGCCGGCAGCTGCAGTCTGAAGCTCCACGACGGGAAGTCGAAGGAGTACATTCAGATGTTTACCTGGTCGTCGTGGCCGTTCTGGAAGAATAGGTGGTTCTATTGGGAAATCACCAACGAGGACAGCCTCTCCTTCGTTGAAAAACGAGCTGTTCAAGAATTCTTCCTAGGATTTGACTCCCAAGGATCTAGGTTAGATTGCTCCCTGCATTCAAGCCATCAAAGACTTTAAGGAAGAGGGGCTTACCGGATGGCACGTGGTGAATGATTTCATCACGTGCCGCATTAGCCCTCTGAAGAAGAGGGCCCGCTCAATGTGGAAGTATTTGGGGCCACAAGACCCGACCAGAGATTACGAGAAGGGTAAGTAAACTTCCAATTTTTCTTTTTGTTGATTTTGAACCTGGCATATTGGAAGTTTTTACTTGCTCCTAGCAGACCTCTCACAAGAAGAAATTGACGCTAGAGTTGTGAGAAGCCCCCGCCACAGGAGGTGGCGGTTCCTCAAATTCTGGTGGTCCTGTCCGAAGAGGAAAAGATGGAGCGCCTAAAGGAAACAAGAATTGATTTCATCTTTATGATCTCGTAGTCATAGAAAAACTTACAAGTGGGTACTGGTTGTAGAAGAGCTTACGATCAGGCATTGGTTGTAGAAAAGCTTACGACCAGGAGGTTATTGTAGAAGAGCTTACGAAAATGTTATGGTCGTAGAAAAACTTACGATTGCTTTGTAATCTCTCTCTTTCTGATTTCTGCAGAAAGTAGGCACGAAAAACCATCGGGACGACGGTGCGGCAGCAGAGCAAGCAAATGCTCCTTAGGCCGAGCGACGATGAATCGTGCAAGTCGCCGACAAGGGAGGTGCAAGCTCGAGCTCTTTTGACCCGGTCAAGCCTTTCGCAAAGTTTACTGCGGATCTGGCTACTGCAGCAGAGATTGTGAATGAAGTGATTGTACCACTCAAGTGCAAAGCCCCTAAGACCAAGGTATCCTTCTATTATGACAATAAGGCTTTCATAGTTTCTGCTTCCCGTGGCTTTGTTAATCGAAAAGGATAACTGAAAGAGTTTTATGTCTTTTGTGAAGGAAACTGCTGCTCCAGCAATGCCTGTGGTCGAGATAGGTTTTGACCACTAGGAGAGTCAAGAGGCTCAAGGAGTGGTGGCTCTCGTTCAAGACCCACGACCAGACGTGGTCGTGGCCACTTCTCAACTCGAGTCTCGACCAGACGTGGTTGAGAACAAGTCAAAGAAATCTCCCTTAGGGAAGGTTTCTTCCAAATTCAAGATCAAGACTGCCACACGAAGGTATGTAGGAAGAAAAAAGTGTAAGAACAGCATTTACCTTTTGCTTCTCACCATCTAACGTGCCTTTTTATGATCTTAGCCTGACCCCTTTAACCATCAAGGATGTTCCTGTTGGGGAACCCATCGTTGTTTCTCCGGCAGCTGAGGAAATGACAGTGGCAGTGGTCGAAAGAACGTCCGTCCGAGTGGTGGATTTGGTGCGTTAGCTTTGCGCGACTCGACGACATCGAGGTGGTCGTAGAGGCCGAAATGAAGACGACGCATGATGCTGCGGAGGCATCAGGCCATGGCGATGGATTGTCAGATCATCACGCTGGGAAGGAAGTTGTTGCAGACGTTCCCCCTGGTCCTCAAGGAGGAGCTGGCGTTACCGAGTTAGAAAACGAGGAATATGCCAACTTCTGTTCTGAGTTCTTCCGTCCGTCTTTCGTTGTGGAATTTTCTGCCTTCAGATCTCGCATTCGTGTTCCTCACCCTAATGACATTCCCAACAAAGGGGATGTTTTCAATGATGAACGTCTCGAAAAGGTATGGTGGGACCGAGTTCAAGAGATCGACGAACTGAAAAACCCCACGAGGGTATTATTTTCGTTTGCCTGAACGACTATGAATGTAAGTACCTTCGGTTAGGTGTTTACATCCATGTCTTTTCTTGCTTCTTACTATCTTTCTTTATGCAGAAAGCGTTGGAGCAAATTATCACTGTTGCTGAATACAACATGCAACTTGTCCAGCTGCGACAGGAGAAGGCGATACTATGCGAGCAGACAGAGAGATAGTAAGTAACTGCTCTTCATAGTCGATTCTTGTTCCGACCACTTACACAGTACTTATGGGGGTTGTCGTAGGAGATCTTACGACTAGATACTGGTTGTAGAAGCACTTACGACCAGGGTATTGTCGTAGAAAAACTTACGACTAGGTTCCGGCCGTAGAAGAACTTACGACCGCTTGTCTTATACTGATGTCTACTCAGAAGACCCTAGCTGATTCGCTCGACTTCGAGAAAGCCGATATAAAAAAGCTAAGTGACAAGAATGAAGACCTCCTGAAGAAACTTCAAGAGGCAAACTCTGCAAAAGAAAGATTGCAGGGACTAATAAACGGCAAGTGCTGAACTTAAGACCGCTTACGACCATCTTTTTTTTCTAACTCTTATTCCTTTTCAGAAAAAGAGGTCGAGGTGGGGAAGCTCATAACTGAGGTCAAAGAGAAGACCTTGGTTATTCAAGTGGTTACCCGCCTCGCCAAAGAAAAAGATTAAGAGGTCCAATCGTGGGAGCAGCGTTATACAACGGACGCTGCCTCTCACGACGAGGAAGTCAAGAAGTTAGATTCTCGACTAGTAGGTAAGTAAATCTTTACTACGACTAGTTTCGTTTTCCTTTCGAAGTCATTTTCTCTGACTGGTCTTATTCTTTTTAGAGCAAGTAGTCGAAAATAAACGACTCCGTGAGGTTTCGACTTGCAATCAGGAGGAAATGAAGTCTTTGAAGATCAACCTTCAAAACAACATTTCTCTTCTGAACAATGTACTCGGTGGGTTTCATGCTGAGGGGATCACTCCTCATGAAGACAATGTGATTGCTCACTTAAATACCATTGGCGATCAAGTCAAAACTTTGCAAGAGTTGGTGACCACTCTGAAGACGATCCAAGCCGAGTCGATAAAAGAGGCGGTCAAAGAGGGAATAAGTTTTGTTCTGGCAAAACTTAAGGCTCATGACCCCAGTCTTAATCTCCAACCCATCAAGGACAACTTTGACTGCTCTGAAGCAGAAGCAGAGCGGTTGATGAAGGAGATGCAGTCGATCGGCAAGGAAGTCACGGAGGAGATACAAATAGGATCTCCTTTGTCAGAGTAGTTTGTACCTGAGTCCTGTAAAGACAAGTTTTTTCTGTTGATAAATATAATCATTCCTTCTTCCTGAAAATAATCTTGTTGAGTAGTTAGTAACTCATAAGATAATGAATGGAAAAAAGAAAGCAATACTAAGAATTGAAGTCAAGTTAATAACTTTATCCTAGCTCCCGACTATTTGCTTAGTTTATTTAGATAAACTAAGTAAATAGTGTGAAATGGGTTTGCTTTAAAAAAGAGAGGTTTATCTAACTTGTAGTTTTTCGTTCTCGATTGTCTCGCACTGGTCGAAAGTGTAGGAACGAATCGACACTAGGAAGTTCCTTCTAGTGGGCAGGACCACGTGCAGAAAGGAAAGGCTTCGACTAGGTTATGTTACCTTCTTCGACTAGTGTAATCAAATCAAGAACGTTGAACTTGAGTCAAACAAACTTCTGGAGTACCTTGAAAATTCGTTCAACTCATTCCAGTGCACTCGGTAGATTCGCTCTGGTAGCAAGAATTATAAATAGGACGACGCTGGAAAGTTCCTTTTAGTGGGTAAGACCACGTGCAGAGAGGAAAGTCTTCGACTAGGTGTTGCATATTTCTCCGACCAGTTAAAACAAAACGAGTTGACCAAAAGTAGTCGAGCAAATTTGAAAAGTGTACTCAGCTTAATTTATTTTTTTAAAATGAATGAATAAATAAACGAAGGTACTAAGAGTCGGCTTAACATTATTTCGACCATGTCTTTTAAACCCAAGCTCTTTGTGTTGGCAGCAAAATGGGAGGAACGAGTCGATACTAGGAAGTTCCTTCTAGTGGGCGGGACCACGTGCAGAGAGGAAAGACTTCGGTTAGGTGATGTTACCAACCTTTCGACCAGTGTAAAGATAAACTGGGTACTGGTCGTAGGATGTCTTACGACCAGTGTATTGTCGTAGAAAGACTTACGACTAGGAATTGGTCGTAGGCGAACCTACGACCTGTTGGGTCACGGGGTAGGCTACGATAGCTACAAACAAAAATTCTACCACGCGAACCAGATGCCAAGCAAGTAGATGATCACGGATCGTTACCATGAGACGCCGCAGAGCGGCGGAAGAAGGGTTGGAGTAGCTGGTCCAACGAAGAGCGCCGATGAAGCGGTCGAGTCGATCGTCTAACGTCCTCACGAGCCGATCGTCTCCTCCAAAGAACGCGTCTGCGGTTCCTTGTGAAGATCGCGGATCGTCCTCAAGCGCAACAATCGTAGTAGCGCCTCTACGGTATCCACACGTCCAGGGAAGGAACAACCGAACGCCGGTGTGCCAGCACCAAGTCGCACGGTGGAGCTCTCAAGGAGGTGGTGGCTAGGGTTTCGGTGGTGTTTCACGCATACTCCCAACAGCCTCATGCACCTCCTTATATAGAACTCGTGACGGATCCTATCCGGACACGTTTACGAATCGTATTCGTATTGGTTTGTTCCAACGCGTTAAGTGTGTGACCCTGTAGGTTCATGTGTAGTTCGGTTGTGACTCGGAAACCGTTTCCGATCACGAGTCGTGAGCGGCTCCTAGCGAGAACATATCGATTCCGAATACACACAAATTATATCGGACGAACCTTAATGCAATATGATCTCGACTAGGTCCTCATCACTTACGACTAGGTCCTATCTCTATAATGACCGATTCAGATTTGATCACGACCAACTCGTAACTCCTTACGACTTGGTTTCACCACTCTGTGATTACGTTCGACCGATCTCGACTTGCTTGTATCTCCATACGACCAATGAATCGCTTCGAACTAAGCGACCTACTCGTGTATACCCCTTTTCCTCACGATGTCCGATCGAACTCCGGTGAGATGTTGTGTCATCCATGGATCTTCAATACTTTCTCGATCGAGTGTCGATAATCATGCGTGGTCGAACACTTCGACTACTAGTGGCATGGCCATGCACTTTCTTTATCCGATCACAACGAGGGGCCCAGAGACATCTCTCTGTTATGTTAGGAGGGCAAATCCCATATCCGACAACACATTCCTCTCCATGTTTCAGAGCATACCCAAAGCTACCTTTATAACTACCCGATTCACGGTGTAGCTTTTGGCAACCCCTAAGAGTGCTCTTACACATGTAGGAAACCATGCCGATCTCGTGTCTAAGGATTATACATCATCATTGCTTGAGACCAACTAACGACACATAGATTCATAACAATCTCAATAGTGTCTCAATGTGGGTCTTATCCAACATCATGTTCTCTAACATGTGTCCATATTATTGGTTTGATATCTCCATATCTATGACTCGTGAAACATAGTCATCAACCAATGCATATGCTAGTCTATTCATATGTGTCCTCATATGTTTACGACCGAGGATCGATAAGAATAATTATTGCGTAAATATAGAGTTTCACAACCAAGTCACATACTTGATAATAAATATTAACAATATTATTCTAGGAACAAGATAACACATTATCCAATGTCATGAACATAATGAAATATAATCATCTCTATGATTGCCTCTAGGGCATATTTCCAACATCTCCCACTTGCACTAGAGTCAATCATTTTAGGTATCTAATACCGATAGCTCTTGTGTGTGCCTCATGCTTTGGTCAGTGTGAGAGGCTTTGTCAGCGGATCGAGAACATTTAAATCCGTATGAACTTTGCATATCTTAACATCTCCTCTATCCACCAATTCGCGGATAAGATGATAACGCCTGAGTATATGTTTGGACTTCTGAAGGGATCTGGGCTCCTTAGCTTGAGCAATGGCTCCATTGTTGTCACAATAGAGATCCATTGGGCTCGAGACACTCGGAACCATTCCCAATTCAGCAATGAAATTTCTTATCCAAACACCTTCTTTTGCAGCTTCAGAAGCCGCAATGTACTCGGCCTCTGTCGTGGAATCAGCAACCGTCTCTTGCTTGGAACTTTTCGACTCAACGCTCCTCCATTCAAAATGAATACAAAACCAGATTAAGAACGATAATCATCTTTGTCGGTTTGAAAGCTTGCATCGGTGTAACCATTTACAACGAGCTCTTCATCACCGCCATAAACTAGGAACACATCCTTAGTCCTTCTTAAGTACTTAAGAATGTTTTTCACTACCGTCCCATGACCTTCACCGGATCGACTTGGTATCTGCCAGAACACTTAGAGCATATGATACATCTGGTCGTGTACATATCATGGCGTACATGATAGATCCAATGGCCAAGCATATGGAATATCACTCATTTTGTCTCGCTCATCGCTGGTCGTAGGACACCGATTCTTATAAGATTAATGCCATGTGCCATTGGCAAGAATCCTCTCTTGGAATTTTGCATGTTGAACCGATTCAACACTTTGTCTATGTACATTTCTGGCTTAATCCAATTAGCCTCTTAGATCTATCTCTATAGATCCTTATTCCCAAGATATATGTTGATCTCCTAAATCTTTCATTGAGAAACCTTTTCTTAATGAAGATTTAACAGATTCTAGCATTGGAATGTCATTTCCGACCAGTAGTATGTCATCTACATACAAGATCAGAATAACAAGTGCGCTCCCACTAACCTTCATGTAAATACAAGGTTCTTCTTTGTTCTTGACGAAACCAAACCTTTTGATCTCCTCATCAAAACGTATATTCTAACTCCGAGATGCTTGCTTCAACCCATAAATGGACTTTTGAAGTTTGCATACTTTATTAGCATTGTTTGGATTGACAAAACCTTCAGGTTGTGTCATGTACACATCCTCATCTAGGTTTCCATTAAGGAAAGCTGTTTTGACATCCATTTGCCATATCTCATAGTCGAAATATGCAAACAATTGCTAGAATGATCCTAACAGATTTAAGCATCGCCTTCGTGAGAAAGTCTCATCGTAGTCAACTCCTTGAACTTGTCGAAAACCTTTTGCGACTAGTCGAGCCTTATGAATGTGAACATTTCCATCCATATCAATCTTTTCTTATAGATCCATTTGCACTCAATGGTTTTGACACCATCAAGTGGATCGACTGGGTTCCAAACATGATTTTCTCTCATGGAATCTATTTGGTTTCATGGCTCCAAGCCATTTCTCGAGTCCGGGTCCATCATCGCTTCCTCATAAGTCTTAGGCTCACCATTATTCAATAATAATCGTCATGCCCATACCTTGTAGGCAATTGACGCGACCTTTTTGATCTACGTAATGGTGCCTTATCTCTGTGTTCAACAACAATTTGTTCATCCAAGAGAGGTTCAAGAGGAGTTGAAACACTTTCAGATGTTTCCGAATTTCTTCGAGTTGCACCTTTCTCCCATCGACTCCTTTTGAAAGAAACTCTTTCTCCAAAAGACACCATTTCGCAACAAAAACTTTGTTTTCTTCGGTTGTAGAAATAATATCCTTTGGTTTCCCTAGGATATCCTATAAAGAAGCATTTATCTGATTTGGGTGTGAGCTTATCAGACGTTAAACGTTTAACATAGACATCACATCCCCAAATCCTTAGAAAAGACAAACTAGGACTTTTCCCAGTCCACATCTCATATGGTGTCTTATCTATTGATTTAGATGGTACCTTATTTAAAATGAAAGCGGCAGTTTCTAGAGCATAACCCCAAAAATACAATGGCGAGATCCGATTGGCTCATCATTGATCGAACCATGTCTAACAAGGTCTGTTCGCCGCTCGGACACCCCATTCCATTGTGGAGTGCCGGGTGGTGTAAGTCAGGAACAATTCCACATTGTTTCAAATGATTACCAAACTCATGGCTTAAAACTCACCTCCACGATCGATCGTAAAGATTTGATTGTCTTGCCAAGTTGATTACAGATTTCATTCGGAACTCCTTGAACTTTTCAAAGGATTCCGACTTGTGCCTCATTAAGTAGATATAACCATATCTACTATAGTCATCGGTGAAAGTAATGAAGTACTGAAAACCACCTCTAGCTGTCGTGCTTATTGGTCCACATACATCAGTATGTACGAGTTCCAACTGGTCGTGCACCCTTTCACTACGACCAGTGAAAGGCGTCTTGGTCATCTTTCCGACCAGGCAAGACTCGCATGTTTCAAATGATTCTAAATCAAATGAGTTTAGAGTTCCATCATTATGGAGCTTTTTCATGCGTTTCACTTATGTGACCCAAACGACAATGCCAAATAAAAGTGGAATTTATTTCATTAGGTAGAAGCCTTTTCAGATTAATATTATAGATCGATGCATTGTCAAGATTTAAAATAAACAACCCATTCAAAATAGGTGCATAGCCATAAAACACTTCATTCAAAAATATAGAACAACCATTGTTCTCTATAATGAACTTATAACCCTCGCCATCAAACATGAGGCGAGATAATGTTTCTACTAATGGTCGGACGTAATAACAATTATTCAATTCCATAATAAATCTCGAAGGCAAAAGTAGTGGCATAGTCCCGACGGCTAATGCAAAGAACCTTTGCTTTATTTCCGACGCGAAGATCCATCTCGCCTCTTGCAATCATCCTACTTCTTGTTAGACTCGCATCGAGTTGCAAATATGAGCAACCGATCCGTTATCAAATACCCATGAGTTAACGGAAGAGTCGACAAGAAAAATATCTATAACATTAATACCGTAGTGGAAGTTTTAGTCCCACCATTCCTTTTTGATCGGCCGGTATTTCTTGCGGTTCCTCTTCCGGTGGCCTAGTTCTTTGCAAAGAAAAGCATTCATTCTCTTGAGTCGGACCGGACTTAGTCTTGGGTTTAGGTTTGTCGGTTTGGATCTCATCCAAACTTTAGCCTTGCCCTTTTCTTGACCCAAGTCTTAGCCTTCTTCTTGAAGCTTGTACTCTTTTGCACCATCATCACATGATTGTTGCATTTCTTAATCTTGCCCTCTGCCTTAAGCATCATATGCGATTCGGTGAGATTCTTGTCTAAACCGTTCATATGGAAGTTCAAAATGAACTGCCATAGCTTTCGAAGCGAAGCAAGAATCAAATCAGAGCCAATTCTTGGCTAAGTGGAAAACAAGTTTTTCCAAGCTCGTGTGTAACCAACCATTTTGATTACATGAGGGCTCACCGACCACCCTCGGCTAGCTTGCAACCAAACAAGTTCTTTGAGATCTCAAATCTCTCGGTTCTTGCTTGTGTCTCAAACATGCCTTTGGCGCTACGATCATATCATAGGCCTCTATGTTCTCAAACCGCTTCGAAGGTCTCGAGTTCATAGCGGCAAGCATGAGACAACTAACATCAAGGGACTCATCACATGCCTTTTATAGGCGGTTTTAATAGCGGCGAAGATTTTACGTAGGCACTTCGGAATTGGTTCTTCTAAAACATGTTCCTTTTATCTTGCCCGAGAACAATTCTTAGGTTATGGACCAATCCGCAAAATTTGTTCCATTAAGTTTTTCCTTTTCAAGTATCGAGCGTAAAGCAAAAGCGGATGTAGGTACAAAGATTGGTGCCATGATCTACAACAAAAATATATGCAAAACTAAGACATATGTTCATTAAAGTAACTTCTATTAAACAATTTAATAAAGATACTCCCACTAAACACCATATCCCTCTTATGACATTTAATGATTCAAGATCCATAATCATTAATCAACTAGTGAGCTTTGGCTTCACTGCTAGAAGACTAGTGAAAACGGTAAGCAACCTTTGCTAATCATATCCAGTATATGACTCTTGTTGTTGGGCAGCATCTGTATGCTTCGGCACCCAACCTTTATGCCCCAAGGTCCACAACTGTTTGATTTGTAGCCCCAGAAAGTAATTGAGTTCTCCCATCATGCTCATCTCAAATTCCCTGGACATGGTCTCAGAAAAACTGGAAACAAGAGCATTAGAGGAACCACCAAAGATAATATCATCAACATAAATCAACAAGCGGAAGTCATTGCCATGCCTAAGAATGAAAAGAGTCTTATCAACTTTTCTCATTTTAAAATCATTCTTAAGCAAGAAGGTCTTAAGCCTATCATACCATGCTCTAGGGGCTTGCTTAAGACCATACAAGGCTTTGGATAACTTGTAAACACGATCAGGGTGCTTGGGATCCTCAAAGCCAGGGGGTTGCCTAACATACACTTCCTCCTCTATAAAACCATTCGAAAGGCACTCTTAACATCCATTTGATGCAACCTAAAACCTTTAGATGCAACAAATGCAAGCAAATCTTGAATGGCTTCTAATCTAACAACAGAGGCGAAGGTCTCATCAAAATCTAACCCCTCAACTGGCTAAAGCCCCGAGCTACCAACCTAGCCTTGTTTCTAACCACAGAACCATCCTCATTTTGTTTATTTTAAACACCCAAATGTGCCAATTACATTATGACCACTAGGAGGATCTACAAGGTTCCAAACTTTATTTCTTTCAAAATTCTCTAACTCCTCATGCATGGCATTGACCCAACTAGCATCGATAAAGCATGTGATATATCTTTGGGTTCAAAAGAAGCTACAAATGCAGAGTGAGAGAAAAGACTCGGATCATGATACAGGCGAGTGACTCGCTCATGGAGATTACCAATCATCGATCCGGAGGTGTTGCTTCAATGTGCAAAGGAGCGCTGGGGAGATAGCATCTCCTCAACCTCCGCAGTCTTCTAGCGATGAAGAGATCGCAGCAGGAGCCTCAATTGGAGGCGAAGCAGTCGTAGCAGGTTCTGGAGCTTGGGCAGCTTGCACAGGAACATTAGCAACAGGTGAAGGAGCAAAATCAAGTTCATCCTCATCTTCTTCAACAAAAATGCTCTTTGTCACCTGTAAGTCACCTGAAACATCGGATCTAGCTCCAGGGCTAGTCTCATCAAAAGTGACATTGCATGTCTCCTGAACAATGTTAGTTTCAACATTAAAAACCCGAAAACCCCTCGAATGAGCAGGATAACCCAGAAATAAACCATCACAAGTCCTTGATTCAAATTTATCTAGGTTCCCTGTCTTGAGAATAAAACACTTCGATCCAAAGACTCGAAAGTGAGAAACAGAGGGTTTTCTACCTAAACGAAGCTCATATGAAGTCTTGCCCAAAGACGGTCTCAAAAAGACACGGTTTGAAATATAGCAAGTTGTAGCAATAGCTTCGGCCCAAAATCTCCTCGGTGTGCTATACTCATCTAGCATTGTCCTAGCCATCTCGACTAGAGTCCTGTTCTTCCTTTCCACAATGCCATTTTGTTGAGGGACGTGTGGAGAAGAGAACGATGCTCAATCTGCCTTCGGCACAAAAGAGGCAAAAGAAGCGTTCTTGAACTCCGTGCCATTATCATCTGCGGATCGCTCTCAAGGCACCGGGAAGTTCGAAGCCAAGCGAAGAACAAGGTCATGATAATGATCAAAAGCCTCATCCTTGAAGCAAGAAAGAACACCCAAGAGTATCTCGAAAAATCATCGACTATGACAAGAATGTACCAATTGCCACCGATCGACCGAACTCTAGCGGACCAACAAGATCCATATGAAGCAAGCGTCTCCGGTCCGTCGGTCATGACCATAGTCAATGACGGTGTGAGGCGGCAACTTGTTTGCCATGCCTCTGAGCGCACATACTGACATCCTTGACGACTTTGAGTTTAGGCAAACCTCTCATGAGATCAAGGCCGCTAACTCGTGTCGGATGATCAAAACCAATGTGCCCCAACCGTCGGTGCCAAAGCCGATATCGAAGAAGAAGCAATTAAGCACTTAAGGGATCCAAAGAAGAGACTCGGAAAAATCAGCTCCAAAAATTCTACCAACTCTAGAAATCCCAAAACGAGCTCACCAAAAGAATCAAGCACCACGACAGCATTCTTCTTAAAACGAGTCTCATAGCCATCATCGAGAAGTCAGGAGACAGAAAGGATATTGTACCTTAGCTTAGACACAAGCGCGGCGTCCTTGAGAATGAACTTGTCGTTCACCTAATCATTCCAGTTCCTTCAATGCGCCCTTGTGTATCATCTCCAAAGGTGATGAAGTCATCACCGTTGATCGCGTGAAGGAGGTGAACCATTTTGAGTCTCCGGTCATGTGGCGTGAACACGGTCGGCGATTTAACCATGTGCTCTTCCCCTTCCGCGCCAATCCTGAAAATCAAGGAACAAAAGAGCGATGTGTCTCAACTTGGGGTTAGTTAAAAGCGACTTGGGAATCCAAGGTTTGAGACACTTTCGTCTGCGAGTAGTATGCAAAGCGGATGTGCTATCCTTGACTTTATTAGCGTTCTATTATGAGCAATGGTAACAAGAACATGAGATGCATCTGTCTAGGAACATGGTGATGAGCATGTGCAACAAATCCTAGGCGGGTTTCTTCTTTTGGGCGTGACCATGTCTCATAAAAGCTCTAGGTTGATTAGATGACATTCTAGCAATATTTCTCTTAGCGTTCTTCAACCTCGCCATGTGAGAACTCAACCAAATGTCCACTCTTCTTGCAATAGGTGCAATGGTATTTTGTACCATTTGGGAGAAGCACCTTTTGCCTCAAAAGAAGGTTGGACAAACCTGCAGATTTAAAGACAGCTTTTGCGAGGTTGGGTTTTAAATTCAACTAAGCCATTTTCCAAAACACGAATGACATTAGGCTTGGACATATCTGAGCGAGTTGTATCCTAAGCCCCGCTTCTTAAAAGGAGTTTTAGATTTATCTAGAATCATGTTTAACTTTTTTCACCATTAGAGAATCTTTCTAAAGTATCCTTGAGATAAGCATTCTCTTTTCAATATTAACACATGATTCACAAGTCTTGCCCTTAATGGCTCTAGCATGTTTCTCCTTAAGATCGCAACTTCAAGCTTATATGCGGCACAAGAGGCACAAGATGTAGAATCAATTGTGTCCTTAAGCAGCAAATTTAGCTCTAATCGCTTCTAGAATATCCTTAACTTCATGTTCGCGTTCTAAGCAGAAAGAGCAAAAGCTAGATTTCACATTACCAGAAGCATCCAACTTGCTAGACTCTAAGCATTTTTCACATGGAGCAGATTTAACATCAATTAGCTCAGTTCTAGCATTTTCATGTTGATGCAAAGCAATATCATGAGCAGATTGTAGTTTAGACAGTTCGGAGTGCAAAGCATGGCAGGATGAACATTCATCAACATCTAGACTTTTAGCATTCACAAGCTCTAATTTCAAACTCTCGACTTGTGACTCTAGATCCTTGTTCCTAGCCATGGTGAACTTTAAAGCTTTATCTTGACTAAGCAATTGCTCATACATGTTATCGCATCTAGCAGAAAGAACATCATAGGAGAGAGGTACCTCATCATCGTTATCGGCGTCGACGGAGTCGGCCATGAAGCTTACTTGCCGTGAAATCCTTGGCCTTCCCTTCTTGTCTTGAGGAAACTCCTCCTCCTTGTCCTCCTCGCTCCCGAGTCCACATCGCTCATGGATTGATCTCCAAAAGCGGCAAGAACTTCGGTGGCGACCTTCATGAGCTTGGCAAAGATCATACTTGGGCTTGCCCCTCGAGGCTTCTTCCGGCAACCTTCTCATGATTTCCCTTACCTTTCGGCTTAGGGCGCTTGGCTCGGATGTGATATAGCTCTCCACACTCATAACATGTCACAGGGCCACCTCTCTTTCTGTTTACGACATTGTTATATGCCCGCAGTGTGACTTTCTTGGCTAAAAGAGCTAAATCGGCCTCGGAAGACTCTCAAACTCTTCTTCTTGAATAGCGAGATAAACACGCAAGAGAAAAACCGTAAGAAGACTCGGAAAAACCATCGAGTCCCTTTGAGAGGATCACCACCAAAGCCATGTTATCCTTCTTAGGATTACCGCCTCTCTTGATCTCATGAGTTTTTAGCTTGCTATAAAGCAGCTCCAAAGTGAGATTAGAGAGATCGACGTTCTCCTCTATGGCAGTTGCCTTCATCTCCCACTCCTTGGTGTTGATTGCACCCAAGAGGTGGGTGGCATTCTCAGATTGAGAGTACTCAATGTCAACAAATTTTCATCGATTAATCACCTTGTTAAAAGCGAGTAAAGACGTCATCGATGCTCTCACCAGGACGCATCTCAAATTTGTTGTACTCTCGCTTGTAGACATTCTGACGCACTTGTTTGATCTGGGATGATCCCTCATGGTAAGTTTCGAGGGTGTGCCAAATCTCATGTGCGGTCGCAAGATTGCAAATCCTATCATACTCTTGCCTACCAAGTCCAGCATATAGAAGGTTCTTTGCCTTATTGTTGTTAGCCAAGAGGGTCACGGCTGTAGCCGCCGTAGCAACTTCGGGCAAAACGAGCGGAGATCGAACAACCTCCCATATAGCTTGTCCTTCGCTCTCAAGGAAGACTCGCATGCGATTCTTCCAATAGGCATAGTCGAGCCCATCAAGACATGCGGCTTGGTCGAGTACTTATCCATCGCCAAGTTCGTTGACCTGTTAAGATCAAGATTGAACTAACCAGTTCGATACCACTTGTTGGACGAAAAGGCGACTAGAGGGGGTGAATAGGAGCACTATCTATTTTTGCTTTGATCCGATTCAAACATGATATTGACTCAATAGCTATGAGAACTATGAAGATCAATATATCTAAGCATAGCGGAAGACTTGTACTTAATCCTTCAAATCCCCAAAAGAAACGACCAAAAACACAAAAATCAGCCTTATAAACAGTCTTGATGAACGATAATTGCCGAACCGGATGAACGATGGCGGTCGTATCAGCAGTCCGTCGAACCGATGAATAAGGTCGGTCGTTCAGCAGAACGATAAATCAAAGCGAATGAACGAGAAAAGCTTGAAAACGAAAACAAAAATCGATGTAACTTTTGATCCGCTTGGCCAAACTCCACCAAATTTGAAACACATCTTCCTAATGATGTCAGAACCTATTCAAGCAACGATCGAGAAGATCCACGTCAAAGTTTTGACCTTTTGCATTTTACCGAAGGAGGGTTCAAAACCGAGCAAAACGTAAAACTTGATCCAAAACTTGCTCGTGGGTGGATGATGATCAAGATGACCTTAGATGGTTTCCCACGTATCCCAGCAAGCAAGATCAAGAAGAAAAACCAAGCAAAAACTCACGGATCAAAGAAAGACCTCAAATCACCAAATAGAGAGAAAGAAAGCAAATGAACTCATCTTTGAGAGAACTTTCTTTGGATTGATTTGATGTGGTATTGGTTCTGACCACTCCATCAAGGAGGACAAAGACTCAATACATGAGCACGAAATCAAATCCAACTCTCTAGAACCCTAACCTCCACTAATCCTCTCCCTAAGCAAACTAGGGTTTCAAACACAATGAAAGGGTTGAGGTGGTCATCCAAAGACACCCCTATTTATAGTGGAGGCTTAGACCTTCTAGAAGATTGAACCCTAATAGGCTCCCGTTAAGGCCCAACACAAACGGGTCACATACGCACACGTCTCAAAACGCCGTCTTCACTTTTCTTGACCTAATCCACTTCTTGACGCACCGACTTTTGCCGCGGGTTGGCATTAGGTCACCAAGGCGGTATTTGGTGAAATTACCAAAATACCCCTTCTCGATCTTTTTACAAAAACCGAGTCCCATCTTCGTGAAGCACCTCCCATGCTTCGCCACGTGTAGGTTGATCTAGCGGCTCTCTTCATGTCGGCAAGTCTCTCCCATCCGGCTCCCACCGAAACCAACATGGCACTTGCACCGACCCCCGCGCCGCTTGATCGAACCCGTCAGACCGAATCGCCTGTTCGGTCACCTTTGTCCTTCTTGCGCCATGCTTGACTCCATTGACATCACCCGGCATCCCGATCGTTTCGGACCTCGGCTCTCCAAGCTTAGTCCCGATCATCTCGCCATGCTTGACCGTCATTGACCTCCAAGCAACTTTGCACATCAATAGACAAAGAAATCGAATCCGGAACAAGTTCTTCACAACTTGACCCACGTTAGTCAAAACATGCATCATGCAACACATATGCCATGAAACCCATGAACTTGACCTAACCCAAAAGCAATTCTCAATAGAAATGACAATCGGCACAAAATCGGTATTACCGCCATGTTATGGCGGTACTAGATCATGTAGTAATCAAGCACCCATAATCGCCGTATTCTGCTACCGAAGAAACCAAAACTCCCAAATTACACTCGCTCGGAAAAACCATACCGCACACATGCGGTCATTCCGATGATCGCGGATTACTCTAAACAACCAAGGCACGGTACTACCGCCTCATGGGATCATCACATGGCCTTACACGCATTTAACCGATTATCCCGACACTTGCTGAAAATGATGTTTCGACAAACCGAGAACGACATTGCCAATTGTAACATCATCCTAAGATCTCAGGCATATCCCCATGATATCCACAGTTCAATACTTTCTCGATCGAGTGTCGATAACTTTACGTGGTGAACACTTCGACTACTAGTGGCATGGCCATGCACTTTCTTTATCCGATCTGTGAGGGGGCCCGAGACATCTCTCTGTTATGTTAGGAGGGCAAATCCATATCCGATCAATCACATTCCTCTCCATGTTTGAGCATACCCGAAAGCTACCTTTATAACTACCCGATTCACGGTGTAGCGTTTGGCAACCCCTAAGAGTGCTCCTACACATGTAGGAAACCATCTTGATCTCGTGTCTAAGGATTATACATCATCATTGCTTGAGACCAACTAACGACACATAGATTCATAACAATCTCAATAGTGTCTCAATGTGGGTCTTATCCAACATCATGTTCTCTAACATGTGTCCATATTATTGGTTTGATATCTCCATATCTATGACTCGTGAAACATAGTCATCAACCAATGCATATGCTAGTCTATTCATATGTGTCCTCATATGTTTACGACCGAGGATCGATAAGAATAATTATTGCGTAAATATAGAGTTTCACAACCAAGTCACATACTTGATAATAAATATTAACAATATTATTCTAGGAACAAGATAACACATTATCCAATGTCATGAACATAATGAAATATAATCATCTCTATGATTGCCTCTAGGGCATATTTCCAACACGACCAGGGTATGGTCGAAAAATAAATGTCAAAGTGCTACTCAAAGTAAGACAATAAAGATAGAAAGAACCTGATATTTGATTGCCGGGTTGGTCATTTACACATAGAATTTACGTAACTGGTCGATGTTCCAATAATTGGAGAGAATTCGGCCGTCTTCCATTGCCAGTCGTACCGACCCTGGTCGTATAACTTTGACCACTGTGTAAAGACCTTCCCACTTGGGGGAAAGTTTATTCCACTTAGATTAGGATTGAATTTTTCTCAATACCAAGTCACCTCCAGCAAGGCTACGAGGTTGGACCTTACGATCGTAGTATTTGCACAGGGCTTGTTGGTATACTGCTGAACGGATTAAGCCTTAATTTCTCTTCTCTTCGAGCAGGTTAATGTCATCCGCTCGAAGTTGTTCCTGGTCTGAGTCTTTGAAACTCTCAACCCTTGTAGACCTGATCTTTAGTTCTGGTGGAAGCGTGGCTTCGGCACCAAAAACTAGAAAAAATAGTGTTTCGCCTATTGCCCGACTAGTAGTCGTACGAATTTCCCATAATACTAAGGGTAATTCTTGTACTCAAGCCCCCGAGCGCTTGACAAGTTAGTCGGAGACTCGAGTTTTAATTCCATGCATTATTTAGCTATTCGCTCTTTCGACTGTCCCATTGCTTTGGGGGTGAGCAACAGAGGCATAATACAGCTTGGTACCCAACTCGTCGCAAAATTCCTGAAATTTTGCGCTCGAAAATTGCTTACCATTATCTCTGATTATTCGACTTGGGACCCCAAACCGAGCGATCACGCTTCTCATCATGAACCGTTTTGTGGCTTTCGTTGTTATCCCAGTCACAGATTCGGCTTCGATCCATTTTGTGAACGTATCAATAGCCACAAAAGGAACTCGAAGCCTCTTAGAACTTTTGGGAACAGTCCTAGGATATTGAGACCTAGGTTGCAAAAGGCCAAGATAGAGGAATTATTTAAAAATGCCTGAACCAGTTGGTGTATTTGCCTGCTATGAAACTGGCACTGTACACATTTCTTAACCAGCTCTTTGGCATCATAGAGAGCTATTGGCCAGTAAAATCCTTGTCGAAAGGCTTTTCTGACCAGCGTTCTGTAGGAAGCATGAGTTCCACAGATGCCCCCATGTATGTCGTGAAGGAGGGTTAGTCATTCTCTCTGCGGTATGCATCACATGAGTACCCCTTGAGTGCCTCATTTATAGAGGACTCCTTCGACCAAAGTATACGTTTTGGCCTTTCGGGATAAGCGATCTACCTCGAGATCATCGTTGGGTATGGTACCCACCTGAAGATACGCATAAATGGGATCCATCCAGGTATCCTCGTATTCTAGAGAGGCTGTCTCAATAGGAGTTGTCTCTGATGTCTCCACCAGAGACGGCTTTTGGAGTTGCTCCAAAAAGATTTCTTTTGATACTGGTGATCGGGAAGAAGCTATTCGAGTAAGCTGGTCTGCGAGGAAATTATCATTTCGAGGGATAAATTATACCTCGAAGCAAAAAAAATGCTTTTCAAGCTTTCGAACCTCCAATAAGTACCGAGACATGGTCGGATTAGAGCACTGGTACTGTCACGACCCGGCCTAGGGCACACCCAAGAGGTCCCTCAGGACCTCCTGGGAGGTCCAAAAAGGAACCCTCAGGACGTCCCGAGAGGTCCCTCAGGACCTCCTAGGAGGTTCGTAAAGGACTTCCCAGGACGTCCCGAGAGGACATCCCGGTAGGACCTCCAAACCTCCCGAGAGGTCCGATAGACCACTCGGAGGTCTGGGGTCCCGACCCGAGGAGGTCGTTGGACCTCAAACCTCCCCAAGCTCCACGCGCTAAGATCTCCAAGGGGGAGGTCTGGACGGCTAAGATCTCCAAGGGGGAGGTCTTAACGGTCCAGATTTACAAGGGAGAGGTCTGGACGGCTAAGATCTCCAAGGGGAAAGGTCTTAACGGTCCAGATTTACAAGGAGGAGGTCTGGACGGCTAGGATCTCTAAGGGGGAGGTCTTAACGGTCCAGATTGACAAGGGGGAGGTCTGGACGGTTAAGATCTCCATGGGGGAGGTCCTAACGATCCAGATTACAAGAAGTGCAGACGGTTAAGATCTCCAAGGGGGAGGTCCTAACGGTCCAGATTTACAAGGGGGAGGTCTGGACGGTCAAGATCTCCAAGGGGGAGGTCTTAACGATCCAGATTTATAAGGGGGAGGTCGGGATCGCTGGATTTCGATCGGACCGCCCAAAATGATGGGGACGCTCGGACCATCAGAGCTAGCACAGGATCTCAGCCTTAGGACTAAATGGTTGGGACGTTCGGACCATCCGAACGTCTGACCAAGATCAAAATGTCCAATGCAAATCGGACGACTCACATTCGATAGAGGTGGAGATAGGTAGAGAGGAGATCCTGGAGGACCTGGGGAGGTCCTAAGAAGCGGTAGTACCGCAAGGTGCAGGCGGTACTACCGGGGTGGTACCGAAGGGAACCTCCAAAGAAGGTTTTCAAGGTTACAAGCAACGAAGGAAAGTCCAAGTAAACACGAAAAGCTTCAACAGGATCCCAAAGGAGCTCAAATGAACATAAGGGTGGCGTAGGCTTGGGGAGGTTATAAGCCAGAGGAAACCCGAGAGGGTGAATTGGACCCAGGGAGGTCCAAGCACTTGGGAGATCTAGACCCAAGGAGGTCTGGACCAGAGGAGGACCACACGAAGGAGGTCCGGACCTTTGGATCCAAACGAAGGGAAGATCTGGACCATTAGATCCCAGACGAAGGGAGGTCTGGTCCAGGGATGGACAGAGATGGACAGAGAAGGAAAGACCATCAAAACTCCCACAACTCAGCAAACCAGCAAGGAACTTTAGTTGAAGTTTGGGTTAGTCAACTTAAATCCATTATAAAATTTCAAGTTAAGCTTGGAATTCTCATCAAAACAAAAGGGTTCTTTTTATTTCAAAAATTTCAAACAGGCTCTGAAAATCAGGGTGTCACAAACCTACCCCCCTTAAGGGAATCTCGACCCTGAGATTCAAGCTTGGCCAGCAAAGAGGTATGGATAGTTTGCTTTAAGGTCTTCTTCCTTTTCCCATGTGCCTTCACTCTCTAGATGGTGACTCCACTGCACCTTGTAGGTTCGAAGGATCCTGCTCCTGGTGACTCGCTCCATGACATCCAACATTTTGATCGGTTTCTCCACATACGTGAGGTCTTCTTGCAAGTCAATGCTTTCTAGCAAGGTGTGGTCTTCAGGTACCCGAAGACATTTCCTTAATTGTGACACATGAAATGTGTTGTGCACTGTCGATAGAGAAGTAGGCAGCTCAATCTTATATGCCACTTCACCTTGTCTTGCCAATATCTTGTATGGTCCAACAAATCTTGGAGCTAGCTTCCCTCTGGTTCGAAATCTCCTAACTCCTTTGAGTGGGGTTACTCTAAGATATACAAAATATCCAACTTCAAAAGACAAGTCCCGCCGTCGAATACCGGCGTAGCTCTTTCGTCTAGACTGAGCTTCTCTCAAGCACTCCCTTATGAGCTTCACCTTTTCTTCAGCTTTCTTGATGACATCAGATCCATAAAGTTGGCGCTCACCCACTTGATCCCATAGGAGAGGGGTTCTACACTGTCTGCCATACAACACTTCAAATGGGGACATCTTCAAACTAGCTTGGTAACTATTATTGTAGGAGAACTCAGCAAAGGAAAGATTTTTATCCCAACTTTCCCCATAGTCCAAAGCACAAGCTCGAAGCATGTCTTCAAGAATTTGATTCACTCTCTCTGTTTGACCATCAGTCTGAGGGTGATAAGCGGTGCTGAAATTAAGTCTTGTCCCCAAGGCTTCATGGAGACCTTCCCAAAATCTTGAAGTAAACTGGGAGCCTCTATCAGACACTATACTCTTGGGTACCCCATGTAAACATACAATTCGGGCTAGGTACAACTCTGCCAACTTGTTGCTGGAATAGGTGGTCTTGACCGGAATAAAATGTGCCACTTTGATCAAACGGTCCACAATCACCCAAATGAAATCATAACCCGATTGGGTCCTTAGTAAACTAGTGATGAAATCTATGCCAATTTGCTCCCATTTCCACTCAGGAATGGGCAAGGGTTGAAGCAAACCAGCAGGTCTTTGGTGCTCAGCCTTGACCCTTTGGCATACATCACATCGTGCTACAAACTCGGCTATTTCTCTCTTCATGCCGACCCACCAATATCTCTCCTTGAGGTCTTGATACATCTTTGTACTCCCTGGATGGATGGAGTAATGTGACTCATGAGCTTCTTTAAGCAGGAGGTCCTTTAGGTCCTGGCAGTTCGGCACACATAACCTTTTGCCGAACCAAAGGACCTCTTGTTCATCCATTAAAAATCTAGGAGCCTTGCCTCTTCCTATGTTGTCTCTAATCTCCTGGAGGTCTTTATCCTTTAATTGGTTCTCTCGGATTTGTTTTTGGACTACAGGCTCCACTTTTAGCGCATGCACAGAGCCTTGCTCCACAATTTCCAGATTGAGACACTTCATTTCTTCATACAACTTGGGCTGGCTTTCTTGGATCAATAGGAGGTTGCAATGGCTTTTGCGGCTCAAAGCATCAGCTACCACGTTTGCTTTACTTGGGTGGTAGTGAATTCCAAGATCATAGTCTTTAATGAGCTCCAACCATCTCCTCTGCCTAAGGTTGAGGTCAGCTTGGGTAAAGATATACTTTAAACTCTTATGGTGCAGAAGACCTCATGTGATACCTATAAGGTAATGGCGCCAAATTTTTAGAGCATGCACCACGGCTGCTAGTTCCAAATCATGAGTGGGGTAGTTGGCTTCATGAGGCTTTAATTGCCGAGAGGCATAAGCTACTACCTGACCCTCTTGCATTAGAACACAACCGATACCCTGCCTTGAGGCATCACAAAAGACTTCAAAATCTTTCCGGACATCGGGCAAAACCAACACCGGAGCAGAGGTCAATCTTTTCTTCAACTCTTGAAAGCTATGCTTGCAAGCTGGAGTCCAAACATACTTGGTTTCCTTCTTGAGCAATTGGGTGAGAGGTCTTGATATCTTTGAAAAGTCTTCAATAAACCTACGGTAATACCCTATCATGCCAAGAAAGCTTCTAATTTGCGACACTGACTTAGGTGGTTTCCAATCTAGGACATCTTGGATCTTGCTAGGGTTAACAGCCACTCCAGCTGACGACATGACATGCCCCAAAAAGGTGACCTCACTCAACCAAAAGTCACACTTCTCAAATTTCGCATAGAGCTGGTGGTCTCTTAGTTTGTCTAGGACCAACCGAAGGTGACCCTTATGCTCTGCCTTAGTTTTAGAATACACAAGAATGTCATCTATGAAGACAATGACAAATTTATCTAAGTACTCCATAAATACTTTATTCATCAAGTTCATGAAGTATGCAGGAGTATTAGTTAGTCCAAAGGACATGACTGTAAACTCATAAAGTCCATACCGAGTTGAGAAGGCTGTTTTTGGAATGTCCTCTTACCGAATCTTCAATTGGTGGTAACCTGACCTTAGGTCAATCTTGGAGAAAACTGCTGCCCCTTTAAGTTGATCAAATAGGTCATCGATCCTGGGCAAAGGATACTTATTCTTGATGGTAAAATCATTGAGAGCTCTATAATCCACACACATGCGCTGTGTACCATCCTTCTTTGCCACAAAGATCACAGGAGCTCCCCAAGGAGAGGAACTCGGCCTCACAAAACCTTTATTTTGTATTTCTTCAATTTGCTGCTTCAGCTCAACCAAGTCCTTAACAGGCAACCTATATGGCCTCTTGGAAATAGGTGCTGTCCTTGGGACTATGTTAATGACAAACTCCAAATCTCTATCCGGAGGCATTCCAGGTAACTCACTGGGAAACACATCGGGATACTCCCTTACCACAGGAAGGTCTTCAAGTTTCACTTCTCTTAAGCAGGACAACCTAGGACCTGCCTTAGGAGAGGTCTCGGGGCTAAATTCCACTTGCACCCCTTGCTTATTGGTGAGCACAATGGACTTGTTGGCACAATCTATTTGACCTTGGTTCTTAGATAACCAGTCCATTCCAAGAATCACATCTAATCCTTGGGAGTGTAGGACTATCAAGTCTGCATAGAAAGGTACTCCCAAGATTTCCAAGGAAAGATTTGGGCACAAGGAGTTAGTCCTCATTTCTAAGCCCAGGGAGTGGATTAGCATAGGGTTTACTAGAGGAGTTATAGCTAACCCATTATTACCCACAAACTTCGAAGAGATAAATGAATGAGAAGCTTCGGAATCAAAAAGAATTGAGGCTGGTACGGTATTAACAAAAAACGTACCAAGGACCACATCCGAAGCTTGTTGAGCTTCCTCAGCTGTGACATGGTTCACTCGCCCTTTAATGTATTGCACTGGAGGCTTTGGATTGGTGTGGCTGCCATGGGCTGAGGACCTCTAAGCCGATCGGGTGGGAGTTGGAGCTGCAGCTTGAAGTTTCTTCAGACATTTATTAGCATAATGCCCAACTTCATGGCAATAGAAACAAGTCACCCCAGCTGCAGAGTTTGTGGCTGGCTTTGTTTGAAATTGACCTCCTGGGGAGGTCTTATGAGAGCTGGAGGTTCTAGGCCACTTGGCCTGCATCGAAGTCCTGATAGGGGAGGAGGTCGCAGACCTCATAGACTGGAATTGGGAGGTCTTAGGCCTGGAGAATCCTTCTGACCTGAACTGCTGGGCTGCCTTCCTCTTCTTGCGATTTTTCATCTCAACATGCTTGCCCTCTTACCGAATTGTCTTGCTCACTAGGTGCTGAAAATCTGGGTAGTCATGAGCAAGAAGCTGGACTGAGAGGTCATCATTAAGTCCTTCCAAAAACTGCTCTTGTTTGGACTCATCGGTGGCCACATCCTCAAGTGCATACCTTGCCAATTGATTGAACTTGTGTAGATATTCGCTGACCGTGTAGCTCCCTTGGCGCAAGGCTCTAAACTCCTTCTTCTTTAGCAACATCATTCCATGAGGAATATGTGCACGCCTAAAAGCTTAAGTGAAATCCTCCCAGGTGATTTCTTGAGCGTCGGGATGGGATTGAGTATAGTTGTCCCACCATTCCGAGGCTGGTCTTTGAAGTTAATGAGAGGCAAATAAAACTCTCTCTCCGTCTGTGCATTGGATCATGTCCAGTTTTCTACTCACAACTCGAGCGATTAAATCGACTTCTAGAGGTTCGATGGTCTTTGGAGAAAGTGGGTGGCCTCATCCTCATAAACTCAGAAATGTTGGCTCTAGGAGGAGGTGGAACATGCATAGGAGGCTGGGCTGCTGCTACTGCTTGGAGGTTCTGAGTATTGGTGATGGACTGAGCTAATAAGTTGATCAACTGTGCTTGGTTGGTCATCATTTGGTTCCAATCTGGACCTTGAGCTGGAGGAGGAGGTGGAGTCTCTGGATCATTCCCAGAGGCTCGACCTTGGCCACTTGCGCTGTCGCTACCCCTTGTGGTCACCATCTGCTAGGGTCTAAGAGGTAAGAAAAGATAAGAGAACTAAGGGGGAAGGTTTAAGGCTTAAAGCAACCAAACCAATGTAATCCCAAAAACAAGTGCTTCAGCAATCAAACTCAACACCTTCTATGCGAGGCTTGCTGCCCTCAGGGCTGCAAGTAATGAGATCATGACAAGAAGGGGTGGTCTTTTGCCAAGTAACCCCAGGGGTAACCTTTACAAAGGACTGCCACTCATTGTCACAATAGGTAGGTCCCTATCGCTACAACAACAACCTAGATCAGCCCTGTAGATATTCCAGGGAAAATAATTCCATTTAACTTTATAAAACGTTGAGGCAAGCAAAAAGATAAGGAGGAGGTAAGGTCAGATAAGATACAGAGGAGGGGATAAGAATAGATAGATGACTCAGGTAAGGAGAGAACAATTCCATTTCTCTTGTTTAATAAAACACATTTTGAACTTTTCTTAACGGCCATTCTATTAGGCTGCGTCCTACAGTCAAGATGCTCTGATACCACTTGTCACGATCCGGCCGAGGGCACACCCGGGAGGTCCCACAGGACCTCCTAGGAGGTCCAAAAAGGAACCCTTAGGATGTCCCGAGAGGTCCCTCAGGACCTCCTGGGAGGTCCGTAAAGGACTTCCCAGGACGTCCCGAGAGGACATCCCGGTAGGACCTCCAAACCTCCTGAGAGGTCCGATAGGAAACCGGAGGTCTGGGGTCCCGACCCGAGGAGGTCGTTGGACCTCAGACCTCCCCAAGCTCCACGCGCTACTCGAGGGAGGTCCGAGAGGAGCCAACCCGAGGAGGTCGTGGGGCTTGAGGACAAGCCTAAAGTCCACTGTGATCCAAACTGGTCCCCAAGGATCATCGACCAGTTCTCACAGCAAGCAAGTGACAGCAAAACATCCACAGAACTTTATTAACAACAAAAGGAGGTTTGATTACAAGGGGTTGCTTACAATCTCCAGCAACCGAGAGCACACAAATGCAGCGGAAAAACAAAAACAGTGTCCACCCATTACACCACAGGTGCCTGGCTGGAGGGCGCGGCCTAATTGAGTTGATCGTCTTCATCATCATAGGAATCTTCATCTGCTCAATTCATGAATCAAGCAAGAGTGAGTACAACAACCGTGCTCGCAAGTTACACCCGTCAATTAACAGAATGACATGCATAGGGATATATCAAGAGGAAGCATATTAGGGTTGATTTGCATAAAGCAATTTTAGTTCAAATACAAGTATTAAGTTTCAAGGCAGGTTACATTAGTTAAAATTCTTTTTTTTTGCAAAATCCATTTTCAGTTGGATAACATTCATCATCAAGATGGTGAAGGATACCCTCCTGTCACATGGCTTCCCGCCCAAACCCAATTTTGTTAAACCACCAAAACCAATTTCATATGTCTTTGAAAACCAAAACCAAGAGCTAACTTTGAGTGACATTGCCAGCATGTCCATGACCGCGAACACGGCTATTCGAATAGATTTACACTCTACAGAGGTTGTACACTTTACCCACATGACATGAATTCTCTAGTTTGCTTGGCATCCGTCGATACCACCTCACACTTCCTTTGGTGAGAGGTCTAGAGCACATGACAAGGCTTTTACAATGCATCGCTCCACCGCATGATCCACCCACATTAAGGTTTACAAATCCCCCTTTGGATAGAAACCCGCCAAGGTTAATGGGTGCCCCTCTTATGCCAGGTGGGACTACAACGGTCGTAACATGACTACCCACCGCCTCAACCGGATCAACCACGATAGAGCTTTGCAAATTAGTTGCCCAGGTCCCACGCCCCATACTGGAGACATGTGGTTGCACAATTGTGACATAGCCCATTATAGGCTTAGCAAGTGATGTCTTAAAGACCGGTCCTTAACTAACTTGGGTGACAAACCTCAACCCTGGGGCATCGGATCACACGACCCCCGTGCATAGACATGCACCAACCATACAACCAGCTTCGCCCAAGACCAAATCCATTTTCCATTTATTTTGCTTTTCAAACCTCCATGGCACACCAATGCCATGGCCATTTATAAAACCTCCATGACACACCAATGTCATGGCCAAAATCTCCATGGCACACCAATGCCACGGTCCAGATTATTTGAACAAGAGACGTTTTTGGCCAGAACTCTCAAATCAAGATTTTGGTCTAAGCAATACTAAGCATTTCACTTTTGCAAAAGCTCCGGGTCCTCACTATTGCAAGAACCAGATTTATCTAGGGTGACAATGAGGTAGATTCAACATGGACAGTGGTCATATCAAGCAGTAGGCATAACTATGAACGGAAAGTTGGGCATTGATATAACTTAGTGAAATAAGCATGCATACATCTTGGAAATCGACATAAGTAATTTGAAGTATTGGGTGCAACATGATCAAGAGTGTAACTTGCCTTGCTCAAGTCTTGAGCTTCTTCCTCTCCCTCACAGAACTCTGGTTCCACATGGTCTTGACAATCTACACGTGAAAACCAAATGATTCAAATAAAGCTCCAACAATATCCAAAAGAAATCTTAATAAAACTTCCAAGGTAAACCAACAGAGAGATTGGGAGATCGGGAGGAGGTCCAATGAGCTTGTTGGAGGAGGTCCAGAGAGTACTCGGTTGAGACAGAGAGGAGAAATAGGGAAGAAAGTGAGAAATGACGACTTCCCAAACTATATATAGTGGAAACCAATGCACATGACCCAGGATAGGGGTCATCAAGAGTTGGTAAAGAGGACAATAGGAGTAGGCAAGGAATGTGACAATGGTATGACATGAGTACTGAAAAAGTGAGAGCATTTAATGTGATACGACCTGCATTAAATGCGGTGAAGACTTCCTTGTACCAGGACATAGTCAAAGGTAAAGAAAACTGATGGTGACTGCCCAGTGGGGGCAGTCAAGACCCGCAGAGGAGGTCCTGCGAATACATAGAGGAGGTCTTGCAGAGATCAGGGGGAGATCCTCACCCACAGGGGAGGTCCCGACGGTTGGATCTCCAAAAAGGAGGTCCAACGGTCAAGAGCAAGCGCAAAAGAGGAGGTCCGCAGGGGCTAGGAGGAGGTCCTTTCCCGCGAAGGAGGTCTAGACGGTTGGATCTCCGGTAAGGGAGGTCCAACGGTCAAGATCAATTACGATCGGGGAGGTCTGTAAAGGTAAAAGGAGAACCTCACCTGCAAGGGAGGTCAGAGCCGTGGGATCAAATCCAGGGGAGGTCTGAATGGTTAGGATCTCCAAGGGGAGGTCCTAACGATCGGGTCTGCCAAGAGGGGAGGTCTGGACGGCCCAGATCTCCAAAGGAGGAGGTCTTGACGACCAGATCTTCAAGGGAGGAGGTCCTGGACGGTTAAGATCTCCAAGGGGGAGGTCTTAACGGTACAGATTTACAAGGGGGAGGTCTTGACGGCTAAGATCTCCAAGGGGGAGGTCTTAACGGTAGAGATTTACAAGGGGGAGGTCTGGACGGCTAAGATCTCCAAGGGGAAGGTCTTAACGGTCCAGATTTACAAGGGGGAGGTTTGGACGGCTAAGATCTCCAAGGGGGGGTCTTAACGGTCCAGATTTACAAGGGGGAGGTCTGGACGGCTAAGATCTCCAAGGGGGGTCTTAACGGTCCACATTTACAAGGGGGAGGTCTAGACGGCTAAGATCTCAAAGGGGGAGGTCTTAACGGTCCAGATTTACAAGGGGGAGGTCTGGACGGCTAAGATCTCCAAGGGGGAAGGTCTTAACAGTCCAGATTTACAAGGAGGAGGTCTGGACGGCTAAGATCTCTAAGGGGGAGGTCTTAACGGTCCAGATTTACAAGGGGGAGGTCTGGACGGTCAATATCTCCAAGGGGGAGGTCCTAACGGTCCAGATTTACAAGGGGGAGGTCTGGCCGGTCAAGATCTCCAAGGGGGAGGTCTTAACGATCCTAATTTAGAAGGGGGAGGTCGGGACCGCTAGATTTCAATCGGACCGCCCAAAATAATGGGGGACGCTTGGACCATCAGAGCTAGCACAGGATCTCAGCCTTAGGACTAAATCGGGTGGTCCTAAATGGTTGGGACGTTCGGACCATCCGAACGTCTGACCAAGATCAAACCGTCCAATGCAAATCGGACGACTCACATTCGATAGAGGTGGAGATAGGTAGAGAGGAGATCTTGGAGGACCTGGGGAGGTCCTAAGAAGAGGTAGTACCGCAAGGTGCGGGCGGTACTACCGGGGTGGTACCGAAGGGAACCTCCAGAGAAGGTTTTCAAGGTTACAAGCAACGAAGGAAAGTCCAAGTAAACACGAACAGCTTCAACAGGATCCCAAAGGAGCTCAAATGAACATAAGGGTGGCGTAGGCTTGGGGAGGTTATAAGCCAGAGGAAACCTGAGAGGGTGAATTGGACCCAGGGAGGTCCAAGCACTTGGGAGATCTAGACCCAAGGAGGTCTGGACCAGAGGAGGACCACACGAAGGAGGTCCGGACCTTTGGATCCAAACGAAGGGAAGATCTGGACCATTAGATCCCAGACGAAGGGAGGTCTGGTCTAGGGATGGACAGAGATGGACAGAGAAGGAAAGACCATCAAAACTCCCACAACTCAGCAAACCAGCAAGGAACTTTAGTTGAAGTTTGGGTTAGTCAACTTAAATCCATTATAAAATTTCAAGTTAAGCTTGGAATTCTCATCAAAACAAAAGGGTTCTTTTTATTTCAAAAATTTCAAACAGGCTCTGAAAATCAGGGTGTCAGAGGTACTCTTTTCCGACTTGATTCACGAGTAGTTGAGAGTCTCCTCTCATGAGTAGTCGTTGAATCGTGAGTGCTTTTGCAGCTCGTATGCCAGCTAGCAAACCTTTGTATTACGTCACGTTGTTGGTGGCCTGAAAGTTTAATTGAATGGCATACTTTAAGGTCTCTCCATTAGGAGATTCCAGGACCACCCCAGCCCCTGAGCCACTTAAAGTAAGTGATCCATCAAAGTACATCGTCCACTAGTCGTGGATATCGTACTGGGGATCCTAAACAGGTTCATGATTTGTCCATTCGGCGACAAAGTCTGCTAAGATCTGAGATTTAATGGCCGTTTGGGATACGAAATGGTGGTCAAACTCCCCAAGTTCTACTGACCATTTAGACATACGTCCCGCTGCTTCCCTATTCTGAAGGATCACTCCTAAGGGAAACTCAGACGACACAATTATCTTGTGCGCCTAGAAATAATGCCGCAGTTTCCTCGAAGACATGAGGAGGGCATATAGAAGTTTTTGGACCTGAGGGTAACGCTCCTTAGACCCGTGCAAAACTTCACTTACATACTAAACTCGTCCACTACTATAAAACAGGCTATAGTAGATGCCCCATCACAGACGGTTCCTTTGGAACTGTCTGTGTTGGGTCTGTCCGGACCTCGCATTGGCGGTGCCAGCCTATCACAAATGGTTCTTATTTAGAACCGTCTGTGATAAGCATCTATCACAGACGGTTCATTAATAGAATCGTGCATCGATTATCACTGAGCGATTCTATTCACAAACCGTGCGTGATAATCCGACCAATCACGAGCGGTTCTCATTGAGAACCGCTTTGTGTACTATCCTGAGCGGTTCTCAATAAGAACCGCTCGTGATTGGTCTGATTATCGCGCATTTATTCTTATTGAGAACCGCTCAGGATAGTACGAGCAGTTACGAATGAGAACCGCTCAGGATAATTAGTTATCACAGACGGTTCTAATTAAGAACCGTTTGTGATATCCTGGCTTCATATAAATTGCGCCCGACACATCCTCTCGCCAAGACTACACGCTGCCTCTGCCCAGCCGCTCTGGAGGCCTGTGTCCCATCGCCATTGCCGCACTACTACGCCTCATCACGGCCTCTCTGACTCTGAGCAACCTTGCCTCTGCCGCAACCCTGCCGTTGGCTCCACTTAGATCTACTGCTCCTCTCCCATATGCCACTTCCCTGCCCTAGCTCCTCCAACCTAACAGGTATTAAGACTATTCCTTGTTTCTTGTATTTGTATGTGATACAAAAGGCAACATAACAGGTGTTCTCATTTGTTTTCTGCCGTACTCCCTGATTTAATGAGAATATGTATTGTGCTATTGGTTTCTTCATGAACTGGTAACAATCGTGGCATTTGTTAATTCAATTTGACTAGTAACTTCATACTGTTTATAGGCTACATTTGATATTGGCTTGTAAAGAGGACCACATCGATGATCTTTCATAGATGTAAATTGTTCATTTATAGAATTGCTGCACGGAGTGTTTTTTCTATCATGTTAAACTAATGTGTTTGTAGATATATGTATCTCTATCTTTTGATTGGTTGATGAGAAATATTATTTATATAAGGTTTCAGATTCTGTTGCAACGCATGGGCACCCTACTAGTATCTTTAGAAAAAGCAAAGCAAACACGACGATTTCAACCTTGGGAAAAGAGAGAGGAGCGAGAAGCAAAGCATACACGGAGACAAGAAGCAAGGAATCATCATGTAGCCGTTTAAACCTCTGTTTTGCACATCAAATTGTTATGAAATATACACGAGATGGACTACATTTTTCCACCAGTATCATCCAAGATGTAGGACTTCCAAAGGACATCATATGATGCACTTTGATCAACACTTTGACTATGATTTTGTATCATGATATATTAGCCAAAATAATAAAAATGATATATTACGAAAGTATTTTGTAAGAAAACCCCAACGATATTATTTTCACGTAGGCAATTTATATAATTTAACATATATTAATGGTCAATATTTTATAACCTTTACTTATATCGCGAGATGGAGGGAGTATTTGCAAACAAGGGAATACAGAATTAAATTTATTATTGGAAGTATTTTAAGAAAATTACCCCACTTTAATGCCGTAGTGGGTATTAAGCATTGGAGATGTCCTTAAGGACATGTGCAATGGTATAGACAACTACTGTCTATAGTATCTCTCTATGTTATCTATAGACAGCGCTTCTACAATCGTATTTTCTTCGTGAGCTCCGAGGGTAACGATCTATATATAACCCTTTATGTTTGCTATAAATTAATCGCTAATCAATTTAAGTATGTTTGGTAAATAGGAAGCCCATTGTGCCGCTGACAGAGAGGGAAGGGAGGAGAAGGCGAGGATTGTCGAGAGATATTAGGTATTTTCTTCGTGAGCTCCGAGGGTAACAATCTATAACCATTTATGTTTGCTATAAATTAATCGCTAATCAATTTGACACTAATTTGTTACATGCGTAATGTAAATGGATCGAAACTGGATATACGGTGTGAACCGTGTGAGTCAAGAGTACATTAATGGTGTGGTTGCTTTTAGAAGAGCCGTTGAGCAGGATATGTTGAAGAAGGGGATAAATTTTATATACTGTCTATGCATTGATTGCAATAATCTGAAGATGTTTAACAACGCGGCGCAGATCGAAGCGCGCTTGATTCGAAGGGGTTTCAAAAAAGGGTATACATGTTGGACCAGTCACGGTGAAGAGCAGATTATACCAGAAGTTAATAATGACGACATCGCCGAGGAAGCCAACGATTTGCCGGATGTGGACTGTGCTTTTGATGAGGATAGGTGGCACGATGACAATCTGGATCAGATGCTACGTGATGCAGAAGAGAACTACAGTGAGAGAGAGTTTTGTAGGGAGGACTCGGTGAGACCTTTGTTCCCTAGCTACAAGCCGGAATATACAAGGTTGTCAACCGTGCTTGAACTGCTGAAATTGAAGGCAAGCAATGGTTGGTCCAATAAGAGTTTCACTGCGTTGTTAGGTCTCCTAGCGGACATCCTTCTAGAGGGAAACGTGTTGCCCAGCACCACCTATCAAGCAAAGAATGTTATTTGTCCATTGGGAATGGAAGTAGAAATAATACATGCATGTCCGAACGATTGTATCCTCTACCGTAAAGAGTATGCAGACATGCATGTATGTCTCGTGTGCAAAGCATCCCGATACAAGCGTCAGAATACTGCTAAGGTGAAGCAAGGACCTCCTGCTAAGATGTTGTGGTATCTGCCTGTGATCCCACGTTTGAAGCGTTTATTTGCGAATCCAAAGAAGGCAAGATTGCTGCGTTGGCACTCAGAGGAGCGTAAGAGAGATGGAAAGCTAAGACACCCTGCTGATTCTGCCCAGTGGAGAAACTCCGATCAGAGGTTCGAAGAGTTTGGTGCGGAACCGAGGAACATAAGGTTAGGGTTGAGTACAGATAGAATGAATCCTTTCGGTAACACGAGCAACCGACATAACACCTGGCCCGTGAATCTATGTATGTACAACCTTCCTCCTTGGCTGTGTATGAAGCGAAGTACATTTTGATGTCACTACTTATCCAAGGGCCGAAGCAACCTAGGAATGATATTGATGTGTACCTAGCACCATTGCTGGAAGATCTTGTGACACTGTGAAACAAAGGGGTACAGGTATGGGATGCGTACAAAGAGAGAACTTCACTTTACGCGCCATGTTGATTTTCCTACCCTTAGTAACTCGCTAAGCTTCAAGACAAAAGGAGCAAAAGCCTCGTCAAGACCGCTTAGATGCTACGGAGAGTGTATGGTCAACAACTCGTGCAAAATCGTGTATATCGTCACCGTAGGTTCCTTCCCAAGAGTCACCCATACCGCAAGATGAAGAAACAATTTGACGGAAATAAGGAGAACGGTTCAGCTCCAAGGGCTTTTAGAGCGAAAGAGGTCTATGATATGGTTAAGGATATCGATGTTGTGCTTGGGAAGGGACGTAAATTAAGAACCCGTGAGAAGAACATCTGGAAGAACCGGTCAATTTTTTGGGACTTGCCTTATTGGGAGCACTTAGAAGTTCACCACTGCATCGACGTCATGCACGTAGAGAAGAATGTATGTGATAGCTTGATTGGTCTCTTACTGAACATTAGTGGCAAAACAAATGATGGTGTTAACGCACGACGTGACTTGGTTGATATGAACATAAGGACTGAGTTAGCACCAAAAGAGAATGATACAGGACGAACGTACATTCCCCCAGCCTACTACACTCTGTCCAAGGCCGAGAGAAATGAACTGTGCCAGAGCTTGCATTGTGTGAAAGTTCCGTCTAGTTACTCCGCTAACATTAAGAAACTTGTTTCTATGCAAGATTTGAAATTAATTGGTATGAAGTCTCATGATTGTCATGTGCTGATGACACAAATGATTCCTGCTGCAATTAGAAGTATCTTACCGAACAAGGTCCGAGTGGCAATCTTGAGGCTATGTTATTTCTTCAACTCAATTGCTCAGAAGATCATTGATCCCCAATGACTAGATGTTCTGCAGGCCGAGGTGGTGACGACTCTATGCCATCTTGAGATGTATTTACCTATGTCATTTCGATATCATGGTCCATCTCATTGTTCACCTTGTGAAAGAGATAAAGATATGCGGCCCTGTGTTCTTGTGTCATATGTACCCGTTCGAGAGGTACATGGGAATTCTCAAGTCCTACGTACGAAATCGATGTCGACCGGTGGGCAGCATCATCGAAGGTTATGCAATCGAAGAGGTCATTGAGTTCTACGTCGACTACATGGCTCAGGTGGAACCGATAGGTGTGCCTCTATCTCGCCATGAAGGGAGACTGGATGGTATCGGGACCATCGGAAGGAAATCAATCACTCCCGATCTAGATACGTACACTCAAGCCTATTTCACAGTCTTACAACACATGACCCAAGTATCCTCGTACATCGACGAGCACAAAGACATGGTACGCCAACAGAATCCAGACCGGTCGGAGGTTTGGATCATGAGAGAGCACAACCGTCGGTTTAACAAATGGTTAAAGGTGCGAATCACTGGGAGGTCATCAAGTGATGATATGCTGCTATGGTTGGCACGAGGGCCACAATTTACAATTGTCGCATGGCAAGGATACGACATAAATGAGTACACATTTTATACGGCACCAGATAGGAAGAGCACACCCGTAGCAAGTGGTGTCCGTGATAGATACATTCAGTACCGATGGGCTGAGGAACTCCTACTATGAGCAAATAGAGGAGATATGGGAGCTCGACTATGTGCTTTTCAAGATCCCCCTATTTCGGTGTCGTTGGGTCCATCTCCCACAGGTGAAGGTCGACAAGTACGGCGTCACTATCGTGGACCTCGAACGTGTCGATACAAAGACGAACCATTCGCGTCAAGCAACCAAGTTGTTCAAGTCTTCTATGTAACCGACCCCGTAAATAAGAAACGCCACGTAGTTCTTCATGGAAAAAGGAGGATTGTCGGAGTTGAGAATGTAGTGGATGAGGAAGAATACAATCAATTTGACGAGTTGCCTCCTTTCAGAAACGGCATTAGGCTCGAGAAGAACCCAGTGAGGAAGCTAGCTATATGCACGTCGATCATCATGAAGGCCTATATTTTAATTAAGAATTTACTCCAACATAATTAATTTATTCCATAACATCATATGTTATGGACTTGTAATCTCTCATATATTTTGATGTCAACGTGAAATTATCATGTGTTGATGTGTTATGGACTTGTCATCTTTGATATTGATAGCCAGTCATAAAGGATCTTTCTCACCTATACATTTGTAATAATACATTTCAAAGTTCCGCGGCAAGATTAAACGTGAATAACAAGAGGAGACCAACCAACCGACCAGATAATATTATGCACTTGTAATAAGCAGACGATAAAAAGACCATATCCTTTTTACATCACAAACGATAAAAAAAGGATTAGCGATCCTATCTTAGCATTCAACATATAATTAATTAATTTGTTCCACTAAATCGTCTCTCGATATATATATTTCAACATATAATTAATATAGTAACTTCACCTCCAAACTTTTTTTTCATTTTGGAATTTTCATATATATGGCCAAACAACGTGGTCAGTCGCTTACAAAAAGATTAAAAAAAGTAGAAACCTATAAATAAAGAAAGTTTTTCTATTGGCGGAGGTAGGCTGCTATCTCCGCCTTCAATACTCAGAGGCGGCGTCGGGCGGGCGGTTCGTGATCGAACAAAGCTCTAAATGCGCCCACCACGCTGACATGCTCATTCGAGTGTCTCCCGAAGACCCTTGGACTATTGAACCAAGAAGAATTGAGCCCATAGGCTCTCTTCTCTTGCTTGAGGGGTCTCAAAGATGGTCGACTCGATGCCGCCGCCGCCGATTATTAGCGCCCAAGTAACTGCAAGCCTCTTGGAGACGATAACGCCGCTTTTGGAGGACCACGCCAACGACACTCAGAAACTCGCCGAAAGTGGGAGATCACCCTAAGACACGGCGGAGGAGGATGTCAAGATTTGGAAGGTGGCCGCCACCCGCCTCCAGCAAATTCTCGGACAGAGGAGTGAAGACACTGTTGAAATAGTGTTCTTCCGCAGCACGGTTCAATGTACAGCGAGAGAGGTGCTCGTACAGTGCGGCCAGGTAGGGCATCAATACCGACAACAAGGAAACAGAAGAGGCAGCCATTTCTGTTTTTGTGGAGAAAGGGGATCAAGGAGGTTGTGTGAAATACATTGTAGAAGGGGATATCTATTTATAGAACAAGTACTAAAGCCGAAGCGAGAGACGAAGAGATATTTAGGAGCTGTAGCGACGTTGGAAAATGAAGAGACAAAGCCGTGTGATCGTGAGACGAAGAGACACACGTGAAAAAATGAAGAGACTTGTTCATTTCTCACCAGGATGTGAGGTTATCACAGACGGTTCCATAACAGAACCGTCTGCGATAAGGAATCACAGACGGTTCTATTTAGAAACTGTCTGTGATACGTTCCATATCATAGACAGTTTTCTAATAGAACCGTCTGTGATATATCATAGACGGTTTCCTACTAGAACCGTCTGTGATATGGAACATATCACAGACGGTTCTATTAGGGAACCATCTGTGATAGTTTTATCACGCATTTGCATTTTAATAGAACCATCTGTGATAGCTTTTTATAAGGAGGAACCGCTAGGGTTTTGCTCTTACTGCCACTTCCTCTCTCGTGCCCTTAGGCTCTCACGCTGCTCGCCTCCTCTAGGGTTTAAGGCTCGCCTGCTCACCGCCGACCACGACCTCGGCCTTGCCACCCCCGACCTCGGCGCTTTGACCTCGGCGCGCCTCCGACCTCGACGCCGCCTCGACATCGACGACACAGACTGCCCTCCTCCTCCCCTGTCGGCCCCTCCTCTGCACTGCCGCCTCCTCCTCGCGCCGTCCTCCTCCCCGTGTCGGCCTCCTCCCCGTGTCAGCCTCCTCCCCTGCACCTCCCTCCTCCCCGCGTCGGCCTCCTCCCCTGCACCGGCCTCCTCCTTGCACCGTGAGTTCATGTGCGGCATCCTCTCTGTGAGTATTGCTCCTCTCCTCTCTGTGAGTATTGCTCCTTTGTGGCAGTTCGGTTGATCTTTGCATATATATATATTTGTAGTGCTAGTTGATACCTTGATTTGTATTAGTTCTCGATTTACGAATCTAGTAATCAAGATATTGCAAATTGATCGATGGGTTTTGTTGACATGCTCTATGATGAACTCGCTTTTCTAATCGAGATTGAATGTGATAGTTAGTTCATACTTGAGCTCTATTGTATTACTTGCTACCACAATATGATATATCGTTAATTGGTCACTTTCGCTGAAAGATAGTTATTCGATTCTTCCGGTTCATTTGATCTCTAGCATTTGAAGTGGATATTGTTATGTCGCCAATCGGCTTTATCACCGAACTCGTGTCTTCATGTTCGCCTATTGAGAGTATTCGCTTTTTGTTGGTAATCTAATGACCGCTTTGTGATTCTTCTAGTAGTCTGCTTGATCGAAGTTTAACTGCTGCTAATGCTTGAGATCATTTGACGCTTAAGCAAAGTATTGTTTAGAGCTCATAGTTTGAATTTATATTATCATATTCATTTAATGAAGAGTATAGACAATAGGATTGAGATGGCAAAGACTTGTTCTTTAGCTACTCTCCTTCTGAGAGCACATAATATCATCAATCAATATGTTGGAATAGTGTCTGTGCACTGTTAATCTCTAGACCTTTTATTGGCTGAGAGTTTAATCCAGAAAGAAAGTTTTACTTGATTCTATTTTGTTTCTATGTCTTCATTAAAGGCTAGTCTTCTGTACATGAAGCATTAAATCTTTGCTTACTATTTCCTTAGAGAAACAGGTGGATTAAGGAATGTTAGGAGTGTTAGAATAGGAGTTAACTCGAGGCCTGAATTCAGCTAGCTAGCTCGCTCCTTGAGCATTTAAATTCATCGAGCCCGTCACACTTGAGTGTACGTTTGCTTCATGCCAATCCTCTACGGCATGTAGCAAATCGTACACTCGAGTGTGTCGGGCTCGATGAATTTAAATGCCGTTGGATTAATGCTTAATTGTTTCATATTTATGCTGGAATTAATTATGATTATTTGCTAATATTGCACATGTTGAGCATATTATTCAGTTTAAATAACATGGAGATACTTCATATGTATATGTTAATTTGGGACACTTGCAATCCATTTTATTGCATATGTAACTTATATAGATAGCAAGTAAGCGAGATGGCAGAGGCACCGTCTTCGCCGCCGTCACCGACGCCGCAGATGGAAGAGGCGCCGACGAGGCCGCCGTCACCGTCAACGATAATGACATGGAAGCGAGATGGCAGAGGACAATCAAAAATGCTCGCAGTCGATCGTCATCACGGAGGTCAAGGACTTTGGGGTCCCTCTGAGTCCTAAGAGATCAGCGGCGAGATTCCGGACCATCTGCGGGATACTTGCAAGGGAACAGGTCTCCATCACCACACCAAGGTGGAAGGACCTGACGAAACAAGCGAAAGGCGCGCTATGGACAGAACTTTCAGAGAAGTTCACTATTCTAGAAGCAGACATGGCACGCGTGCGACGGACGGCGATGCTCACGATGGATAAATCGTGGAGGACCTTCAAGAGCATTCTGGTCATGAAGTACGTGAACACGGGTCAGACGCCCTTCGCGAAGTATGGATTCTTGACGCGGGAAGTATGGGACGCCTTTGTGGCTATGAAGACGACGACCGAATTTAAGGAGAAAAGTGCGGCGCACAAAGCTCTCCAGACACCAAACACTCACCCGCATAGACTCGGCACCACTGGGTACGCGGGTAAATATGAGGAATGGATGGCGGAGGAGGAGAACCCGCTTCGATGTCACGCACTCGCTCCCTAAGCCGTTAAAAGCGAGGGCAAAAGTCTCGCCTTGGGCAAAGATCTCTTTCACAAACCCTACAGACGGTGAAGTGTCCCAACGTGTGGTAAATATGTTGAACTACCTAGTTGTTAATAGGTCTATAACTTCATAGTGTCTATAATAACATGATGACCTCTTGCAGTGTGACTTGACTGCCCAAGCTTCCCAAGGCTCCTTCCATGCAGACAGGGAGAAGGAAACAAGGAGCACCCGGGTCGCACGCGAGGCCTTGGGGTTAACGTACCTTGGAGTCCTGGATTCGCAGACGACTACTGCACGTATAGGAGTAGGAAGAGATCCAAGGCCGAGCACGACAACCGGTTGGTACAGATGCTTACTAAAAAATTTGAAGGAAAGATAGCAGCATTGCAGGATCAAATGAATCAACTCCTGAGGCAGTCGCAAGCCGTCCTTGTTAATTTGGGAGGCAGTCCTCCTCGACATCAGAGTAGCGTCGCGTCCACGCATAATTCTGAACATGACGACGTCCAATTACTGATAGACGACATCAAGGTAATGTACATCTATGGAATGCACCAAAGATAGACCTATATGACGCCTTAGCTAATTGCGTATCGTTTCATAGGAGCCGACGCGCTGCAAGCTCCAAGTGAGGATAGTCGGGTCCATTTCTGTTGAGGCTGCGCAGGGGATGGTGTATCCATACCAGGAAGGGGCAGTGCAACGCGGTGTCCAGGTGGCGTAGGGTTACGCCAGGGTGGAGGTGGACATGGTACATGAACATTTCATGGCTGTCCCGCTGGAGATTCGCCCGAGTGAAGAGATCAAAACACTAGGGGATGCCGTCCACTCTTTTATCTAGTGGCCCAAGAAGGACATCGCTCGACCCAAAGAAGTCGCGATCCGACACGACCATTCCTCTCCAACGGGACCTCGATGACCCCACGCCATGTTTCACCTCGAAGGCCACCTCTTCGGTTCCTATGGAGAAGACGCCAAGGAACAAAGAAAGCGCACGCCAGATCGGTTCCCGAAGTCGCCTCACAGAAGACGCCGCCAATCGCTAAGGCCAAATCAAAATCGACGAACGCATACGCCTCCCAAGTCCGGAAGTCCGCGATATCCGGAACTACATCATCGAAAAACCGCAGTTCGACGCAAAGATACGCGCTACCGGATATGCTTGTCGCTTTGCATGCCTAGTACTTGGAGAAGACCCAAAAGAAGGGTGCGATCATCGAATCATCGCCGACACGAGGAGAAACATTTCTTCAACGGACGAGGTACTTCGTCATGGGCTTCAACGACTTATATGACGATTCAACCTCGTTGGCCTCAACGCCGCTTCTACGATGTTGGACATCGTAAGCGCGCATAATCAAGTTCTACATTCACGTAATACCGATAAATATCACAACTCATTGCTTATGTATAGATACATGATGAAAAATGTTCAGAATGGAAAGAACCGTGGGTTTCTCGACCCACATGTGGTATCGCTGCAAACCATCCAAGGCACTCGCCCTTCGTCAAGAAATACATAACGAGGTCATTGCTTCATCAGAAGAACATGAAGTACATAGTGGTGCCCTACAACCAGGAGTAAGTGTCACTACTTGCTATACAAATTTTATTTGTACTTTATACGCAGCACGAACTTAGGTTTAATGACTATAGCGACATACATGAGTAGGTACCACTAGATCTTTTTAGTTATTATACCCAAGAGGAACCATGTGATATACCTTGATTCCCTAATCCGCAACAACCACGACTTCAGCATTCTAAGAGGAATACTCGAGAGGTATGCTCATTTCCTCCATACATGACTCTATTGTAGTCTTCATTCGTTTGAAATGGCCGAGGATAACTTTTTGGAATCATGTAGGTCGTTCATCGATTATGTTGCCAACAAAGGAATATACGATGGAAAGAGTGCCCAACTAACACACAGGATGGATTTTCCGGTACGCGCTACAACATGATAATCCTATATCATACTTCATAATAACACGCCTCGAATCGACTATACTTATATATGTAATTTATTTTTGCAAAGGTCGCTAGCAAAAGATGATGAGTTATGTGCAATCTACGCCATATCATATGCCGCTAATCCTTAGAGCTAGGAAGAAGGATCCCGAGGTTTGTCAATCTCGAAATAATTATTTCCTAATTATAAATTTAAATATGTATAGCTTACCACTTTACTCTTGCTAGCGATGTGCCTTGGATTTACAATGTGATGGACTCGTTGAAGAGATCAAGGATATTCGAGGAAGCTCAGACCTTTATCAAGTCGATATCATTAACGATTTACTTAAGAGTTACACTCCGTCGCCGACCCAGAGCATCACCCCGCCAACACCTCTCAATGCAAACAATTGACTCAATTGTAATCCAATTGTAACTATAGCGACAATACTTGAAAAAATGCGATCTTTTGTAATTTATTTTGAGTAATGATCACTTTGAGTTGTCAACAATTGATTATCTACGATGAATCTATTTTTGTGCATGCTTGTTTTCAGAGGGCATGCCTAGCAATTTCGAGGCTAGCCAAAAAACAAAGAAAAATGTAGTCGAGTATGAACTATCACGATGGTTTTTGTTAAAACCGCTCAGAAGGCATAGTATCACGCATTTGGTTTCCACTAAAACCGCTCAGGATACGGAATATCATAGACGGTTCTCAACAAAACCGCTCGGTGATACGCGAATATCACTGCACGGTTTTTGTTGAGAACCGCTCGTGATATTCGCGTATCACGCACGGTTTTTGTTTAGAACCGCTCGCGGATATTCGCGTATCACGCATTTTTTTAATGGAAACCGCTCGCGATACTAGCCTTCACATACGCTTTTAACAAAAACCGCTCGTGATAGTGCGATCACGACGGTTTTGAACCATCTGTGATAATCGCTCATATCACGCATCAACAAATATAGACGGTTCAAAATCGCTCGTGATGACAGCTCCGAATCGCTCGTGTTGTGGCTTCTGTAGTAGTGGTCGTTGGACGCTTTTGACGCTTATTTATCAAGATCGCGCTTTCATCGCTGTGGCGTGACAGCTAGATAAATTAAGAGTGTCTCTTCTGGTTTCAGAGAAACCAAAACAGGAGCACTCGTAAGATATTGTGAATATCATGGGGATATGCCCATGATCTTAGGATGATGAAACAATTGGCAATGTGGCTTTTGGTTTGAAGTTTCAAGTGTTTTCGACAAAGTTTCGCTCTGTCACCGCAATTCCCCGACCGCTTTTATCCGATTGATAATATTAATGGTGAATTAATTTTGGGATAGGTCATATCCATATTTGTTATTGCATATGTGTTGCATATTGCATGTTTTGGCTAACGTGGGTCAAGTTGTGAAGAACTTGTTTCCATATTCGTGTTTGCTTGTCTATTGCTGTGTAGGTGGTTTGCAGGTTAATGACGGTCAACGGCGAGGAGGATCGACTAAGCTTGGAGAGCCGACGCCCGTAACGATCATGGATGCCGGCGAGGTCGAGGACTCAAGCGTGGCGCAGAATAGACAAGGATGACCGAACAAAGCGCTTCGGCGATCGTTGGATCAGCGGCGAGAGTCGCTGTAAGTGCTCAGATGGTGCCGATGGGATCCGGACGGGAGAGACTTGACGACATGGAGCCGTTGATCAACCTACACGTGGCGAAGCAGGCGATTGCTTCAACAGATGGACTCGGTCTTTTGGAGAATGATCGAGAAGGGGTATTTTGGTAATTTTACCAAATACCATCTTGGTGACCTTTTTACTAAGCTGCGGCGCGGGTAGGCGCATGGTGAAGCGATTTAGATCAATCGACGATGAAGACGGCGCTTTGAGATGCGTGCGTATGTGTTCCGTTGATGTTGGGCCTTAACGGAAACCCATTTGGTTTTAGGGTTAGGGTTGCCCTATAAAAGGAACAGCTAATGGGTTTTTGAGTGCTGCTGGAGTTCAGTGCAGCCACTAAGAAAAGAAAAAAATTGAGGATTGTCTCTGCCTTGCAAAGAAATGCAGAGGCTTTAGATTTAGGGCGTTTTTGGAGAGCTGGTTGGCGGCGGCGCCCTGTAGCCCAAAAATTTGAGTACCCTGTAGCGGCGGCGCTCCCTGAGAAACATGAGTCGCCTGAAAAATCGGGAGTAGCGTCTGTAAGGGTCCGCCAAGAAAAACTGACAGCGGCTTGTCCTCCCGTGTGAAAAGCGGAGCCCTGTGACCGAGTCTACGGTTCATTATCCAAGGATCGGCTTAAGTTTTTGCTTTTTGTTTTGTCTGCTGCCATCTTGATTGCGATCTAGTCTTTGGGGATTCTGCAGTTTACTGTTTATTTTTTATTGCCTGTTGCGACTGCTGCTATTCTTTGTGAGCCCTGGTGCAGCGCCTGAGAAAAAAAAATAGGAGATAGATGGCGGCGCGCTGCTCTGAAAAAAAAGGGGCCGGCGGCTTGTTTGGTGTGGGCAGACTGAAAAATCGCATGCCTGTTGCTGATCTTGTCTTTTGACTGCTCAATTTGATTGCCATTTTTTTTTGCGAGTGAATCTTGAGCTTAGCTGCAGTTGTTTGATATTGGTTTGCTGTTGAAGTTTTTTTTTTTACTCGGGTGGTGTCAATCGATGCGGATGAGGCTTTGTAGACTTGATTAGTTTTTCTTTGGGCTGCAGCATTTGCTCTCTGTGCTGTGCGTGAAATCTGCATAGAGTAGCGCCCTGTTGCCTCGCGGTAGAAAGATCAGTAGCAGGCGGCGGTTTCTTGCCCTGCAGAAAAGTGGGGCCATGGTGGCGGCGTCCACCCGGAAAAACAGCGGAGTCCCTGAGCGGCGCTGGTAAAAAACCAGATCTCGGCGGCCTCACTGCTGGCTGAAAAAGATCGGCTGCAGCTGTTTTTGATCGCCGGTTATTGCCTCTTGTATATTTTCTTTTCGGCTGTCTTCTTTGATGCGGATGAGTTATTGGTTTGAATAGCCAGCAGTTTGCATTGATGTTGCATGAAGTTTTGATTCGATTGAGCTCTGTTTGATTTGTTGTTAGTGCAGTTTTTTGTTGACTGTCTTCAAAATAGCAACCGAGTCTTTTTGTTTTTGCCGATTGCCTTTTCACCCTGTGCATGCGAGTGTTCCTGATTGCAGCTTGTTCCGCCCGGTGAAAATCAGAGTGGCTGGCGGCGGCCTTAGGCCCTGGAGAAAAAGTGAGCGCCCGTAGAAAAAGAGATCACCATTTTCGTTCTAGCTGGAGTGTTTTGATCCTGGCAGCTTGTAGCATGATGAGCAGATAAGAAAAGTAAGAGATTGCAGTGAAAATTCTTTGTGTTCTGATGTTGGACATCCTGTGGGCTACACTGCAAAGCGTGCGCAGGTCTTGAGTAGTTTGTAGTTTTTGCTTAGGGTTTGATCGATCCAACACAGTCATCTCACAGTGCATGATAATCGATCTTCATAGCTTTTATAGCTATTGGAGTGAAAATAGTGTTGAGTCCGATCGAGATGAAAAATAGAGAAAGCGTCTATTCACCCCCTCCTCTAGTCGCCTTTCCGGTCCTACAGATATCTCTTGACATCCTCAAAGGCAGCGTTTGCCTCTTCTGACCACTCGAAACCCTTGTGCTTCCATAGAAGTTTGAAGAAAGGTAGTCCTTTTTCTCCGAGTCGTGCGATGAAACGACTTAAAGTTGTCATGCATCCAGTGAGTTTTTGGACTTCTTTCTTCGTGGTTGGAGAGCACATTTGTACAATGGCTTTTATCTTTTCGGGATTTGCTTCGATCCCTCATACAGAGACCAGAAATCCAAGCAATTTTCCCGAAGAGACTCCAAACACACACTTCTCATGATTGAGTTTCAGGTTGTGTTTTCTGAGGTTGTCGAACGCTTCTGCAAGTCTGAAACATGATTAAGCCGCTTGATGCTTTTTACGACTAGATCGTCAACATAGGCTTCTAAATTTCGGTCTAGTTGATGTGAAAAAGTCGATTGCATCAAGCGTTGAAAATAAGCGTCAACATTTTTTAGACCAAATGGCATTTTGACGTAGCAAAATGTACCAAATGGAGTAATAAACGTGGTCTTTTCTTCATCTTATGGACACATATTAATCTGGTGGTAGCCAGAATATGCATCTAGAAAACTTAATATTTCACAACCAGCAGTAGAATCAATCAACTGATCGATACGAGGTAAAGGGAAATCATCTTTTGGATAAGCTTTATTAAGATCAGTGAAGTCAACACACATTCGCCACTTGCCGTTAGACTTCCTAACCATTACAGGGTTGGTCAACCACTCTGGGTGGTCGACTTCTCTTATAAAGTCTGCTTTAAGTAGCTTGTCCAATTCTGACCTTATAGCATCTCATCGATCAGGTGTAAATCTCTGTAATTTTTGTTTTGCAGGTACTTTGTCAGGCCGTAAAGCTAGCCTGTGCTCGATCACTTCCCTGTGGACTCTGGGCATGTCGGATGCTTGCCACACGAAGACATCTGTATTTGCCCGGAGGAAAGCGATGAGGGCGTCTTCCTATTTGGAGTCTGAAGTCTCCCTGATGCAAATAGTCTTCGAGGGCTCCTCCGGATCCAAGGGAACCTCTTTGACTTGGTCGTTCGACTGAGGTACAGCTTTAGGCTTCGACTGCTTGATCGAAGGATGCCCTTTGTTTTCTTCTCGAGCTGGTATTTGACCAACCATCTCGAGGGATCGACGGTCACACGTGTGCACCATTTTTTATCACAATTAATTGTGATTACTCCTTTGGGACCTAGCATCTTAAGGCATTGATACCCATAATGAGTAGCCATTAAGAATTTTGCCAAAACTGGTCGTCCGAGTATGGCGTTATATGCCGTATTGAAATCAACCACATCAAAGGAGATCTTCTCTGTCCTGAAATTACTTAGTGAACCAAATGTTAAAGGAAGAGAAACTTGGCCAATGGGTTTGGCCGAAGACTCTGGTACAATACCATGAAAAGAGTATCGTACCGGCCTTACCTTAGCTATGGGTACTTGCATCTCGTCCAGGGCACTCGTAAACAGAATGTTTAACGAGCTTCCACCATCAATCAATACTCAATTTACTCGACAATTGTTGATGGCAGGCCCGACCACGATCAGAAAGCGTCCTGGTCGAGTGGAAGGAATCGGACAGTCGACCTTCTCGAAGGAGATGGTGACTTCCGACCACTTCGGCAGCTTATTGACAAAAGGATGGTCAATGGAGTTTACCTCGCGCTCGACAGTCTTAAGCTATCGTTTTGACTCGTATGTCAATGATCCCCCAAAGATGTGCTCTATGATATGCTCGGGATCTTGAAACGACATCTCCTCGTTGTTGTCTGACTGTATATGACCACTAGCTTGTCCTACCTCTTCGAGAGTAGGAAGTGGTCCTTTGCCGTTGTAGTAGTCCTCGAGTTTTCGTTGGAAAACCCGGCAGTTGCAAAGGTCATGACCTTCCTTTTTATAGAAAGGACAGCACCTAGGCTTGTCGTTATTCCGTTCGGGGTGCTTACCTTTGCCTCGATCAGAGTATGGCTTGGAGCCATGAGGATTTTTATCGCTCACGGCCAAGGCCTCCTTGGAGCTGTTGGCTTGAAGCTTTTGGCCTTTGCCTTATTTTTGGATTTCTTGGCCTTCTTATCCTTTTTCTTACCACTTTCGCTTGTTTCTTGAGGAATTTTGTCATCTCGATCGATAGTGTTGTTCCACTCGACCGCTTCAGCAGCGGTAGCATATCGATTGGCTGTCTTGAAGAGTTCAGCGACAATGGTAGGAGGATTTAAGGTGATATCTTCCGTGATCCTTCTACTCCGGACTCTCTACTTGAAAGCTCTGATGACAGAAGAATCAGAAACATCAGGAATGGAATTTTGAACCTGACTGAAGTGTCGGATAAACTGGCGCAGTTTCTCGTGGTCGTTCTGTCTCATCTTGTGCAGGTCGTCCTCCTTCCCAGGACGATGGTAAGTGCCCTAGCCAGTAGAAAGTCGCAAAGATGCTGCCATAAATAAATCAACTTGAGTGGCTGATTTAACAACCACGATCGAGCAGATCCCTCGAGCACGGTAGGAAGGTAATTTGCCATCACAAGCTCTCCTCCTCCTGCTGCTCGAACAGCTGTTGTGTAGATCTGGAGGAATTCAATAGGGTTTTGAGATCCGTCGAACTTCTCTATGTTCACTGGTCGAAACCGAGGTGGCCAGCGAACTGCTCGGAGGTCAGGCGAGAAAGCCCGACATCCGGTAATCACATCGTAACGCCTCCTTTGAAGGAAAGAGGGGTTGATGTCGCCAGGTGATCATACACGACGATACCCCGCTGCGGGTGAATTTGACTTATGGCAAGTCTCGATCCTATGAGGGTAATACTGTTGGAAATATGCCCTAGAGGCAATCATAGAGATGATTATATTTCATTATGTTCATAATATTGGATAATATGTTATTTTGTTCCTAGAATAATATTGTTAATATTTATTATCAAGTATGTGACTTGATTGTGAAACTCTATATTTCTGCTATAATTATTCTTAAACGTTCCCTGGTCGAAAACATATGAGGACACATATGAATAGACTAGCATATGTATTGGTTGATGACTATGTTTCACAAGTCATGGATATAGAGATATCAAACCAATAATATGGACACATGTTAGAGAACATGTTGTTGGATTAGACCCACCTTGAGACACTATTGAGATTGTGATGATTCTATGTGTCATTAGTTGGTCTCAAGCAATGATGATGTATAATCCTTAGACCTGAGATTAGCATGGTTTTCTACATGTGTAATAGCACTTTTAGGGGTTGCCAAACGCTACACCGTAACTGGGTAGTTATAAAGGTAACTTTCGGGTATGCTATGAAACATGCAGAGGAATGTGGCTGGTCGGATATGGAATTGCCCCTCCTAACATAACAGGAGAGATGTCTCTGAGCCTCTCGTTGTGATCGGATGAAGAAAGTGCATGACCATGCCACTAGTTGTCGAAGTGTTCGACCACGTAAAGTTATCCGACACTCGATCGAGAAAGTATTGAACAGTCCATGAATGACATAGCATCTCACCTGGAGTTCAACCAGACATCGTGAGGCAAAGGGAGAATACACGAGTAGGTCGCTTAGTTCAATCAGTTATGAACTGGTCGTATGGAGATACGAGCTAGTCGTAGACTGGTCGAACGTAATCACAGAGTGGTCGTAACCTGGTCGTAAGGAGTTGCGAACTGGTCGTGACCAAATACCAACTGATCGTATAAAAATAGGACCTGGTCATAAGTGATGAGGACCTGGACGTAGATCATATTGTATTAAGGTTCGTCCGATATAATTTGTGTGTATTCGGGAATCGCTATGTTCTGCTAGGAACCGCTACAACTCGTGGTCGGAAAGGGTTTTCGAGTCACAACCGAACTACACATAAACCTAACGGGTCGCACACTTAACGGGTTGGAACAAACCAGTACGGATACGATTCGTAAACGTGTTCGGATAAGATCCGTCACGAACACTATATAAGGAGATGCATGAGGCTATTGGGCGTGATGAGAGTTGCTCCACCGAAACCCTAGCCGCCATCTTCCTAATAGCTCTACCATGCGACTTGGTGCTAGCACACCGGCGCATGGTTGTTCCTTCCCTAGACGTGTGGATATCATAGAGGCGCTACTACAACTGTTGCGCTTGAGAACGATCTGTGATCTTCACAAGGAACTGCAGAGGTTGCTGGGGGAGACGATCGACTCGTGAGGATGTTGGACGATTGACTACGACCACTACATCGACGCGCTCTTCGTTGGATCAGGCTGCTCCAACGCTTCTTCCGCTGCTCTACGCGTCTGGTGGTAACGATCTGTGATCATCTACTTTCTTGGCTTTCTGGTTTGCGTGGTAGAAATTTTTAATTTGTAGCTATCGTAGCCTACCCGTGACCCTTCAAATGCTCATCGTATTTTGTCTGTTGTTGCAGACCTCTGAGTCAGAGTGGCGAATGATCACCTCTCCTAGGAGCTCTTTTATCATTAGGCGTTCGAGGAACCCTTCTCCGGTTTGGGAAATGATGCAACTTGCAACGATCTCCATGCGGTGACGTATTCGAACGACTGGAAGCTGATGGAGTCGTACTGCTACATCTTCCAGAATGATGTCGGTGGGAGCGTTCGAGCTTGCTCATCGTCCTTCGTAACCTTCGTGCAATCTCTTCGGCGAAGAGGTCATAGCCAGGTGCTCAGGCAAGTTCTCGAGATGGGTTCTCGAGCAGATAATTGATATGTTAGAGTTCCTGAACTTCTTCCGACTGGTATTGAGCGCGCCCAGGCAGATTTCACTGAGCTGTAATTCGTTTCCGTCGGGTTGTTTCAGAATCATCTATACCTGATCTTTGAGCTTGCCTCATTGAAGTGCGATGATCTCGAGGATTTTCCGTACGCTCATCAGAGTGTTGACTTGGTTCATCGCCGGAGGTGTCCTTGTCATTGCCACAAGTGGTCGTAGGGTATGATCGACGGGGAGCGTCCTTAGTCCTGTCTCTAGGAGAGTTATTGCTACCTGAGGGAAGGACGAAGACCTCCCGCTGTTGATCTCCACTTGCGCTTGAGACCTCCTCGCTTGAGGTGTAGTCGAAAGACACATCCGGCGACTTGGAGCAAACCCCTCCAGGAAGGAGAATTCTGGGTTATAACCATCTCTGTCTGTAGGCGAGCCCTACGTTGGGATGGTCGAACTCGCAGAAAAAGCATGTTTGATCGCATCCTTGGCTGGGCTAACCGAAGAGATAGGATCACCAAATGCTGATAAAGATCTGGAATTATGACTTCCAAAACTTGTCGTGCCAGGTCGGACCGTCTCAGATGGACTTGAACATTTGGAGGGGGACCCCTCGCTATGCTCCGAGCCTGCCTTGGGACAACCCTCGTTGTGGTCGGATGGACCCTTGCCCTCTAAGGAAGCTGGTTCCTCATCCGGACGTATCGTTGTAGGGGATAAGGATCCCTCCTCAACTCCATCGGTGGTATTGTCTCCCGGAGAATGATCTCCGGAGGCGACATCACCATCGGCTGATGCAATACTCGGCTCATAGTCGAAACCGGCATCCATGTTGATATCTGCGTAATCGGCCAAGTTGAACTAGTTCTCCTCGTTCCATTCTCCTGCCATGAGAGCATGAGAGTTGGAAAAAGCGATGGAAAGCTGATGACTTGAAGATCCCCACAGTCAGCGCCAACTGTCGGTGTTTTAGAACCGAACTTACGTAAAAATTGTTTGATTCGGGGTTCCTCTAGGCTCAAATCATACAGAGAGGGAGACACGGGGATTTTTATACAAGTTCGGGCCTTCTCAGGGGAGAATAACAACCCTACTCCTATGTGTATGTATTGAGTATGCTGGATTACAATATCAAGAGAAATACTATCGTGTTGCGCCTTGTGCTCCTGATTGTGTTTCTAATTGCCCTCCCTACTGCCATGATGATTCTGCATTTTGTACAGTACTCAGATTGCCCTGTTGTTTCTCTAGTCTAAAGGCCGCCTTAATGCTTCAAATCGTGGAGCCGTCATTATTCCAGAGAATAACAGCGAGTTAGGCAGTTATCACCATGACAGAGAGTTGATTCATGCCATTATTCCAAAGAATAACAGCGTAATTGATTGCTCGTATCCTTAGATACGGTATAGAAGATTCCCTGATCGACTAGGCCCATATGTTTGTGAGCCCTATCGACTAGGGACTGGTCGTAGATGAACTTACGACCAGGTAGTGGTTGTAGAAGAGCTTACGACCACAGACTGATTGCAGAAGATTTTACGATCAGGGCATAGTCGTGGGAAGGCTTACGACTATGGGGTAGTTGTAGAAGGGCTCACAACAATAGGGTGGTTGTAAAAGAACTTACGACCTCCAACTTCTCCCTTATAAATATTAAGAGGTATACTCAAGAACAATATGACATCATTATTATCCATAATATGAATTACAGATAAATGATTAAAAGAGTATGATTAGATCCTCGTCAATATTATTTTTTAGCAAATTGGCCCCTGGACAGTGGACATTACACTCGGTTGGCATTTTTTGCGACACATTCATATAATCATGAACTAGCCGATGGACACTACTAACTCATGGTCTTTTGCCAAAAATAAATTGTGTCGCCTTTGCTTTGATGGGTAAAAATTCTAGCAATAATCCTTAAATTAGAAAAACAAACAAAAATCTTAAAAAATTATCTCATTAACCCCAAGAAAATTCTCTCCGATTTGAGTATAAGCTCGTAGTATTTTTTGCGAGGGAGTAGGTGTTGTTTGCTACAAGCAAATTAGAAATGCTCTATACTCTTTCGTAGTTCAATAATGAAGAGTGGGAAAACAATATATTGTTTTTAGCAAATTGGCCCCTGGATAGTGGACATTACTCTCGGTTGACGTTTGCTGTGACACATCTTATAATCATGAATTCGTTGATGGACACTACCAATTCATGGTCTTTCGCCAAAATAAATTTTCTCCTTTGCTTTGAGGAGTAAAAATTCAAACAATAATCCTTAAATTAAAAAAAAAAGATTCTTTAAAATTCTCGTTAATCCGAAGAAAATTATCTCCGATTGTAGTGTAAGCACATAGTATTTTTGCGAGGGAGTATACGTCTTTTGCTACAAGCAAATTAGACATGCTCTATATGCTTTGTAGTTCAATAATGAAGAGTGGGACAACAATTATTATTTTTATTAAATTGGCTCCTAGGCAGTGGGCAATACACTCGGTTGTCGTTTGCTGCAACACATGGTATAATCATGAATTAGCTTATGGACACTACCAATTCATTGTCTTTTGCCAAAATAAATTGTGTCCCCTTTGCTTTGAGGGATAAAAATTTCGACAATAATCCTTAAATTAGAAAAAAAAAACAAAATTATTAAAAAAAATCTCTCATTAATTCGATGAAAATTATCTCCGATTCCAGTATAACCACGTAGTATTTTTACAACGGAGTAGGCGTTGTTTGCTAAAAGAAAATTTGGCATGCTCTATATGCTTTTGTAATTCAATAATGAAGAGTAGGAAAAGAATATATTGTTTTTAGCAAATTGGCCCCTGGACAGTGGACATTACACTCGATTGACTTTTTCTGCGACACATTCATATAATCATGAACTAGCCGATGGACACTACTAACTCATGGTCTTTTGCCAAAAATAAATTGTGTCGCCTTTGCTTTGATGGGTAAAAATTCTAGCAATAATCCTTAAATTAGAAAAACAAACAAAATTCTTTAAAATTTCTCATTAACCTGAAGAAAAAGACAAATATCCACACGCTTATTTTTGTAGGTCCAAATTATAACAGTATAAATTAATAAAAAATATAGAAATTCTATCATTGGTTGAGAGTAAAAGAAAATGATCTGCACTGCTTGTTTTTGTGAGTCTAGAGTATAACGGTGTAGATTAATTAGTCTAGATATAAAAGTTCAATAGCAACAATTGACACAAATAGAACCACATCATGCAGATATATCTGCGCACAACATATTTTAATAGCAAATTGCATCGGATAAGATACCATGTAGTCCCTATATAAGTCAAAAAATCCAATACTTACGTAAGAAAGAAAAAGGCTTGGGAGACCACGAGTTGTACACCTACTGACTAGGCCTCCCTGTCCGACCGATCAGCCGCAAGGGGTAAAAAGGAAATCTGAATTCCATACACCCTAGATCAATCGAAATTGTTTACTCCCATAGCCTATCCATCACCTGTTTGTATATACATCCTCTCCAACTTCATCCATTTATATCTGCATCCTCTCCAACTATCTGCATCCAATGTGTCTTCCATGGTGTACTTACCATACGTGCGTGCCCTATGAAGTTTTTGACTATTAATTAGAGCCACATGGAATGCAAGATTAAAAAACCATGAAAAACATCACATCTATTTAGAGGGAATAATGGAAGCTGGCAGTGACCAAATGGCTAGGCGTGTGGGTATCCACCTAGCCCAATAGAGTTCAAGTCCTAGACTTTGCATTGGTGTTCACTGATTTCTAGGAGCACACACACGTGTGCGTTCAATGGAAAGACGTATGGCCGTGCTCTCGTGAGGCCTTAGGTGCCTCTGATAAATTTCTAGCGTGTGTAGGTGACGAGTGCGCGTGGGTAGTGTGAGTGTGTTGTTTGTTGAGTGTTAAGTGTGTGCGTTTGTCTTATACTATCTAAAAAAATAGAGGGAATATTTATTATCCTCCAAAATCTCTATGAAATCTATGCATTTCATATAGGGCCTTACCAAGAAATCGTAATGGTGTACGTACACAGCTACAACTCTTTGTCTGGGGCTCATCGTGTGTTCCCTGTAAAGACTTTAACTACTAACTGGAGCCACACCTGGAATGCAGGTTTTCCAAAAAAAATATTCTATAGAAACCCTCACATTCAATGTGAGTGGATACTTCTTATCCCCTAAAATTTGAACGGACTTTCCTCATTCCAAATAAGTCCTTAGTATTATAAATAATAGGAAACAAAACAATGGACACACAATTGGGTGGGTCACTTATTAAGCAATCCAAACTATAGTTACAACTATATTTTAAATATAAATATTTAGGTTGTAATACCTAGCCTGCAATTGCACATGTAATTCTGCTAGTTAGATTGACCACGGTTGGCTCCTTTTTTTTTTTTGAAAGACGGTGATTGACATAGCAGATGCAATCGGGGACGGTTTTATTGCTACGATAGGTTGGGCGTTTGCCAAGGCTTCGTTGTCGGAGTTTGTTGTAGGTCCTCTAAGGCTTGCCAGAGCCGAGGAAGATGACTAGTTCATATATGTTATACTCGTGAAATTGGCAGTAAAATTGTGTTATGATGCGATGCCTCCCATTTAGTCATTGTTGCGTATTAAGAGGGTTTTTGGTTTGTTGCCACAAGTTGCCACATATGAGCTAGCCATATTTGACTTTGTTAGTCTAGTGTTTGGTTCTTTACCAAACTTATGACATGACACTTTCTTAGCGATGTACCCCACATGTCATAGACTGAGTTTCATGACAAATATTGCCACACTTGTGGCTAACTATTTGCTAGCCACAACTTTTAGCACAAAATTATGGCAAAACATGGTAAGCAATCAAACAGGTCCTTAGTCATATATTGATTTTTATCCTGCGCGGCTGCGCACGCCACTGGATGTATAACATGAAGGGCTCACTGTGATATCACTTGCCAGCTAGCTGTCCCGTCGACCAAAATAGATAAGGTGCAATAATTCTTTTCGGTGGAATATTTGTTTGGCTCAATGTTCCATTGTCCTTTCGACTTCATTTTCGTAGGCCACATAAGCTATACTTGGGCTCATGACTTCATTAAACCGAATTTCAATTCAACTCAAATAATAACCTGCTCGGATGAATTCAAACGATACATGGACGAAGCAACATAACATAGAGAAGCAGTGATGAGAATGAGATGAGAGAGAGAGAGAGAGAGGGAGCGATGAGGACCACCGCCGGTGCCCACCTCTCTCGCCACCCAGGTTCTCTCCCACTCTTATCCATGCCCGCTAGGGTTGTTCATTTTTGAACCAAACCGAACAAACCGTACCGAAAATACCGAACCGTATCGGTCAACTCGATTTGACCGGTATTCGATACGGGATTCAGAAATATGGTTTTTTGGTATTTCGGTAAAAAAAACCGGTTGAAAACTGAACAAAACCGAAATCTTGTAACGGGCCTCAGGTGGCAGGTGCTCACGGCCTCGTGCTCGGCCCATCCACCCATGGCCTGGCTGCAGCGCTGCTTACTTTGCTGCGGGCCTGCGGCCTGCGGACCTGCAAGCTGGTGACTGCTGGGCTGCTGGCTACTGTTGTGCTGCCACTGCCCAGTGCGTGGCCAGCCTGCCTTCTTGGTGCTTCTTGTTTGCCTGCTTGGCCTGGTGCGCTGCACTGCTGGGTTTGTTCCGTGCGCCCGGCTCGGCGTTAAATAGATGGCTGGTTGCCTGGTTGTGCTTGCTGTTATGCATGCTTTGCTACCCGGCTCACCGACGACTTCCAGAGTATGTACGTGGCTGTTGTGCTTGCTTTGCTACTTGCTAGTGCTACGTCGTAGTTCATTAGTTCGCAATTCACGTTAACTTTAGTAAATATGGTATTTACCGATATTGTACCGAAAAACAATAAGATTTACTGAAACCGAACCGTATTTTTAAAAATATTGTATTTACCAAACTAACAATACCGTATTTACTGAACAAAAAACTAAACGAACACCCCTAATACCCGCAGCCCCACTAAGGGTGGGGTGGGGTGGGGTGGGCGAGGGGGCGCCCAGCCGGCGGCCCTCTAGCCTCGCCTCCTCTGGATCTGGTTGCCTTCGTCGCTTCCAAAGCCATCTCCGCCGTCTTTCCTTTCCACTCTGCTTCCTTTTGTCTGCCATTCCACCCCTTTTTCGCACACCAGACTGCCTCATCGCTCCTCTATTCTGCTTCTTCTCTGCCTTGAACCTGACAGTCAGTTAGGGGAGCCAAGGCAAAGCTTCGCCGATGCTCATCACCTCCCACCATCACCACCATCTGAAATCAACAATTCTTCTGATGCCCTACTCGACACCCACCAACAGTTTGACAAAATGCCGCACTCTCGTTCCCGATGGTTCCCTCTCAATCTCGCATGGAGGATGTAGGGGAAGGAAACCGTGAGGCATTCTTCAAATATAGGTGGAGAAAAGTTGGAAAGAAAGCTTCGAATACCTCCACGCATCCTCGTTCAAGGTTGTACGGCAAGTGCTTCTTTTGCCTTGCCTCTGATCATCGAGTTGCGATGTGCCTAAGCTTGTATGGTGTGCGGATCCGCAATCTATTCCGGTGGTAGAGGAAACCCCTTCACGCCCTTTCTCGAGGTTGAACGTGAAGTGTTTCAATCATAGTTGTCAATTTTATTTTGGAGATCATTTCGGTTTGCCTCTTGATATGGAATATGCAGACGCCGTCTATTCTGGTGTACCGTTCCGGATTTTAATATAATATATATATTTATTCATAAATATATATATAATTATATACACACATAATTTCACTTGGAATCTCACTTCAAATACATAACCATACAACAAATACATAACCATACAATAAAAATGACACATAATTCAATGACTTCATAAATACAAAGGTTGTATGTAGTTAAATATGACAACACGAGTTTATAACTTCATATATTTTGCCATAGTCTAGCATACTAGTCTAACATAATTTCACTTATTGATGAAGTAGTATTGAACTGGGCCATCCAAGTTGATTCAAATGAGTGCTCACATCAATTATGCCCGATACTAGACTTACCGGAATGACCGGAATGGCTGGAATGGACTAGAATGACAAGCATTAACCGGTATTGAGGGTGGTACAAGATTGAGGCTACTGTGTGCCGCTTTGGGTTTTGGTATAGCATATTTTGGCCATTCCGGTCGGTACTGGAATGGAATTGATAATCTTGGTTTCAATTGCCTTGCCACCGATCATCAGGTGGCAGCATGTTGAAACCCACTCCGATGTCTACGTTGTTGGGGGACAAGACACTTAGCTCGGTGGTGCCCTCTTCGCTCGGCACGAGTTCCACCACCTCTCCCACTCTTGAGTGCCCCCTGTAAGTCTAAAGCCCTCAATACTACTAGTGCGTTGATGCAAAATTCGTTGAAGATTTCTTTCTATGGAAAGTCGGTCTCTTCAGAAGAAGTTGTTCACTTATTGTGCGAAAAGTGCCCGATCCCTCGAGAAGGGATACAGGTGGAGTTATTCTCAAATGTGCTTGGTGTAGATGTTGGGATGGACACTAGTGGTGCAGATTCGCATGTTCCTGGCAGTGAACTTCCTCCATTGCCTGATGCAGTGGTAGACATGCCAGTTGTGTTGTCAGCTAGTGAGCATTTGAGGCTGTAGAAGAGATCACAACCATGCCAACCACTGAGGTGTTGTCTTCGCTCACGAGTGGGTCTTCAGCCATGTCATCCTCACCTTCCACATTGGTTATTGACACTACTTCGTCTAGCTTGACACCGGCGAAAGATCCCTCCCTCTTCACCGATGGAGAAAGACCATGTATTTGCAGAAGCTGACATCGTTCCTGTTGTGGAGATGCCTCAAGTCACCTCTTTGGTGGGTGTACCTTTGGAAACCGGAAGCTCAACACAAAAGTTTTCGAGGGTGAAGTGGCCATCTCACTGTCCTACTCCTAGAAGAAGTGCACGTATAGCTTCAAAGGTGAAAATAAGACGACCCATTGGGGAGCGGAATGCACAATTTAGATTGCTAAAGAAGTTGGGTATTATTGGGAAGGGCAATGATGAAGTGGATGAACAAGCATTAGATAAATGTTTGGAGCTCTTAAAGGAGTCATTCCCGCCAAGTTTGATCGTGGCTGATCTTTGTGGGCCAGATAAAGTGAAGGGCATCAATGGTGAGTTGTGGGATATTTCAGCTAGCGAGGTTATCTTTTGATTTTCAGTTGCCTATTTTAGGTGAGTTTTCTCTTTAGTTGAGTAGTTAGGTGTTGTGGTGAGTGGAAGCATGGGGGTGTTGTTTGTGTGATGGTGGTATGAGGTTGCTTAGCTGGGTGTTTTTGGGGGGTTCTCTCTCCGTTGGTGGCGTTTCCTCGTTGTACCGGTGACTATACATTTTCTCTGTTTTTCTCATGTTTTATTAATATAATAGGCTGCTCTCATTCCTGTTTATTTCAAAAAAGAATTCAACCTATACATGATGTGCAAAACATTAGAGGGACCTTGTGAGTCCAGGGTGGTGATCACACGGCTGATCCGGGTTTGATCATCAGTTTTTTTGAATAAAAGTTTGATCATCACTTTTTTTTTAATAAAAGTTTGATCATTGGTTGCCTGGGGTGGAAAACAACCATATTGAGAAATGATTATCTAAATTTTAAATGTAGATTTTACAAATTTAAATACCATATCATGCACTCGTACAGACATAGTGCACCACAACACAATGTTGGGGGCAATTATTCTGCCAAACACACTACACCCACGACACAGTGAGGAGGGCAATTATTCTGCGAGGAGAAACGGCCTTCCATCCATGGCTGTCAGTCAGTCAGAAACAATCTATTGCGAACACACATTCAACCGCGACCTTCTTCCAGAGAATCCACGGTTGAGAAAAGTCTTTACCGATAGACACTAGAGTTTTTAACAAATTGTCAATTTTGCCAACTTTTTCCCGACATGCATTTTATTACTAACAGATAGATTATTTCCAACATACATACTGCCAATGAGAATTGTATCATTTTTTAAGGAAAAAGACTATTGGACCCAACTTTGAGTGTGTCTGTACTTTACCCTATGAACTACAAAACAATAAACTAATAAAACCTGAGTTCGAAGGTGGTTTTTTTTTAAGGAAAGAGGCAGGAGAGCCGCCCTTCGCATTGATAAAGTAGGAGAAAATAATATTAAAGAAAGATACACTCCGATAGGAAAAAAATCCCCAGCAGGAGGACAAATGCAACTGAGACGCGCCTTGCAACACTCTACCAGCATCACTAGAGCTATAGAAACCAACTAGCCAACACTAACCATGTCCTAACACCATCCAGCTCTGTCGCACACACATCAAAACTAAAGGAATGACAACACCTCCCATCCAACCCACAGGAGCTTCGGACTGGTTGAACCAGACAGTGAAGAGGATCTCCCTAACACCGACTTGAGAGAGGAGAATAGAAGCAAGTGCAGGTTGGTCCACTCGCTGCTAGGGCCACCAGCGAGGAGCTTCATATGTAATTGGTGAGGGTGCGGAACTTCCTCTCGATAGTAGCAGTGAACGATGCAGAACCGAAGGACAACGACTCCGACTCATCTCCCCCTCCACCCACGTGGCACAATCAAAGGTGGATTGGATCAATCGCTTTCTGACGAGGCCTCGGGACCGTCGTCTTGCGCCGCTTGTGCCTCGAGACGACACTTCAACATGACCCCTCCTCGGGCTCTTCCACCGCAACAACACCCAACCCAGGCTCTTCCAATGGCCGTCTCCGCTACTCATCAGACCACGACCTACATACTGGGCGCCCGATGTAGCAGTATAGAAATCCGACCTTCTCTTCTCCGCCTCGCATATACCGGCGAGCTCACAACAAGATCCCGAGGGTGGGGGTTCTCGAGCCGGGGGTGAGTAGACTTCTAGCATGATGGACTCTGGGTAAACTTGCTGATGGGCGTGCCCTCGCATGGCGACCACATCGGTTTCCCACGGTGCCGATGGTCGGCAATCTCCCTCGACGGGCCCACGGCCGCTGCGGCCACCTCGGTCGGCTCCGCAGAGGTGGATCTCTCCGGCGTGGAGCACCGAGGAACACCCAGAGCATGCAAAGGCGGCGACGGCCCCAGGGAAACGAGGTGGCGGCGGTGGCTCCATGCGCGATGGGGGGCCTCCGGGCGCTTGCGAAGATGACAACGGCCCCCGGAGATGCGAGGTGGCAGCTTCCTACGCGATGGGGGCCTTTCCGATGCAAGAGAAGTCGGCGGCTTCTCTCCTCGGTGTCGGCACCCCCGCTCCCGCATCCAGAGGCTGCATCGAAGGGTGGGCACTAGCGACCCGAGAGCATTGGCGACCATGGAGGTGAGCTTGTTCACCATGGAGTCCCGCCGGCGAGGCCCCTCCGCCTCCTCGTCCTTGGAATCCTCATCCACCGACGGCGCCGTTGCGGTCTCGTCGAGGAGCTCCCTCATGAGCTCCTCCCTGAAGTCATCGCGCCAAACTTGCTCTTGTCCAGTTGGGGGCCAGATCTAGATCTGGATCTGGCTTGCCTAGGGGACACCGACAACCCTAGACATTTGGCCGAGGGGGAAGGTCCGCTCCAAGACTCCGGAGGTCCGCCGGGGCTCGCCGCCTTCGAAACGACAAACGCCACCGCTCCCTTAGCGGGAGCAGGAAGAGACGGGAGGAGAGGGGGAGGAAGAAGGAAGGGAAGATGAAGAAGGGATGGGGGAGCGTCACGGTCTGGAGGATCGGGTGGCGGTGGGGGGTTTGTAAGTAGTCGCCTCCAGTCTCGAAACGAGAGACACAGGAGCGGCTTCTCTTCGAAGGTGGTTTTGCCACCTTGTCACATGACTTGACCAACAACTTGGTAATAACTCATCAAATCAAATTGGCTCCACATGTGAGCAAAGCCACCTCCTTCCTCCTGTATCCTTCTCTCTTGCTCCGTATTATCTCCAAACGATATCAAATCAGTTGTTCATCTCCTTACCACCCTTTCAATTCTGTTTAGAGAGCAAGCTAGCCATGTGCTCAAACCATAAGATTTACCTCTTTTAGTGGCAAAATTTAGTGATGAAAGCTTGTTTAGTCACTATTTACCAGATTTATAGTGACCAAATATGTTTTCCTCACTACTTCACATACAATTAGTGTTAAAAATATTATGTTGTCACAAGTCACCTTAACAGTGGTGAAATTTAGTGATGAAAGCTTGTTTAGTTACTATTTACTAGATTTATAGTGAAAAAATATTTTTTCCTAACTACTTCACATATAATTGGTGTTAAAATATTATGTCATCACAAGACACCTTAATAGTGATGATTGTATAGTGGAAAAATGGCATGTTGTCACTAATTTATTTATAATTAGTGGCAAACTATTATGTTGTCACATGATTCCTTAGTAGTGACGATTGCACAATGACGAAATGTCGCGTTGTCACTACTATATTTATAATTAGTGTAAAAGTGTTATGTCGTCACAGGTAGGGATGAAAATGGGTCGGATAGTTTCCGACCGATCTAGACGAAACAGATTCAGATTATCTCGGATCGGATTTTTCTCGGATAATTTTTGGATCGGAAACGAATTCGGATTTTTTTTTGTCAGAAACGGAAACGAATACGGTAGGCATACTATCCGGCGGATACAGATACGAATATGGATTATCCGGATAAGACCAAGTCCGGATATCTGAATTTCAGCCCAAAAGAGAAAAGGAGATTTTAATTGATTTTCGAATTTCAGAAAATGCAACAAATCAAATAGCATTTTAGAAAATAGCAAATAGAGTTCAAAAATTCTAGAAAAAATCACAGAAATTCCTTGAATTATTTTGAACTTAATAAAATTAATTCAAGTTAAAGTTGATTTTTATTTTTGCACATAAATTATTTTTAATTTCTAAAAATAGGAAAAACCTTTTAAAATCTAGAAAATTCAAGAAATTATTTATTTTTTTTTTTCACATTAAATCCAATAAAATCCTAGAAATCTCAATAAATTTTATTTTTACATTAAAAAGTAGGAAATTAAATAATTGACTTTATTTTATTTTATTTTATCTTTTTAACCAAGAAAACTCTTTTAAATATGAGAACATCCAATAAAATAATAATTTTATTAATTTTATTTTTGGTAACATACTTTTGATATTGCAGTCATTTGCATATAGATTAACCATTCAGCCTGATCAATGTTAGTGTGAACTAAGTTTTATGTATGTGGTGAACTAAGTGTGAATGTATGATGACTTGTGACTGTAACAACCCAAAATATCTAAGTTGGATTAGTTAAGCATCTACTGTGCATTTGTGAAATTTTGGACTTTTTAAAACTTTTTGTTGCAAAGCATATAGATTAAAACCTGGTTTCCAAAACCAAGAAATGAAATTCCTAAAACAAAAAAATAAAAGTTTGTCAAGAATTTGAAAACTTAGTTCAGAGTAGGGTATAAAACCCTATGTAGCAAATCCCTTGATTTTGAAGACTAGATTTGAAACCTAGTAATCCAATACTCCTTCTCCCATTCAAAAGTCTAATTTGAATTTGAAGTAAGACTAAAAAGGTTCCAGGTGTGGGAATGTTTATTTTGGGGATTCCAATTATAAACAGTAAAACCCTTAGACTCCTAGAATGCTTGAGGTAATTTTAAAAGAATTGTCAAATTCTAATTTACAAACATACTTTCTCTAACTTAGAACTACAAACTGAATTTCATTTTTGAAAATATAGTAGGACCCAAAGTTGGGAATATTTTATTTGGATTATATGTGCTCTGTTATACTTGTTTGATTTTTTCTAGAATTCTTGGAGGATATTTTGTTTTCATTGGATTTGCATGTTCGAAATTGAGTTTGAATTTAAAATACAAACAATCTTATGAACAGTTCCTGAAAATATTTTTCCTAGGTTCTGGACCACTCATTAAACTCACCAGCAAAATTTCACTATTTCTAGAATTAATTTGTTATTTTAAACAATCAGTCAAAGTAAAGATTTGAAAGTCAAACTTCAAAACAGGAAATTAAAATAATTTTAGGAGAAAATGTACTTCAATTAAAACCCTAGAAAAATTACAGAGTAATCTTCTATATATTTGAAACCTTACCTAAAAATATCATAATTTTCAGAGCTATTTTGCTCTGTCTAAAAATTAGCTAACCACCTCAGCCATTTTGGAAAACCCTATTTTGCTACCTCCTCTTGTTCCTCAACCGACCCCTTCACGCCTCGGGTCTAATGAATCAGCTCATGAGCCACTTCTTCCTTCGTCATTTGAGCGATCGCCCCAACACTCAAACCTTTCTTCCCCACGCGGCCGCCGCAGGGAGTGCGCGCCACGCCACCCGACCTCTTCCGTCTCCCTCCGTCAGCGCCGTCGCGCCACCACGCACGGGAACCAACCAGAGACCTACCTCACCAACGCCGTCGACAGCTCCCCCGTCCATCGTCAAGTTCTCGTGCGAGAACCGTCACGGCCGCAAGGACAAAACGCGACATCCCCTGAGCTCAAGTCACCATTTAAGGGTGGACATGGGCTTGCGCTCTCCCGTTCCTCACCCTCTCTAGTTCTCCCAACTCCCTGAGCCATTTCCTCTCCTCTTCGAGCTCCATTTGAGCCGAGACCTAAATGCCTACCGCCACCATGGCCGCGTCGCCTCCAAGCGTTTCAGTCGCTCCGGCGAGCCCTGGCCACTCCCGACCACGTCACAGCATGCCTTCAACCCCAAGGAGCAAATTTCCTCTGTCGATTTGGAGAAACCGCCATCGGAGTACCGTGCTATGGCTTTCTTCTCCGGTTCTGGCCTCCACCGCAGCCGCCACTGCCGCGCCTCCTCCAGCAAGCCCTTTCTCAATTCCTCTCTCCAGGAGTATCTTCTAGCTCGCCTCTACCTTCTCCGATCACTCACTTGGGCTCTCATCCTCCCCAGGTCACCGCCATCAAGGACCACCCCGCACCGACCATCATCACTGTGGACAGCTCACTCCGGCCACCCTCCGCCTTCTCCGACCTCTCCGGCATGCTCAAGGTAACCCATTGATGCCCATGCGCACCCTAGTTTCCACCCCCTTCCCCTCGGCCAGCCCTTTCCACCCCATGGTGGCCATTGCTCATCGCCAAGACGCCAAGCAATGGTGCACGCCTGGCTGCGCCAAGACCACCTGTAGGATCGCCTCCCTCCAGTGAACCCATTTTGGGGGTATTTCGCCGCCACCATCCGCCCAATCGCCGACGACAACCGTCGCTCCAAACCGGCCCAATCCCCTGTTCATTGTCTGGGTGAAGCCTTCTCTATGACTTCTCTGTGACTGACAGTGATCAAGCCACCTATTGCTAACAAGTTTTGTGAATGTCATTTAGGCCACCCAAATACATTAACTAATTTGAAGCTTGATAATTGAAGATAATTTAGCTGGTAGCACTTTAGTTCAGAAGTGTGTTGTGATTTTGTTGTCAGTTGAGGATCAGAGAAGAAAAGAAGGAGGTTTAGAATGTCAGTAGAACCCCTTTTCAAAACCATATTCCTAATACTAATAAATCTGAGAAATGTCTTTTAGTCACTCATTTGAGTTAGCAAGTTGGAAGTTTAATTTAAGGAAGATCAGCTAGTAGCACCTATAGTTCAGAAAAAGTTTGTTGTTATAGGTTATAGGAAAAGTAAGCTGAAGTCAGTATTGTCAATAGGCTAATAGTTTAGTTAATGAAGTAGTTAGCATGTTAGTGATTAATTAATCGTTAGACAACTATCTAACAGAAGTAACTAAGTCTGAAAATCCTTTGGTTATGCATAATCAGAAACTGGCAAAGAAACAACCAAATCCTTTTTGCGCTTGGTGAACAGAGAAGGGATTGAGAGAGCAATTAGGAGCATATGTAAGCCTCAGCCACTTCAAATGCGAGTAATTGGAAAAAGTTGTGTTAAACTAAATAGCTTTAGAGGTTGATCTAAAAAGAGTTTCCCAATTTGAAAAATTAGTATTAATATTCAAAGCAAGCAGTAAACCTCTTTTCAAGATAAGTGAATAGTTGTCTTAGTATTTAGTAAGTTGTTGAAATAAGTTTTTCCTTCTGAATATGCTTGTTCAGAAATTAGAACTATAGTTGGGAGAAGAACAGGGAGCTAAAATCTTGTTAAATACATAGATCAGTAAGTAAATTTCTTAGTGACCGGCCATTAGTTTTTCAATCTATAGGAGTGAAGTTTTCTAGAAGGCAAGAGTTAGATATACGTTTGTCTTAGGACAGTAACCTTATGCCATTGGTTATGGCATTAATAACAGTAGCACTAGGACAGTAAGTTAGATAATACATGTTGGTAAAGCAATTTAAAGATTCAAAATCATTAGTATGTACTTAGCATAAAGTCATAAGATCATACTCCCAGTTGAAAATCCTAAATAAATTGTTTACCACATGAAATTGGTTAACCTTTGAAAATTCATAAGAAATTTATATGAACTCCAAATGGGATGAATCTAATTGGGTTGTTCCTAAAATGTTATTCTCTTTCCATTTTTTTAGTTTTCATCTCCACTACTATTCTAGAAATTTTTGCCAAAACAATAAAATTTAGACAGAGAGCTGAAATTTTAGCCTTTTCTTATTCTCCGATTTTTAAAAGACTATAACTCTCACATACGAACTCCAAATCAAATAATTTTTATTTCTAAATTCATCTTAAATTATAATATACCTTATGTATTAATTTCATAATTTTTGGAGACTTTTGAAATTTGGTGTTTATTTGGTGTTTTTGCTTTGTCGGTTCTTATCGATAGATAACGATGATTTGGGAGTGCAACGGAGATAATCATGTGAATGTCCAGAGTACCAGCAAACAAAGGCAAGCAGTTTTTCCATTGATCATGTTGATCCCATTACTTTCAAAAACTATTATCTTGCTTTGCAACTGTATGTATGCATGCTTTATTTTTGTCAAGTTACTTTTGTCGATTAGAAGTAGCTAATCCTATTGCATGAATTCCTTAAATTGTTCATCCCCTGTCACTAGCCTAAGTTAATAATTCCGCTGGTGAATTAGAGCCCGGTGGATTTTATATGGTCTAATTATGTTTACTCGGCGTCATGCTTAGTAATGCTTAGCTTCCGATAGATTAGGCGGTTGTCGACTTTGTCGATGACCTTGATCACATTAATCATTTTTATTATGTTATATCCAGCACCTTGTGCTATTATATTTAGAAAACTAAAAATAAAAACAAAATGTTTTAGACTTGGGCACATTGATTTGATGGTGTGCTTTTGGGTGTGTGCTTGGTGCCCGAGTCAACAAGGACCGAATTACTTGCGCCACCGTACCGAGCATTTTTGCGTGCAACCACATGAGAGGGATATGGGACCTCTCTTGACTTAGTACTTTGGCGTGTGTTAGCTCCGAGTCGCAGGAGGTTGGTTGTGGTTGTGTTAAAAAGAAATGTTCTGCTGATGTTGGGCGTGACGGATGGGTTCTAGGTTTAAGTCCCCTACTCCTAGGAGCATCGGTAAGTTTCCTCTCTACCGACGACTCCGACACAACGTATGGTTTCTATCATACGAGTGGTTCGTAGTTAATACACAATATTGAAAAACGTCTCGTAGGACTTAGCCGTGCCGGCATATCTAATGAAGTGTGCTTAATAGCTTGGCAAAAAGGCGGTCTGACATGTGGGTAAAGTTGTACACCCTTGCAGGGTTTAAACTATTCGAATAGTCTCATCCTAGGCTATGGACATGCTTGGATACGCCCCGTAAGAATTAGACTCAACATTTTGGAATTTTAAACTTAAAACTTGTTCGGGTGGCATTGAGAATGGTCTCATGCTATGTTTGTGAGTCATGGGCAGCCACCGTTGTTGTTAGATGTTGTCTAATATTTACTTAATTGTTGTTATTTAAAGTATTAAAAATGTTTACTCACTTGCCATTTGAATCTACTACATTGTATTTAAATTGAAATATTGCTTTGTGCTGAAAATAAACCCTATAGCCTTCTCCTTTGATTCAAATTTTGCATGTAGCTATGTATAGGCTTGTTATTTGTAAGTCTTATGAGTACATTCATGTACCCACTGTTTGCTTTTATTTACTAATCTGGACAACAGGTATTGAGATTTAACCGGGTAAGGAAACATGCGCAGGAACGTCGATTGGCTATGGTTTCAACCCAGTCGGTTGCCCTGCGGGTTATGGCAAACTATTGGGACCTTATTAATGGTTAATTCATGATTTTATTTAAGTTTATTTACTGATTTCCGCTGCGTACTTAATATTTATCTTGTTATTTGGCCAGTTGGCCCTTTTGTATGAAACTGAACCTTGTAAGTTCAATATGTTGTAAATTATAAAGTTTTGATATTATAAGCACTTGTGTATGGATTGCTATTGATGTTTGTGATGGTGTAGGCCAACACAATTGGATCAAAATCCTAGCACTACTCTCTCTCACACCATGATGGGATAACGAAGACATTGCTTTGAATCCTCCTACTACGTATTTGAACTCTTTGAGATGGTCGATCGATATGCAAGCGCTTCTAAAGTGGTCGAGTGGAATAACACGATAGATCATTTTCCTTTACCTCGATCGATCGGTTGGTTGATTCTCTGCGAGGTTGTGAAATGTTAAGTTTTTAGATGCATATGCGGATACCACCGGATCAATATGTGTCTAAGCGATGAAAAAAAGACCGCATTTATTACACCATTTGGTATATTTTGCTATGTCAAAATGCCATTTGGTTTAAAAATGCCGGTAGCTTCTTTTCACGCTTGATGCAAGCAACTTTTCATCTCAATTAAGTAAAATCTAGAGGCCTATGTTGATGATCTAGTTGTTAAAAGCATCAAGAGACTTAATCATATTCTTGACCTACAAGAAACATTCGACAATCTCGAAAACATAAGCTTAAAACTCAATCACGAGAAGTGTGTGTTGGAATCTCTTGAGAAAATTGCTTGGATTCCTAGTATCTATCACGAGGAATCGAAGCAAATCCAAAAGATCAAGGCCATTCTCCAAATCGCCCTCAACCACAAGGAAAGAAGTTCGAAACTCACGGGGTGCATGGCGCCTTTAAGTCGTTTCATCGCACGTTGGGAGAAAAGAGACTACCTTTCTTTAAACTTCTAAGTGAAAGTTTTGAGTGGTCGAAAAAGAAAACGCCGCCTTTGAGGATGTCAAGAGGTACCTTCTGAGTGTCCTATTCGGTCTCTCCGAGAGACGGAAGAAACACTCTTAATTTACCTAGTTGCCACGCCACAGGCGAAGTGCGATCTTGAGTCGTAGAGGCGTGGCAATACAGCGACCGGTTTACGTGAGTGAAGTTTACACGGGCCTAAGGGGCGTTACCCTCAGGTCAAAAACTTCTATATGCCCTCCTCATGTCTTGAGAAGCTGCGGTATTATTTTCGAGCGCACAAACTAGGCTGTCTTGTCTGAGTTTCCCTTAGGAGGCGATCCTCGCAATAGGAAGCAATGGGGCCATGGCAAAATGGGCGGTCGAACTTGGGGAGTTCGACATCCATTTCGTGTCGAGCGGCCGTTAAATCGGATCTTGGCGGACTTTGTGCCGAATGGACAAATCTGAACATTGAGATCCCGATCTGATTCCCGACCGATGGGCGATGTACTGACGGGTCACTTACTTTAAGTGGCTCGAGAGTGGGGTGGTCTGGTATCTCCTACTGAGAGACCTTAAAGTATGCCATACAATTAAACTTTCGGGCCACTAACAACGTGGCGAGAATCTGAAGGTTTGCTAGGCGGCATCTGGCGTGAAAGCGCTCTCGATTCGCCGACTACTTGTGAGAGGAGACTCTCAACTAGTCGTGAATCAAGTCGGAAAAAATACCGGTGCTCTAATCAGGCAATGTCTCGGTACTTATCGGAAGTGCATAAGCTAGAAAAGCATTTTTTAGGTTTGAGGCACAATTCATCCCTCGAAAGGATAATTTCCTCATGAGACCCGGCTTGCTCGAATAGCTTCTTCCCGATCTGAAGTACCAAAAGTCTTCTTGAAACAACTCGAGAAGCCGTCTCAGTCGATGAACCGAGACACCTCCTATTGAGGCTGACCTCTCTAGAATACGAGGATACATGGATGGCACCCATCTATGCATATCTTGAAGGGTTACATGCAGAAAGGCGATCTCGAGGCGGATCGCTTATCGAAAAGCCAAAATGTATACTTTGGTGGAAGGAGTCCTCTATAAGCGAGGTACTCAAGGGGTGCTCATGCGATGCATTCCGAGCGAGGATTAACACTCCTTCACGACATACATGGTGGCATCTGTGGAAATCATGCTTCCTCTGAGCGCTATGGTCGGTAAGGCCTTTCGACAAGGTTTTCTTGTGCAATGACCCTTCACGATGCTAAAGAGTTGGTTAAAAGGTGTGTCGATGCGGTTTCATAGCGACGATACACCAACCAGGCTCGGGCATTACAAACACAAAAAAAAGGAAAAAAGAAACCTCAGTACTACACTTCTATTGGAACATGATGACTTTTGACTTGTCATAAGGTGTTGTCATAGTTCTATAAGCAAACAAAGAATGCTGATCGCTGGCCGATTAGTACCGTTTATGGTCAAGACTTGGACAATGCTTATTGAGGTTCCAATTTTTTTTTCATGATTATTGTATGTTGGGAAACATCCTTATAAATCACTTCTAGAACGTTTACAGATTCAAATAGTTCATCTCTTAGGGTGTGTTTGGTTGATGGAATGAGATGGTACAAATAGGATGTGATCGTCCTAAATAGGATGGTACAGTCAGACTGTTTGATTGGTTATATGGGATGATACATGAATATGTTTTGTTGGTTGTATGAGATGGTGCACGAATAATACGAGATTGTGTTTGGTTGAGGGGGATGAGGTTGATTTGGTAACCTCCTCACTATATTGGTGATATTACCTTCATGGTATTTTCCTTTTCCTTTTCGTTTCTTTCTTTTTTTTTTTTTTATTTTCCCTTTTCTTCCTACCTTTTCTGACCTAACTATTAATAATTAACCAATGATCATTTTCTAACTTAATCTATAGTTAAATTCTCTATTTTAATTTAAAAGTTAATAATATACTTTAGTTCTTCTTTAACTTAATACAATTTTTAGTTATAATGTGACCCACTGATATTGAACTATTTGAGTAATTAAACACTAACCATTTCTAAATATACAACTTATAGTTAAATTCGTTTTTTAAGTTTAACTGCTAATAGCAAACTCATTAATATCTAACGCGAGTGGTGAGCGCACGCGACGCGAGCGGATGAGTCCGTCCTGTGCCTCATGGTTCGTCAAATTTCATCGAATGGAATGGTTCAGCATCTCACAGAAATATTCTCATAATTTATACCACTCCATTCAGAATCAGTTGATTCGATACACCTAACTAAACAGATAGATAAAGATATATCAGAAACCAACCCACACATCACATGTACAGCTTGATCATCCAACCAAACACACCCTTACAAAAAATTGACCAGGTGTCGACGTGCGGCGCGGTCAACGTGGCAAACGGAAAATCAACGGTTATCAGTTCAATAACGCTAGTGCTGAGAAGGGGAAAAAATTAAAAAGCGTCGACAGCAGGATTCGAACCTGCGCGGGCAGAGCCCAGTAGATTTCGAGTCTACCTCCTTAACCACTCGGACATATCGACCGTGTTGTCAGAGTCTATGCTAGAGCTGTTTTGTTGATATCCAGGATCCAACAGGCCTACGCGATCAGAAATCACATGGAGTCTAAATGGGCTGGGCAAAAAAGTTCTTAGCCCTGCCAATTCTAGCCTAGCCCATGAAGAGCGCGATCGATTCCGACTCCGGCCGGTTTCCGATTGAAGTATGGAACCCTCGTCTCCCCCAACCGCCAACTCAACGACGCGAGCCGACGAAACCCAGAACCCTCGCATCCTCGGCCGCAGCCGCCGGTGACCGCCTAGCCCAAAGCGGCGGCCATGTCGGGTGCGGCGGGGGTCAGCGACGCCGCCATCGCGGTGCGCGACAAGCTCCGCGGCAAGATCGGCCAGACCAAGGTCAAGTGCTACTGGCCCGGGAAGGCCCCCGAGTGGGCCGACGAGCCCGACGACGACCTCGACCTCCGCACCTCCCGCGCCGCGCTCGACCAGGCCTTCCCGTGCCACGACGACGCCGACGCCGATGCCCCCGCCAAGGACGACCACCGCCTCCGCCGCCTCGCCGAGACCCGCTCCGAGAACCGGGAGGAGCCCCGCGCCGACCACCGCCGCATCCGGCAGGCGGAGGTCGTGTCCACGGCTGAGGAGGAGGGCGAGCGGCGGGGGAGGAGGATGATGAGGAGGCGCAGGAGGAGCGGAGGCGACAGATTCGGGAGCGCCAGCTGCTGCGGGAGCGGGAGGAGGATGAGTTGCTGCCGCAGGAGGAGGAGGAGCCCGCGGCGGACGAGGACGAGGAGGAAGATTCGGAGTACGAGACGGACTCGGAGGACGAGGGGATGGGGATCGCGATGGTGAAGCCGGTCTTCGTACTCAAATCGCAGCGTGATACGGTCGCTGAGAGGGAGCGGATCGAGGAGGAGGAGCGGCAGCTCGAGGAGCTGGTCAAGAAGAGGATGGAGGAACGCAAGGTCGAGACGAGGCGGATTTTTGTGGAGGAGATCAGGAAGGAGGAGCACATTGAGAAGACGCTGAATGAGGAGGCTGACATTGCGGATGTCGATACGGATGATGAGCTGAACGAGGCGGAGGAGTATGAGGCGTGGAAGAATTGGGAAATTGCGAGGATTAAGAGGGACAGGGAGGAGAGAGAGGCGAGGTTGAGGGAGAAGGTTAGGAACATGACGGAGGAGGAGCGCAGGGAATGGGAGAGGAGGAATCCGAGGCCCATTGCACAGCCCAAGCAAAAGTGGAAGTTCATGCAGAAGTACTACCACAAGGGTGCCTTCTTCCATGAGAAGGCTGATGATGGGACTCATACTATTGGTTCAGATGATATCTATCGGCGTGATTTCTCTGCTGCCACTGGAGAAGACAAGATGGACAAAGTCCATGTTGCCCAAGGTCATGCAAGTTAAGCACTTTGGGCGCAGTGGCAGAGTGAAGTGGACACATCTTGTTAATGAGGACACTACAGATTGGAATAACCCGTATGTACTCTATGCCTGTTATCATTTAGTATATGATAGTATTGTTTAATCGTAACATGTTGTCAGCCCTTCTAATGCTTCTGTTGCCTGTTTAGAAGTAAATTGATGGCATCAAGTAAAATCCTTTCTTCCCATGCTACTCTATGCATAGTAGTTGTTCTAACACAATTGCTTAACGTGATCATGCTCATTTTACCATTTTTCTGATAGTAATGAATGACCATTGACCAGACTCCTGAGACTTTGAACCTTTTTGTCAACTAAATTTCTGTAGATATTTTCTAATTGAATTGTCTGTTATGTTTTCTGTGCACATAATTCACGCTGAAATCTTGCTCGTGTGTTAATTTGCTAACAATTTTCAGGTGGACTACAAATGGGCCCTTGCGAGCAAAGTATAATGCAAAAATGGCCGGCATGAATGCACCTATTGCCAAACCAAACGGAAGCAAGAAGAAGAAGGATTGGGATGCAAAGTAAAATGAGTGGTTTTTTTTTTGTTGGAATGAGACTTGTTGTCTATTCCAATGGATCAAAGGATCAATATATAACATGTACGGGGCTGTGAATATGCAAAGAACACTCTAGCCTAAATACATATCTAACACCATCACCTCAAACTCATGATGGATCAACAACACTGAGTTTGAAGAGGTAGAAACTATGCTAAACTCAAGTCTGTGTCTTGGTGAAGAAATTTGCTAACTGAAACTCTGAAGGCACATATTGAAGGTCAATAATTTGGTCTTGCACATGCGATCGTATGTACGAAACATCCACTCCAATGTGCTTAGTGAACTTATGCTTCACGGGATTTCGAGCAATACCGATCACACCAGTACTATTTGATAAGAGAGAAATCGGTGCAAAAGCGGAAACACCGAAATCCTTAAGTAGCCACCGAAGCCAGGTGATCTCAGCTATTAACGACGCCATGCCTCTCAACTCAGCCTCAGCGCTCGAACGAGAAATAACAGTCTGCTTCTTGGTCTTCTAGGCAATCAAGGAGAAACCAAGGAAAATACAATAGCCAGAAAGAGATTGGCAATTAGAACGATCGCTATCCCATGTCGCATCAGAGTACGTTTGAAGCTACAATGAACTAGATTAAGGAAAGAAAAGGCGACGAGTGATGGTCTTGCGAAGAAATCGCAGAACACGAAGAAGGTGACTGTAGTGGAGCTGAGTGGGAGCAGAGGCGAACTGACTCAAGATGTGAACTGGGTGAGAGATGTCAGGGCAAGTGATCCCAAGGTAGATAAGGCTCCCGACAAGATGGCGGTAGCGAGTGAGATCTTCAAGAGGCTCACCATCAGTAGGCCGAATGTGAACACCAAACTCCATAGGGGTATCCATCACACGCTGATCAAAGAGACAAGGGCAAGTAAGTATATCTTGATTGTACTTCTTCTAGGAGAGATAGTAGCCCCCAAGCGTAGAAGTGATCTCAATCCCAAAGAAGTAACGAAGAGAACCCAATTTAGACATCAAGAACCGCTCACTGAGATGCTCCTTTACAAAGGCAATATACTGAGAGTCATCTCCAGTAGTGATCATATCATCCGCATATAAAAGGAGGAGCATTCGATCGCGAGAAGAGGTGTGAACAAAGAAGGCATGATCGTGATCACTGGCGGAAAAACCGGCAGCAGTGACAAGAGAGGAGAAGCAGTCAAACCAAGCACAAGGGGTTTGTTTGAGCCCATAGAGAGCGCCGAAGGCGACAAACCATACCATCAGGGACAGAATACCCAGATGGCGGCTGCATGTAGACCTCCTCACGCAGATCACCATTGAGAAAGACACCCTTAATGTCTAACTGAGAGATGGGCCATTGTCGAACAGAGGTTATAGCAAGAAGAGTGCGAACAGTGGTCATGTAAGCAACAGGAGCGAAGGTCCCATCGTAGTCACGACTATGTTCCTGCTGAAAACCACTTGCTACAAGACGAGCCTTATAGCGCTTAAGGGAACCATCTGAGTGGGTCTTGATTTTGTACACCCATTTGCACGTGATGAGAGTGACATGCGCAGGTAGGGGCACAAGATCCCATGTGCTAGTACATTCCAAAGCAGCAATCTCTTCAGACATCGCGAGCTGCTACTCAAGGTGAGCATCAGCCTCACGGTAGGCGATGCTCGAGGAGCAAAGAAGCTTACAAAACCAGAAGGCCGGCGACCTAACAGTGTGACGATCACGAAGATCGTATCTGTGAGGAGAAGACGCAGCAGGACTCAGCAAGGATAGAGAAGAAGAGATGGGAGCAGAGCCCAGCAAAGACGGAGGCTTAACTAGAGGAGGTCGAGGACGATGAGAGTAGTGCAGAGGAAAATGTGGAATCTCAACAAACGAGCAGGAAGGAAATTCCGATAGAGGTGGAACAGGTGCAGCCGGAGGAGAGGGAGGCGAAGAAGGTAGAGGAGGAAGCAAAACAGTAGTGGAAGGCGGTGAGTCAGGAAAAGTCAAAAGAAGATCGACTGAACAAGAGAATCTGACCTGACTGTGGAAGAACGAGGGTACCCGTAAGGTCGGGACTCATCAAAAGTGATATCTCGAGAGATCCTCATCTGGCGAGCAACAGGTCATAGCAACGATAACCCTTATGCTCAAGACTGTAGCCAAAGAAAACACACTCAACTGACTGAGTAGTTAGCTTGGTGCGCTCACGAGGTGGAAGAAGGACAAAACAGACACAGCCGAAACTGCGAAGGTGACTGTAGTCTAGTGCTCTGATACCATGTTGGATTGAGGCTTGTTGTCTATTCCAATGGGCCAAAGGGCTAGGCCGGCGACGGGCGGCCTGGATTCGGCGACGGGATCCGGCGGCGGTGCCTGGGATGAGGCGCGGGATTGCGGTGGGAGCAGCAGTGGTAGTAGGCTGGGGGAAGCAATAGAGGAAGAAGACGGGGAGGGTGGCGGCGGCGGTGACCGGCAAACCCTAACTCTAACTCCAACCTTGCTCTAATACCATGTTAGAATGAAGCTTATTGTCTATTCCAATGGGCCAATGTATAACATGTACATGGTTGTGAATATGCAAAGAACACTCTAGGCTAAAAACATATCTAACTGTTTTTACTGCCTGAACTGGTATTTTTCTGTCACTAGGACATCTGAAATGAGTGCTTTTTACATGCATTTCCATATGATTTTTTATCCATAAAAGGACGGATATTCTGTTTCTTCACCAATTGTAGTATATGGACAAACTGCTGAATTATTTATGCAAAGCTTGTAATCATCCGTGGAATGCCCGTTAGCCTTGTACTACAATTTGATGTGAAATTAGTGATTTTTCTCTATGATTTCGACATGGTTATGTTGACAGAATCTAACACCATTGGAAACCGACTTATTGCTTGCTTTGGCCTTTTCTGTTGATGCTTTCTCTGTATTCATTGTAATGATCCTTCTATTACATTTCAATATAGTTATTTGAATCATTGTTGTGGAAATCAGTCAAAACGGTCGATTATTCGGCTGACTAGATGGAATCAGCGAGCAAACTGTCACGACTAGTTGATACAGAGTGCTGTTAATGCTTGCGAGCGCTTAATCAGCAGCATATACCAATTAATCAGCCGTTTCTGACTAATCGGCCGCATAATCCACTTAATTAGCCATGTTAGCCCATTAGCCCAATATAGCATCCCAATAGGGAGCATATGTACTGATCATCTCTCGTGTTGCCCTCAGTGGTCTCTTAGCCTTCTCGTCACTGCAATTAAGGGTTCATTCTCCATCAAATAGTATGATATGTAGACTTAAAGCTTTTCTCTAAACGAGGCGACGAAATCCGCAGCTTCTTTTTCTTTGATCTGCCGGTATGGGTTTTTATTCCAAGCAAATGCAAACTATGTCCTTGAGTAATTTAGTTTCTTGTATCTTAACAACGGTTTTTCTTTGATGATCCTGGTACCTTAACGAGAAAGTTAAATAAATTAGGTACTTGCATTATTTTCTCAGAGCAATTTTATGACTACATCGATACGTTGTTGTTGTTGAGTTTCCTACATTGAAGAAGAAGAAGAATTAGACCAACTACAAGCTTGAATTCCCATAATGAAGTCATGCCATAACTAGAGTGTGGTACATGTATGTTTAGTAATTCTAGCAACATAATGTGTTTAAATACCTTTAGGGTCAGTATTATCATCACATACATACGTATATAAGCAGAATGTCAAATTGCCCGTATAATTCCGATTAATCATCCGTATTCCAATTAATCGTTTGTATTCGGATTAATTGCTTGACAGTACCTTGTCTATCCGACTACTGTATTCCATTTTACACTGGTTTGAATGCCTTGTTGTACTCTACTACTCTTAAGCAGATATGCCATGCTCCGTAGAACAGCTGTTACTCATGTGCTACATTCAATGTTTAATTAGAGAATTATTCTCTATATGGTTTCCGCTAGATGACTGACCAGAATCTAGCATTACTTAACATTGTGGAAATTTGTTTCGGTACATGTTATATTTAGAGTCTTTAGATAACATCTTGGTTATATGAATTAGGATAAAAAATTTAAAGGGTATTATGATATACTTAAGCCCTAGTTTCAGAATGTCGTACAAATGTTGTGGTTTTTGAAGTTAAAGAATCCATCTACTTATAATATTTGCATACCTTTTCTGACTAATATGGCACAAAGTTTCTGCTCAGATTTATTTCTGCGATAAATACCCAGCCTACCAAATTAAACCTCTATAACCTTTGCCAACACTTCTTGGTAAGCTTGTATCATCTTCATATTGGCCACTTCACTGCCTTCCAATGTAGTCTTTGCTGCACTGAGCCACTGACCATGTTGTGTTGTGGTAACAATTGTTAGATATATTATGATATACAATGCTGGTACAGGACTAGTCTCGTGTTGTCTTTGTTTTGGTTTCTTATGTAGATTTTTTTCTAAAATAACATAGTTTTTATTCCAATACAATAATAATACTATATTTTTTATTTTACAAAAATAATCATCTGTCGCTCAACCGTTGGGCGACTAGCAAGTCCACGTGTCGCTCAACGGTTGGTCCAAGTGCACAAGCCGCTCAGCTAGCAGGGATGCATTGTACACTGTTGGGCGATAAGTGTCCACGTCGCTCAACCGTGAAGCGACTTGGGCTAGTTGCTCAACGGTTGAGCGACAGATGATTATTCCTATAAAATAAAAAAATGTAGTATTATTATTGTATTTCGGAATAAAAATTAAGTTATTTTTTTTTAAAAAAAATTCCTCTTATGTATCTGTGTTTTATATAGTCTTGTTGGCTTACAATGATAATGCATTAGTTGTTTCTCTCAGTGGTATCATGGTATTAGTCACAGAGTTGTAGCTGTGATACTATGTTAACCATTGAAAGAGATGACTGATATATTACATTGTAGACCAATATGTCTACATACAAAGGAGAGAGTCCAAACAAACACTCTATTGGACTAATCTTAATTCATAAAATGTATTTAGGGGTGGAATAAAAGCAGGCTTGTGAGTCATCATTCCAACTTAGCTATCTTGGATGCACTGAACCACTGACCATGTTGGGTTGTGGTAACTATTCTTAGGTATTAGTATGATATGCAATGCTTGTATAGGAGTAGTCTCATATTGTCTTTGTTTTGGCCTCATGTATCTGTGCTTTGTACATAGTCTTGCTTTGATACCATGTTACCGTTGAAGGAACATAAGAGTCCAAACAAACACTCTATTGGACAATGGATTTTTAAAATAATATTTTTTTAAAAGATAATTACAAAAATATATAATCGCCCCAAAATTACAAAAATGAGTCCCTGTCGCCAATTCAACTGGCGACAGGAACATATCGTTAGTTGAACTGGTGATAGGGACCCTCATCTCGCCTGTCGTCGGGCCAAACACTTATCGCCAGTTCAACTGGCGACAGGAAACTGAATAGTCTTCCTGTCACCAGTTGACCTATCGCCAGTTAAACTGGCGATAGCTTCCTGTCATTAGTTCGACTGGCGATGATTCCTCAAACCCTAATATGGTTTACGTATTTGTGATTTTCATAAATTTTGAACGATACAAAATCTATTAGTCTCGTAATAACATTTTGTGACCATCGTATGTTGTTCTAGTGCGGTGAATTTCTGTAGAATTTTGCGAGGAAGATTGAAGTATCAATGATTCGTAAGTAGGAATGTAAGTGATATTACGATGCTGGGAATAACACGGAAGAATCGAATGCGAAAAGACGAGAAGATTTGATGTTGCGAATTAAAATACACTTTATAATGAAGCTAGGAATAACACGGTGCATAGGGTTTGTCACTGCGCAAGGCTGTCTCCTTTGGCCTCGTCACTGCGCAAAGCTGCCCCGTCTAGTCTTGTCACTGCGCAAAGCTGCTCCGTTTGGTCTTGTCACTGCGCAAAGCTGTCTCCTTTGGCCTTGTCACTGCGCAAAGCTGTCTCCTTTGGCCTTGACACTGCGCAAAGCTGCACCGTCTGGTCTTGTCACTGCGTAAAGCTGTCTCGTGTGGTCTTATCATCGCGAAAAGTCAGTCGTTTGGTCTTGTCTTCGTACCAGCGACCAACCCCGCTCTGGTCTTGTCATCGCAAGCTAACACATTACCCGCTTTGTTAGCCTCCCCCCGCGGGCTATAAAATAGGACCACTGGACTATTGAAACTGTAGGAAGAAGAACCTTCTTCGTCAGACAAGAACATACTCGCGCGACGCCGAGACCATCCAACCGGTCGCTGGCAAGACCTCTCCCTCGAAAGGAGGAAGGACTTCGGCCCTAACTACCAGTTGATGCCAAACAAGCGTGCTTAACCAGTATGGCCGAAATGCGAACACGAAGAGGACGCTGTCGTGGAGGTCACGGACGGCTCTTTCGATGGCGGATGACGTTTCTTCCGATACCCACACTCTGGGGTACAATTAATAAATAGTTTTGTTCATGTTACTGCTAATACATCCTCTATGCTAACCGTCCCTTGCAGCAGATGGCGAAATACGACTATATCCGCTGGATTGATCCTCCCCATGAACGACATGTTGTGATGTACGTGGATAGATTGTGGGACCGAATCTTTGAGTTGGAGGCACGAATTGATAATCTCAACGAACAAAATGATGACCTCCGCCAACAGATGCAGCGCGAGAGGGGCAACGAGGAGGTCGTGAACATAGGAAGTTCCTATGATCCCACATGCTGCTGTGCGAACCCTAGCTGCATATGTGTGTGCCACTACAACGACGGCCAGCCACGTCCGAGATGCCCTCTTGTAGAACACTCTATGTGGGTAGTGCGAGGCACCTTCTACCATTAGGCACCGGCGGAGAAGCTTGTATCTCGGTAGTCTCCCCTTCTGTACGCAATTATGTTCAATCTCATAAAGTAATTAACTAAATGGTGGACGCGTCATTGAGGTTGCCTTTTATCGAGTTGACTGTTGCATCGATGTGTCGTGTGCATTAAGCTATAAGTGTCTATATGCATTGAACAAATACGCATTGTATGAAGGAGTACACCCAGCATCCCCTAAAACCCTAAACCCTTAACCTAAACCGTAAACCCTTAAACCCTTATGTCGTAGAAAGAGGGTGGTGTGGGGTGTCCTGGTGCAGAATCATACACGTGGTCGTGGTTTTCAAGCAAGCAAAAAAGAGAGATCGAAACACGAGACTAGCATAATAATAGTTGTGCTGAAATTAATATTTACATGGCATGACTGATATTTAGAGGCACAAATATCTAATGGTGGCCCCTCTTGGGGTGCACCCGCGTGTCGTCCCTGGCCTCGCCTGACGATGGTCCGAGTATGTTAGAGGATCAGGCGGGATGACTAGTCGACCGACACGAGTAGTCTGAGGTGGTGTCGCGAGGGGAGGGGGGTTCTGCGTCGGTTGGGTCGATGCCGGTGCACCGTGCAGCTAAGAAGTCTCCATGGAGAACAAGGTGTCACGCTGGTCCGTGAAGAAGTCCTCGAGGGGTGCCGATAGGCGTGCCTCGTCGTGCAGCAATGAATCGTCCTCCCACGACTCCGCATACCCCTGGCCTGCGTATAGGTGGTGCTCAGGACCTGAAAGAGAAGATTGCCGTTAGTAACTATTGGGATTCGAAATAAAGAAGCATTACATTACACAAGAAAGTAGGGTGGTCATACCTGGTGGCACGAAGGTGTGCTCCGATGACTCGCGTACCCTTGCCCCGCGGTGCTCCCACCATGGTGCCACGATGACATGCCTGCCACATCCGGGGCTAGAGCCTATGGCTGTGAGCCACCTCGGTTGACCCCTCGTCCTCGCACTGGTCGGTCCACCGAGTCTCTCGGTGTGCGATAAGTCGCGATCTAGATGCCTCGTCTCGCGGCGTCCATGATCCGCTGCAGGACCCCTCTGGTGTCCCCTTGCGTCCTCGGGTGCGCGAAGGTTGCTAACTCGAGAATCTCCCGATGTAGATCTGTCTGCACAAGTAATGAACAAGCTGGAAACATAAATCTGTCAAATTAAATATGAATTAAGAATCGTTCAATACGTACGGAGCGGTGGAAAGTGGAGTCCGGCTGGGTGGGGTACATGTCGGACATCGCAGCCTCGTGTCGTGGTGGATCGACCACGACCCGGACGCAGCGAAGCCTCGTTCGACTAGCGTACAAATCCATGTACTCCTTGTATGTCTCGGGGTTGTAGGGATCATCCCCACACTGGATGGGGTCCTCGTGTGCGCCACTCCAAGCCTCAACCGAAGGCCTCATCCTATCCAACCAAGATATCGTGCCACGTACTCCCTTCCTAGTGTACCTGTGGACGGCAAGACAATTATTTGATTGACACATTGTACGAAAGAAGTAAAGAGTGAACTTACGCGTGAACGTGCGCCGGCACCCGTGTCCCCCCCCCCAGGGGTTGGGACCTCCTGTCGTAGTCCGAACTAGCGCAGGACCCGCTGCACCTGGTACTCCTCCACGAAGACATCATGTACCAAGGCCCTACGCGTGTACCAGTACAGGTAGTCTCGCGTGCACATGATTGACAGTCCATCGAGCGCCCGCACGTTCACCCTCTCTGGAGTGTACGGTGTTCAGATGATGCGGTCATCGGTCAGCTGATCGAACACTGCGACATACTCTAGGTAGGACCCCTGTGAAGTGATCGGCGTGAAGGTGACCTGTGCAATAGAACATCGCAAACTTAGCACACAAAATTGTCATTACAATACGAAAAACTTAGCGCTTGAAGGACCACAGCTGCAGAAGTAGTGGGCATTCGGAGAGGATGGAGCTATCCTGGGCAAGGTGGCATCGCGTCACACAAAGGCGCGACACGTCACAAGACAAGATGGCCGACCCCTGCATAGGAGGATCTCTTCTACCGGCAAGTCGGCCACCTCACATGCGTACCGGACGTAGTGCTTGTCGACGCTGTCGCCATGGGACCCCAAGAACATGACCCACCCGAACAACCATAGTAGGTAGGCCTCAAAGTGCCTCCTAACAGTGACGTCCTCTACGTCAAGCGCCATACACTCGGACTGCAAGAAGACATGTACACGTCAGTAAGGTTCACATACGAATTTAAGCGAGATGACAATAGTTACAAATACTTACGTAGAACTGGCAGATCCGCCTCAATGTCGGCCCGTGCGGGCTGCTGAACTCGGTGTACCCGCTGCCTGGCGGCAGCACATCGTGGAACCTCGCTAGGAGGTCCCGTGCATCACGTGGCCGAGATGTCGTATGCCGCCAGGGGGGAGCCTACGCATGGCAACCCGGTCAGGAAGGTCACGTCCTGGAGCATTGGTGCCATCTCCCCGCACGGAAGGTGAAACGTGTGCGTCTCTGGCCTCCAGCGGTCAACCAGCGCCGTCAACAGGGCCCGGTCATATGGAAAACGCCTAGATGTACGACCAGGACCACGGTCCTGGTCGTCCTCCCACATCGCCTCCACCATCCTCGCTAGTGGAAGGAGGCCTACCGCTCTCAACCTACGTCGAAACGATTAAGAACAAACGTGATTGCACGCAAAGTAGTCATACCGCGATTGACTGTATTAAGGTCATAACTATACGTACCTCGAATCCAGGCTACGTGCAGCCTCCATGCCTTGATAGGCGTGCGCAACGAAACGCGCCAAGCTCAATCGACGCCTCGCCCTCCTTGGGGAGCACGGTACCGAGACGGCCACGATGACGTGCGTCAATCACCGGATCAAGCAACTCATACTGGCCTCCGTCCGCCTTATCTACAAATTAAGTGCATACATTGTAAAGAGTACGAAACATGTTCCACAAATTTCTTCCTATTTCACTAACTAGTTTCGTACTTTAAATTTAGTTTTTGACATTACCAACATAATTATCACGCACAAATGGGATATTTCTAATAGCCGTCTTCCTATGTACGACGAACTACACTATACACATCTCAAATAATGTACGATGAACTACAATATGTCGCTATTCTACTGGCTATTCTACTTGATTCTAGTCGCTATTCTACTTAATTCTATATCGCTATTCTACTTAATTCTATGTCGCTATTCTACATAATTTGACATAATGTACAAAGTTGCAAAAAAATAATGTAGTACATAATTTTACTACAATTATCTAATCTACTTAATTCTATGTCGCTATTCTACTTGATTCTAGTCACTATTATACTTAATTCTATATCGCTATTATACTTAATTCTATGTACTTAATTCTAGTCGCTATTCTACTTATTTCTATGTCGCTATTCTACTTAATTCTAGCCGCTATTCTACTTAATTCTAGTCGATATTCTACTTAATTCTATGTCGCTATTCTACTTAATTCTACTGGTTATTCTACTTAATTCTATGTCGCTATTCTACATAATTTGACATAATGTACAAGGTTGCAAAAAAAATGTACCTGCAAGATAGTCGACCCTCTCGGATCTGTTTGCTCACAATCTCTCTCTCTCATGATTTAATCAACAGAGCTTCGCTACCTTTTTTTTCTCTTCCTCTCCTCTCTTTTTTTTCTAGAATTAAAATGAGGATTTGAGGGATTTTTTTGGGTTTTATAGATCGCCAGTTGAACTGGCGACAGGAAGCTTCAATCAACTGCATAGGTACTGTCGCTAGTTCAATTAGCAACAGAAGATCGCTCAGCTTGCCGCCAGCTTGAACGGCGATAGGTCTTCAACTGGCGATAGGTGTTTGGACCGGCGACAGGCGGGATGAGGGTCCCTGTCGCCAATTCAACTGACGATAGGTTCCTATCGCTAGTTGAACTGGCGATAGGGACTTATTTTTGTAATTTTTTAGGGCGATTATATATTTTTATAATTATCTTTTAAAAAATTATTTTAAAAAAATTCCAAACAATGTATACATGGGTGAAACAAAAGCTCAATGCTTGTGAGCCACTCAGGATCGGCTTGGTTCCTTAAATTAACCACCCGGGCCTCTTGCTCAACAGCCTTTGCTTGTTACAATAACAAGCCGAGCCGGAGATAGCTTGTTCGTAAGCTTGTGGCTCCATCATGGTCAGTTCATTGGCTTCTGACTTAGCTATCTCTCCTACATCAACCTAGCTGCGTTGAAGTTAGAATTTTTTAAAAAAAATAACCTAATTTTTATTCCAAAATACAATAATAATACTACATTTTTTATTTTACAGGAATAATCATCTATCGCTCAACCGTTGAGCGGCAAGTCCACGTGTCGCTCAGTCGTTGAGCGATTTGGGCTAGTCGTCCAACGGTTGAGCGACAGATAATTATTCCTGTAAAATAAAAAAAAACGTAGTATTATTACTGTATTTCGGAATAAAAACTAGGTTATTTTGAAAAAAATTCTTGAAGTTAGTATTGTTGGGTATGATGAGGATATCACTCCTTTGGATACAAAACACCACTTCTACTACTCCTCCACCCGAGTCCATACAAGGATGAATTACGAGGGCACGAGCGTGACAATTAAATTACTAGGTGATCTCATTCCTAGGAATGCATAATTGTTCACTACATAATAGATTGCTACCTAATGCTTGTCATGTTGTTTTACTCAGGAATCTGGACATGGAGCAAGGAGGAGCTACACAAGGTCCATCTTTTTGTCACATCTCTTCGCCACCAAGTTGAATCTGAACGTAGTTGGGCTACGTGGACCGAATCTGATTCAAGGACCCACATGTGCTGCGCCACATTTATTTAGGGCCATTTATTTAGGCCATGGCATGTAAACCAACTGAGTTGGAGTCCAATCAGGGTCGGCGCACGTCTCCCCATCTCTTTCTCTCTTAAATATCTAGTAGCACCCTCTTTTTCTCCTTAGGTTTTGTTTAGATTGGTTTTGTCTCCTGCGTGAGAAACCCTCGTCATTGTTCTTGTGTCGGCTAGACCAACAACCATGATTTCAGAACCTCATCAATTCAAGCATTCATCTATTATCTGCAATTTCAGATTGCTTTTCACCTTGTTCTTGCTTGTTCTTTAATTGCTCACAGGAATTAAACTTTGTGTTCAGATCAACCACGTTCTTGGCACAATTGATAACGACTCCGGGTATGGTTTAGCGATTGCCTGGCGTGGTGGTCGTGTTCGTTTGGTAGCTTGCGTTGTCAAAGCCACCTCCACAACAATCGTAGTTATCATCTCATTTGAAGATCGGAACAAATTTCCCATCAGGGTATATTGAAATATACTATGCTAGTATAGGGTAATTCCTATATCAGTTTTGCTTTGGTGTCTTATGTTTCAATTTTCCCTATATATAGGCATGTTGGCCTATAATTATAGAGAAAATTTTGCGTGGCTCCTCCCTGCACATCTCCAAAAGAGTTGTATTTCATAAAATGCCACCCTAAAGATTGTAATAGTCTATTACTAATAGATTATTTGCCACTCTAAAGGTTTGCTTATTCATGCTTTGCCACTTTTACATCTTTTTGGCATTTTAACCCCTATCGGTGCTAATGACGCCATGTCAAATGACCTTTTTACCCCTGCCTATCCTTTCTCATTTCTGGAGTTGCTTTCATTTCTATACCCTCCTGATACATATAGCTGGTACAAGAAGCTGCTACCTCCATGGGCGGCGCCGGGGGGGGTGCCCGTGGTGCACGGGCACCTTAAAAATAAATGAATTTTTTTCTAACTAGGTATAAGCACTCAGCAGTTGAGCACTTAGGCTAGCCATTTCAACAATTCAGCCCACCATGCCACCAACCAGAGCAAGTCGCCAGGCACTAAGGCAGTGAGACACCCGCACTCGCACCTTTCTAAGTCATTGTATAATCGATCACAGAGAGTACTATCACAAAAGACTAGTTGTACAAGCTAGCGAAGGCTTTTGGCATCTATTCTAACGAAACGTTTCTGTTCTTAGCGTAGCCTTTTGTTCCTGCTATGGTGTCATCTCGCTAGCTACAATCGCCAACCTGAAACAATCACTTCGATGCACACTGCAGTACTAGTAATTTATCTCTGGTACAATCATGGGCGAAGCGATAGGGTGCCTGACATATCAAAAAATTGAAAACATTTTCAGGATCGCCTTCTACATTTAGGCCATATTCATAGTACTCCTTAGTGTGCACTCTCTTGGAAGCTCATCTCACAACCCACGGCCTGCTCAGGCCTCCACCACCCACATCCATCTCATCACTCACCACCCCACATCCATCTCTATCTCCAATACTCCAACTCCTCCCCAATTTGGTTCTGCGGCTCGGTGGCAAGGCTGTGCAGCAGAGGGAGGAGCGGTGGGCGGTGTGGCACTAGTGTGAGAGCAGCAAGCAACAGTAGGCGACGCGCCACTCACTAAGACCAATGATTTTGCAGGTGCGCATGGAGCAACTTCCATTTTTCTCACATTCATATTATTATATATGCAAGTTATTTTCCAAATTGATTACTATAGTAATGACATGTGAAAAGATACTAGTAGACGATTTCCTATGTTCTTTTTTTTTTGACTTTTTTTTTTTACTTTTAATGGGCAAATTCCTAGCTTCGTTGGGCGATGCGTAGTTTGAACTAGTGAAAACTTTTTCGGCAAAATTTCGGCGGTTACCGGTGAAAATCGGATCTACTGAACCTCTCCGGTAAAATTTCCAACCAATCAAAAAATTTCGGATTTGTTAGTTTTTTTGACAAATATAAAGAAAGTTTGTAACCATATGCAAACACAATAGTGCATGTGTCGTGGTGGAAACACCAGTAGTCTTGAAGAGTCTTGAAGAGGTTGGTTCTGTGTTTGAACCTTGGCTATGCATCTTTTTTCTGTTACAAAAAAAAAATCAAATTTCGATTCAAAAATTTTGGCCGAAATAAATCCGAAAATTCCGGTAACCACTAGTAACCGGGTATATCGCTAGGCTCCAAATTTTTTCCCCAACCGATAGCTTTTTTCCTGGTTTGAACTAATCGTACCCGGCGTTGCTTTGTGTGTGCACTCTCAGCACTAAATTCCTGGCTCCGCCACTAGCTACCTCTCTCAATTGCTTGAAAAGTGTCAGGTTGTGAACTTGTGATGAATAACCTTAACTTTGCTTCTGCTGCTTGCTAACTATCGAATCCCAGACACCTTTCCTGCCGGTTCATTTGTTCGCTGCACGGAAATTTCTTGATATCACAAACTAATCACACATTCATGATTCTGCAGCAAAAAAAGAACCCCCAAAAAAAAACACTTCAATTAGCACTGCTACATCCAACACCTTGTCTACCTATGCCGATTTGGGGGATTTGGGCAAGCGGCTGCGCAAGAGGAGGCCAACAAGAAAGGAGCAGATTGGAGATGTGCAGGGAGGAGCCACGCCGCCACGGGGGTCACCTCTTCGTCGCGCGAGTAGGAGAGCGAGAAGGAGTGGGAGGATCGGTCGCTAGAGTTCAGGGAGGAGCCGCGGCCGGATCGCCTCTTCGGTCAAGCAAGCAGGAGAGCGAGAAGGAGAGAAGCTCATTTGTGGGTCCGGTTGAGCTGCCGGGGTCGCCTGTTGCGCGCTGGGGTGAGCACTTGAGCAGGAGAGGAGAGGAGAGGGCAGAGGAGAGTGGGTAAAATAGTCATTGCACATTGGGCCATTAGCAAGGACGGGGCACAATGCATAAATACTGGCAAAGTGGCAAAATATTAAGAAGCCAACCTTTAGAGTGTAAAATAATTGATTACAATTTGTAGAGTCACATTTTATTATCACTACTCTTCAAGGTTTAATAAAGCGCTCGGAGTTAATCCGACGTTAGATCGGCGACTAGATAGGCTAGGTGCCGCCTAAGTGGCCCAACTTAAGTGCAGTTCGAAACAAGCGCGGAAGAAAAAGGACAAGAAAAAGATAAAAAAAAAGAGTGAAACTTAACTTACCTTCCCAAGACCGGCAGTAAATTCCAGCCCATCCGGCCCAAGCGGGTCGGTACTTCTCTTCTCCCCCAACACTACTACACTAGTGCTGCTGCCCCTAGGGTTTCCTACCGCCGCCTCTCATGATCTCACTCCTCTCTTCTACCCCAATACAAACCTACCACCGCCTCCGCCTAGCCTCCCAGCACCCCCGCCCGACTCCACCCCGCCGCTACCGCCTCCTCCCCCTTCACTACCACTTCCTCCCACACCCCACCCCGCACAGCCGCTTGACGCCGCCGAGGCTCGCCCCCGCGTCTCGTGAGCCTTTGCAGCGCCCATTTTGGTTATCCGATGGTTCTCGACATTGTTGTGTTACAGTCACTATTGTTAGGTATATTAAGATATACAATGCAAGTATAAGATCGGTCATGTATTGTCTTTGATTTGGTCTCTTATGAACATGTGTGCTTTATGTATAGGCCTACTGGCCTACAATGAAAATGCATTTGTTGTTTTTTCAACCATGATACGAGAGCTGTAGCACTTAAGAGTTGTAGCCATAACATTTTTAGTGTTATAGCTTTGATACCATGTTAGGATTGAAGGAAACGACTAATGCATTACGGCGTAGGCCAATATGTTTACATATAGAGTACATAGGGCAAAAGAGTCCAAGCAAACACTTTGCGTGACTAATCTTAGACAAACAAGTGCATGTTGGGTAGGTAAAAGCCCATGGCTGGCAAACTGCTTGGGATTGATTAGACTTGTGAAATTAAGGTGCCTAGTAGGTTTGACCCTTCTGGGCGAAGCCTGTAAAACCCTGGCCTTCCATATGCACCTGGGACAGTATTGTTTAATTATCACAATTCAAAGTGACCAGCGTCCCATTTTGGTTAGTAGCAGATTGCCTCAGTTTGTTTACATTGTTGATTGATGAAAATGGTTTGACTGCTGTTTTCTTGTAAATTTTCTGAGATTAAGCTTGCATGTTGTTGAGTCAAGGAATCCATGTATATGTTTGACTCTCCATCAGTACCATTCGTATGGCGAGTACCACATGCATTGATAGTACTATTGTCCTTGGTTACTTTTCTTCTTAATGCTAAAGACGCACATTTCCTGTGGGTTCTTGAAAAAAAAACTATCGTTCATATATACTGATGTGCAAAATTGCCGTAATTTTTTTACTTGTATATTACATATTAGAAATTTTAGCCGGATGCAAATTTGAAAATTGCAAATCCAAAACTTTTGTGTGGTTCCTCGCATTTGCCCCCATTTATAGCTGTTGTTTTTCCCAAAATTCTTTACTGTTTTGCCTCTGGCCATTTTGTTAAGATGGTGCCAAACCGGACCGACATATACATGGTCAAACCATACCAAGACCTAACCCACCCACTGCATCACACGTGGTGTTTGACTTGAGGGGTTCTTTTGAATGTGTGTGATGTACCTATAGAAGCAGAGGAGTGAACTAACACTGTTTCATTCTGTTCTGCAGCAACTGGCCTCTGCATGGCATCAATAGTACTAGAGACTACAGTATGTTCTACTGCTGTATAGTGTATAATGACTGCACATTATTAGGTGCAACCTGGTCGGTTGAGGCACGAAATCAACATAAAAAATCATGTTTTGGTGCATTCGTGTGTAAAATTACTGACTAGTAACCACTAGCCAATAGTTGTGTTATGCAGTTTATTGAATTATTTTATAATGATGTCAAGAATTTTAAGGTCATAATGGCTAACCAAGTCCACTAACTAGCGATAAATCCTATTTTTTTTTCACTCTCCATCAGTACCATTCATATGGCGAGTACCACATGCATTGATATTACTGTTGTCCTTGGTTACTTTTCTTCTTAATGCTAAAGACGCACATTTCCTGCCGGTTCTTGGAAAAAACTATCGTTCATATGTACTGATGTGCAGAATTGCTGTAATTTTTGTACTTGTATATTACAGATTAGAAATTTTAGCCGGATGCAAATTTAAAAATTGCAAATCCAAAACTTTTTTGTGGTTCCTCGCATTTGCCCCCATTTCTAGCCAATGGTTGTGTTATGCAGTTTGTTGAATTATTTTATATTGATATTAAGAATTTTATGGTCATAATGGCTAACCAAGTCCACAAACTAGTGATAAGTCCTAATTTTTTTTTCTCTTTCCCGGGATGAATGGACAGTATGTAGCTTAAAACAGTAAACCTTTAATAAGGGCAATCAATTTTGACATTCTACAATATTTTGTGGCAATGAGACTGACCATATCTAGATTATGAAGCATTATGACTTTGACTGGATGTGTGGTGTACTTAGCTTTGCTTAGCCAATTTTCCCTTAATTGGATAGATCAATACAAAAGGACATGCGACCAAAACAAGATCCCTTATGACTATACCAAGATCCCTTTTCGTTAAGACTTAGGCTTGTGACAAGGCTATGTCTTTCTTTTCTTCATGGAGTTCAGCACTCACAAGTTGTGGACTATCATGCAATCTGTTGTCTTGCATTCTGTCAAAATGCTCTTAATTTCTCCTCCAGAATTTTATTTTATTGTTGCTACTATGTTAACTTTGTCAAATCTATCTATTGTATTGTATTTCTTCTTTCGCATCAATTTTTTTATTGCTCTAGATATGACTACAAGAGTTACTGATTGTAGTTATGAATGTTTCTAAATGAAGACGTTTTAACTTTATCCTTGTACTGAAAAGATGTTTATTCCGCAGTATTGTCAATTACCCTGCAGGCATGCTAATTTGGTCCAGAAGTTGTTCGCATCCCATTGATATCTGTGTGGACAGCGATTTAACCAGGTTAAATAGCAAATAGCCTTGTTGGGACGAGCTGGGGAACCAAGTTTTCTGCAAGTTGATGTGGTTGGTTTGATTCGTGTTTGTAGAACTGTAAGGATAAGTTAGCTTCCATTCTGTTGTCAGCTGCCAAGATGGATGGGAATGCTCTGGTATACATACATTTTGCAGGTGTTTCAAAGTTTGCATGTCACGCTTTGATTTACAGATGGAAGTAGCAATTGCGACTGATTCATGGACGTCAGCGTTTTTTTTTTTTTGGCTAGGACGTCTAACATTCACTGTGTGAAGAGTGGGCGCCTGGGTGGGTGTGGTGGTCGACGCTACTGAATTTTGGACTGTTTTGACCCTATAGCGTACCGTAATTCCTAAACTAGCCTTCTTAGCGTTAAAATTCCATTTTTGGTCCTCTCCTAGCACTTGCTGCCGTTCGAGACGGCAGCAACTCAGTTCATGCCGTCACCATTGGTAGCACCAAGGTCTTTGCTATGCCGATTAGCGATGCAAAGGTCTTTATCGCCCTCGACAGAAGAAGAAAAGGTCTTCTTGGCGGCGACAGAGTAACACCTTATCGACCACCACGCTGCTTCGCAGAAAAGAAAAAAAAAGATTAGGGTTTCTAGAAATGAAAAAAAAGATTAGGGTTTTGAGCGGAATGTAATTAGGGTTTCCAGTTTGGATCATCGTTTGTACGAATACGAAATTTTCTTCAGTCATTTCAATTAGGGTTTCAATGGGCATTGATATTTGTAAAAAAATATTTATTAAGAAATATGGGCACTGAGGTTTGTAAATTAGGGTTTCATTTTCTGCAAAATCAGGTTCCGTCGCGGTTTCAGTTTGTTTGTAGTAATTTCAAAATATAGGAAATGAGTTTAGAAAATTACAAAACTTTTTGTGGAGCCTTTCGTCACAGTGTTGTTGCTTCTGTAATTTTTCTATTATTTTATTTATTCTGAGAAAGGATGATTGATAAGCATATCAGACGAGGTATAACCTTGAGGATGTTGTCCAAGCAAACTTTGTGTGACGAAATACTTGTCTTTTAGAAGTGGGATAAAAAGGGACCAGTACTATTAGAGTCTCTCCTCGATGAAGTCGTTTGAACGTATATGCGTATATAGCCAGGCAGTCGATGAAGTACTTTATAAAGCTTATACAGAATATGATTGAAGTGGTTGAGAATGCTCGTTGTGATTATGAAGATGCTCTAAAACATGGAGGATTCGATGTCGGTGCGAATGGTTGTTTCTGGGATTCCACTAGAAAAGGTATACTTGCAATAAAGACTTGTTTTGATGGCTTAGCGGAGACACGGAAACAGAACTACATTAGAGTCTGTAGACAGAAGCACGTTACACGTAGTGACATGGCATGATGGTTCAGTAAATTGCTTTAGTCATCCTCGCTACTACTACGGTACACTGCGACACAAGCATTCGGACCATATGAGTATACATGCCTTTAGGGGATAGTAAAAAACATAGGGGGTAGTACGGGGGACTACTACAGAATGACATGATCTACTGCGTGGACCGGGGCCATTTTCCCTTCCTTGCTAGCTCGGCGTTGAATTCCTCGTTGGCCTTCCCCTTCCCCTTGTCGCGGGAGTGTCCACGTCGGGCTAGTATATTGAAGTTGTCTATGTCCTGCGATTCTAAGATGTAAGTGTATCGTATAGTGAAAATCGTAAGAAGGATGTAAATTCTTCATAACTCACGTCGTCGATACGGATTACGCCCGGGCGACCGGATATGCCGTGGCGGTCGGGCTCAGCCGTATGAGCCTTTCCCTTGCCCTTGTCGCGGGACTGTTCACGTCGGGCTGGTATGTCGAAGTCGTCTATGTCCTGCGATTCCATGATGTAAGTGCATCGTATAGTGAAAATCGTAAGAATGATGTAAATTCTTCATAATTCACGTTGTGGATACGGATTACGCCCGGACAATCAGATACGCTGTGGCGGCTAGGCTCAGCCGCATGAGCCTTTCCCTTGCCCTTGTCGCGGGACTGTCCACGTCGGGCTAGTATGTCGAAGTCGTCTATGTCCTGCGATTCTATGATGTAAATACATCGTACAGTGAAAAACGTAATAAGGATGTAAATTCTTGATAACTCACGTCGTTGATATGGATTACGCTCAGGCGACTACTGGGCTCCTTCGGTGCCTCCTCAACAGGGTCCGGTACGTAAGGTTTCCACCGCACGAAGTTCTCGGCCCGCACCGAGTAGTTCAGCATGTACTTCTGCTGGATGAATACCTTGTCGTACATCTCCGGGCCGTCGATCCACTGGAAGAAGTGGCAGCGCATCTCCGGCTATCATTACGTGGGATGAAGTTAAAAATTTAAGAAATTCAACGTTGACAAAAATCGATGCACGCGAAAGAAACGCTTACGGGGTGGTGCCCGCACGTGTAGTACGTTCGGGCGGCGGTGTCTGGGTGTGTGGACGGAATGATCTCGCCGGTTCGCCACACACACTGTGGGATCGGAAAACGTGGTGGTACTTGAGCTTCTTTCATTGAAAAATCTGGGTATTGTAGATGTTTCCTCTTCTACGCAAGCTACTTGCGCTTCTGCAACATCCTCGCGTAGAAGTTTGCCGAAGAGTCTATAGCTGGGTATCTGTTGTGTAGTGTTGGGTTTAGTTCAACCCCTTTTTATAAGCCCCATGGTTGGCATGGTGTGGTTAATTTCATGCAGAGTCCTGTCTTTTAGTTCTGAAAAGTTGAGGAGGTAGAGTATTGTCATGTCCATCTGAAAAAGCTGGCGAGGCATAGTGTTGTCATGTCTTACTTTGCACAGAGAAGTCATGTCGTGCTTTGCAGAGTGCTGTCTTATCGGTTTGAAAAGCTAGCGAGGCAGAGTGTCGTCACGTCTTTCTTTCCAGAGTCTTGTCTTTTCGGTCTGAAAAGCTGGCGAGGTGGTTAGGGTTGTCAAGTCGATCTGAAAACCTAACCCTAAACTGCACAAAGATGTCTCCTTTGGTCTTATCACTACGCAAAACTGCCCCGTGTGGTCTTGTCACTGCGCAAAGCTGCCCCGTGTGGTCTTGTCACTGTGCAAAGCTGTCTCCTTTAGTCTTATCACTCTGCGCAAAGCTACCCCGTGTGGTCTTGTCACTGCGCAAAGCTGCCGCGTGTGGTCTTGTCACTACGCAAAGCTGCCCCGTGTGGTCTTGTCACTGCGTAAAGTTGGTCGTCTGGTCTTGTCATCTGCAAGCTAATACATTACCCGCTTTTTTAGGCTCCTCCTGCGGGCTATAAAATGCATGCCCCATGCTCCGAAAGTAGGACCACTCGACCCTTGAACCGTAGGAAGAAGAACCTTCTCCGTCGTACAGTAACATATGATGGCAGACGCCCATGGACCAGTCCAACCGGGGTCGTCAAAGCCAGACCTTCTTCTGGAAAGGCGGAAGGACTTCGGCCCTAACTACCGGTTGATGCCGAACAAGCGTGCTCAACCGGTATGGCCGAAATGCAGACACGGGGAGGACGCTATCGTGCAGGTCATAGACTGCCTTTTCGATGGCGGGCGGCGTTTCTTCCGATGCCCATACTCTGGGGTAAAAAGTTTTGTTCATGTTACTGCTAATACATCCTCCATACTAACCGTCCCTTGCAGCAGATGGCGAAATATAACTTTACCCGTTGGATCGATCCTCCCCATGAACGACATGTTTCGATGCATGTGGATATATTGTGGAACCGAATTTTTGATTTGGAGGCGCAAATTGACGATCTCAAGGAGCAAAATGATGACCTCTGCCAGCAGATGCAGCACGAGAGAGCCAACGAGGAGGTCGTGAACATAGGAAGTTCCTATGATCTCACATGCTGCTGCACCAACCCTAGCTACATATGTGCGTGCCACTACAACGACAGCCACGTTCGAGGCACCCAACTAGAGAACACTCTATGTGGATAGCGAGAGGCACCTGGTACCATTAGGCACGTGCGGAAAAGTTTGTACCTCGGTAGTTTCCCCTTCTGTACGTACTTATGTTCAATCTCCTAAAGCATGTAATTAAATGGTGGACGCGTCATTGCGGTTGCCTTTTATCGAGTTGACATGTTGCATCGATGTGTCGCATGCTTTAAGTTATAGGCGTCGACATGCATTGAACAAGCTCATTCATGGGTAGATAATGTTACTGGTTTATTCTCATTCATGACGGACTGCGATGCATAGATAAAGAGTGAACATTAAATCTTATTACAACTGAACTTCTACTTGGCAACAACAAGAAATAATAGAAGAAAGACCGCAAAACCAACTAGTTTAACTAATTTCTGAAGCATGTTCTCAACTCTTTTCATCCTTTCATCCAGTCTTTTAAGTCTATTCTCTTCATTCTGCGTTGGTGGTTGAGAGGGTCGATCCACTGGACGAAACGAAATGCAGCAACACCATGAGAGTCATCTTGTAAGGCTGCAATTTGCATTGCAATATCTTGAACCACTAGGATAGTTTCGTCAGCCCACTGCCAAAACCGACATGTTGTGCTCAGAAAAAGAATTGCAGCTTCAAGTGAAAAAACAACAACATGCTGTTTTGAATGGAATTGATTAGGCGCAAGTTACCGTAAGATTTGAACACTTCATGAACACTCGAGATGGATTCGTTGGCGTATGCGAGGTGAAAACATTCACCGGATCATCACGAACGAGGGCAAAACCATTCTTTGCCGCAGTGATTGTAATTGTCTGCTCACTCGAAAGTTAGATGAGGCCGAAGACATCCCGTCTAAGACTGGAAGAAAGGAGAGGAGGAAATGAAGAGTGAGGTGAATGGCAGCCAAAGCATCCATATATAGCATGCGACTGAATTGCAATTGGGTTGAAGGAAATTCGCGTCCGCGAGGTAGCGGGCCCGAGGAGGAATCGTGTGGCAGCGTTGAAGGTAATTCGCGTCCGTGAGGTAGCGGGCCCGATTTTTCATTTGTACTGAATATTTCGGAGAATATTTTGTGTCGATAAATCACAATATCATACTGCACACTAGCACTACATAAATCACAATGGCACAATAAACAATGATATTACGTAACATGCATTATACGACCATGACATTACTTATGGTACATCGTCCCGTCGCTTGCTCGGACGACGTAGCTGATCCTCAGAGAAGGTGAAGCTGTTAGGGGAGCGGCGTATGTCTCGTAAGCTGTAGTAGGGGTGTTGCGTGGGAGGCGTCGCAGTGTAGGTGTCCTGTTCAAAGCTGAGCAGTCTGTCGATCCACTCGTGCTCATCCTGCGGGAAGGGTACTTGGTGAGTTAGTCCTTGATTTATACAACGGGAAAATTACTGTAACTACGTTAAAGCATACCTGAGTATGTTGTTGTGTGGACGAGGATCCTCCTGGCCAGTCTGTGCCGTAATGCTGCACGGTGTACCCCTGGTGCGTCTCGCCGAACCACTGGTCGTGCTCCTGCACATGCGACTGATCAATGCCACGCGCCAATGACCCCAACCCGTTGTCTCGGCGCTGCAGCTAGTAAGGGTCGCTGTCTATAGTGGAACATCGTCGCGTCGGTGAGGAAGTCGTATGCTGCGCCTCCCTCCGTGATGACGACGGCTGAAGCAGAGTGTTGTCCCCTTGCAAGTGCTGCGCCTCCCTCCGTGACGACGACGGCTGAAGCAGAGTGTTGTCCCCTCTCAAGTGCTGCAAGAACAAACGGTTATGTCAAATACGTTCGAAAGGAGTTCATGGACAAGTATTGATGACAACAACCTGTGGCCCGAGGCACGTCAAGGTTGAGCGACCGCAGCTCCGACGACTTCCAGAGTACAACGGACGTGTGGAGGGCGGTGCCGAGGGAGGTGCCGACGGCGGAGGGGGTGGAGGGTTCCCTCGGTGTCCTCGATGCTGTACATGAACGTCGCTGTGGCGACCACAAGTTATGGTCCTAATTGCAGCCCTCACATCCTCGGTCATGGTGCGCACCACATATAGGAGGCGATGAAATGTGCTATTGTGACCACGGCGTAGAGCTTCTAAACCCTCACGCTCGATACGATCAAGGTGGTAGTGCTACAAGGAAACCCATAGTAAGCTAGAAACGTGTTGCTGGATGAAATTTGTACGAAGAATGTTTCACCGTCTCGTCTTGGCGTGCCGCTTCGGTGTGATCGGGACTGCTAGTACAACAAAGATCTTGCATGACCTCCATTGACGCCGTGGTGCCGCCGATAAGCCTATACCTAGTCTTGCGAACGCATTACCCGCAAGTACGCAACATACGTCTGGATGGCGTAGCCTCGTAACTCGTGCACCACGTCTGTGCCGCCCTCTCGCCCCACAACGCCGTCCACGGCTGCTGTGTTTGTCTCCAGTCGTCGCTCATCCGACCTCTCCTCGTTTGCCAGCAATTGAATTCGGATGTCAGAAAATGTAAGTCAGACATGCGGCTAATATGATACCGAAAAACGACATACCGGTGGGCCTTCTCGGTGAGAGGTCGTCCTGGCGGCGGTGGCACCACCTGGTAAAGGCCAAACTGTCTCATGACCCGCTGTGGATTGTATGACTTGACCATGTGGGAGAAGACCAGGTGGTATGTCGTCAACCAGAGTGTCTCGTCCTAAGTGCACTGCGAGGATAATTCGTAGGGGGCCGTCTCCGCAAGGAACTGTGTAGTCTATGGTCACCAGATGACCTCGTCCTCGTGTAGGGTCTCGAATAGGTTATGGAACTCAGGGTACACACACCTCGGTCTCTCTCTGGCCCAACCTAGGGTGGCAAGTGTCCAACGCGTTCCCATTGTAGGCCCATCGGCGGGGTCGTCGCCTCTAGTATTACCGTAAAGCTCGGCGCTCAACTCGAAAGGGTGCACCCTTCTCCAAAAATATGGCCGGCCAACAGGAAAGTGCTCCCACAACCATAGCTGCAGCAGTGTGTAGCATACCGCAAGGACTGGCTCCCCGCCTGTACTGCGCTGAGTGGCATCGCACAACCCTCGGTAAGTGGCATAAAGCACTGCGGAGCCCCAACTGTATTGTGACACCTCGTCGGGGTGAGCGTCTACCAAAGACTCTACGAGATGGATGTAGCTTGGGTACACGCAGTCTCCCTGAGTCGTAGGAAATAAGATCCGTACGAACAGGAACAAAAGGTACGCGTGGAAGTGTGTCCTAACTGCCTCGACAGGCGCATGCAAGGGGCAAGTCATGTACTCCCGCAGCAAGGAATGTGGCACACCCGATATGTTGTCAGCAATCGGGTGACCGAATCTCTTAGCCATACGTACCTTCCAGTCTGGTCGCCTTGGAGGTGGCACTACTGGAAGACCACTCAGCGGTAAACCTATAAGCATAGCTACGTCCTCCAGAGTTACGATCATCTCCCCCCACCGGAAGTGGAAGGTGTGAGTCTCTGGTCTCCAACGATCCATGAGCGTAGATAGGAGTGCCGCGTCAAACTGAAACGCATGCAGTACGTCCAACATGCGGGCAATGGGCAGGAGGCCGATACTTTTAAACTGAAAATTCGGTTTTCGGGCCGAGCTAGGCCGGGCTTAGGCCTGCTGATTTTTGGCTGGGCTTTTCAAGCCTGGCCAGGCCCAGCATTTAAACAGGTCTAGTCGTGATGCTGACTCCCTCACACGGTTACTTGTACACATAAAAGAACAAATAGCATTGAAACACGAGACTAGCATAATGTAAGTCGTACATAAATTAATATTTACATAACAAGACCCCCACATCTACTCGCAGGTCATCTTGGGGCGTACCCCACGTGTGACCCCTAGCCTCGTCTGGGGCGGCTGCGGGCGCTGCTGCAAGTATGTCAAAGCCTCCGGCGGCTGAGTTACTCTACCAACGTGAGTAGCTTGAGGGGGTGTCCCTAGAAGGTCTGTCCCGAAAGGGTGCTGTGTCGATTGACTCGCTCTGGGCACACCGTGCAGCTATGAAGCCCCAACAGAGACCTAGCTGATCTCGTCGTGTGAAGGCCCACCGCCCTGTCACCGTAGCATCCACTCCTGGTCAAATTCATAGTCCCCGAAGTGTGCTCCCTCCTATGACCCTAGCTCCTCATCTGGTAGGGGTCTACGACCTGTTGAACAACACATTATGCATGTAAATCAGAAGGAAATTATTAAATAGTACGTTATGCGTGTAAACAACATATACATTCCTGATCGCTGCATCGTAGTGGATGGCTCGGCGTAGTCTTGCCCCTGGTACAGACGATACTGAGGACCTACTAGAAGAAAATACCGTTAGTAATGAGTGGAGTTTGAAATTAACAACTAGACGTAAGTGTTTCAGGTGTACCTGCGAACTGAACTGAGCTGGCACTGGGGGTACTCCCGGCACGGTGCCATGAGGACCTGCCCGCCACGTCCAGGTGAGGAGCCGTGGGGCTTGACGCATCGCGGCTCATCCCCCGTCCATGAACAACTCAGTCTGCCATGTCCCTTGGCCTACAACACGACGTAAGCTGGATGGATCGCCTCGTCCTATCCAGGAACCAGTCCATGAGCTCTCTGATCCCCTACGCCGTCATGCTGCAGTGCTCCCCAAGCGTTTGAGTACGAACAGAGGTCACCATCTCGTGCATCTCCCATGCGAGATCGTTCTGTATGCAGAATTAGCAAGTTAGAAACCGAAAACATGCATCAGAAATAAAAAGTATGGACTGTTCAATATGTACCACGCGATCGAGTGCGGAGTCTGGCTGGGTGGGGTATGTGTCAGTCATTGCGGCCTCATGGCGTGGTGGGTCATCCATGACTCTGACGCAACGAACCCTTGTCCGAGTGGAGTACCACTCGATATACTCCTTGCACTTCCCGGGGTTGTAGGGAGCAGTCTCCCAGTGCACGTCCTCCAAGGCGTAGAGCCACTCCTCAAACCAATAGGCCATCTTCTCACTCCAGGAAGTCATACCAGCTACTCCTTTCCTGGTGTACATGTGGAAGACAAAATGATAAATTTGTAAGTCCGTAAGGGAAAGGCTACGACAGATATAAAACTTGAACTTACCGATGGACGTTCGGCGGCACTCGCAACCCCCAGGACACTGGGAACTCCTGTCGTAGACCGAACTAGCGTATCACCCGGTGCATGTGGTACTCCGCCACGAAGACGTCGTGCACCATTGACCTCCGCGTGTACTGGTATTATCAATCTCACGTGCACTGGATGTACAAGCCTTGGGGTGCACGCGCTAACACCCTGTTAGCAGTGTACGGTGTCTAGATGATGCGATGATCCATCAACTGATCGAACACCGTAATGTAGTATGGGTAGGATGCGTGCGTAGTGATCGAAGAGAAGGTGACCAGTGGAATAGAACAACAAAAACTTAGCACATGCAATTAAATTACATTACGAAAAGTATTAAAGGATCAAAAAACTTACCTATGGTCAGCTGGTCCACGGGGCCGGCGGCGGTATACATGGCATCGGTGTAGGCTCCTAGGTCCAGCTGTGTTCGTCTGATCTAAAGACGCTCGAAGGACCACAACTGAAGAAGAAGTGGGCATTTAGAGAGGACGAAGCTGTCCTGAACCCGGTGGCGCGCACTGCACAGGCTGCAGTATGTCACGCATAGCACCATCGGGACCCGGGCGTACGACGAGATCGCCTCCACCTCCACGTCTGCCAACTCCTGTGCGTAGCGGATCATGTGCTTGTCCACGTTATTGCCGTGGGACCTTAGGAACATGACCCACCCTAACAACCACATCAAGTATACCTCGAAGTACCTCCTCACTGTGTGCTAAAGAGCGTTCGGTACCAGGGCAGCCGACTGCAAGAAGATATAGACACATCACTAAGTTGAACAAAGCAATTAAAGCAAAAATGCAAGAGTTATAAATACTTACATCGAACTGGTTGATCCACTTTAGCGTCGACCCGTGCATACTGGAGAACTCCCTGTAGCCGGTGTTGGTCGGCAGCAACCCTTGGAACCTCGAGAGGATCTCCATGCACCACGTGTCCGGGACGTCGTACATTACCAGGGGCAGCCCGTGCAGGGCAACATGGTCAGGTAGCTCACGTCCTGAAGCGTTCGTGTCATCTCCCCGCACGAAAGGTGGAACATGTGAGTCTCCGGCCTCCACCGGTCAACCAGCGCCGTCAGGAGGCACCAGTCATACGAAAACTGCCTTGACGTACACACCCTGGTGGCGACGTCCTCCCTCGTCACCTCCACCATCCTAGCTAGTGGAAAGAGGTCTACCACTCTCAACTTGTGTCGAAAGGATTAAGAACATACGTGAGTCCAACCACACAAGTCAGACCAAAGTTGAGTATACGAAGGTCAGAACTATACGTACCGCGAAACCCAATGTGGGTCCACCCTCTATGCCCTTATGGGCGTGCGCAGCCGCAACGCGCCAAGCTCAATGGATTGCTCGCCCTCTTGGGAGAGGACAGTACCGAGGCAGCTATGGTGAGTCGCGTCAATGGCCTGGTCAAGCAGCTCGTACGACTACTACGCAGCGTCTCCTGGGCCCGCCATACCTAAAAATAAAAGGGGTGATATTGAAAAGATAATCTCAGCATATACAAAATATTTGCTGTGCAAAAATGAGAACAAAATTGGAGCTGGGAATATTTTAATTAGACTCTACACATACTTTTTAGCTATTCTGTATTTTTTTATAGAATTTTTAGAGTCATCCTGTTATTTTCTCAGTTTAAAAGATAATCTCGGCATATTCAAAATATTTATGGTGCAAGAATAAGAACCAAATTGAAGCTAGGAATATTTTAATTAGGCTCTACATACCCTATTTAGCTACTCTAGAATTTTTATAGAATTTTTAGAGCCATATTGCTATTTTTGCAGTTTAAAAGGTATTATCAGCATTTACAAAATATGTAGCATGCAAAATTGAGAACAAAGTTGAAGTTGGGAATATTTTAATTAGGCACTACACACTCTATTTAGCTACTCTAGATTTTTTTACAGAATTTTTAGAGCCATCTTGCTATTTTTGTAGTTTAAAAGGTATTATTGGCATTTACAAAATATTTACCGTGCATAAATGAGAACAAAATTGAAGATGATAATATTTTAATTAGGCTCTACACACGCTATTTACCTACTTTGGAATTTTTACAAAATTTTTAGTATCATCTTAGCATTTACAAAATATTTAACATACCAAAATTATCTAAACTACATTGATATTCTAAACTGCAATAGATTACACTATAGCTAAAATGATATAATGAAATCAGTTCGACGTCGCTAGTTTTATTTGCTAATCTAATAGGGTTTCAAATTTAATAACAAAGTTGCTAAAACATTTACCTGCGAAGTGGATGACCGGATCTGCTTCCTCCCCCGCACCCTCCTCTCTCCTCCATTATGAACCGGTAGGGCTTCAGTACTCACTTTTCCCCCTCTCCTCTCCTTTCCATCCCTCATCTCTTTCTCCCCTATCATTCTCTCGGATGGAATGAGCTTGGTCGAAAATCGGGGTTTTTATAGGACAGCCCATGTCACCATTTTATTCAGTGATTTGGTACTGTTCACCCTACTGTCACCGAATGAAATGGCGACATGATGCCACTTAGCACCTGCCGCCATTTCATCTGGCGAAATGATGCCATTTTTGTATTTTTTTACTATTTGATTTTGTAATTTTTAATATAAATAATATTATTTTTTAAAAAATCAATAGAATGACGTAGATTCTCTAGATTAATGTAATTACCTGGGTATCCCTTAAATTCGTTGTTCTTGGAATCGATACAGGAGTGAGCGTGTGTTATCGTTCCTAGTATTATAGCGGAAGGAAACCGAGCCCTCTCGTTCAATCCGTACATTTAGTCCTCTTATCGCGGCAACGCAACGCGTCCCGTTTCGCTCATTAGCGCGGCGAGCAACGCGCTGGCGGTCTCCCATCATTTGCCCCATCTTGCCGGTCATCGCCGCCGCCCGCCCGGTCTTCGCCTTGTTGATGTGCCTCATCACCACATGAGCCCTCTTCGAAGGTCGGCTGCGGGCCTCCTCCCCTTCCCCTTCGCGCTCCTCCACCTCCCGCCAGATGGCCCCACTGCGGAGATCTCCCATGGATCCGGCTGCGGGCCTCCTCCCTTCCCTTGGCGCTCCTCCGTCTCCGCCAAGATCGCGTCCTCTGCGGAGATCTCCGGCGACCTCCGAAGCTGCGGGCCTCCTCCCCTTCCCCTTCGCGGCGCTCCTCCCTCTCCCGCCACCGCACGTCCCTGCTTTGGGTACGGTACCCGAACCCTATACGTTTGGTTTCCTCTATTCATCCGCGTCTCGATCTGCTTTTGCTTTTCATATTGGTTTTTGTACAACAGCGCGTCGTGGCTCATGATCTACGCCGTCGCCGAAGCTGCAGGCCTCCACCGCCCCCACCTACGGCCTCCATGGTGGCCATTCCCCCCGCTTCTGAGATGGCGTCGTCGGCCCCTCGCCAACTTTCCCATTCTTTGTAGAAATCTTGATCTTATTATGGTAAAGAAGTTGGAATAGAATGATTTGGGTGGTTTTACTTGCGATTTGCTACCGTGCTCGTTAGGTTCATTTTTGGAGTCTATAGAGGTTTAAAGACTATTTCTTCAGCTTTTGTGGAAAAATCCTGCTCTTTTTGGCTAAATGCTAGGTATAAAATGCCAAAAGAATCTCGACATTGTCGGTTTCCATTGCAGGAATCTTAGCTAATTGGTGCTTTGGAGCTGCAGGTCCGTAACACGTTGTGGCCGTTAGCTGCTCACGGAGACGTGGGGTTGAAGTTTTGAAGTGTTGAGCTGGTTTCCGTTTGTCCGTACTCTGTAGTTGTAACTTGTAAAAACAAGATGGGCTTTCTTGAAGAGCTGTGGAGATTGATAACATGAAGAGTACAAGAGGAGCAATGTTATTTCCTCTCTGTCTCTGTGCGATGGTTTGCCTCATTGCTCAGCTGGGAGCTGCCAATGTAATGCCAATGGGGAATAATCTGACCTTGTTGTTCGATGATGTTGAGGCAAGCTTTGGTAAGTCCTGGAGATCTCATCATGTGGCTTTGTCACAGTAGAGTGCCAACTTCTGCTATCCAGATGTCATTGCATATGAAATTTACTTTTGTTTGTATGACTTCTCTACCAGTTGCCTATGACCAATTTAGGTGTTTATGTTGGGTTCATACTTCTTAATTGCGCTATTGATTTATGGTGACATGCAAATATGTTGCACTACTTCCTATTATATTCTTGTGGCTGTTTTCTATTAGTTCTCTGAGTAATATTAAGCTTGAGTTTATTTGTTGATTGTGTCATGCTGCATTTGCGTTGAAGGTTGTTTTCTTCTGCCTTTCATCGTTGTAGAGTCTATATTGTATTTTCTGAAGGATTCATTATTCCATTTCAATTGGTTTGCGACTCAAAGAGTGAAAGGGTCGGTGTTAATGGCGTAGTTTGTCTTCTTGAACCTTTGAGCGCTGCGGATCCATTAACAAACAAAGTCACAAGGGTCCACCATCTCCGTGCGCATTGATTATAAGAGGCGGCACATTTGATGGAAAAAATAAAAATGTGCAGGATCTTTGGATTCAAAGTTGCAATAGTATATGACAATGAAAACAATGGGTTACGGTTTCAAGTAATGTACCTTCTCACTCCCAATTGTTTTTGCTTTGCGCTTAATGCCATTTGCATAGTTTGTGTGATACTCTTTGTTAAGTAGCATGGCGGCACAAATAGATGTTTTTTAGCACCGCCCATGTTTTAGGACCATAGATGGTCACACATTAAATGGAGGCGTGACAGGCTGAAAGTCACAAGAAAATGCTTTTGGATCTGTTATCCAAAATGGATGAAGCACAAATACTTATGCAAATCGTGCCCAAATAAATAAAAGATAGAAATAAACTGTATAACTTGATACAATTTTAATAATCACACCACTGTTATTCTTTTCATTATTTCATAGTAACATTGTTTGGAGCATATATTTTCTGCACTATCTAACTAGGAAATGTAACAGTGGCTGCAAGCTCAAGTGGTATTCACATATATGCGGTGTTTATCTCGAAGGCCTCAGGGGAGGTGTTGAAGAGATTTTTAGGCCGTACTGATGTAGAGGTGTGGATACCACCCACATTTGAGAACTCAGCCTGGTCGATCATGGCAATTTCATTCATATCGCTGCTTGCGATGTCCGCTGTTCTAGCTACCTGTTTCTTTGTGAGAAGGCATCGAATAAGGCGGGACCGACCTAGAATTCCAGAAGTCACAGAATTCCATGGAATGAGCAGCCAATTAGTTAAGCCAATGCCAAGTCTTATTTTCAAAAAGGTGCAAGAGGACAACTGCACATCGTCAATGTCGCCATTTGCTTGGAAGACTATAATTTTGGAGAAAAGCTAAGAGTCTTTGCCTTGTCGTCACGATATGTTTCACCTACTTTATAACACCATAAGCGTCTTTTATAACACAAGAGTAACTTTCTTGTTTGAGACTTTGCCGTGGCCATGGATTTTAGGAGAAACTAGGCATGTCTATCGGTATACTCTACACCGGTGTTTTCTCAATCGCAGACCAAACACGTCGCGTTTGCTACACGGTGGCCGTTCTCCAGATCATAGTATTTCCGATTTTACTTAAGGGCTCATGTGTCATTTCGTTTCCTGATTTGGTCAGCTTCGGTTTAGAGTTCCTCCTTTGGCATCAGAACAAGATTCCTGATTATGAATGTTTCGTTCAATTGCTAGAATCCAAATTCCGTTTACGACATTTCTTATTGCTCTAATTTTTGGATGATGTGACTATGTACATGTGCTTCTGTGATAGATGGTTGTTCTTGGAGCAATTCACTTTCTCTTGAAGATTTAATTGTCATTGTGTTTTTAGTTTTCTGATCGGATAGATGGACCTTAGCCCTGTTACTGATGTGCTGTGCAAGCGATTCTATCAACGGCAATGGGTCGAAGAAAATATGAGCCATATCGTCGATAAAATGAGGCAGAGCGGGTGCATTACAAACAAAAGGATCTCTTTAAGGTAAAATAATCCTATTTTGTTCTTTTGGCTGTCCTTGAGAATCCGGGATGGTCATGGAGTGGTTTAGCAGAAAAAAGTATAAATGAATGAAAGGTTTTACAATACAGCTGGTGATGTATAAATATGGCGGCTGGGGGTAGGATGAAACGGTTGCCAATGCAATTTGCTAGAAGCTGCAAATATGTAAATGATATGTAATGTATCTACATGTTTTGGATGGAGACTTCGTGGTTCTTACACAAGCTCATTCTTTGTTGATACATTATGAGCCCTTCCCATAGCCGTTGTAGCCTGCGACCCTCTCACATCGCAGGTATTTCCTTTGCAAATCTTTGTGTTATATTTTTTTTTCACCCTGCCTAATGTATCTACATGCTTTTGATGGATATTGCGTCAGAATACTTTTTCACCTCACTTTTCTTCATCACCTGCTGCGCTTCATGATTGACTGTTCGATTAACTTCCTAATATATTTACATGTTTTTGATGGAGATCGCATGGTTCTTACCTAACACTCATCGATCTTTGTTACGCTCTGGGTCCTCCCATAACCATTGTACCTGCGACCCTCTCACTTGCAGTATTCCCTTCTTGAGTCTTTGTGTTTTGTTCAATAAAAATGCTTTCCCCCTCCCTAATGGATCTACATGTTTTGCATGAACATTGCATAGTGCTTGCCTGAGGCTGATCGCTGCTGTTCTGGTATAGGTCCTCCCCATAAACGCTGCCTTTTTCTGAGTCGGTTCTGCTGGGATTTGATTGGCGCAGACAACGGCGGAGGAGGCGAGGCCGTGGTACGAGAAGGCGGTGTTCAAAGTGGTGGATCTGGTAATTGTGCATGATCTGTATGTGTACGTGTACTCGATTGATTATTTTACGTCGTTGTTTGGAATTTGAGAGATGTGTGCGACATCTATACTCTATAGGACGATTATGCTGCGGAGGACGATGAGTACGAGGAGAGGCTGAAGAAGGAAACACTCCTGGTATTTCTTTATCCAAGCCAGAATCTTTCCAAAGTGTTCTGCTACGGGTCCTCCCCATAACCATTGTACCCTGCGACCCTCTCACTTCGCAGGTATTCCCTTTGCAGGTCTTTGTGTTTTGTTCAATAAAAATGCTTTCCCCCTCCCTAATGGATCTACATGTTTTGCATGAACATTGCATAGTGCTTACTCGACGCCGATCGCTCTTTGATACAGTATAGGTCCTCCCCATAAACGCCTTTTTCGAGTTGGTTCTGCTGGGATTTGATTGGCCTGATAACAACGGAGGAGGCGAGGCCGTGGTACTGAAGGCGGTGTTCAAAGTGGTGGATCTGTAATTGTGCATGATCTGTATGTATGCGTGTATTCGATTGATTATTTTACGTCGTTGTTTGGAATTTGAGAGATGTGTGCGACATCTATACTCTATAGGACGATTATGCTGCGGAGGACGATGAGTACGAGGAGAGGCTGAAGAAGGAAACACTCCTGGTATTTCTTTATCCAAGCCAGAATCTTTCCAAAGTGTTCTTCATGCTTTGAAAAAACATAAACTAATATATGCTTTTATTTGCGTGCATGTATGATGAATTTAAGAGCTTCCTTGGTTGCAGGTATGAATTTAAGAGCTTCCTTGGTTGCAGGTAATGGCATTACTTCTATCATTCCAACAGCATCCCAAGCACCTAATCTTCCATCAGAAACTGTTGATAAAGGTATTGAGGAGGTATTGAGCTTATCTTTTTCTATTACAGTTGTTTGGTCTTCAGAATAGCACGTTCCTTTTTTTAATTGACACTGTATTTAAGGTCGAATTGATCTTCTATTGTGGTTTCTTTAACAGAGTATAGCGCAGTAGCATTTCATTTTGTAGACAATCTCATGAAAGTAACTATTGTAGATTATTAGGGGCTAGAACAATGATCTTGAAGACCGTCTCAAAAAATTCGGAAGCATGCCCTTTGCTATAGTGAATGGGACGGAGAATTACGCAAAAGCAGGAATGTTCTTATAAGGCTTGAGGTATGCTTTGTCACTGATTTTATATGCATTAAAATTCAATTCTCATTGTAGTTTGGGGCTCAAACTATCTGCCATTTGTCAAGTATGAACTGACAGGGGACAAACAGTATGTTTACATATGACAATCCAGTTTTTTGAGTTACATTCAGTATGAGCTTCTCATCTTTAAGTAGTTAGGTCAATATCTGAATCTCTGCAGACATATATATACTGTGGATGTTTATTTTGTCACGTAATATCATTTTTACAAGGCAATGGTTAAGGCGTAAGATAGCACATTTCATTATTACGTGCTAAAAACAATTGAGCGGGGTAGAAGGAAGCTTGGTTGAATTTAATGATCTTCGCACTGTTATATATCGAGTCGGAATTTGCTGGTTAACTAGCACCTCTATCAGTATTACTCGGTGGCACTGGTACTTTACAATTTTGTCGTTTACTGCTGATATGATTGTGGTATGGAGGAGTGTGCTCCTACATTTAGCGATGTGTACTTTTGAGGAAGGGTATGTAAGTTTTTCCTGTTATTGCAATGGAAGATTGGATGTGAGAGCTGGCTTATGTATTACATACTACTGTGTTGGCTTGATGAGGGATTAGAAGGATGCCCTATAGTGTCAAAATATTTTAACTCCATTTCAGTTTGTGATTTCTTGAGTTGAATAACATAGATCTTTCCAATTGAATCATCCTGCTTTTTTAGTCAAGGCCCTCCAAAAATAAACTAGACATGGTCCACCTGAAAACAGATCTTGAAAGTGGTACCTCAAAATCCATCTCAAACTATAATGTGTATGCTCAGAGTTGCTAGCATAGCTCCCGTTTTGTTGTTTTCTGTGTTAGATCAGGGTAGTTATAGAAAGGGAAGAAAGGAGGGTTTTTATTTGGAGGATGGGTAATTATATAATGCCTTTTTAGTAATATAAAACTTCAGTTATTAGGAGACACAATCAATAGTTGAATAAGGTTTCCAGTTCAATGATCTCATCATCTGGTAATGGTATTACTTCTATCATTCCAGCAGCATCCCAAGCACCTAATCTTCCATCAGAAACTGTTGGTAAAGGTGTTGAGCAGGTATTGCGTGTATCTTTTTCAATTACAGTTGGTTGGTCTTCAGAATAGCACGTTCCCTTTTTTTTAATTGACATTGCAGTTAAGGTTGAATTGATCTTATATTGTGGTTTCTTGAACATAGTATAGCGCGGTACCATTCCAGTTTGTAGCCAATGTCATGAAAGTACCTATTGTAGCTTATTAAGGATCGGAACAATGAGCACGAAGACCGTCTGTAAAATTTACAAACATGCCCTTTATTATAGCTGAATGGGGCGGAGAATTACGCAAAACAGGAATGTTCTTATAAGGCTTGAGGTATGCTTTGTCACTGATTTTATATGTATTAAAATTCAATTCTCATTATAGTTTGGGGCTCAACCTATCTCGCTGCCATTTGTCAAGTATGAACTTACAGGGGACAGGCAGTATGTTTACATCTGACAATTCAGTTTTTTTTAGTTCTATTCGTGTGAGCTTCTCATCTTTTGTAGTTAGGTCAATATCTGAATCTCTGTAGATTATATGCATACCTATGGATGTTTATTTTGTCTTGTAATATCATTTTTCAGAAGACAATGGTTAAGACAGATGATAGCACATATCATTATTCTGTGCTAAAAGCAATTGAGTAGGGTAGAATGAAGCTTGGTTGAATTTAATGATCTTCACACTGTTGTATATTGGGACTGCTTGGTTAACTATCTCCTCTATCAATATTATTCTGTGGCACTGGTACGTTACAATTCTGTCAGTTACTTCTGATATGATTGTGGTATGGTGTGTGCTCTTGTATTTAGCGATGTGTACTTTTGAGGCGGTTATGTAAGCTTTTACATTATTGTAATGGAAAACCTTTTCAGCTACCCAATTTCACATGACAAACTATTCAGACAGAAGCAACACAGGCGCAGCGTAGCGCGCGGCTCGTTCTAGTTAGTAGTATGCCTGATCCACTTGCTAAATTACAGGTCTACGTTTTTGTCAGCAACAATCAATTCTCGAGGGATCAATTCTTATGAAGTTTTACTGGGAGCGGAGATAATTTACCCGTTGTATTGATTGGATGAATATATGTTACATATATAGCCTAGACCTTGCCATATCATAACAACCGGCTTATAGAAGTAAACATCCGGGAGATATGGAAGGGGAGCCAATCAATCAGAAGGAGATTGCGTAACCGCGGAAACAAGAAGGCCTAGTCGTATGGACGTCGGCCTCTTGCCCAGCGCCACACAATGCCATGCATACATGACAATACGTTGCCATGCAACAGAAATATTCTAACACACCCCCGCAGTCGAAACGGTAGTATCACGAACGTTGAGGCTGGACCGAAATTCTGAAAATATCGAAGTGGGCAACCCTTTCGTGAATATGTCGGCGTACTGCGACGTCGTAGGGACGTGAAGAACTAGAACATCACCAATGGCCACACGCTCTCGAACAAAATGTAGATCAATCTCCACATGCTTCGTATGTTGGTGTTGAACCGGATTGGTGGAGAGGTAGGCGGCATTGATATTGTCGTAGTATACCAGAGTAGCACGCCTCAAAGGACTGTGGAGCTCCACGAGCAGTTGACATAACCAATTGGCCTCAGCGACCGCATTGGCCATAGCACGATACTCTGCCTCTGCACTAGACTACGAGACTGTGGGCTACCGCCTCGATGACCAGGAGACAAGGTTGTCACCAAGGAAGACGCCATAGCCCGAGGTGGACTTACGCGTGTCAGGACAACCAGCCCAATCAGCATCAGAGTAGGCAACCAACTCAGCAGGAGAAGTCCGGTGAAGATAGAGACCGTGGCCAAGAGTGCCTTGAAGGTATCGTAGAATGCGCTTCATCAAGGATAGATGGGGTTCACGAGGATCATGCATGTAGAGACACACCTGTTAAACGGCATAAGCAATGTCCGAGCGAGTGAATGTCAAGTACTGCAGAGCATCGGCAAGGCTGCGATAATGCATTGGATTATCCACAGGGGCACCATCACCAGAGAGCTTGGAATGAGTATCAACTGGCGTGCTGCAAGGTTTGCATTCAAACATCCCAGCATGCTCCAAGATATCCAAGATATAATGCCGCTGACAGAGGAAGAGTGAACCATCCCTTCGGCTGACAAAGACGCCCAAAAAATAATGCAGTGAGCCAAGATCCTTCATAGAGAATTCCTGTTGAAGAGCGGCGACCAGCCGACGAAGGAGTTTAGCTGAGGATGCCGTCAGAATAATATTATCCACATAAAGAAGCAAGTAGGTCATGTCAGCACCACGGCGAAACACAAAAAGTGATGTGTCGGACTTGGCCTCCACAAATCCAAGAGAGATTAAATGAGAGGCGAAGCAACTATACCAAGCACGGGGCGCTCGCTTCAAGCCGTAGAGAGATTTATTCAGTCGACAAATATGATCTGGCCGAGCGGTATCAATAAAACCGGATGGCTGCTCACAATACACAATTTCAGAAAGAGTCCCATGTAGAAACGCATTCTTGACATCAAGCTGATGAATCGGCCGATCTCGGGGAAAGAGCGATTAAAACAGTCACGGATAGTAGCGAGTTTGACCACGAGTGAAAGTCTCCTCAAAATCAACTCCTGGTCGCTGAGTGAAACCATGAAGAACCCAGCGTGCCTTGTAACGATCAAGAGAGCCATCCGGGAGAAACTTGTGACGAAAAACCCACTTGCCAGTAACAATGTTGACACCAGGAGGACGTGGAATAAGATCCCAAGTATGATTGGCCTGGAGAGCATCAAATTCCTTAATCATGGCGGTGTGCCAGTTGGGATCGGATAGGGCGCCACGGTACGTCTTTGGGAGAGGCGAGACCACTGAAGCGTCCAAGGTCAAGCGATCCACAGGGAGACGAAAACCGGACTTTTCCCGAGAAACCATGTGGTGCGCGTTGTGGCTGGTGTGGCCCAGAAATAGCGATCGGCGGGGCGGCCACTCGGTTATAACGATCTATGATGGAGAGGTGTCGACGGGGCAACAGCAAGACTAGCGATCGTAGAGGCTCTTGGGCACGCCAAAAGGCGACACGGGTGCACTGGAGCACACTGGCGTCGTGGCGAAGTGACCAACGCTGCTAACAACTTCTTCTGGGCAGATCCAGCGAAGCGGCAACCACGACCAGACCGGGGAGTTCTTGACGGGAGCCATGCAAGCTCGTGGAGGCGTGAAACGGCGCCTGGCAACGCGACCAGCGGCATGGGGCGGCGGGGGCAACAACACTAGCCGTGCGACCTGCAAGAGAGTGCGGCCCGATGGGTAGCGGAGAAGAGTCCAGGTCCAACAAAAAATCAAAAGTAGCAGGTGACGGTGGTGCCGTCGTGTCAGCGAACGGAAAAGAGGTCTCATCAAATATTACATGCTGGGAGATTATAATCCGATTGGATGACAAATCAAGACACCGGTAACCCTTGTGTTCCGAAGGATAGCCAAGAAACACACACATAGTGGAGCGAGGTGAAAGCTTGTTTGTGGCCATGGACGAAAGATTAGGATAACATCGACACCCGAAGACACGCAAGTGGGAATAAGACGGGTGAACGCCATAAAGTGAAAAATATGGCGTGGAAAAGTGAAGGGTTTTGGTGGGGCAGCGGTTTAGGAGATAGGTGGCTGCATGAAGGGCCTCGACCCAGTAGGAGGGTGGAAGACTAGCTTGGAACATGAGGGAGCACATGATATTATTTGTAGAGCGAATGATACGTTCTTCTTTGCCATTCTGCTAGGAAGTCTGTGGACACGACGTGCGGAGTGCAACACCGTGGGTAAGAAAAAAGGTGCGGGCGGTGGAGTTGTCAAACTCACATCCGTTGTCACATTGCACACTTTTAATGGGTGAACCGAACTGAGTCTGGACAATGGCGAAAAAATGTGAGAGCGCAAAAAAGGTGTCTGACTTCAAGCGCAAAGGGAACGTCCAAAGAAAGTGGGAGTAATCATCAAGAATGACAAGATAATATTTGTAACCAGAGACACTAGCAACAAGGGAGGTCCAAAGGTCACAATGTATTAAATCGAAAATCTTGACGGCACGAGAGCTAGAAGTAGCAAAAGGTAAACGAATATGGCGACCAAGTTGGCATGCATGACAAACAGACTCAGATGCGCCGATAGGACATGAAATAGCAGAACTAGCTAGTTTGGAGAGCGCCTCGGAGCCAGGGTGGCCAAGACGATGATGCCAAAGGGTGGCGGAGTCTGTGGCGTGGAGTGCATGCGGGTTGGAGGAAGACGACAACAGCGGGTTGAGGGGGCCGATGCTATTGCACCTGGTGATCATGCTCCGGGTGCGAAGGTCCTTCACGGAAAGGCCATATGGGTCAAATTCAACGGAACAGTTGTTATCAGTGGTAAATTGACGAACGAAAATTAAAATTTTAATTATTTGAGGAGTAACAAGGATGTTCCGAAGATGAAAAGGTCCAACAGAATTTGGAATGACAGTGGAGCCGGTGGAGGTAATAGGTAGCATGGATCTGTTACCAACGATGATATTGGAGGGAGTACAATGGGAGGAGGGATGGGAAACGGAAAGGTTACCGGCATCTGATGTCATGTGAGAGGTAGCACCCTAGTCCATGTACCATTCGCCCGTGGGTGGCGGCATGAGCGTCATCGTCTTTGAAAGCGTTAGCGAGCGATCGATCCTAATGCCGGGGCCGTGTGTGGCGTCGGGGCACTTACTCTTGGCCGTCTTTGCATGGACGGCAGTCTTTATCCTAAATGCATGGGTGCATGCATGGGCGGGTTATAGCCGTGTACACCTGGGATGTTCACAGGAAGGAGTGCACCAAGATGCACGGTGGTGAGAGCCTGGGGCACACGCGGCTAAGGCGAGAACGCGGGCGGCCTCTGGCCGATGGCGCCGTTCGGTGGATGAGACACGGTGTGCGGCCACACTTGAACCGTGCCCATCCACGGATCGAAGAAGGACGACTAGGCACCGTGTCCGACAGAGCCACCGCTGTTGCCATTGTTGCCGCCACGGTTGCCGCGGCGACGGCGGTTGTTGGGACGATTGCCGTCGGACGTCGCAGAAGAAGCGCCCTAAGCCGAGTTGCTCGGGCGATGGGCGCGCGCCAGCCAGCGCACCGGGCGCGGACGGTGAAGTGCCGCGGCGGCGACGAAGCGGTGGGAAGCGAGGCGGCTTATTGGACATCGTGATCTCCTCAAGAAGGAGATTGGAGTGGGCCTCGATGAAACTGGGGAACAGTTTTTTCCGTTTGAGCAGCGCCGCCATGTACAAAAAATTTTCGTTCAGGCCATGCAGGATGGATAGGACGAGAGTATGGTCTTGGACCAGCTCACCCAAATCGCTGAGGGCGTCGGCCATCGTCTTCAACTTGCGGCAATAATCGGAGATAGAGAGGCTGCCCTAGACGAAGTTGCGGAACTCCGCGTCTAGGTACAGTGCACGGGTCTCTCTGTTGCCGATGAACTGCTGCTCAAGGCTCATCCAGACGAAGCACGCAGTGGAGGTGGGCGAGGAGGTCGGGGTCATCACGATCACGAGGAGGTCGTTGGAGATAGTGCCGTACAACCAAGACCAGACGACACAATCCATCTGTTCCCAGTGCGCGATGTCGCGGAAGGTGTCGTCGGAGAGCACATGATCGGTGAGAGCATATTTGCCGAGGGTGACGAGGTGAAGGCCGCGCCACTTGGTGTAGTTCGGGGAGTTGAGGTCGAGGACGATCGGAGCGAGCACCCGGATGTTGAGGACGGACACGGCCTGTGCATGAAGGGCAGCGACAGCAGACGCATCGGCGAGGACGAGAGCACGGGCGGCCTCCTCAGCCTGACGCATGGCTTCGTTTGCCTGGCGCGATTCCTCGGCCAGACGGGCAGCCTCTGCAAGGCACGCGGTCTCAGCCTGGCGCGCGGCTTCGGCGTCGTGAGCCTGCCGACAGAGCGTGTCATCCTCGTCAGCCATCGGTGACAGCTAGGGTTTGGTTAGCGGAAGCGGAGAGCGGTCGCAGAAGCGAACCAATCTGGATACCATGAGAGCGGAGATAATTTACCCGTTGTATTGATTGGATGAGCACATGTTACATATATAGCCCAGACCTTGCCATATCATAACAGCCGGCTTATAGAAGTAAACATCCGGGAGATATGGAAGAGGAGCCAATCAATCAAAAGGAGATCGCGTAACCACGGAAACAAGAAGGCCTAGTCGTATGGACGTCGGCCTCTTGCCCAGCGCCGCACAATGCCATGCATACATGGCAATACATTGCCATGCAACAGAAATATTCTAACAGTTACAAAGCCGAAAGCCTGGAAATTGTTGATCACTACTTGTGTCCTCGCATTTAGCTTGCAAAACTATATTAATTACTCGTTAGTGTTTTCAACTGCATTTTATTCGGAGAAAATTTTGGTAGCTCCCTGTGGAAATGATACCCTTTCAACCTGAAAAAAGGAGTTGGTAGTTACGGTGAGTGTACCACAGTACCACACCTCCCCTGTATATCCTCTCCTCACCTCCTTTCTACATCGATTTTCGCATCTATTCGGATACGTGGGATCCCAAAGGTGCTATGCGTGAACAGTATTCATGAAGAGGTGAATAGTGCACTGGAGCAAAATACTATAGCGACAGCGAAATACGTACCGTAGTGGAAAAAAACATTGTAGCAAAGAATATTTTAACGATTGATCTGAATATTCGATTTTCGATCACATGACAAAGATCACTCCTAATATTATGTCACTTCAGATCTCTACATTGCTAGCTTCAATGCAGATGATCCTAATTCGAGACGTGTTATTTGTAAGTAGATCTGTTCATGGGCGGCTCGGCTCGAGCCTGACACTGTCCGACAGGCTTGGGATTGGAAATCCGGCTCGACAGAAGCCCGGACCGGCCCAGAATCTCGGTAAAAACAATTAAAAACGAAAATCTATTTATTTAATGCTGGAAATGAATTAAATATTAGTTTTTTATTCTAAAAAATAATTAAAATAATACTTTTAAATTGAAAATTCGGTTTTCGGGTCGGATCAGACTAGGCTCAGGCCTGCTGATTTTTGGTCAGACTGAAAATCCCAACCTGAAGCTCGATCCGGTCCACATTTGAACAGGTCTATTTGCAAGATCTTCTGGTTGTTGTGATGCGCGTATGCATCATGGTAGCAAGCTCTGATCTGATGCGCATGGCTGTCTGCTGTACTATGACAATTACAGCCAACCGTACGTACGTACGTATCCAAATTTTAGCTGGATGCTACTAGTCTAGGAGGTGGAGGAGCAGGAGGAATAATAATCCAACGTACGTGATTAAGATGCATGCACTCCACGCTGGGGACATCCTTAAGCCCTAATCGAGGCCAGTGTCGGAAGCAAAAGCGCCTTTTCACGACACGTTGCAATATTAAACACCCCCCTAATTTGACCCACATACATTAAGCACGGATCGAGGTCTGTTTGACATGGTTGAAGCTTTTCAGAAAAGTGACTGAGTCGTATGGCTGAAGGGTTGAGTTGAAGATGTTTGGTATTTAGCAGTCTATCTTTTAAATTGGCTAGCTGACTATTCTAAGTTGTACTACTACATAAATACTAATACTGGACGCTCGATCACAGACGGTTCATCGAAACCGTCTGTGTTAAAAACTAATCTCGAGCGGTTTTGTTTATCGGCGATGCGTTTATCTTCCGCGCTAAAAACCGCTCGTGAAGAGGTCATATCACAGATGGTTCATGTTTAAAACCGTCAGGAAGTATCCTGACAGTCTTGACCAAAAACCGTCTGTGATATTACTACATATCATAGACGGTTTTTTATCAAAACCGTCTGTGATACTTCACAAACGGTTTTAAACATGAACCGCTGTGATATTACTGCATATCACAGACGGTTTTTTGTCATAACCGTCTGTGATACTTCACAGACGGTTTTAAATATGAATCGTCTGTGATATTACTACATATCACAGATGGTTTTTGTTGAAAACCGTCCGTGATAATTAACTCATCACGACAGTACATAGCTCCCTAACAGAGTCTTCTTGATCTTCATCTCTGGCGCTAAGGTAACCACGGCAGATCTCCAAGCCTGGTGAGTCCATCGCCACTCCTTGCCCGGTTTGAGTATCGCCTCACCTCACTGAGCCCGCTCGTGTGTGGTCCATTTCAGCTATTGTTGCCGAGGAGCTTGCCGCCGCTGCCTCTGTTCACCGATCGACGACCAGCCGTCTTGGACATTCCCCGACTTCATTGACACCTTCCTTGTGATCGAGGTGAGCTACTGGGGTATAAGCATCCTTTAATTTGAGTAGTTTCAGGCGTTTACACCGAAATCGCTAGTGAAGCCCATGGCGCCGCCACGGAACAACACCGTCGGTTCGCCTCAGGAGACCTTAGGGTCTGAGCCATGACTATTAGCAATACGATGTCACCCTAAGCCCAATTTGAGCTTCAAATCCTACTGTTTTTAATCATTTAGTTAATAAACTAACGAGTCTATGACATGTGGGACCGCCATAGATTTTATAAATAAAATCATGAAATAAAAAATGAGTCACTGACAAGTAGGGCCCACATAAAAGTTAATAAAATCCGAAAAAATGTAAAAAGCGTAATTAAGCCTTAGAAAATACGCTTTCGAAGTCACCATTTTATTTATTTCCAGGGTTTTCAATACGGACCGTGTGATGGACCGAAGCTGGATGTACGCTGAGAACCGTGTGAGTGAAGAGTATATTAATGGCGTGTTCGCTTTTACAAGAGCCGCCGAGGAGGATATGTTCAATAAGGGGCGGAATATATGTCTTGTCCATGCATTGATCGCGAGAATCGATGATGTTTAACAACCGAGAGCGGTCGAAGCACACTTGATTCGAAGGGTTTAAAAAGGGTTATACATGTTAGACCGATCCACGGTGAAGAGCATATTACGAGAAGTCAACGATATGCATATTATCTGAAGTCAACGATATGTCACGGATGATGTCGATTGTGGTTTCGATTCGGATAGGTACGCACGATGACAATCTAGATCAAATGCTTCGCGATGCGAAGGAAGCGTGATGAGAGGAGTATGTTCAATTCCGGGGCTTGATGGAGGACTCGGAGAAACCTTTGTTGCTTGCAAAGCGGAATACCAAGGTTGTCATCCGTGCTAAAACTATGAAATTGAAGGCAAGCAGCGGTTGGTCCGACAAGAGTTTCACGGGTCATTAGGTCTCTTAGCGGACATGCTTTGGAGGGAAGCAGAGTTGCCCAAAACCACCTACAAAGCCAAGAAGGTTCTTTGTCCATTGGGAATGGAAGTAGAAAGAATACATGCATGTCCGAACATTGTATCCTCTACCGTAACGAGTATACAAACATGCACAGTATGTCCGTGTGTAACGCATCCGATACAAGCGTAAGAATCAATCGGATGACGATAAGGGAATCGAGGTGAAGAAAGGACCTCTGCTAAGGTGGCGTGGTATCTTCTGTAATTCCCGTTTGAAGTGGTTTTGCGAACCCAAATAATGCAAAATCGCAGTATTGGCACTCGAGGAGGCGTAAGAATGACGGAAACCTAAGACACCTGCTGATTCCGCCCGGTGGAGAAACATCGATAGGAGGTTTGCGGACTTGGTGCGGGCACCGAGGAATATAAGGTTTGGATTGAGTCTGAGATGGAATGAATCCTTTCGGTAACATGAACAACCGACATAGCACTTGGCCCGTGGCGCTCTGTATCTCTGACCTTCCTCCTTGGTTGTGTATGAAGCGGAAGTATATTTTGTTGTCGATACTTATCCAAGGGCGAAGCAACCTGAAAATGATATTAATGTGTACCTAGCACCATTGATGGAAGATCTAAAAATCGTGGATTGAAGGGGCATGCAGGTATGGGATGCGTACAAGCGAGAGAACTTCACTTTACGTTCCTTGTTGTTCCGCACCATAAATGATTATCCTGCCCTTGCTAATCTGTCGGGCCAGAGTACAAAAGGGGCTAAAGCCTGTACTCACTGCTTAGATGATACCAAGAGTGTGTGGCTAAATCATTCGCGCAAAACCGTGTACATGCGTCATTGTAGGTTCCTTCGGAGGGCTCACCCATACCGCAGGATGAAGAAACAATTTGACGGAGAGAAGGAGGACAGTTCAGCTCCAAGGCATTTAAGTGGAAAAGTGGTCTATGATATGGTTAAGGATTTAGATGTTGTGCTCAGAAAGGGATGTAAATTGAGGACCCGTAAGAAGAACATGTGGAAGAAGAGGTCAATATTTTGGGACTTACCTTATTGGGAGCACCTAGAAGTTCGCCACTGCATCGACGTCATGCACATAGAGAAGAATGCATGTGACAGCTTGATTGGTCTCTTACTGAACATTTGTGATAAAACAAAGGATGGTGTCAACGCACGACTTGACTTGGTTGATATGGACAGCAGACCTGAGTTAGCACCAACAAAGACCGATAAAGGACGAACGTACCTTCCCCCTGCTTGTTACACTCTGTCCAAGGCCGAGAGAACCGAACTGTGCCGGTGCTTGCATGGTGTGAAAGTTCCGTCCGGTTACTCCACCAACATGAAGAAACTTGTTTCGATGGAAGATTTGAAGTTAATTGGCATGAAGTCTCATGATTGTCATGTGTTGATGACACAAATGCTCCCTGTTGCAATTAGAAGTATTTTGCCGATCAAGGTTCGAGAGACAATCATGAGGCTGTGTTATTTCTTTAACACAATTGCTTAGAAGGTCATCGATCCCGAAGGACTAGATGCTCTGCAGGACGAGGTGGTGACGACTCTATGTGATCTTGAGATGTATTTCCCTCCGTCGTTTTTCGATATCATGGTCCATCTTATTGTTCATATTGTGAGGAGATAAAGATGTGCGGGCCCGTGTTCCTCGTAGCATGTACCCGTTCGAGAGGTTCATGGGAATTCTCAAGTCTTATCTATGGAATCGATCTCGGCGAGGGCAAGATCGTCGAGGTTATGCAACCAAGAGGTCATTGAGTTCTCGTCGATTACATGGCTCGGTCGAGCCGATGGGTGTGCCTCGATCTCGCCATGAGGGAGGCTCGAGGTATCGGGACCATCGGAAGAAAAGCAATCACTCCAGATATGGATCGTATGCTCAAGCCCATTTCACGGTCTTGCAACACGTGGTCAAGTGTCCCGTATATCGACTAGCACAAGGGCGTGCTTGACAATGAATCCGGTGCGGCGGGATGTTTGGATCACGAGACAACACAATGACGGTTCAACCAATGGTTGAAGGAGCGACTCACTAGGAGCCGGTCAAGTGATATGTTGACATGGTTGGCAAAAGGGCCAACATTCTGATTGTGACATGGCGAGGATCGACATAAATTGGTACACATTTTATCGTGGGCTCGGGATATAAAAGCACTAACGAGCAGCGGTGTCCGTGATAGATGCATTCAAGATCTTGATGGATGAGGAGCTCCTACTATGGGCAAATAGAGGACATATGGGAGCTCGACTACGTGCTTTTCAATATCCCCCTATTTCGATGCCATTGGGTCCATCTCCCACAGGTGAAGGTCGACAAGTTCGGCGTCACTATCGTGGACCTCGAACGTGTCGGATACAAAGACGAACCATTCGTACTGGCTAACCAAGTTGTTCAAATCTTCTATGTTACCGACTCGGCAAATAAGAAGCACCACGTAGTTCTTCATGGAAAAAAGAGGATTGTCAGAGTTGAGAATGTAGTGGACGAGGAAGAATACAATTAATTTGACGAGTTGCCTCCTTTCGGAAACGGCATAAGGGTCGAGAAAGAAGAACGTGACGAAACTAGCTACATATGCGTCGATCATCATGAAGGGCTAATTTTTAAAAATTAATTGAACAATGTGTGTATATATATGTATGTTATGATGAATGGTTAATTTTAGTTCATTTGAGGTAATTAATTGATTTGTACTATGAAATGGATGTGATTGTTTCTCAAATGAATGTGAATTGGATGTATATACATGTACTTGTTGTCTTTTTTGCTTGTTTCAGAGGGCATGGCTAGCATTTCCTGAGGCTAGCCCATAAACAGATCTAGATTAACCAATACAAAATAATATCACGAGCGATTTGAGCTACAAACCGTGCAGGATTATATATCACGAGCGGTTCCTTGGTAAAAACCATCTGTGATACAATATATCACAGACGGTTGTTAATTGGAACCGTCTGTGATACATCACATATCACATACGGTTCTAATTTAGAACCGTCTGTGATGTCCATCCCTATTTACATTCGGACTCTAGGGTTTGCCGCGCCCGCCACTCAAACGATTAAGTTTCTCAACTCCTCGCTCCCTCCTCCCCCGAGCCCGTCGCCGCCGTCCTCGACTCCGCCTCCTCGAGCCTGGCGCGACTTCTCCCCTGATCCCGTTGACGCCGCCTCCTCCTCCAGCCCGGCACGCCTCCCCCTGAGCCCGCCGCGCCTCCTGCCCCGAGCCCGCCGCCTCCACCCCTCACCCAAGCCCTGCTGCTCCGGTACTGCTCCCTGCTCGTCCTTCTCCTCGACGCCGAAAGGTAACCAATGCCGAGTTGCCGACCCCGACGCCTCTTTGTCTAACTATTTCTATCAATAATATGTCATGGTTCCTCATGATAATTGTACTTGTTTTAGGAATTTGTATTTGTTCTAGTCAGTCATTCATATGGTATTTATTTTGATACTGCTACTGGAATATATTGCAATGTGGTGTGGTGGGCTTGAGATGAATGCTCTGTGATGATAATAGTCTTGTATTGAAATTGTTTTGATAATCGGGTTTGAACTTGAGCTCTAATTGGAATGCTTACTCTACATCTGATAGCAATATCAAAATGTTAAATCTTAGCTTTATGCAGATTTCATTTGTTCACATGATGTTCTATTTCTTGTGAAGATATCTTCCGCTCATTCTTCGTCATCGCCGCCTCATGTGTCTGATGATGCACCATCCTCTAGAATAATATCCAACCGTGGTAGAAGAAGAGGAATATCGAAAAGGCCCGGGGCCCAATTTACCATCATGGAGGTCGATCAATCTGGGACCCCTATCAATCTTCGCCGAGCAGCGTCCGCATTCCGGAGAACGGTCGGAATAGTTGCACGGGAACGGGTCAGTGTCACCTACGATTCGTGGAAGGAGGTGCCCGAACAACTGAAAACTGCTTTGCTGATGGATATTCTCAAATCGTTCGAGATCCCGGCAAAACACCTAGACTCCGTGCAACGACACGCGTTGCTACAGACGTGCAAAGCGTGGAAGAACTTCAAGAGCACACTTGTCAAGAACTACATGGAGAAGGATCTGAGGCCCTTCCACAAGTATCCATTATTGGAAGAGTCCTAGGCCGAGTTTGTGGCGAAGAAGACGACAGATGAATTTAGGAGTGAAAGTGCAGTGCACACGGCCCTCCAGGCAAAAAACAAGCACCCCCAAAGACTCGGCACCGCTGGGTATGCGGGTAAAATCCCGATATGGAGGGATCAGGACCAGCAGGCAAACTGTTCAAATGTCTCCTCGCCATTTCACGAGATCACTAATGTGCGCGTCCGACAGTGGTTATTTGGGAGGCTATGTACTGGGCCTACGGGGGAAGTCTCCTTTCCAAACCCTGCAGACCAGGAAGTGTCCCAGCGCCTGGTAAGATATCGAACTACCTAGTTTGTAATTACTCCATAACTTCGTAGGAAGTGAAATAACATGTCGGGCTATTGCAGGTAACGCTGAGTGCACAATCTTCCTAAGGCTCATTCTAGGCAGACAGGGAGAAAGATATACTCTCCGCGGCCCTAGGAAACAATGAGCATCCGGGTCGCACGAGAGGCGTTGGTGTTTATGTTACATGGCAAAAATGGTTCCAAGCGGACTCCGGATCGTACCGGAATAGGAAGAGAGCCAAAGCCGAGCGCGATGCAAAGCTACGAGAGGAGATTCGTCAATCCCTCAGAGATGAGCTCACTGAATCCATCAGAGATGAGATCACTAAATCCATCAGCGGTGAGATCAGAGTTGCCTAGCAACAGTAGATGGAGACCTTTGAGGAAAGGATTAGTGAATTGCAACTCCTAAATCAGTTGCAAGTCCCTGACCCTACTATGCTAGCCAACCCCCCAAACTTCCGAGTAGCTGTGCGTCCAACCCTAACCCTACCCCAATAGGTGACGGTAGATTTCCCGTCGATGACATCCAGGTAATAATTATTATCTCTGGAATGCTCGATCCATTGATAGGCCTGTTGGAGTAGCTAATTTTGTATCGTTATGTAGATGGCTATGAAGTGCAAGTTCCAAGTGAGATATGCCTCTGTTGCCCTAGATGCTGCTTGGGGCCAGGTGTATCCATCCGGTGCTGGGGCTTTGGTGCACGGTGCAACAATTACTCCTGGTTTCGCAAAAGTGAATGTAGACGGTGTTTGTGCCAATTTGGGCCGTCATTGCATATTCCCCCAAACGACGAGGTCATGACTCTAGGGCAAGCCGTTGGAACATTCATCCAGTGGCCCAAGGTGGACATCTGCCTGGAGCTACCTGCTCCGGTGTCAACTTCACGGGAATGTCCTGCAACGGTATCAAGTCCACGGAGTATCAGAAAGCTACTGCCTTGACCGACACAAGAAGGGCCCGGTGCATCACATGCATCTACACCTCGTGCTCAGTCGACTCTGGTGAAGTCGACCTATACAAAGCGAGGCAGTAAGGGAAAATCGAAGACGGTCGACTCCTGTCCTGATATCCCCTTCTTGCCGTTGGCCCAGAAATTTGTGCTAAGCGAGCCATTGGTCGAGAGGTTAGACAGCCCTACCCTAGGACTAGCTTGCACGACATTGCATACATGGTACATGGAACAGTCCAACAAGCCGACTGATCAGCGACGCTCGGGTGTCACTGTCAAGTTCAAGAAGGATCATTTTTAACCAAGAGCATCAAGACTGTGTCTTCACGGTGACCTTCGATGACTTGTTCTGTCTCTTCAACCTGGACAAGCTCGACGTCTCACTCATACAATGCTGGACACTGTAAGTATGTACAATCACGGTCAATGTTCGTGTAATACCGATAAATGTTATATATAACTCCTTGCTTTTGTATATAAATACATGATGTATGAAGCCGAAAGAAGGAAATCACCGGTAGGTTTCCTCGACCCACACGTGGTCTCCAAGCAAAGCATCAAGCCGAATGCAAGATTCGTCGAGGATTACGTTATAGAGTTTTTCCGGGCTCGTCGCAACACGGAATACATACTTTTGCCCTACATCCAGGAGTAAGTGTTGCACTACTGGCTATACTTGTTGATTTGTACTTTATAAGCAACACGAACTTAGGTTTAATGACCATGTTGACATACCTGTGTAGCTTCCAATGGATTCTAATTGTAATCATACCAAAATAGAAATAGATAATATACCTAGATTTCCTAAAGAGGTCCAATCACAACTTCACAGTTATCCGGAATTTAATCAACAGGTAAACACATTTCCTCCATAGAAACTCTATTGTAGTCTTTCCTTCCTTTGCAATGGCTAAGGCTAACTTCTTGGAGTCACGTAGGGTGTTCGACGTGTTAAATGCTACAGGAGGGTATTGCAGGGGAAGGTTGTTGCATCACGATCTAACTTTCCCGGTACTCGCTAGCTAGTACACATTAATCCTATATAACACTTCGTAGTAATGCCTCTCGAACTAACCAATTCTATTTTTGCAGTGCCACCAGCAGCCGTCGGGCCGCAACGTCTGTGGATACTATGTTTGCCACAACATGGAACTACTCATCGGTTCCGTGATCGCCAATGATCCTCAGGTTTGTCAATCTTGCAACAATTATTTCATATATACTTACCAATTTATATAAGCACGAATTTAATCTTCCTATCGACAGGTTGCAACCATCGACGAAACTGCATTGGAACAGAGCGAAATCATGAGAGTTCGATCACGCCTTGCGTCATTCCTGAACAGTCAAGTCATAGATCCAGATGGGAGTCTCCACTGTGTAGATTGAACTTGATTGGGATAAATTGAACTTAATGGTACATTAATGGTTAATTTTAGTTAATTGATTTGTGAATTGGATGTGCTTGTTTCTGAAAGGAATGCGAATTTGATGTGCTTGCTTCTGATATGAATGCGAATTGGATGTGCTTGTTTCAGAGGGCATGACTAGCATTTCCTAAGGCTAGCCAATAAACAGAAATAGATTTAGCAATGCAAAAGAATATCACAGACGGTTTGTAGATGAAACCGTCTGTGATACTCGACTACTACAGACTATCTGTAGATGAAACCGTCTGTGATAGTAGAAAATCACAGACGGTCTGTAGATGAAACCGTCTATGATAGTACTATCACAAACGGTTTCATCTATAGACCGTCTGTGATATTATGTATTACAGACGGTTCGAAAACCGTCTGTGATGACCTCATGCATTACTAACCCATAAACTCAGACAGCTCACAAAACCGTCTGTGATGGCGTTTTTGAACCGTCTGTGAAGGCCTTTTCTGTAGTAGTGTTGGGAAATGTCTTAAATACACATGAGACAAATAACGGCAATTAACGATAATTGACGGCAGTTAATGACAATTATTGTCAATTAACGGTGGCAGTGGCTTAAGGAGGTTGGGGCAGTGGTCTTTGCAAGGGAGCAAAACCGAGGCGGCGAGGAGGAGGAGGAGGCCGAGGCGTGCGTGAGGGGGACAAGGAGGCGAGGCGACGTCGAGGGAGAAGGAGGGAGGTCGGGGCGGCGGCGGCGGTGGAGGGAGCTGGTCTGGGGTTGCGCCGGTGGGATGTGGGGGAAGACGGTCCATGGGAGGAGGACAGAGGCGACATCGGTGACGAGGAGGGTAGAGGGAGTGACGTGGACGGCATCGGCGGCGGAGACCAAGGCGAAGGGAGTGGCCGGAGGAGGCGGACGGTGGCGGAGGCACGAGGCGGTGCAAACTCTAGCGCTGTCGCCGCTTGCTGAGGAGTCAGGCACTGTTCAGGTGTGGAATGGGGGGGGGGGTAAGAGGGGGGTGGGGTTTTGGATTTTATACATGGTATGAAGGGGTAATTTTTTTCAACTCTAGGGCCAAAGTCAGAACCCCCAACCCGCCGAAGCCATAGGAAAATGTTAGTCAATATGACGATTGTCATTAATTACCAATATACTCCATTAACTCATAATGACGGGTCTAGATTCTTCGGCGGCGCCGAGGGAGGTGGAGGGAGGTCGAGGCGTCGACGCCAAGGGAGGTGGAGGGAGACCGGGGCGGCGGCGGAGGAGGAAAGAGCCGGTCGAGGGTAGCGTCGGTCGGATATGGGGACAGGCGGTCTAGGGGAGGAGGACGGAGGCAGCGTCGGTGACGAGGAGGGCAGAGAAGCGGCGTGGATGGCAGCGGCGGCGGAGACTCAGGCGGAGGGAGTGGCCAGAGGAGGTGGGCGGTGGCGCAACCTCTAGCACCGTCGTTGCTTGTTGAGGAGTCGGGGTCGTTCGGGTGTGCAATGGGGGTGAGAGGGGTGGGGTTTGGGATTTTATATGTAGTATGAGGAGGGATATTTTCTTTAACTCAAGGAGCAAAGTTAAAACCCCAACCCGCCGAAGCCGTAGGAAGCCGCCCTAAACCGACTTCTGCTTCCGGCTTCACGTTGAAGGTGGCTTCCAACTTTTTCGAAAACAGCTGCGGAAAGACACTCGTTTAGGAGAACTTTCCGCTTTTTCTAGTGAAAAACCAAAACCAAAGCTATCCCAGACAAACCCTAATGAAGCTACCCCAGACAAACCCTAATATGATACGCTTAGCTTCCCGCTGCGCTGCCGTTTCCACGCTTCACGCATCAAAAAGCACACAAACACTCCGGAGTTTGCTCCAGGGTTTGGAAGCGTTGCTGTCTGATTGGAGGCTCGGAACAATTATGTTATGCATATGCTATTTTAGTGCTAAAAAAATATAATGCAAACAACCGATTTAGTGTTACTAGTACTATGCTACTTCCTACTCGTTCTAGTAGATCAAATATTTGCATGCTTCCGGTTTCTAATCTATCTGCATCGTTAGAGCCTTAGAACTAGTTTGGATACATTGTGATCTGACTTAATCTTTTTGGATTGATTGAGAATTTGAACTAAAATCCACTTCCAATCTAAAAGGTTTTATTGTAATCCACCTCTATCCAAACAAACCCTTAGAGGGAAAAAAATATGTGTTACGTACCGTCAAGTCAAACGGATATAGCTCTAGCTAATCAAGCCATCAATAGATAATTTTTTAAAAATGAAATGTATACCATGAATCATGATCAAGTACTGTATATTACTCGAGAGGAAAGGTTTCACAAAAAAAAAAGCAACCTAGAAACTTGGAATTATTGTAATAACTATTATACAACGGCGTTACAGTTAACTCAAAAACAAAAAGAACAACAAAATACGGCTAAAACCCGAAAATGCTAATGCATATGGAAGGAGAATTTTTTTATTAATTAACTCTTTTTTAAAATTTATTTTAAAGTTAACCCCCCGAACTTTATTTCCAATTCTGACCTCTTTGGTCATGCCACTGGTGGTAGCATGACAAAACAACACTATCATGCCAGTCCGTATTTGGGAAAACTCTTTCACGCCACGGGTGGTGGCGTGACAGTGTTGTTTGGTCACGTCACCACTAGTGGCGTGACAAAAAGTGCTATTTTAGCGGACTTATTCTGTGACGTAATAGTATTGTTTTATCACGCCATCACCCGTGACGTAACCAAAGAGGTCAGAATTGGAAATAAAGTTTGCGGAGGTTAACTTTAAAATAAATTTTAAAAAATGGTTAATTAATAAAATAAAAAAAAAGCTGATGGAAGAAATACTTCCTTGAACAACTCAAACCCCAAACAAGGAGAGAGATTCTAGAGGTTGCACTGTATATATAGAAATAAAGTCCTGCAATGTTTTTCAATTTGACTCACACTTTTCATTGTGGCTCTCCATAAACACCATGATTTTCATTTGACTCGCACTTTTTTTCCCCTCACCAATCACCAAAGCTTTAAAATTTGTACCACTTGGATCCTAGGTATCGTATTTAATCAGCGGCAAGGCCTACAGAGAAATTATGTGATACACACGCGTGCAAGAGAGTTGCCAAATGGATGTCACTACGCGTGCCTAGGTGGATGTCACATGGTACGTGTCATATGAACCTAAAATTTAAAGAATACTGTTATAAAATATCAAATTTAATTGTTCATGAGATAATATGAAAAGTTCTAACATTACTGAAATTCAGGACTCACTATATAATTTGCTTCCCGGACGACTATCTATAGATGGGCAGAGTTGGGGGCGATAAGGCACCAAGGGCCTAGGCCCCCTTGATGTCGATCGGTTCGATCCCATGACGGGGCACCACGGTGGCTTTAGTGTAATTTATTTCTTTTCTAATTTATAACAAATGGGCGACAAAGTTATACAGAGGATTACTAAAAGACTTACAAAAGAGTGATGTTTCAAGACGGTCCAAAACGTAACTTTACCACTAATTTATATGGTAATATATTGATAAAAGTTTAAGAATTTCAACATGGTCCAAAAACGTAACTTTGACCATTAATTTATATTGTAATATATTGATAAAAAGTTTAATAAAATTGTAATACTATGAAAGTTCCTTCGAAGAAAAAAAAATACACACATCACTTTTTTTTTTATATGTCGAACCTGAATATTCATAAAGTACTTTCATGTAATTTACTAAGCACCCCGGGGTGGACCCAGGTAAGTTCATGGGTATTCAAGCGTGGAACCTGAATATTTATGAAGTACTTTCATATAAAAATTGTCTTTAAATTTTTTTCTTGAAAGTATTTCAATGTAATAATCACTCGTGAAGCACTCATGACGGATCCAGCCAAGTTCATGAGTTTCCAAACACCCATTTTTTCTCCGAACACCCCGTATTACACACTCACACAGAGAATTGGGTTGAATACTTCATATTTATACCTATAATAGATTTTTGCATACTCTCACACCTCCCTTTCCTAATTTGTATCAAGTATAGTGTGTCTCATCCGACCAACCCAATAACTTTTAGTTCATTTGGATGCCTCTCTCTCTTGCTGTTAGGCAGTGGTGCCGCACGATTGTACGAGGCAACTTGGTGACAGGGTGAGTAGATAAGGGTAGCTCCCGAGCTATGGCTTAGCCTCGGTGGCACTTCGGCTAGAAGATAGAAGCAAAGCAGCAAGAGCCAAATAAGTGGGCGGCGAAGAGTGTTGAATGGGGTCTGGCCAGACCGCCTAGGAGCCGGAGTCCCGAGGAGAGAGCGCGTGGTGATGGCCAGGCCAACGAGGCAGACCGCACACGTCGACAACGGTACAAGCGCATCCCCATTCCCTACTTCCCTATTCAAATTTTTTTCTTCATTATTTTGGAATTTATCTAAGTTAGTTAAGATGTTATCTCTAATATGAACAATTTATACTTTGATTTTTTTCTATTAGAGACTTTTACTTTTTCTATTAAATATTATTTTATTAATTTCAAATACCTATCTCGAAAATTCTGGATGCACCGCTGCGAAGCACGAGTAATTTCTCCTTCAAAGGCACCTATCCGGTCGGCATTGTATCATTTCGTTAGTCTAATCCATTGCCTCCTTCAACAGGTCTGCTTCCGTTACACTGGCCAATAGTACTTCAGCCATGAGGAATTCAACTCAACGCTCAGCTCGCACGGGACCTTAAGCTGAGCCAATCAGTCAGGCACGTACCTGATAGGATAGATCAACCTACTATGACAGGCTAGAGCACGAAAAGTAAGGTTCAATGGAGGTATCTGTGCGCTACAAAACACGATGATTTACTCCTACTTCAGCGACAAGAGTCATGTTAGGCAAAACCCTACGCATTATAGCTAGCGTCCCACGTACACATGCACGCCGTACACAAGCACGCACGCACGCACGCACGCGGTGGAGCGCGATGCTGGGCGATTCTTTTTTTATTTTGGCCTCCGACGTTACTCAATTGCAAAAATAGTTCTCATCTCGTTTTATTTACAAATCTAGCCTTTCTCTCTCTCTCACACTGCCAGCGTGCGGGACCGGCCTCTTACTGCTGTTTCCGAGCGCGGAAAGGTCCTTCCGCGGTGCCCGAGCGCGGAAGGCCCTCCGGTCCCGCAGTCACCGTCCATTCCCGTGGAGATTCGCGCTGACGCCCACCTTCCGCGCTCGAGGAACACGGTAAGAGAGGGAGGGGGGGGGCTAGATTTGTAAATAAAATAGGACGGGAGCCATTTTTTCAATTGAATAACGTTAGAGGTCCAAAATAAAAAAAAATCTGCTTTGGCCAAGCAGAGGTAGAGAGAGGAGATAAAGGGTCAAGCCTACATGTTGTTGCCTTTTGCTGCTGTGGATTTTCTGTGTTGCCAAGAGGAAGGAGAAGGGAAGGAAGGAGGACCGGAAGAGAGGAGAAAGGAAAGAAGAGGGGAAATCAAGGCTGTCTTGATCGGCGATGTTTTTATTGTGGGTAACGTCAGATAATTCCTAGATTTATCATAGACTAGTGCAATTCATAGATTGATTTGTCCTTAAGTGTAGTTTTCTTGAGGTGTTTACGTTTGGATTTAGGGTTTATGCTAGTTAGATAAAATGTGGATAATTCCATTAGCTTTTTAGGAAGGTCCTGAACACTAGATTTGGAGTTGTGAGTAAAAAGTTATGACCTTGGGAACGCCTCTGTCCAGAAAACGGACGTTATTGGCAGCTGTCGTGTAGATGGACTGTTTTCACCTAGTAAATGAAGTAATTTAATTTTTATCATAACTTGAATAAGCTAGGGAATTTTGAATAGATTTTAGAATTGCTATTGTTCTTTACTTTTCAAGTTATATATATATAAAAAAGATACGAAATTGTGAAGTGGTCTATCCTAACAAATTATGCACTAAACTTTGGAGTCAGAAATGGGGAATTAAATGGCGAATTCAAAGGTTCATCATAACTAGAAAGTTGTAGGTAATTTTGTGGAGCTTTCATAAAATATATGTTTCGCTTGATTTGGGGTTCAGAGGAGATAGTTAGAGCCATATTACTACTGGGAGAGCGGGTAGTGCGTCAGTAGAATCAAGCTAAATATGTCGATTTTGCGTAGACATGCGAAGGTGATTAGTTTATTGTTTTGGTGTTGTGGTGATGTGTTTTTTAGTATGTTTTAATTGTTGTTTAGGGAGTGTTGTATCCAGCACCTTACCACCATCTTGCTACCCAGCTCCGAACGGATAAGAGGCAAGTGTATGATAGAACAGTGATCGATGGTTTGATCGCTGTCTTCTTTATTATTTATCGTCATTATGCTATATATTCCATTACATTGTTTAATTACATGTCCTGTGAATGACAATGGTATCGATTTTGATGATAAAAACATGAATTGTGGTTAATGTAATATTTGATGAGATTATATTGAATTGTTGCATCTCGTGCCTCATTACATAAAAAAAGAAGGTGATCATAGGAGTGGAAAGGCCTCCGATCCTTTAAGGATGGGCTTGATGAAAGGGTGAACATTGTTGCGGATGTTCACTCATGCTATACCGGTATAAGTGATAAAATGAGCATATGAACATGTAGTATAGAGTTGCATCACATTAAATGAAAAATGGATATGATATTTGAGGATGAAACTGAAGAGAAATAAACAGATATTGTTGATGATGATATTGATTATGGTTATGAAATTATTGTTTATTGTTTTATTATGTGCTTGCTGAGTCGTGGATCCACCCTTGCTCTATTGTTGCTTTAGGTGAATGTTGATGACATCTTGCATGGAAAGGAATAGCGCACATGGAACACTTGCAATCACTTCCATTACTTGAATTATTTTGTCATGAGAACTTTCACTATAGTGTGATGATATTTCCTTTAGGAGTTGATAGACATTGAATAATTATAGATTATTGGTTGGAGCTTGATATAATCATTTGATAGACTTATTATGGATGGTTTTACTTAATTCTTGTGTTATTATTCTGTATTACTATCTAGTGATTAGATACTTATACCCGTCGTGGATGGGCTTTATTATTTAATTTCTTGCTGGAATTTATTGTAAATTAATGTTAGAACTAGCGGTTAATGTAGTTTAGTGGCATTCCGAGCTCGATGTCAGGCCAGGATGTTAGAGCATATACAATGGTGTGATGTCAGCTGCCTGTAAGCTTTGACACGTAGGACACGAGATGATATGGAGGAGAGAGGTGATGCATAGAGAATTGGGGCGTCTCTCATGTAGTAGTCGACTGTAACACGAGAAACAAGACAAATTTTACATAGAGAAGCTGTCTATAGAGACATGCAAAGAGACAATCCATTGTAGAAGCCATCTTTAGTACTGTCTATAGATAACAAATATGGATACTATAGAGAACAGTTGTCTATACCATTATACATACCCTTATATTCATACTTGAAATGTACAAGCAGCAGACTCTCACAAGCTTAAACACAACAATGGTCGAAATTAACACTACAGAAAAGAAGATGCACTGTATATATATATGTCCATGCATGATATGCTCATATGCATATGACATGGTCCGTGGATGACCCTATTATTCTGTGAATGATACTACACTATACAGAACCAACGCAACGCAGTAGTTAACTCGTCTTGTACTGTAAAATAGAGGGAGCGCTTACTTGCCTCTGCGATGAGTTGAAGAAATCTTCCGGTTAACTTGTAAGCAGTCTCATCTAGTCATCTATCTGACTATCTTACACGTACTTGTCCTGATCTATCTCTAGCAATCAACATTAATCGCCATGTTTGTTAGCACACGGGCCATCCATCCATCCACGCTTGATCGATGCTGTCTCTTTGCATCCACCATGGATAGGGCACCATCACAAAATCAACGGGATCGAAATAGACGACAAATTAAACCGTAAGCGCGACATCATTAACACAATATACAAAATCAACAGGATCGAAATAGACGACAAATTAAACCGTAAGCGCGACATCATTAACAAAATATACACCACACGCTAGGAGGCCAGTCGCGTGAGCGGTAGAATTGCTATGAAATGTTGGTCTACTCGTTACTTCACTAATTAGATATGACACAAAATAAATTAGATTTTGAGCTAAAATAAATGTCTTACTGTTATGTCAAGAATTGAATTATCTCATAAATCATAATTAACAATCAGCACTTAGCACTTTAGTCCATCAGAGGAAACAGTAAATCCAGTGCAAAACTAAAATCACAAGACAACCTTTACTGCTTTCGGCTAACAGAGGAACAGGAGTATCACAGTGCACAAAAATAATCAGGTTCAGTAGGCACAAAAGCAATAGAACTACTGACAAAATAGAGCCAAAATTCTAGAGATGAACCAACAACAATACGCAAACAACTAGATCAAGTCTAATTTATAATCGACGTTGTCAATCCAATTTCATATATGACAGTAATCTTCATCGAGCATTAATCCGATCCCACAACATTACTAAACCAAGTTTCCTAGTACTAGTCAAGAGTTACAGAATTTAAATCAACTAGCACAACACACTTTAGTAAAGTAATGTAATTATGAAAACAACAATACTCACAATGCGGATAGCACTCAAAGCCACTGTGTAGAACCAGGTAAAGCACGCAAAATGCACTGTCTCATAAAACAAATTGCCCCGCTGTGCCGCGAATATCAAACGAGGTTAACGGAGATACAATGCCAACTTCACAAACCGAGACACACCAGTGTGCGAAGACAAGGTACAGAGAATGCCGCATAAGACCCAATTGAGATACACCGTCCGAATGCACACCCACGGAGCACCAAACACTAAAACCAAAAACCCTTCTTCCACACAAGATCAAGCCAAAGCCGACCAAATCCCACCTCCAATCAGCGCAAGATTAAGCCCTCACCGCACCTCAACAGAGAAGAGAGGGCAAGAACCGAGATGCGCAAAATAGGGGAAGGATCCGGTCCTCACCGCCGACGGCGTTGGGCCCAGCCACGGAGGCTCGATGGCTCTAAAGCCTCAAGAACCAAAACCAAATCGGGGAAGAAGAACCAAAAAGGGGGAGAGAGCTCATTGTTTTAGGGGGTAAAGAAAAAAAGAGGAATGAGACGCCTTAAGAAGGAGGAGGGGGACTACGCGGTGGCAACCAACTGCTAGCGACAGAAGTGCACCAGCCGCCCATGCCTCCAGCCCCGCCACGCTCGCGAGAGAGCTGCCCCAGCCGCCACGCTCAAAGATATAGGTTGGAGACAGAGTCTCCAACGTGATCTCTTCACCTTCTTCCACCGACAGGTGGGCCCCACTCCTTTTTTCCATTTCTTCTTTTCTCAAATGAGAAATTACCAAATGGTCCTCTGAAATACAACAGGTGTCACATCGGTGAAAGGGAGGCGACTGCCGGGTCGACCCATGACTGGGTGGAGGAGGACGCCGCCGTCGGCTCGATCCATGCTGGAGATGGAGGACGACGCCGGGAGAGGAAGAGGACATCGGAGTCCATGGTGACGCCTCAACACGGAGGCACCAGAGGGAGGGGCGGTGTTGGCTCTAACGAAGGGCGCAGGCGTGGGGGATACGACGGTGGAGATCGGAGGTGACGTTGATGCCAACGACGACGATGGCGCGGTGTGAGGATTGACCGCGAAGGTGGCAGCCACCCCCGCTCCAGTCTAACCATGTCCAAGAAACCACCACCCCCATCCATGGCCACCATCGACCTCTACCTATCCGCCGCCCACCGGTAACCGCCCTCTTCGCCCCGCCTCTATCCTCGCTTTCCTCCTCGCCTCGGCCGGTGTAAACAATCTGCCTTTCCCCTCTCTCTCCTCCACGTTGCTCGGCCTAATTTAGTCGCCACCGGCGTGTGCGGCACCACCCGCGACCAAATCGCCTTCGCCCTCAGAGGCGCGGGTCAAAGCGTGGTCGAGGGCCTTCACGCGTGCTTCGCCGAAAGCAAAGTGCGGCAAAGACGTGCTTCGCCGATATGTCCGACGCCGACAAATTTCAGACGCTTTCACCAACGACATCTTCGTGGACACGTCGCTGTCGCTCAAGCCGTCCTTCAAGGAGGTTGCTATGGGCAAGTACAAGGCCGAGACCCACTCCGTCAACTTCTAAACTAAGGTGATCCCTTTCCTGCCTAGCTAGTTTTTAAATCTATGGCAGAGAGAGGTGGTGGCGTCGGGTGAACTGGAGGAGAAAGAGAGAGAGAAACATGAAGGGAAGAAAAGAAAAGAAGGAAGGAGAAGAAAGAAATGAATGTATTTTGGAAAAAAAATTGACGGAAAAAATTTAACGGAGGTGACGGTAGTGACATAAAAGGGTAGATTTCGATTTTGCAGTGACATGCGAGAGAGATATCAATTTGTAATGGCAGATCAAGGATACAGAACATTTGCAGTAACATATTAAAAAACTTTCAGTTTCTATTGTGGCATCGAAGTAATCTAGGGTATGTTTGGAAAACGTGGGAATTCAATAGAATTTGCTTAATGAAAACAACGAAATATCAAATTAAACTAGGTACGATGTTTTCTGTATGAACTTCCGACGAATACATTCCAAACGGGTCTTCTCGCAGGACTGTGTTGTGTTGTTTCTTTGCGAATCCGGTTTGACGGCTCGCACGGCTGAATCGAAGGATCAGCCAGCCGCCAGGTCGCGCGCGCGTGCACGTGCACGTGCACGCAGGGTCCCTGAGCACCCGCACGTGCACGTGGGAGCCTATGCCATTAATTACTCCAACCAAGCGTTAACCAAACTAATATGGTAGCTACTAGCTAGCCATGGACCAGACATGGCTTGGCCAGGCCAGCTAGCTCTCTCGTCGGGTGGCCTTGGCGGGTAGCGCATCGGCGTCGCTGGCGACTCGCGCGTGCGTCACCGTCGATGTCGGCTCGCGCGCGCGGCCGACATGTATATATGAGCCCCCCCCCCCTCTCTCTCTAGCTTGGGCTCCATCTTTCCGGCCGGCCGGTGGCGTCTCCACGTCTGTCCATCTAACAATTCATGTCCAGTCCAACTCGTAGCTAGCTCTCCCGAAAGCGCTATTTCTCTCTCTAGCTAACCAGACAGACAACTGTCAGGGCAACGTCAAGCTAGCGCGATTTTTGTCTACAAGTGGAAGAAGAAGCTACATGGACAGGTTTGCTAGCAAGTTCAGCTCGGTCACTTTGTACCACTCCGCTTTTGCTGGTTATATATAGCTGTGGTAAAATCACTCTCTTTGTGGTGGTTTTTTTTACTGCTTTGGCATCCCTATGTTTGAGTTTTGAGCTGGTCTAGTGTCACAAAGTTTCATGGCGAAATGGTCTTATATTTAAATTTTTTTAATTTATGTTTAAAGAATTCAGCCTAACGATTTAGTCTATTTCACGAAGTTTCTTGGTAATACCTTGAAGTGTCTGCGTAGTTTAGAATCCGAAATTAGACAAGATAACGAAATGTAAAGTAGAGAATGCAAGATCGGTGGCGCAATTTGGAACGCGAGTTCGGCTGCACAATAACACAAACAGCCCCCTTGGGAGCGAAATGGAAAAAATATTTGGATTTAGAGTTGCCATGCGCGCCGTTCTCCCGATTTTATTGTTCGTGGAACCGATTTCTTCGGGAAAAGATTATGTAATATTTAATAGTTGAAATATTTGAGAAAATATATGTAAGTTTGAAAGACTTCATAATTTAATTGCGAATTACATGGTGCGCTGGGTTTGGTTACGTACATTAGAAACACCAATATGCTCGAATCAACAAACCGAAATACACCTACGATAGATGTACACCTTTTTGGAATAAGAAAAAAAAGGTTGATTGGAATGAAATCGATTAGTCTTGGTGGCCCATCGGTCCTTTTCCCTTGTCTTTGGACTGCCCGAGGCGGCCAGTTTCGAAGTTAGCCATGTTCTGCGAGACGGGCTAGATGATTGAATGATGTTAGGATAGCACAATGCAGGGCTAAATTAATAATCATGATGCAAATTGAACATAACTTACCTCCTCGATGCAGACTTCGCCTGGGCAACAGGGAGCGTTAGGACAGCCGTCGGTCTCACTAGTAGGAGCATTCCCCTTGCCCGACGCGTGCTCAGCCCGGTCGTACTCAGCTTCCTGTTCGGGGATCCTCCACCACCACCCTGCTTTCGTGGGCTCTTCCGGTGCCTTTTCAATATGGTCGAGTACGTAAGGTTTTCAGCATTTGAAGGTCTCGGCTCGCATCACATAGTTCAATATGTACTTCTACTCGATGAACGTCCTATCGTACATGTCTGGGTCGTCGATCCATTGGAAGAAGTTGCATCGTATCCCCGGCTGCCATTATGCACAGATGTAGTTAGGGATATGTGGATTGCAATGTAAGATGTGAAAAATCTATGTATGTGCAAGATTCGCTTACAAGGACGTTCCCGCACGTGTAGTACGCCGGGGCGGCGGTTGCCAGGTGTGTGGACTGGATGATCTTAGCAGGTTCTTCGCACACACATTGCGAGCGTGAGAACTCCGGTAGTACCAGCGCATCCTTCATAGAACAATCCGGGTAGGGTTTAGCCCTCTCGGTAAGTCACTTGCTCTTCTGCAGCATCTTCGCATAGAAGTTCGCTGACGAGTCCGACATCCCATTCCTCTCTGTTGTGTGAACCAAGCTTTGGTAAAGTATTGGGTGTGGTGGTAGTGTAGTGTTCTTCTCTAGCTCTCTTCTCCTCTAGTTTTCTTCTCCATCCTTTTATCAAGGGTCTTATCGATTTGAAAAGGTAGTGTGGCGGAGTGTGATCTTTTCGATCTAAAAAGGTAGCGTTGCAGTGTGTTGTCATCCCAGTCTGCAAAATTGGCAGTGTGTGGCGTGTTGTGTTCTTTTCGGTCTGAAAAGGTGACGTGGCAGAGTGTGATCTTTTCGGTCTAAAAAGGTGGCGTGACAGAGTGTGGTCTTTTCGGTCTGAAAAGGTAGCGTCGTAGTGTGTTGTCATCTCGGTCTACAAAAGTGACAGCATGTGGAACGACAGGGTGCAATATTTTTTGTCTGAAAATGTGGCGTGGCGGAGTGTGGTCTTTTCGATCTGAAAGGTAGCATCACAGTGTGTTATCATCTAGGTCTGCAAAAGTGACAGTGTGTGCATGACCGGGTGCAGTCTGAAAAGGTCTAAAAAGGTGGCATGTTAGAGTGCGGTCTTTTCGGTCTGAAATGGTAACATCATAGTGTGCGGTCATCTCGCTCTACAAAAGTGGGGTGTAAAGGGTAGAAGCAGGGTGGTGTGGGTGTCACGATGCTGACTCCCTCACATGGTTACCTGTACACACAAGAATAAATAGTATCAAAACACAAGACTAGCATAATGTAAGTTGTACAGAAATTAAAATTTACATGGCATGATTGATATTTACAAGAACAAATATCTACTTATGGGCCCTCTTGGGGCGTACCCCACATGTGGGCCCTGGCCTCGTCTGTGGCGGCTATGGGCGCTGGTACGAGTACATCAAAGGCTCAGGCAGCCGAGGTACCCTACCACACGAGTAGCCTAAAGGGGTGTCACGAGGGGGTCCTACGTCGGCCGGCTCTCTCCAGGCGCACCGTGCAGCTGTGAAGCCCCAACGGAGACCTAACTGATCTCGCCGTGCGAAGGCCCATGGGCCCTGGCGCCGTAGTGTCCATGCCTTCTTGTCACGACCCGGCCCAGGGCACACCCGGGAGGTCCCTTAGGACCTCCTGGGAGGTCCGTAAAGGACTTCCCAGGATGTCCCGAGAGGTCATCCCGGATGGACCTCCAGACCGCCCGAGAGGTCCGAGAGAACCACTCGGAGGTCTGGGGTCCCGACCCTGAGGAGGTCGTTGGACCTCAGACCTCCTCAAACTTCACGCGCTACTCGAGGAGGTCCGAAAGGAGCCAACCCGAGGAGGTCGTGAGGCTTGAGGATGAGCCTGAAATCCACTGCGATCTAAACTGGCCCCCAAGGATCATCGACCAGTTCTCACAGCAAGCAAGTGACAACAAAACATCCACACAACTTTATTAACAGCAAAAGGAGGTTTGATTACAAGGGTTGCTTACAAGCTCCAGCAACAGAGAGCACACAAACGCAGCGGAAAACCAAAAGACATGGTCCACCCATTACACCACAGGTGACTGGCTGGAGGGCGCGGCCTAATTGAGTTGATCATCTTCATCATCATAGGAGTCTTCATCTGCTCAATTCATAAATCAAGCAAGAGTGAGCACAATAACCGTGCTCGCAAGTTACACCCGTCAATTAGCAGAATGACATGCATAGGGATATATCAAAGGACAGCATATTAGGGTTGATTTGCATAAATCCAATTTTATTTCAAATACAAGTATTAAGTTTCAAGGAAGGTTACAATAGATAAAATTCATTTTTTGCAAATCTATTTTCAGTTGGATAACATTCATCATTGAAATGGTGAAGGATACCCTCCTGCACATGGCTTCCCGCCCAAAACCCGATTTGGTTAAACCACCAAAACCAAGAGCTAACTTTGAGTGACATTACTAGCATGTCCATGACTGTGGACACGGCTATTCGAATAGATTTACACTTTGCAGAGGTTGCACACTTTACCCACATGACATGAATTCTCTAGTTTGCTTGGCATCCGTCGATACCACCTCACACTTCCTTTGGTGAGAGGTCTAGAGCACATGACAAGGCCTTTACAATGCATTGCTCCATCGCAGTCCACCCACATTAAGGTTTCGCAGATCCCCCCTTTGGATACAACCCGCCGGGTTAATGGGGTGCCCCCTCTTATGCTAGGTGGGACTACAACTAGTCATAACATGACAAACCCACCGCGTCCGTAGGGCAAACTACGGTAGAGCTTTGCAAATTAATTAGCCAGGTCCCACGCCCCACACTGGAGACATGTGGTTGCACAATTTTGGCATAGCCCATTATAGGCTTAGCAAGTGGTGTCTCAAAGACCGGTCCTTAACAGACTTGGGCGACAAACCTCAACCCTAGGGTGTCGGATCACACGACCCCCCGTGCATAGACATGCACCAACCAAACAACCAGCTTCGCCCAAGTCAAAATCCATTTTTCATTTACTTTGCTTTACAATTCTCCATGGCACACCAATGCCAAGGCCGAGTAAAACATCCATGACACACCAATGTCATGGCCGAAATCTCCATGGCACACCAATGCCATGGCTCAAATTATTTGATTAATTGATATTTTTGGCCAAAACTCCCCAAATCAAGATTTTGGTCTAAGCATTTCATTTTTCAAAGCTACGGGTCCTCACTATTGCAAGAACCAGATTTTATCTAGGGTGACAATGGGGTTGATTAAACATGGATAGAGGTCATACCAAGCAGTAGGCATAACTACAATTTAAAGGTAGGCATTGAAATATCTTAGTGAATTAAGCATGCATACAACTTTGAAAACGACATAAGTAATTTGAAGTATTGGGTGCAACATGATCAAGAGTGTAACTTGACTTGCTCAAAGTCTTGAGCTGCTCCCTCTCCCTCACTGAACTCGGGCTCCCCACGGTCTTGACAATCTACACGTGAAAACCAAATAACTCAAACAAAGTTCAAACAAGATCCAAAGAACTCCAAATAAACTTAGATACAAAACCAACATAGAGGATGGGAGGTCGGGAGAAGGTCCAAGGAGCTCGCTGGAGAGGTCTTAGGACTCAAGAGAGGATATCCAAAGACTTGCTGGAGGAGGTCTAAGGTATGCTCGGTTGCGACAGATAGGAGAAATGGAGAAGAAAGTGAGAAAGGAGGGCTTCCCAAACTATATATAATGGAAGCCAATGCACATGACCCAGGATAGAGTCAACAGGGGTTGGTAAATAGGACAATGGGAGTAGGCAAGGAATGTGACAATCGGCATGACATGAGTACTGCAAAGGTAGGGGCATTTAATGTGATATAACATGCATTAAATGCTGTGGAGACTTCCTTGCCCAAGGACTCAGTCAAAGGTAAAGAAAACTGGGTGTGTGACTGCCCAGTGGGGTAGCCAAGACCCGCAGAGGAGGTACTGTAATAACCTTGAGGAGGTCTTGCAGTGAACGAGGGGAGATCCTCTCCCACCAGGGAGGTCCTGACGGTTAGATCTCCAAAGGGGAGGTCCAACGGTCAAGATTAAGGGCAACAGAGGAGGTCCGCAAGGGCAAGGAGGAGGTCCTCACCCGCAAGGGAGGTCTAGAACCGTAGGATCAAATCCAGGGGAGGTCTGAACGGTTAGGATTTCCAAGGGGAGGTCCTAACGATCGGATCTGCCAAAGAGGGAGGTCAGGACGGCCAAGATCTCCAAAGGGGAGGTCTTGACGGTCTAGATCTACAAGGAGGAGGTCTGGACGATTAAGATCTCCAAGGGGGAGGTCTTAACGGTCCAGATTTACAAGGGGGAGGTCTGGACAGTTAAGATCTCCAAGGGGGAGGTCTTAACGGTCCAGATCTACAAGGAGGAGGTCGGGACTGCTGGATTTCGATCGGACCGCCCAGGATGATCTAAGGCTCCAGGAGGGTGGAACGTTTGGACCATTAGAGCTAGCGCAGGCCTTAGAACTAAATCGGGTGGTCCAAAATGGCTGGGACGTTCGAACCATCCAAACGCCACAGCAAATCGGACCGTCCAATGAAGATCTAAGGGCTCAAAGAAGGTGGAATGTTCGGACCATCCGAACGTCCGACCAAGATCAAACCGTCCAATGCAAATTGGACGACTCCCATTCGATAGGGGTGGAAATAGATAGGGAGGAGATACTGGAGGACCTAGGGAGGTCCCACAGGGACACAGAAGGTCCAATAAAGGTAAGGGAAGGTCCTAGAGGACATAGAGAGGTCCTGAAGAACACAGAGAGGATCAATAAAGGTAAGGGGAGGTCCGAAGAAGCGGTAGTACCGCATGGCGCGGGTGGTACTACCGGGCTGGTACTGAAGGGAACCTCCAGAGAAGGTTTCAAGGTTACAAGCAACGAATGAAGTCCAACATTTGGGAGGTCTGGACCCAAGGAGGTCTGGACCAAGTGTGATGACCCACCCCGTGATGTACCGCAAGAGGTCCGGGAGGAACATTTTTTTTTTGCGCTGCGAAGTCACCACAGAAAGATGTGGTAGCACCGCATGGAGCTTAACCGAGGTCTGCCAGGACCTCCCAGGAGGTCTTGCGAACCTCCTGGAGGTCGTGGCCGCCACCCGCTCGGTAGCACCTCCAGGCACATCACTAAGAGAGGTCCGGCAGGACCTCCCAAAGAAGTCCCAAGGACCTCCCGGTGGTCCCGCCTGCATCTGAGCTAGTCCCGGGACAACAGAGCTAGCCCGCACAAGAACACAAGCCAATACCACAACCACGAGGTCAAACAAAGATGAAGCACACAAATTAAACTTTATATAATAGGACCTTATGGCCAAGCTTGTTAACAAGAGGTCTGCCATCGAGGGCTTACAACACCAACGAGGACTTACAACTGGCAACAAGGAGCTTCTAGGGCTCAAACACGAGAACACATAAAAGCCATCCAACAAGCACCACAGTCGTCGGGTGGAGGGCGTCCTAGGAGGCTTAGTCGTCAAGAACTCCTCCTCGAGAGGTCTGACCGCCTCGCACTTGATCATCCTCATAATCTGCTTTGACATGGGCTTAAGCCATGAGTACTTGGAATGTACTCAAGAAGTCACAGAGACAAAGATGCAATAATATTCATGCACGGACTTACCAATGGAGAGTTGTATGGTTAGTTTATGCAAAGCAGATTTGAACAATAAAAATAGTAATAGATTGAAAAGCAAAGAAGGTAAAACCATAGTACATAATACTTTTGATGTTTAAAAAGGTGGGGTGAGCACCAACTCACGCCCACAACCAAAATGAAGGAGTTCCTGGTCACACCCGTGACTAGGTCCTTACCCAAAACCCACTCCAGAGCACCCACTCCAGAGGTCCAAACCAACCTGGACCACTACAGAGCCAACCTTGACCCCTCTGAGCCGGCCAAGGTCTCTTGAGGCAAAGCCAAGGCATCTCGCGAAGTGTCCATGGCACAAGCTTTTGAAACAGCTACCCCTTGCACCATTTCACCGAGCATGTCCATGACCAAGGACTTGGCTATTGAATAGATCTTTACACTCTGCAGAGGTGTTCAACTTTACCCACAATCCACGATCTCTCTAGCGGGATGGGTTCCGGTCACCCTTGCTCACTTCCTAAGGTGAGCAGCCTAGAGAGCCTTGCAAGGCCTTTACAAAGCTTTGAACCGACTCGGCCGCCCGCTAAGGTTTCGAATCCTCCTGTGGTCTAGAAGTCCGCAGGTTATGGGTGCCCTCTTGCGCCAACTAATCACACGCCAACCACAACAGCCCCAAGCCAACCCATTGCTAATTATTCAGCCTGACCATTCCCATAAAATGATCTTGTGGTTGCCTTTGTTTGGCCCAGCTCAATGAGACACAAAGTGAAGTCCTTAATTGTGCCAAGGCAAGACTTCCACAACCAAGTGTGCAAAGCACCCACTACTCACTCCTGCCTTCTTGCCTCAAAGAAACAATTTGTATAAGCCCATGCCAAAAGACCACCCAGTCTTGGCACAACAGATTTTAACCAAGTGATCTCACACCACAGTCAACACAGTTTAGGCGCCCCGCCATAGTCAAGCTCAACAATGGCACCACCACACATTTCATATTTATTAGTCAAGATTATTAGAGATGAAGCATGATACGTCCAACCACGTTTTCTAAGCAAGGTCAGATAAGACCCACGGTCCCCATGTTGGCAAATAACAAAGAACACCAACTAAATTATCCACCCTAAGGCTCACAAGGTGAACATGACAACATGATGGAGACAAGGTATAAAGGAGGCATAACGACAAGTAGGCAAGTAACTACATTACCAAAGCATTTTCATATAAACATAGCCATGCATGATAAAGTAAAACCGAAATACATTTATGAAACTTGGTTCAAGATGATCAAAAGGGATCTGTGGCTTGCCTTGGTCAAGCGAAGGAGAGCCTTCTGCAAAGAAGAGCCGGGTCCAAGATCTCCTCGAACTCGTGATCTACACGTTCGCAAGAAAACCAAATAAGCAAAACCACACTAAGCCGAGAGAACTTCAAAAGAACCAAAAGGAACTCAAACCAACTCACCAAAAAGGAAACCAAGAGGCTTAACACACCTCAAAGAGCTCTGAGAAAGGTCTTGCACAAGGAAGAACTGAAAGCAGATGAGGCAGAGAAGGAAGAAATGAGCAACAGTTACAAAGGTGGCCCGCCTGAGCTTTATATAGCCGAGTTGGTAGTGTGCACCACAAGGAAAAACTCAGTGAGGTGTAGGCAATCGGGACAACTAGGGCAAGGCTTGCCCTAAAAGAATTGAAATAAAGTACCTCAGATGTGACTGCATTTAATGTGACCCGACACCTATTAAATGCGCCTGAGTTCTCGAGGCAAGAGCAATAATTACAAGGTGAAGAGGGGTTGGCAAGTGGGGCCGACCAAAAGGGTGCACCACAAGTCAAAGAGGTGGCCCCACCGCAAGGGTCATCCCCGCCAAAGACCACTGTGGAGGTCCTAGGCAAGAGGTCCAAGACACTCGAGGGGAGGTCTGGACAGGAGGTCCAAGGACTCAAGAGGAGGTTCTCGACAAGAGGTCCGCAAAAAGCTCACCACGAGGAGGTCCTAACGCCGACTGCACAAGGGAGGTCTAAGGGTCAAGATTTCAAGGGAGGACCTCAACGGTCCAGATCAAAGGGTGCGGGGAGGTCCCACCAATAGGATATCTTGATTTAGGAGGTGGTCCTTACAAAAGACCAAAGAAGGACCGAGGAGGTGGTCTTTGCAAACAACCAGAGGAGGTCCTGAAACAAGGAAAACGCTAAGAAGAAAGCAGAGCCGCTCGATTGAAATCAGGCGGCCCAAAAAGATAGGAACGTTTGGACCAAACTAACGTGTTTCTTAGGATCGGGCCATCCAAACCACATCGGATGGTCCTAAGGTTAAGAAGGCAAGGCCTCAAGCGATACAGCCACGAGAGTCAAAGATGGGTCCAAGCGCTAAGGAGGTCTTGGACCTAAGGAGGTCGGAACCTTTGGATCCAACTAAGGGAGGACCTGGACGGCTAAGATCTCCCGAGAGGAGGTCCTAATGGCCGATCCTAACAAGGGAGGTCCGAGCGGCTAGATCTCAACAAGGGAGGTCTGAGCGGCTAGATCTCAACAAGGGAGGTCTGAGCGACTAGATCTCAACAAGGGAGGTCTGAGCGGCTAGGTCTCAACAAGGGAGGTCTCGAGCAGCTAGGTCTCAACAAGGGAGGTCTGAGCGGCTAGATCTCAACAAGGGGAGGTCTGAGCGGCTAGATCTCAACAAGGGAGGTCTGAGCGGCTAAATCTCAACAAGGGAGGTCTCGAACGGCTAGATCTCAACAAGGGGAGGTCTGAGCAGCTAGATCTCAACAAGGGGAGGTCTGAGTGGCTAGATCTCAACAAGGGAGATCTCAACAAGGGAGGTCTGAGCGGCTAGATCTCAACAAGGGAGGTCTGAGCGGCTAGGTCTCAACAAGGGAGGTCTGAGCTGCTAGGTCTCAACAAGGGAGGTCTGAGCGGCTAGGTCTCAACAAGGGGAGGTCTGAGCGGCTAGATCTCAACAAGGGAGGTCTGGCGGCTAGATCTCAACAAGGGAGGTCTGAGCTGCTAGATCTCAACAAGGGGAGGTCTGAGCAGAGGGGAGATAAGAGAGAGGTCTGGATCTCAAAGAGGTTCAACCCAACAAAGGAAGTTAAGAGAGAAGAGACAAACGCAGGGACACACAGAGAGGCTCAAACAGCAAGGAACACCAACAAAGAACTTAATTAAGGCTTAATTAATTCCAATTGAACTCTCCAGATTTCAAGACGTCAGGTTAAGCTTTGGATTCTCAATAAAGCCAAATGGTTACTTTTATTTTGAAAACCAGGCAAGAAACTTTAAAGAAAATGGGACGTTACAAACCTTCACCCCTTAAGGGAATCTCGACCCCGAGATTCAGGCTGAGCTAGGGAACAAGTGGGGGAACTCCTTCTTGAGGTCCTCTTCACGTTCCCAAGTTGCCTCGGCTTCAGAGTGGTTGCTCCATTGCACCTTGCACAGCTTGGTGGTCTTGTTCCTTGTAACTCTCTCTGACACGTCCAAAATCTTGATGGGGTGCTCTCTGTAAGTGAGGTCTTCTTGGAGGTCCACAGCTTCTAAAGGCATCTGGTCCTCTAGCAGTCGCAAGCACTTCTTCAACTGTGAAACATGGAACACATTGTGGACTCCAGCGAGCTGAGGAGGGAGGTCCAACTTGTAGGCTACTTCACCCCTTCGGGCAAGGACTGGAAAGGGACCAATAAACCTTGGAGCAAGTTTTCCACTAACTCTAAACCGCTGCATACTCTTGAGAGGTGACACTTTGAGGTAGACTTGGTCTCCTGGAACAAAAGCTAGGTCTCGACGTCTAACATCTGCGTAGCTCTTTTGCCGTGTTTGAGCAACCCTTAGCTTCTCCCTTATTGACCTTACCTGATCTTGACTTCTTTTAGTAGGTCCTGCCAAGAACTTGGCCTTCACCCAGTCTGTCGATTACAAGGGAGTCCTACATTTCTCCCATAAATAGCTTCAAAAGGGACATTTGAAGGCTCGCTTGGTAGTCATATTGTAGGAAAATTCGCATATGGCAACATCTTGTCCCAACTAGATTGCCTTTCTAGGGCACAAGCTCTCGGCATGTCCTCAAGGACTTGATTAACTCTCTCGGTTTGGCCATCTGTTTGTGGGTGGTACTGTTTGTCTTGAAATTAAGGTCTGTGCCCAAGGCATCATGTAGCTTTTGCCAAAACTTGGAGGTGAATTGGGATCCTCATGCGAGACTATCTTCTTTGGAACACCATGAAGGCACACAACCTTTGCCATGTAGATCTCGGCGGTTTGTCTCGAAATAGGTAGTCTTCACAGAATAAAGTGAGCCATTTTTGTCAATCTATCCACAATGACCCAAATGGAATCAAAACCAGCTTGGGTGCGAGGTAAACTAGTTATGAAGTCCATCCCGACCTCTTCCCATTTCCACTCGGGTATGGGTAAAGGCACTAAAAGTCCTCCGTGTCTTTGGTGCCTTTAACTTTTTGGCAAGTGTCACATTTGGCCACAAAATCTGCTATTTCTCTCTTCATTTTCGGCCACCAGTACAATTCCTTGATATCTTGGTACATTTTTGTAGCTCCTGGGTGTATAGAATACAATGTCTCATGTGCTTCTTTAAGTATTACTCCCTTGAGCTCTGTGTTATTGGGCACACAGAGCCTCTTATCAAACCGGACCGCACCTAGGTCGTCTATAGAAAACCTGGCAGCCTTCCCTTCTCTTATGTTGGCCTTGATTTCTTGGATGTTAGCATCTCCTCTTGGGCTGCCTTGATCTGTTTTTGCAATGTGGGTTGCACTTCAAGTCTTTGCTAAGAATCCCTCTTCAACTAATTCAAGTCTAAGCTTCAAGAATTCTTCATACAAAGTAGGCTGGCTCTCCTTGATCATCAAAGTATTAGCATAAATTTTCCTGCTCAAGGCATCTGCCACCACGTTGGCCTTGCCTGGGTGGTAATGAATTCCCACATTGTAGTCCTTAATAAGCTCTAGCCACCTTCTCTGCCTCAAATTCAGATCTGCTTGAGTAAAGATATACTTTAGGCTTTTGTGGTCAGTATAGATTTCACACCTATTACCTATGAGGTAATGGCGCCAAATCTTTAAGGCATGAACCACAGCAGCTAACTCTAGGTCATGAGTAGGGTAGTTTGCTTCATGGGGCTTCAACTGTCTTGAAGCATAAGCTATCACTTTTCTGTCTTGCATAAGAACACAGCCAAGTCCTTGCTTTGATGCATCATAATAGACCTCAAAATCTTTCCTGACATCTGGAAGAACAAAAACTGGGGCAGAGGTCAACTTCTTCTTGAGCTCTTGGAAGCTTTGTTCACACTCGAGGTCGGAGGAACTTTTTTCTTTCTTTAACAAATGAGTGAGAGGTCTTGCAACTGGGAAAAGCCTTCAATAAACCTTCAGAGTAGCCACCATGCCAAGAAAACTCGACTTGAGGCATTGTCTTAGGGGTTCCCAATTGAGCACATCTTGCACCTTGGTGGGATTGATGAGACACTCCATCTTGAACAAAACATGCCCTAAAAGACCACTTCCTTTAGCTAAAATTCACACTTACTAAACTTGGCAAAGAGCTGATGAGCTCTCAGCTTCCCCAAAACCGAAAAGAGATGGCTTGCATGCTCCTCTTCACTCTTGGAATATACAAGAATGTCATCAATGAAGACAATGACAAACTTGTCTAGGTACTCCATGAACACTCGGTTCATCAAATTCATGAAATAGGCAGGGGCATTGGTCAGCCCAAAAGACATGACAGTGAATTCAAATAACCCATACCTAGTTGAAAAAACTATCTTAGGGATGTCTTCCTTGCGAATCTTGAGTTGGTGATATCCTGTTCTCAAGTCTATCTTTGAAAACACAGCAGCTCCCTTCAATTGATCAAACAAATCATCGATTCTTGGCAAAGGATACTTGTTCTTAATGGTGACATCATTGAGAGCTCTATAGTCCACACACATCCTTTGAGTACCATCCTTTTTAGGCACAAAAATCACTGGGGCTCCCCAAGGTGAGGAGCTAGGTCTAATAAAACCCTTGCTCTGCAAGTCTTCCAACTGCTTCTTCAACTCCACCTGATCATCAACATGCAATCTGTAGGGCCTTTTGGAGATGGGGGAGGTCCCTGGGACAAGGTTAATGACAAACTCAAGGTCTCTGTCTGGGGGCATTCCTGGGAGCTCATCAGGGAACACATCCACAAATTCTTTAACAACAGGGACATCCTTCAAAACTTGAACTTGAGCGCTGCAAGATAGGGCTCCTTGGAGCTTCTCAGGGTGGCGAAAACTTCACAATGGCACCACTAGGGCTGGTCAAAGAGATACTTTTGCCACTACAATCCAACATGGCATGGTGGTTAGCTAGCCATCCATGCCCAAGATCACATCTAGGGACACGTGTCCAAAAGGTTAAGGTTGGCTAGAAATTCTACTTCTTCTATGACCATTTTCACTTGTGGACAACCCCGTTCGTACTTAGTTCTCGAGTCGGGATTGAACCAACAAGGTAGTCTTAAGAGCAACAACTCAAACTGGTGCTTTGCAAAAAAACTCCGAGAAATAAGCGAATGGGAAGCTCGAGTCAAACAAAAGCTACGGTAAACACTGAATTTACTAGGAACATACCTAGTACCACATCCGAGGAGGTCTGAGCTTCTTCCATCGCCACATGGTTCACACGGCCCCTTCCAAAAGTCCGGGAGGTCTGGCTTGAGGAGGTCCTCTGACTGAGAGGTCTTGGCCGAGGGAGGTCTGAAGTAGAGGTCTTCTTGGTGGCTCGGTCTTGATGGGCATTGATTGGCAAAATGCCCCACTTGATGACACTTGAACAGTGATCCCATTCTTGTGGGAAGTCATTGGGTTGACTTAGTGCTGCCAAAGGAGGCGGCGCTGGGTCAGCACAAGGAGGTCTTGACAAAGGTCCTGGGAGGTCCAGAGGTCCTTGGCGCTTGGGTTGGTACTGTACAAACGTCTTGACACGCTGGGGAGGTCTTTGCTGAGCACTGGAGGGTGGCACCTTTCTCTTGAAGGACTCAGAGAGTTTTCTTCGGGATTCCTCAATGAGCATTGCATTGTTCACCATATGCTGGAAATCAGGATAATCGTTACCCACAACTTGAACTTTTAAACTGGGATGGAGGCCTCGCTTGAAGCGCTTCTGCCGTACATCATCCGTAGCCACATCTTCACGAGCATAACGTGACAATTGGGTGAACTTTGTGAGATACTCGCTCACTGACATGCTGCCTTGCTTGAGCTCTCTAAACTCTTCCTTTTTCATCTCTATCTTCCCATCGGGACATGCGAGTGACGGCAAGTGCAGTTCTGCCCAAGTGATCCTCTGGGGTCAAGATGTGAGGCACAAATGTGTCCCACCACTCACCGCAGTCCTTCCAGTTGATGTGAGGCAAACAAAACCTTCTCCTGTCTTCACAAATGAGCAATATCCAACTTCTTCTCTGTTGATCTCAGCCAATCATCGGCATCTAAGGGCTCGGGGAGCTCGAAAATGTAGTCGGGCGTGTCTTCATGAACTCGACGGCCTTGATTGATGGTGAGTGGGGGTGGAGGGGTGGCTAGCGCCGCTTGACTACTCGACTCATCATGGCAAGTAAAGCATTGGTGGTCCGCTTTGTTGAGCCATAATCTGTTCATATTCTCGCATCATGGAGCTCATCATTTGGGCTTGTGCCGCCATAAACCGCCCAAAACCCGGTGCATTCTTTCGCCATTTGGAGGAGGTGGAGGTGGAGGCAAGCTGCAGAGGCTCACCTCGACTTGTGGATCGCCGAGTCTGCACCATCTGGACAAACTCTAAAGGCTTAATAGGTAAGACAGAAAGCATAGAGGATAAGAGGGATCAGAGAGAAAGATAGAGCATCAAAAAGGGGTAACTTGGTTAAACCCAAGAGAGAACCGAAAGGCCAGGAGGCCAAAAGAGGCAACCAAAGCTTCAAAACAGAGGTCTTAAAGACACAAGCTAGGCAAGACTCAAAAAATGGACCACTAACCCTAACCTTACCACAGTCGGTCCTATAGAAATTATAAAGGCAAGGAGGTCAAATTAGACTTAAAAATTGAGGTTCCAAAGAAGGGTAAGGTAATGAGAACTAAAGAGGAGTTAAAATCAAGTAGAACAGGTAAGGAATGATTTAGACAAGTTAAGTACAACATAGAACCGTAACAAGGTAAGAACCTCCAAACCGATTTTAAGTTGTTTTGCTTTAGAAAATAACCTTTTGAATCAAAACTAAACCGACCTTTCTACCTAGGGTCACGCCCTCTGACCAGACAGGGCTCGATACCAAGCTGTGGCGACCCACCCGTGATGTACTGCAAGAGGTCCGGAGGACCATTTTTTTCTTGCTCTGAAGTCACCACGGAAAGATGTGGTAGCACCGCATGGAGCTTAACCGAGGTCTGCCAGACCTCCCAAGAGGTCTTACGGACCTCCCGGAGGTCGTGGCCGCCACCCGCCGCAGTAGCACCTCCAGCACATCACTAAGAGAGGTCCGCAAGACCTCCTAGGCTAAGTCCCAAGGACCTCACGGTGGTCCCGCCTGTGCATCTGAGCTAGTCCCGGGACAACAGAGCTAGCCCGCACAAGAACACAAGCCAATACCACAACCACGAGGTCAAACAAAGATGAAGCGACAAATTAAACTTTATATAATAGGACCTTATGGCCAAGCTTGTTAACAAGAGGTCTCGCCATCGAGGGCTTACAACACCAACGAGGACTTACAACGGCAACAAGGAGCTTCTAGGGCTCAAACACGAGAACACATAAAAGCCATCCAACAAGCACCACAGTCGTCGGGTGGAGGGCGTCCTAAGCGACTTAGTCGTCGAAGAACTCCTCCTCGAAGAGGTCTGCAGACCGCCTCGCACTTGATCATCCTCATAATCTGCTTTGACACAGGGGCTTAAGCCATGAGTACTTGGAATGTACTCAAGAAGTCACGAGAGCAAAGATGCAATAATATTCATGCACGGACTTACCAATGGAGAGTTGTATGGTTAGTTTGCGCAAAGCCGATTTGAACAATAAAATAGTAATAGATTGAAAAGCAAAGAAGGTAAAACCATAGTACATAATACTTTTGATGTTTAAAAGGTGGGGTGAGCACCAACTCACAGCCACAACCAAAATGAAGGAGTTCCTGGTCACACCCGTGACTGTGTCCTTACCCAAAACCCACTCCAGAGCACCCACTCCAGAGGTCCAAACCAACCCCGACCACTACCGAGCCAACCTTGACCCCTCTGGAGCCGGCCAAGGTCTCTTGAGGCAAAGCCAAGGCATCTCGCGGAAGTGTCGATGGCACAAGCTTTTGAAACAGCTACCCTTGCACCATTTCATCGAGCATGTCCATGACCAAGGACTTGGCTATTGAATAGATCTTTACACTCTGCAGAGGTGTACAACTTTACCCACAATCCACGATCTCTCTAGCGGGACGGGTTCCGGTCACCCTTGCTCACTTCCTAAGGTGAGCAGTCTAGAGAGCGCGGCAAGGCCTTTACAAAGCTTTGAACTGACTCGGGCTGCCCGCTAAGGTTTCGCAATCCCCTCCTGTGGTCTAGAAGTCCGCAGGGTTATGGGGTGCCCCCTCTTGCGCCAACGAATCACACGCTCAACCACAACAGCCCCAAGCCAACCCATTGCTAATTATTCAGCCTAGACCATTCCCATAAAATGATCTTGTGGTTGCCTTTGTTTGGCCCATTCCAATGCACACAAAGTGAAGTCCTTAATTGTGCCAAGGCAAGACTTCCACAACCAAGTGTGCAAAGCACCCACTACTCACTCCCTGCCTTCTTGCCTCAGCAAAACAATTTGTATAAGCCCATGCCAAAAGACCACCCAGTCTTGGCACAACAGTTTTTAACCAAGTGATCTCACACCACAGTCAACACAGCTTAGGCGTCCTGCCATAGCTGCTCAACAATGGCACCAGCCACACATTTCATATTTATTAGTCAAGATTATTAGAGATGAAGCATGATACGTTCGAACCACGTTTTCTAAGCAAGGCTGTATAAGACCTACGGCCCCCATGTTGGCAAATAACAAAGAACACCAACTAAATTATCCACCCTAAGGCTCACAAGGTGAACATGACAACATGATGGAGACAAGGTATAAAGGAGGCATAACGACAAGTAGGCAAGTAACTACATTAAAGCATTTTCATATAAACATAGCCATGCATGATAAAGTAAAACCGAAATACATTTACTGAAACTTGGTTCAAGATGATCAAAGGGGATCTGTGGCTTGCCTTGGTCAAGCGAAGGAGAGCCTTCTGCAAAGAAGAGTGGGTCCAAGATCTCCTCGAACTCGTGATCTACACGTTAAGAAGAAAACCAAATAAGCAAAACCACACTAAGCCGTGAGAACTTCAAAAGAACCAAAAGGAACTCAAACCAACTCAGCCAAAAAGGAAACCAAGAGGCTTAACACAGCCTCAAAGAGCTCTGGGAAAGGTCTTGCACAAGGAAGAACTGAGCGAGATGAGGCAGAAGGAAGAAATGAGCAACAAAGTTACAAAGGTCGCCCGCCTGTGCTTTATATAGCCGAGTTGGTAGTGTGCACCACAAGGAAAAACTCAGTGAGGTGTAGGCAATCGGGACAACTAGGGCAAGGCTTGCCCTAAAAGAATTGAAATAAAGTACCTCGGATGTGACTGCATTTAATGTGACCCGACACCTATTAAATGCGCATAGAGTTCTGAGGCAAGAGCAATAATTACAAGGTGAAGAGGGGTTGGCAAGTGGGGCCAGTCAAAAGGGTGCACCACAAGTCAAAGAGGTGGCCCCACCGCAAGGGTCATCCCCGCCAAAGACCACTTTGTGAGGTCTGGGCAAGAGGTCCAAGACACTCAGAGGGGGAGGTCTGGACAGAGGTCCAAGGACTCAAGAGGAGGTTCTGACAAGAGGTCCGCAAAGCTCACCACGAGGAGGTCTGGCCGCCGACTGCACAAGGGAGGTCTAAGGGTCAAGATTTCAAGGAGGACCTCAGCGGTCCAGATCAAAGGGTGCAGGGAGGTCCCGACCAATAGGGATATCTGATTTAGGAGGTGGTCCTTACAAAAGACCAGCAAGGACCGAGGAGGTGGTCTTTGCAAAACAACCAGGAGGAGGTCCTGGAAACAAGGAAAACGCAGCAGCAAAGCAGAGCCGTTCGATTGAAATCAGGCGGCCCAAAAGGATAGGAACGTTCGGACCAAACTAACGTGCCCTTAGGATCGGACCATCAAACCACATCGGATGGTCCTAAGGTTAAGAAGGCAAGGCCTCAGCGTCTGACCACGAGAGTCAAAGATGGGTCCAAGCGCTAAGGAGGTCTTGGACCTAAGGAGGTCGGAACCTTTGGATCCAACTAAGGGAGGACCTGGACGGCTAAGATCTCCCGAGAGGAGGTCCTAATGGCGAGATCCTAACAAGGGAGGTCCGAGCGGCTAGATCTCAACAAGGGAGGTCTGAGCGGCTAGGTCTCAACAAGGGAGGTCTGAGCGGCTAGATCTCAACAAGGGGAGGTCTGAGCGGCTAGATCTCAACAAGGGAGGTCTGGCGGCTAGATCTCAACAAGGGGAGGTCTGAGCGGCTAGATCTCAACAAGGGGAGGTCTGCTAGCGGCTAGGTCTCAACAAGGGAGGTCTGGCGGCTAGGTCTCAACAAGGGAGGTCTGGCTAGGCTCAACAAGGAGGTCTCAACAAGGGGAGGTCTCAACAGGTCGGCTAGATCTCAACAAGGGAGGTCTGGCAAGGGGAGGTCTGAGCGGCTAGATCTCGACAAGGGAGGTCTGAAGCGGCTAGATCTCGACAAGGGGAGGTCTGAGCGGCTAGATCTCAAAGGGGAGGGCAGGCGGGTCTCGAAGGGAGGTCTGCTAGATCTCAACAAGGGGAGGTCTGCGAGCGGAGGGGAGATAAGAGAGAGGTCTGGATCTCAAAGAGGTTCAACCCAACAAAGGAAGTTAAGAGAGAAGAGACAAACCTAGGGACACACAGAGAGGCTCAAACAGCAAGGAACACCAACAAAGAACTTAATTAAGGCTTAATTAATTCCAATTGAACTCTCCAGATTTCAAGACGTCAGGTTAAGCTTTGGATTCTCAATAAAGCCAAATGGTTACGTTTATTTTGAAAACCAGGCAAGAAACTTTAAAGAAAACGGGACGTTACACCAAGGGAGGACAACACAAAGGAGGTCCGGACCTTTGGATCCAAACGAAGGGAGAGGTCTGGGCCATTAGACTACAAACAAAGAGAGGTCTAGACCAGAAGCGGGTAAACAACGGACAAAGAAGGAAACACTATCAAAACTCCAATAACTCAGCAAACCAACAAGGAACTTTAGTTGTAGTTTGAGTTAGTCAACTTAAATCCATTATGAAATTTCAGGTTAAGCTTTGAATTCTCATCAAAACAAAATGGTTCTTTTTATTTTGAAATTTTTTAAAAAAGATTCTGAAGATCAGGGTGTCACACTGCTCGAACTCGAAGTCCCCATAGCGTGGCTCCTCGTGCGACACCACCTCCTCATCCCAGAGGGGTGTACGAACTATGAAACAGTACATTATGCATGTAAACATGACGAAAATGATGAAATAGTATGTTATGCATGCAAACAAGATAGACGTACCACATCACAGGAAGGTAGCGGATGGCTCTGCATATTCTTGCCTCGTGTATGGGTGGAACTGTAACATCCCGATTGTTGGAGCTTTTTGAAAATCTTCAAATTAAAAATTAACCATTTGGTTTATTGGATTAATAAAGCTTAAACTTGAAATTTTAGAAAATAAAAACAATTTAAAATGAGTTAATCAAACTTCAATTAATTCAAAATTTGGTTTATTTGAAATTCTTGGGTTTTATTGGATTTAAAGTCAAGAAGAGTGCATTAAGTAATTTCTCGAATTTTCTGGATTTTAAAAAGGGTTTTTCTTTTTGCCCAAAAGGCAAAAGTAATTAAATTTCAAAATTAAAAGTTGAAGTTAAGTTGAAAATAATTTTATTAAGTTCCCAATAACTCAAGGAATTTCTGTATATTTTCTTGAAATTTTTGGACTTAATTTGCTATTTTCTAAAAAGCCTATTTAATTGTTTCCTTTTCTTAAATCAAAAATCCATTTGAAAACCTTAAATTCGCTTTGGGCCGAAAGCCACCGCTCCGGCCCATTTTCTCTCCTCCCTGGCCCACTCGCGTGTGGCCCAGCGCACCATGCCAGCCCGCTCCACAACACGCCTCCTCTCCCTCTCTGACGCGGCGGGCCCGCCTATTAGCCTATCCCCCCCCTCATCTTCCTCCTTCCCCTTTCCTCCCGTTGGTGCCCCATCCCGCCTGCGTCACACTGCGTATTTAAATTCAAGTAATTTAAATCCCTGTTTTAACTTTATAATTATCTCTAATTCCTTTGTACATCGAAACTTGAATATTGATTTAACCACCCCTTGATACCATAGTTAAAAACTAGTTGGTACATTAGTATGGACTAGAGCATACTATAAAACTCTATGCTTAGTCACTGCTTAGCTCAAAAATATTTAATTTGGGGAGTTTAGCCAAAAAGCTCAACTATGATTTAAAAGGATACTATGGTATGGTTGTCCATACCACGAAGATTTATAAAATGATTTGATGTGGTAAATAAAAGAAAAATGGTTTGGACTTGGGTGAAATGGATGTTTGGATGGGTGCATGTTCATGCACGGGGTCGATTCATTTATATGATCGAGGCCCAAGTATCTTCTGGAAAGTCGCCCAAGTCAATTAAGGACCGATCTTCGAGCCGCATCTTGCTAAGCCCCATCGTACTACCATATGTCCCGTGTGGGCGGGACCTGGCTAAATAATTCGTGTCATTTCACCGTAGTTGTGCCATCCAGTTGCATGGATGTCTTTTATAACCTACTTTTATGTATTCCCACCTGGCGTAAGAGGGAGCCTGAACCCGGCGGGTCTCTATCCAAAGGGGGTGAAATCTTAGCGAGACGGGGCTACGTGGGATGATGTAATGTATAGGTCTTGTGATAATTACTTAGTCGCACACCTACGGAAGTGTGTGAGCGGACAATATAATTAATTATCTCTTGTGGGTAAAGCTGTACAACCATTGTAGAGTGTAAAACTATTCGAATAGCCGTGTCCACGGTCATGGACATGCTAGCAAAGCCACTCTAAGTTAGATTTTGGTTTTGTTTTCAAAAGACTTGATTAAATGGTTTTAGATTTCTATCTAAATGGGAGATTGGGCGGGCAGCTATGTGATAGGAGGGTATCCTTCACCACTTATTGATGAATGTTATCTGACTATAAAACTTGAGTTTTAGAAAATGAATTTTAGTATGGATTTAACTGTTTTAGAACTTAGTATGAATATTTAAATGAAAAATATCGCTTTGTGCAAATTGAGCCATATAAACCTCCCTTTGTTGAATCCTTGCATGCATTATAATTTTGTTAAATTGGGTGTAACTTGTGGAGTACATTCATTTGTACTCATCTTGCTTAAATAAATTGTTGATCAGGAGAAGAGTACTACGAGGAGAATGAGAACTTGGACGACTAGGCTATGCCCTCCAGACGATTGCCTGTGGCGAATCGTGTGGTCTACCTTACCGCTTTACTTCCACTGTATTTTGCTTGTTGGCTTTATGCCCCCTTTCGTAAAAGACTTTAAGTATTTCAATGAATGATATTTTATGGTTATGCTATCCACTTTTGTTGACTATGTACACTAGATGTTCCTGGACTAGTGTGTGAATCATAGAGAATTCGGGATCCTTCGCTCCTGTATTCGACAGGAACTCAGCACCTGTCAAAGAAAATTTCCATTAATAACTAGTGGAGTTTGAAATAAACAACCAGTGCGCTGCCCCTAGGGGATTGGGACCTCCTGTCGCAGACTGAACTGGCGCATCACCCGGTGCACGTGGTATTCCTCCACGAAGACATCGTGCACCAAGCTCCTCCGCGTTTACCAGTACACGTGGTCTCGCGTGCACAAGTTCGACAGGGCTCGGGGTGTGCGTGAGTACACCCTGTCGAGAGTGTACGGTGTCTAGATGACGGGGTCATCCGTAAACTAATCGAACATCACAATGTAGTCCAGGTAGAACACGTGTGTAGTGACCGGAGTGAAGGTGACCTGTGGAATAGAACAATGCAAACTTTGCACAAGAAATAAAATTACATTACAAAAAGGAATAAATGTTTTAAAAACCACTACTACAGAAAAGGTCATCACAGACGGTTCAAAATTGTCATCACAGACAGTTTTTTGAACTGTCTGACGTTATGTGTCTGTGATGATATGAGGTTATCACAGACGTTTTTTGAACCATCTGTGAAAAAGTTATCACGAGCGGTTCTAAGATGGCCGTCTGCAAAAAAAATAGTTATTTTTTCACAGGCGCATTCTTATTTAAACCGCTCTGTGATTTTTCTATTACAAAAAAATCGAATTTTGAGCCAAACCAATCAATTCTTTGGACAGTTGGACCCGAGTATCTCGCATATGGTTGATTACATAATCTGGAATGAAAGAAAACTCAAAGCGGGCGGCAAACGAATCTGCAAAACGGGTGATGAAACTTCGGAGGCCGTTTGAGGCCCTAAACGACCTTTTTTTAGGGTTTTTACTTTTTCAAGGCCTCGCGAAGAGAATAGGTGAGGCCTCCCTGACATCGCACCTGTATCAAGCTAAGTGACTACGCCAAAAGCATAATACTTAACGAGAGACGAAAATAATTCTGAGTGCCTGGATATGTGTCTCATGTTAGCTCCCAACGATCAGTGGCTAACATGCACATATCCTAACACAACATTGCATTCACATCCATACACAATAAACAAGAATAATGGAATTGTAAATACAACATCATTAAATAGAATTTTTTTAGTACAAGTTGGCATAAGAGGGCTATTCGGCCAAAATGATTATCAAGAATAAATTGCAGCGGAAGACAAACTTAAAATAAAAAGGGAATAACCGAGTTGGCATGCCCACAATCCACAAGCAACCAACTGGAGTTAAAGTCGTAGTGCATGAAGTACTTTACCCAATTTGAATAACTTCTCACCTGGACAAATGGACAATTTTTACGTACAAAGTTGTACTCGTGAAACTTTTCAAGAAAAATAAGGATGCATGTAAGTATCAAAGGAAGGCTACTACACTAGTCAATTTTGAGCATAAAGCAAGTTTTGCATTTAGATAAACAATATAGATTCAAATTTGCCATTTGTAAAACATTTAAAAAACATTTTATAATAGTAAGTAATGATCAACAACAGTATAATCTCCAAATATAATCAACACACGAACATCCAGTTCATGACACAATTTATTCCTTAACAATTCAACAAGCGAACTTCGCATTCGTAATAAAATTTCAGCTCTGAACAACTAATCATGATGACATAACATTTCTAACCATAACCCAACTTGATTTCCCATAAGCTAACAGTGCATGCTTTCCCACAAGTGATGTCCATAACCGGGGACACGACTATTCGAATAGATTTAGTTCTCTGCAGAGTTGTACAACTTTCCCTACACGATATGAATACCTCGTACTGTCGCCATGCACTCTTCCGAAGAAGTGTGACTGAGATATCATAACGAGGTCGTTACAATGTCATGTCGTAACTATCAAACCACCCGAGGATCAGAATCCCATAGCGGACTGAAAGCGCCTAGCACCATGGGGAAACCCCGTTGTGTAAGTAAGTCCCTTACGCAACAACCCAGCATATGCAAATGACCCTTAAGGGCATGAAAAGAAAAAAAAAACATGCCCCACTAGATTGACAAGAGAACTGTTAGACCTAAGTAATAACAATTGTCAATCTAATTGTGTTTTGATAGCTAACACACAACAAATTATAAAGCCAAGCCTTCGCCATTATCTCGGCGTGTGGTTGTACGTAAGACTTGGTTCATCACACCATAGACCGGTCCTCAAATACCCAGATGGGGCTGCGCGAATCCAGGATCACCCCTTCATCACCCTATCACCCGTCCAAGTCCAACACACAACAATAATCCACCCAACAAGTTCACAAGATTCAGATACGAAGATCTAGGTATATTCCTCAAATTCAACATAATCCAATCCATATAATCCTCAAATTTCATTAAGATTCAATTCAATTCACCGGCCGATGGACTAGCTCCATCAACCGTTATCGACTACAACTACTAGCATGGCTAAGCAACGTGCTACAAATTAGCAACCATTCCCATATAACATATATCCTTAATAATTTAAGGTAAAAAGGGTAATCAACATTCAAAGGAGGGCCAGTGCAGCAATTAGGGAATTAACTACTTCTACCCATGAACATACTTTTCAAAATAGCATGCAATTGAGAGATTAAAATCCATACAAAACATTTTAAAAACAGTAGGAGCAATATGATCAAGAGGAGGGTGCTCGCCCCTTTGCTGTACCACTTGTTTAATCTCAGGTTACACTCATGAATACGTTCGTATCGTCGAGAAATCTACCAAAAGAGCGATATTGCAATTAACACCAAATAAGCCGAAAATTCAAAATACTCAAAAATGCATGAAAATTATATAGTGAGTAGATCATGATTTTACATGAATTTAGGTGAAAGATTCATTCCATTTGTAGTTAGTATGTGAAATTTATAGAGGTTTGAAAATCAGATTTTCTGGAAAATCCAGAAAAATCCAATCGGTTACTATTCGTCCTAATTTAATTATTTGGTGAAAATTTGTAGAATAGTGGTGGGAAAAAGTATTACATAGATAAATAGAGAATAATATTCTAAGATCAAAATAACTGAGTTTATCTCATTTGGAGTTTTTAAGAATTAGTTATGAATTTTCAAAGTTAAAAGTCTTTTCTAGTTCAAAAATAACTCAGTTTTGGATCACTCTCCACAAAATATATTTTCTATGATAGTGAGTAGTTTGAAACCTATTTTAAAATAAAATTCACTTGAAATGAAAATTATCAAAATTGGTTTCACTGTTTTTGGAGTCAAAAAGATTTAGTTATGCATTTTTGAAGTTAACACCATTTTTAGTGTACAAATAAATGTATTTTGAATTTTCATAAGTATTAAATACTTTTTCTATCGAAGTGAATCTAGCCAAAGTCTATGACAGGTGGGGACCACTGCATAGTGCAAAGGTTCACCAGGGCACATGTGACGTCCCACCCTGTGATATACAGCAAAGGTCCGGGAGGACCCCCTTTTCTTTTTTTTTTTGAGTTGCGGTACTACAAGATGGAGGAGCGGTAGTACCGCTCGGTGCCCGAGGGAGGTGCCGCCTCGACCTCCCAGGAGGTCTTTAAGACCTCCTGGAGGTCTTGGCCAACAACCTGCCAGGAGCACCTCAGCGTATATCTCAGGGAGGTCCGACAGATCTCCCAGGCCAAGTATCGTGGGACTTCTGGAGGTCTGCCTCTGCAAGACCGAGCTAGTCCCAGATCAAATTGGCTAGCTCGCATGTAATCTGACACAGGGGTAACCAAAACCATACAACAAGCTTAAAGAGAAGACAAACCAAAATAACACATATATTAACAAGTGGCCTTATGGCCAAGGTTTGTATAGGGGGTGCCACTAAAGGCTAACAACAAACGAGAACAACAAGACAGCGGAGGCGAAGACAAAAACACAAGGTCCATTCGGCCAGCCCACAGGCTACCAAGTGGAGGACGTCACCTACTGCGCAAGGTCTTCAAGGGTGCTCCCCTCACGAAACCTTTGGACCACCTAGAACTCCAACCTCTGCCGATCAAAGCAATGAGGCACAAACCAATGAGTACCTTGAATGTACTCGGAAGCCATGGGTAAGGTATGCAAGTAATAATCATGCATGGCTTGACAAAGTGAAATTTGTATGGTTAGTTTATGTAAAGCCAAAGTGACGATAAATAACATAATAGATTGCAAAGCTCAAGCTAGAAAGCATAATTCATAGTAACTTTTGATTTTTAAAGGGGCGGTGAGCACCCACTCACTCCCAAGGCACCAACCCAAGACCTCTCGGAGCACCCACTCCAGTACCACAAGACCAGCCTGAACCACTATGTGAGCCAGCCATGACCCCTCTAGAGCCGGCCAAGGACTCTTGAGGCACAAGTCATGACCTCTCACCAAAGCGCCTAGGGAAACACATTTTCACAAAAAGAATTCTAACCCTCATTCAAATCTCCGGCATGTCCATAGCAGGGGCAGCGGCTATTGAGCAGTTACACTCTGCAGAGGTGCACAACTTTACCCACAAGAGGTAGTCGCTGATATTTCACATGTTACCTTAGACATGCAAATCAAGTGGAGACTACCACCGGCTTTTACAAGGTCTGCTCGACTCGATCACCAACATTAAGGTTTCGCCATCACGGTGTCGCGTATAGCACCGGTGGCCCCCTCTTAAGCCATGGTGCTCCATCAACACCTCCTCTACCTTGGAACCGAATCGAGAACAAGACCAGTTATTACTCGGTCCACCCCATAATGGACATGTGGTTGCACGGTTTGGCCCAGATCAATGGTTCCCAAGGTTCGATCCTTAAATGGTCGCCAAAGTGAGGCATTCCACAACCCAAATGTGACCCAAAGAACAACTTGGGGCACCGGTGACTCCATGGCTACCACCCTTGATCACCCAGTGACTCCATGGCTTCAACCCTTGGAGCACCCACTACTCGCCTCTGGCCAACTCGCCCGAGCAAAACAGCTTTTAGGTTCAACCTAGCCAAAGACCACCTAGTCCTGGCACAACATATTTTAAAGTGGTCTCGCACCACAAACAACACAACTATGGCTTCAACCCTAGTTGCTTATCAGTGGCACCAACCAAAGTTCCATAATTCATTAGTCAAGATTAAGAAATAATGATGATTCATGAGGAGACCCACGTCTACTAGAGCAAGGCTAAGCAAGAACGATACCCATGTTGGCAATAGCAATACAAGACCAACTAACGAGACCATCCTAAGGTTGTCAAAGGTAACATGTCAACATGTGGATTACCAAATAGTCGAGGAGGCATAAAACCAGTAGGTATTTAACTAGAGCCCAAACCATTTTATACAAATAGCAATGCAAGTTTAACAAATCAAAATACTTTTGCAATTGGGATCAAGATGGTCAAAGGTCCCATGACTTGCCTTCAATGGCGAGTCATTGAGCTTCAACCGGGCTCTTGGATCTTCAAGCTCCTTAGTACCCACGGAATCTACGTTGCAAAGAAAACAACTAAATAAAGCGACTCAAAAGGAACCCGAAAAGAACTAGCAAGACGAAAGAAAAGATCCACAGAAGGGAGGTCCAACAAGGAGGGAGGAGGAGGTCAGAGAGGAGGAAATCACGGGAGGGAGGTCTAAGAGTAAGGGTTCGGACTCAAGGAGGTCCGAACCAAAGGAGCCCGGAGAGCTTCTCGGACAGAGAAAAAGAGGGAGGGGAAGAAATGACTAACAGGAGCAAATGGAGGCCCCCGTGCCCTATTTAAAGAGCAAGGGAACAGAGCACCAACACAAAGAAACGACCGTGTTCAAGGTATTAGGACAAAGGCACACCGCCACAAGGTAAGAAAAGAAATAAAGAAAGCAAGGGATGTGACACAAAGTAGAAAAAGAGTACAAAGGTAGGTGGCAGCATTTAATGTGACTCAACCCACATCAAATGTACTTAAGACTGCCAAAGGGGCAGATCAAAAGGTGCATGCACCGACCAAAGACATGGTCCACTTGTTCAAGAGGAGGTCCAAGGAGGAGGTCCAAGAAGGAGGTCCTAGGACAAACAGGGAGGTTTAGACCTCGAAGGTCTAAACACAAAAGGGGAGGTCTGAACCTAAGGGAGGTCCAACACAACAGGGAGGTCTGAACCTGAGGGAGGTCCAAACACAACAAGGAGGTCTGAACCAAAGGAGGTCCAAACACAACAAGGAGGTCTGAACCTAAAGGAGGTCCAAACACAACAGGGAGGTCTGAACCAAAGGAGGTCTAAACACAACAAGGAGGTCTGAACCAAAGGAGGTCCAAACACAACAAGGAGGTCTGAACCTAAAGGAGGTCCAAACACAACAGGGAGGTCTGAACCTAAGGGAGGTCCAAACACAACAAGGAGGTCTGAACCAAAGGAGGTCCAAACACAATAAGGAGGTCCGAACCTAAATGAGGTCCAAACACAATAAGGAGGTCCGAACCTAAATGAGGTCCAAACACAACAGGGAGGTCTGAACCTGAGGGAGGTCCAAACACAACAAGGAGGTCTGAACCAAAGGAAGTCCAAACACAACAAGGAGGTCCGAACCTAAAAGAGGTCCAAACACAACAGGGAGGTCTGAACCAAAGGAGGTCCAAACACAACAAGGAGGTCTGAACCAAAGGAGGTCCAAACACAACAAGGAGGTCTGAACCTAAAGGAGGTCCAAACACAACAGGGAGGTCTGAACCAAAGGAGGTCCAAACACAACAAGGAGGTCTGAACCAAAGGAGGTCCAAACACAACAAGGAGGTCTAGACAACAAAGGTCTAAACACAAAAGAGGAGGTCTGTGGGACGAGAAGGTCCAAAAAACGCGCAACGCGGAGGTCCTATGGACCAGAAGGTCCAAAGACACAACCACGGGAGCTCCTATGGGCGGAGGTCCAAAAGACACGCCACGAGGAGGAGGTCTGACGGTTAGATCTCCAAAAGGGAGGTCTAACGGTCAAGATCTCAAAGAGGAGGACCAGGGCGGTCAAGATCAAAAGGCAAGGAGGTCTGGCGCTCAAGATCTCAAAAGGAGAACCCGAACGGCCAAGATCTCAAAGGGAGGTCTGGCGGCTAAGATCTCCAGAGAGTAGGTCTTAACGGCCAGATCTCAACAAGGGGAGGTCTAAGCGGCTAAGATCTCGAGAGGAGGTCTTAACGGCCAGATCTCAACAAGGGGGAGGTCTATTTGAACCTGGGGAGATCCAAATAGGCAAGGGAATTCCTAAAGGACGAGAGGAGGTCCAAGGAGTTCCTCGAGGATACAAAGAGGTCCATGCGGACATGGGGAAGTCGAGAGGGACTTAGGGATGCCCAAATGAACACAGGAGTTGCCAATGGACGTTGAGAGGTCCACAGGGGTGGCCAAGATAAGGAAAAGGAGTCTAGATAGAAGGAGGTATAGGCAGAGAAAGGTTTAGGCCGAGAGGAGGTCCGGACACAAAGAGATTCAAACCAACAAAGAGGAGGTCTGGACTACAGGATAGGCACAAGGAAAAGGTCCAAAGATCGAGGGGTTTGAAACACAAACTGAGCTGGTCTAAACCCAAAGGAGGCTGGGCCGACAAGGAGAGAAAGAAAGAGAAGGGCACCTGCACACAAAAGAGGTGCAGGAAGGAGAAGCCAAACCTAAGGCACACAAAGCACAAGAGGGAGGAAAGGAACACACCAACAAACTCCCAAAGGAAACCGAATGATTTAGTTCAAGTTTAGATTAGTCAATTAGAGCTTCTTTTGAAAACTCAGGTTAAGCTTTAAACTCTCACCAAAACCAAATGGTTATTTTTAATTTTTAAAACTCCGGAAAAACGGGACGTTACAGCACAGTCCAAGGACTAAACCACTTAAAGGGACGGTCCCACATGCCATAGGCACCAAGCCAATCGTTACTTAGTTAATCCTAAATAACTGACAAAGATTACAACATTAATTGCTAATGATTGAATTAACCCTAATGGCTCTTGGGGCCAGTCGAACAGCGCCACTCATGCTGCCTCAGAATCATGAGGTTGCTTGTTGCTTCGCCAAGCTTCGATCCTGGCGCGCGTATGGAGGCCCGAAATGGACTCCCCGCAGCTCGCCGGTCCTAAGGGTAGTCGAAGCTTGGCTGGAGGTGGACCGTGGCGATGGCGTAACGGTGAAAAGTGGCGGGGATCTACGGGCACAAGAGGCTTAAGCGAAACGGGGACGTAATGCAAGGATTAACGCGTGCATGAGCTACTAAGGAGCCCTAAGAGGCTTACCAGAGAGAAATGGAGACCGAAGGACGCTCGGTGAAGGTTCACCCAAGGCAATGGCAGCGGCGGTGGTGCGCTCACGAGGAGGGGGCGCTCTGGGGAAAAAGGAAGGAAATGAGAGGTGGGAATAGAACCAGGGGATCCACGAGATGGCTCCAAAGGGTGGAATTGAAGGGGGACTCACCGTGGCGGCGCTGGGGAAGAAAATGGGTTTTTCGGCCTAAAGGGGGAAGCTTCGAAAACTGGATACTCCTGTGATTAAAGTTCAAAATTGAATGAGGGGAAAACAACACTATGCTCCAGCACAAGAACTGACGCGCCTAGTGGAGGATGATACTCACTGGTGGCGCCGATGACACGGTGAAGCTCCATGACCCGCGCTCTGACGACAAGGAGGACGCGTTGATGTTCTGGGCACTAGAGGCAACAACAACAACCAGCATGAGCACGGAAGAACACGGTGCGTAAAGGGGAACGAGAGGGACAAGATAACGAGTACCCTACCCGAGAAGAATGGCAGCTAGAGCGTCCTTCTGTTCCTCGACCGGGAAGAGAAGTGAGCAATTGGAGAGGCATCGAAGGGGTTTAATGCTCAGGCATGGACGGAAAGGAAGCAGCGTGAACCAACAAAGCTTCGTGAGTGGCCATGGAGGGCGGTGGGTGACGGCATCAACGGAGGCTCTCAGAGCATGCGCGGCGCGTGGCGCCCAAGCTCTGCTTGCCTACCAACAAGAGGTTGAAGAAGCCACTGTCACGCGGGGCCCGCTGGTCAGAGACTGCGAAGGGGTTGGGTGTGGCTCGGAATAGGTTGTGGCTCGGTCCGATCGGACGGGGCGTTAAGAACCACACGATAGAAAATGGACGGTTGGGATTTCGAGGCCGTTCGGAGTGGTCTGAACGGCCCAACTGATACAGGCCATTCGATCAAAAATGGATGGCCAGGATTTGAGTGGTTGTTCGGATGGTCCGAATGGCCCACTCCGTTTAAGCCCTCCGATCATGATCAGACGGTTCCTGTGCGAGTGCGTTTAGGCATTTGGGTGGAGCCAAGTTGGGGTTGGGGGTCCGGTCGGTTCAACAGTGCTAGCCCAAGTTTTGAATTCAGTTTGACCAAAGCTCACAAGGTTTCACTAGGGCTCTAAAAATAGAAATAAAATCCCTAAAATTCTAAAATAAATAAGAGGGGTCCCTGGGACATCCTAGTAGTCAAATAAAATCTTAAACTTCACTGTTCAATATTTAATTTGAATAATTCAAATTCAAACCTAGAATAGGTCTTTGTTTTGAGTTTGAATTTTCTGAGGGTCAAATAGCGTTCCAAAAAATTTGGTAAAAATTATATTAATTCATGATAATTATTATAGTATTTGAATAAATTATTTCCAGAAGATGAATAAGAGTTTTTGTTCTTGTTTTATTTTGGAATTTATATTTAAGTTGTAGGTTTAACTTTGTTTGAGATTTTCCAAGTGCAATAAAATATGCAAAAGTTTCCAAAATGTCATGCATGCAGATAAGATGCATACTAATTAGCATTAATTAACTGGGGGATGTTACAGAATCTAACATGAACTTATGGATTTTCGGATTGAACTTTTCGTTAGCTTTCCAACGAGCCAAAGAACATCGTAATCCGAGTTCGTATGCAAAAGTTATGGTTGTTTTACCATACAGTGCGTGAAACCGAAATATATTTGGGTTCAGATTTATGGCCGAGGAGGAAAACGAGTCCGAGACAAAGTGGCGGACAATGGCCTAGTACTCGGAGTTAGGGTTGCTGAGGTGCTCGTTGTCGATGTCCATGAGCTTCATCTCAGAATCTGTAATCGTATCTTGATCTATTCATTCACAAGAAAACCACGGTCATCACTGAGAGCCACAAAAAGCAACAAGACAGGGGGAGGCGACAAGCGATGGATCACTTACTGGCATGGCGGATATCCTCGTCATCGGCTGTGCCTCCTTACTGAACCGCACTGGGGAATCGAGGGCGGTCGTCGGAGCTCGGCTTGGGGAGGGGAGAGGGAGAGACTTATGGAAGACAAGGCGGGGTGGCTATAATATATAAGGACAACGCCAAAATATTTCGTCTCCTGCGCACGTGTTCAAAAATTCCGCCAAAACATTTCGCCTCCCGCGCACGCGTTCAAAAATTCCTGCCATCCTATGCTGCGAATCACAGACGGTTTCAAACAAAGACCGTCTATGATGACCATAATATCACAGACAGTTCGTGTTAAGAACCATCTGTGATACTTCACAGAAGGTTATAATTAAAAACTGTCTATGATAATTGCTATTATCACAAATGGTTCGTATTAAGAACCGTCTGTGATACTTCACAGATGGTTATAAATAAAAACCGTCTGTGATAATTGCAATTATCACAGACGGTTCGTCTTAAGAACCGTCTGTGATAATGATGTATCACAGACGATTCTAGCTAGGGCTAGTAATATAGACGGTCATGCTTGTAAAATTGTCTGTGATAATTAGAACACTAACGGTTTCCAGTAACCGTCTGTGATGAGGCGTCTAGTATAGCCTGTTTTGTAGTTGTGAACTTACCTGCCGGCAACACCATATCAAACCCATGGTCGACCGTTCCACATCATTGTCGTCGACGTACATGGTGGTGTTGTAGGCTCCTAGGTCCAACCGTGGTCATCCGATCTGGAAGCACTCAAAGGGCCATAGCTGAAGAAGCAGCGGGCATCCAGAGAGGATGGAGCTGTCCCAAACCCGGTGGAACGTGTCGCACAAGGTGCAATACATCGTGCACATAACCATTGGGCCCTAGGCATATGGCTAAATCGCCTCCACCTCCAAGTCCACCAGCTCACGTGCGTAGCGGATCATGTGCTTATTGACGTTGTTGTCGTGCGACCCTAGGAACATCACCCACCCGAACAACCACAATAAGTAGGCCTCAAAGTACCTCCTCACCGTGTACTCGGGTGCGTTCTCTGCCAAACGCTCCGGCTGCCAGAAGACAGAGACACATCACTAAGTTGCACAAAGCAACTAAAGTGGAAAGACAATAGTTATAAAAACTTACGTAGAACTAGCAGATCCACTTTAGCGACGGCCTGTGGGTACTGTTGCACTTCCTGTAGTCGGTCTTGGGGTGGCAGCACCCCCTAGAACCTCGCCAGGAACTCCGAGTGCCACATCGCCGAGATGTCGTGCACCACCAAGGGGAAGCCCACACAAGGTAACCCGGTCAGGAAGGTCACGTCCTGAAGCGTTGCTGCCATCTTCCAGCACGGAAGGTGGAACGTGGGTGTTTCCAACCTCTACTGTCAACCAGTGCTGTCAGGAGGCACCGGTTGTATGGAAATCGCCTAGGTGTACGACCATCGTCTGCGTGGTCCTGGTCGTCCTCCCACGTTGCCTCCACCATCCTTGCTTGTGGAAGGAGGCCTGCTGCTCTAAACCTGCGTTGAAATGATTAAGAACATACGTGAGTCTACCCACAGTAGTCAGACTACAATTGAGCACACGAGGGTTACAACTAAACGTACCTTAGAACCCAACGTGGGTCCACACTCCATGCCCTCATGGATGTGCGTAGCCGCAACGCGCCAAGCTTAATCACCACCTCGCTGTCCGGTCGGGTCAAGCAACTCATGCGGCCACTGCGCAGCGGGTCCTAGGTCTGCCGTACTTGAAAATTCAGTGCATACATTGTAAATACTATGATACAGATAAAAAAATTAATAAGAAGCGACATATCTAATTGATTCAAAAAGTAAATACTACGAAACATATACAGATGGAAACTAAAATTATGTTCACAATATTTTAATTAACGTCATGTACCCTATTAGTTACTCTCAAATTTTTTTATTGAATTTTTAGAATTGTCTTCTTGTTTTCCTAGTTATTTTCAAGATTAACAAAATATCTACTATGTAGAAATGAAAACCAAAATTAAGTTAACAATATTTTAATTAAGGTCGCATACCCTATTTAGCTACTCTGGAATTTTCATAGAATTTTTATAGGTACTTTGTTATTTTCCTTGTTTATAAAATATTTATCGTGTACAAATGGAAACCAAAATTAAGTTGATATTATTTTTATTAAGTTCTACAAACCTTATTTAGCTACTCTGTAATTTTTATAGATTTTTTATAGGCATGTTCCTATTTTTCTGGTTTAAAAAGTATCTCCAGCATTTACAAAATATTTACTGAGCAGAAATGGAAACAAAAATTAAGTTGACAATATTTTAGTTTAGCTCTACATACCCTATGTAGCAACTTTGTATTTGTTCTTATAGAATTTTTAGAGGCGTCTTCCTATTTTCCTAGTTCAAAAAGTATTTTTGGAATTAACAAAATATTTACCATGTATAAATGGAAACAAAATACCCTTTTTAGCTGTGTTGCAACTTTTATAGTTTTTTTATAGGTTTCTTGCTATTTTCCTTATTTAAAAAGTGTCTCCAGCATTTAAAAAAAATTCAAGTACAATTGAAAACAAAAATTAAGTTGATAATATTTTAGTTCAGCTCTACATACCCTATGTACCAACTCTGGATTTTTTAAGAATATTTAGAGGTGTCTTGCTATTTTCTTAATTTACAAATTATTTTCGGCATTAACAAAATATTTACCATGTAAAAATAAAAATATACAAAGTTTTCTTAGTATTTTTGCAAATTTATTCTAAATCATTCGAGTAGTGCACCATAAATAATATCTATACGATGAACTTACTACACACAACTAAAATAATGTACTACATTAAACTACAATATAGCTAAAATTATCTAATCCATTGAATTCTATATCGCTATTTTTATTTGCTAACCTACCAGGTTTTGAATTTATGTACAAAGTTGTAAGAACATTTTACCTACAAAATAGGCAACCAGATATGCTTCTCCCTCGCTCTCTCCTTCGCTAAGAACCGATAGGGCTTCGCTACGTCACTTTTCTCCTCCCTCTTCTCTTTTTTTGGGAATTAAAATGACTTTTCATCCTATGTTTTGGGTTTATATAGCCAGCATTTGTCGCCAGTTTAAATGGCGACAGAAACCCGTAGGTTCCTCTCGCTATTTAAACTGGCGATTTGCACACTCTTTAAAGCAAATCGCCGATCCAAATGTCAATAGGCAGTTGGAATGACAACGGGTAGTAAATAGCATCCTGTCGTTATTTCAAATGGTGTAGGCTCTATCATCATGTGAAATGATGACAATGGCCTGTTTTTATTTTTTTTTAAATCGACATTTTTTATAATTATTTTTTAAATTAATATTATTTAAAAAAATCGGAAGAGAGTCTTTATGACAAGTCAAGAAGGCTCGGTGTGGGTGGCGATGCGGGCTCAGAGGAGAAGCGGGCATGTTGGGTTGGGATTAGGGGCGGCTATGGAGTCGGTAGGTGACGCAGAGTGGGTAGTGGTTGGTTGGGGCGTTAGAGTTTGTCGGCAACGTGTCACTTGCTAGAAAACTATATATTAGATGCTCCATTAGAATGTATATTTGGCCTTTTTCTTGCATGTATTTCAACAAAAGTACGTAGTGGCGATGAGAATTTTTGGCTAATCCGGCCATTTACGTCCCCGTATTTGCAAATTTAACTACGCGAAAATCGTTTTTGTAAAAATAGCATCACGGGCGTCTGATCCTTTGTCTTGTGTCAGCCATCTAACACGTGCATCGTGTGCGGCGCCCACGCCATTTTTGCAAAATACGGTTTTCACGTGGTTAGTTTTGCAAATACAGGGACGCAAACGCTAGATTAGCCAAAACTCGTGGCGATGATTCGACATGGAAGAAACACATGAACTCCAATATGTATAAAGAAAAGGTAGACAAAAAAACCTCATAGAAAAAACCAAAAAGTGTAGTGATCAGTTTTGGCGATCGTCGGAGAGTGGGACTTGTGAATCGAGACTCTGAACCGGCTTTTGTAACTACGCAGGGTAAATTATGTATTTAGCGGATGGTTATCCACTACACTATGATCCACTATCACTGACCGAGAATCTATCGGCAATGGCCACGTACGGCGACAAACTATCTGTCGGCAAAGGCCACGTACAAATATTCAGCAATCGAAAAAAGTCATGTCGGCAAATATATTTGCCAACAGATATATTATTACCGACAGATAGTCTGAGCACTATATTGAAGAATTGCTGACGGACCAAAATTTTCCCGACAGACAAAAATTTGTCGACAGATGATAGGATTGTTGGCTGATAGTGCAACAACAAATACTACAATTGCCGACAGATAGTTTGACGCCAACCTTTGCCCACATTAAAAAAAGATTTAAATATTTATGGAAAATCTTATAGTTCCAACATATATCATTAATTCTAACTAGTTATTGCTCAAAAGTATATTTAGAGAAAGGATTTTGATATAACTTTTTGAAATGCAATCCAAGTTTTTCAAAATTCACCAAATGCAACAAAAGTTTTTTAAATCCCATAACATTCATGCAAATTTTCAAAAATTGATATGTTGGTTTAACATTTTCACCGGTTGATGAGATCACATTTCCAGCTAACATACCTTGAGGTACTCATCAAACCTGAGTCTTCATTTGCTTTGCCTTCAATGCATCATCTACGTTAGGCATGATCTATGGAAGTATTGACATCACAGCTAGCAGATCAATCTGTGTTACAAGAAATAACCAGACCTGATTAGACACCGATAAGCATGAGATTACTAATACAGAAGTATAATGTCTTCCCAGATGGCAAATACCATGATCTCAAGAGGGATCTGGAAGTCTCATGTTGATTGCACGTTTTCCATGATTCAATAGTATCCAAGAAAACAGGAAGCATGAGGGTTCAATTTTACTAAACAGCTATAGACCAAGACAAGCGGGGATTAGGGTGTTGGCATATACTCATGGAAAACAGTGCAATGTAACTAGAAAAAGGAAATCCATAGGATGTCATTGATCTTGGGATACATCCAATAACTTTTAGCTACGTTTACCGATGTAAATGAACCATATGTTAGTAGCATACTTGCCTACCAAAGCATGAGCAAAAGAAACAATACTAACTGATCTTATTTCCATGCATGACACTGGCCTATTCAGTAGCTATATAATCCATCTTTTTAAAAGAAGTAACACTTCTGTTCAGCAACATAATAATTAGACATAGTATGCAAGCCCCATTTTCTTGACATTGTCAAGAAAACAAAAACAAAAGCCTATATCACGGTTAATGGAAAAAAAACAGAGTTTCTGAACTTCCTGGAAGAGTTTCTGAGCTTCCTGAAACTCAGTACTTCTAAACGTTCAGATACGGATCCTAGTACTCAAAACTTGGAGAAACAATTTGGAACTAAGATGTGGGTTTTGCCGCTACAATTGTTGCAGTCTTTTTGTGTTTTGTCTGCTATTTATACACATCAGTAGCTTACAGTTTGCAACCATTTTGGAATTGCTACAGGAAACCGAAACATGCTTCTACTGAAGAAACAGAAACTGACTCTGTTTCCAATCCGAGACAGACTCTGAAACTAAACAAGCTATACTAGCTATAGTCTATCAAACAGAACTAACATCGGCATTGCTTGACCAATTTGCAATCCGATTGAAACCAGAAGCAAAAAACTTTTAGACTCAACTAGCTTATACTAACATTCACCTCCCTAAGCTAGTTGTGATTAATTTTTCTTCATAGCCTACATCCCAATTCTTTCTCTCACTTCCAAGAATTTAATTCTTCCGAAAGGTTTGGTTAAAATATCTGCAAGCTGATCATCTGTACTAACATATTCAACCTCAATCTTCCCTTCCTCCACGCATTCCCTGATGTAATGAAACCGAGTATCAATGTGCTTACTTCTATCATGATGCATTGGGTTCTTACACAGGGAGATAGTAGATTTGTTGTCGATGTTGAGCACCACCTTGCCAGGACTTCGGTTCAGAAGATCACCAAGTAGGTTCTCCAACCATAGACCCTTACATGGTGCCAATGCTGCTACTATGTATTCTGCTTTACATGATGAGAGTGCAACGACTTTTTGCTTCTGTGACAACCAAATGATCATGGGTTAATTCCTTATTTGCCATTGAAAGTTGACAGGCTCCCCAAAATGCCATCGTTAAATTGCTCATCCTTTCTTTGCCACTCATTCTCAACTTCTCTCCCTTTTTTGCCACTCCCGTCAGTTGACCGTGAACTTGACCGTTGACTTCGCCGTGAAAAGAAGATTTTGCCCCCAAGTGAATTATTTAGGGCTGAGATCTTTAGGGAATTATTTGACATAGTGATATAGTTCCAAAAATTATGAAATTTTTAGGGGAAGGTTTTGACATAGTATAGATTATTGTGTAATTTTTATATGGTTTTATTTGTAACATGTTTTTCTCTAAAAATCTTTCAATTTTCGGTTTTATGCATTTTTATTATTCTATTTGAGAAAAGTTGGTAAAACATGTTTTAAAATCTAAACTTGATGTAATGATACTGTCAAAAAATGGGAATTATTTAAAACATGTTTTTACCAACTTTTCTCAAATAGAATAATAAAAATGCATAAAACCAAAAATTGAAAGATTTTTAGAGAAAAACATGTTGCAAATAAAACCCTATAAAAATTACACAATAATCTACACCATGTCAGGAAATTCCCATAAAAATTTCATAATTTTTGGAACTATATTACTATGTCAAATAATTCCCTAAAGATACCAGCCCTAAATAATGCACTTAGGGGCAAAATCGTCTTTTCACGGCCAAGTTCACTGCTAAGTTCACAGGAGAGGCAAAAAAGGTAGAGAAGTTGAGAATGAGTGGCAAAAAAGGGATAAGCAATTTGGCAATGGCATTTTAGGGAGTCGGTTAACTTCCAATGGCAAATAAGGAATTAACCCAATGATCATACTTGTTCCCAGAAAGAAAGCGACCCCTGATGTGCTCTTGCGGTCATCAATATCTCCGACCATGTCACTATCACAGAATCCCACCAATCGCAGTTCTTCTCGTTCTTTTTTACTTCCATAACAACATCCTAAATCAAGTGTCCCTGGATATACCTCAAAATGTGCTTTACGGCAGCCATATGCTCAGTTGTTGGGGATTCCATAATTCGACTAATAATGCTAACCAAATAAGCCAAGTCTGGTCTTGTGTTTAAGAGGTATCTTAAACTCCCAACTATACTTCTGTATGTGGTTTGATCAATAGGTGTTGACAAACTCTTGCTTAATTTGAGACGTGCTTCCATTGGAACTTGAGTTGAGTTGCAGTCGCTCATTCCACACTTCTCTAGGATTTTCTTCGCATATGATCCTTGGCAAAGAGATATATTATTAAGCATTTGTTGTACTTCAATGTGGAGAAAGTAACTCAATAAGCCAAGATCACTCATTTTAAAGAGCTCCTTCACTCGTTGCTTTAACTTCGCAATATCATCTCATATGCTCCCGTGATCACCAGATCATCCACATATACTCGACTAGGAAACAAGATTTACCACTGCTCCTCTTGTATACAATATGTTCAAGTAGGCTTCTTTCAAATCCAAGAGACAACAAAGTGCTGTCCAACTTGGAGTTCCATGCTCTAGGGGCTTGACACAAATCATACAAATCCTTGTGTAACTTCAGTACTTTGTATTCACTTCCCTTCTCAATGAAACCAGGAGGTTGGTTCACATATACTTCCTCTTCTAACTCGCCATTCAGGAATGCCGACTTGACATCCATATGGTGCAGTTTCCACCCTTCTTAAGCTACTAGAGCGATGAGCGATGTCACTATTTCAATCCTTGCAATGGGAGCAAATACTTCTTTGAAGTCAATGCCTTGTTTCTGAACAAACCTCTTTGCAACTAGACGAGCTTTGTGCTTTACCACCATGCCATCTGAGTCCTTTTTTACCTTAAAAACCCATTTAAGCCCTATGGCTCGCTATCCGGCAGAGAGATCAACAAGACTCCATGCCTCATTGCTTCAGATTGAATTCATCTCATCTTGCATTGCCAAATGCCAGCTTTCTTCCTTGTCTGCTTCATCAAATGACGTCGGCTCCTCGGCACCCAATAGACTAAGCCCAGAATACTCCAATTGAATTGGATCAGTGGCGTCGTATATGTCATGCAAGTCGTGCTCGCGCACTGGTGCATCCCATGATAGCGCCGATGCTGCACCAGACGCCACGCTTACTACTGGTGTGGCTGGTGATCCTAGCGATGCCGCCTCACCCACGCTGGCCTCCAAGTCTGGTACATCACCATGCACCATAGGAAAGTTATCTGGCTGTGAAGGAGTAGTTGGCGTTTGCTGCTCCTTTGGCTCATTGATGTCCTACCATGCATGCTCCAGGGGATCAAATACGTTGAATACCTCATCAGATGAAAGACTCCTGGCTTCTGGTGTCACGTTCCAATTCCACACCTTCTCCTCATCAAAGACAACATCACATATTACCCACACCTTGTTGGTAGCAGGATCATATGCTCGATACGCCTTCGAGCCGCTTTCATACCCGATGAAAACCATAGGTGTACTCTGGTCTGCCAACTTGCTGATGTGTCCTCCCGCCTTCTTGACATGTATCATGCATCCGAAAGGGCGTAGATGTTGTACTTTCGGTTTTCGCTTACACCAAGCTTTGTATGGTGTCATGCCAACCACACTATTGGTCAACGCACGGTTCAAGAGATACAATGCGGTTGTGATGGCTTCACCCCAGAATTTTCCAGGTATATCCTTGCTTTTCATCATACTTCGAGCCATAGCGATGGCCGTTTGGTTCCTTCGCTCGACTCCCCCATTCTGCTGAGGTGAATACGGGGCAGTCAAGTATCTTTTGATGCCTTGCTGTTCACAATAGATAGTGAACTCATTTGATGTGAATTCACCTCCTCAATCTGTGCAGAATGCTTTCACCTTTGCTTCCACTTCTACCTCGACTGCGGATTTGATTTTCTTGAATGCTTCCAATGCTTCATCTTTGGACTTCAAGAGAACCACCTACATGTATCTACTATAGTCATCAACTATCAATAGAAAGAACTTGTTATTAGTCGAAGTTGAGGGTGTGATTGGCCCACATAAGTCACCATGCATGAGCTCTAACACTTTTCTTGCTCGAAAGTTTGCTTCTCGAGGAAACGATGCGCGTCGTTGCTTCCCGACGAGGCAGCCATCGCACAACTGCTCAATATGGCTTATCTGTGGGAATCCCTCAACCATCCCCTCCTGGCCCATCTTGCGCAATGCTTGGAAGTTAAGGTGACCAAAATGTGCATGCCATCTCCATGCATCTTCGTCTAGGCGTGCCATCAAGCACATCGATTCCGTGAGATCAAGATTGAGGACATAAAGCATGTTCCTTGATCTATTGACCTGCACCAGTAGCTGTCGTTGGCGATCAAAGACATATAGGTTGCCATTTTCAAGCACAATTCTGCAATCGTGTTCTTCGAGTTGACCCAAACTAATTATATTGCTTGCCAACTTTGGGATGTAGTATACATCTGTCAATGCCTTGTGCTCGCTCGTGCGTGCTTCAAACAGCAACGTGCCGCGCCCACCTATGCTTACCGTGGATCCATCACTGAACCACCATCAGAAGTGTTAAGCTAGGTCAATTGCTTCTTGCAACCGGTCATATGGTTACTTGCGCCTGTGTCGAGGTACTAGACTTTGCCATCGTCGTGGTTGTCCCCTCCATGTTGAAGATGAACATTTTCCTCCACGAGCGCCACTGCTTCGGTGACAACTTCCTTATCCTCCATCAGCTCGCATGCTTTGAGCATTAGGAGTGCGGGATTATCATCGCCTTTTTTTTGCCATGAGTGCCTTCTCTTTCTTGGGCTTGAGACACTCTGATTTGAAGTGTCTGTATATCCCACAATTGAAGCACTTGATTCGTTTTTTATCGAACTTCGGCTTGGATTTAGCCCCACGCTCATTGCTTCCATGGTTGCTCTTCTTCGCTTGGCCCCGACCTGCACCGTGGTTGGTTTCCTTCTTCATGCTACCTCCAGACGCTTCAGAGAGGCCCTTCTTTTCTTTGACAACCAGGTTCTCCCACTGCGATTGGGAAAGCATCAAGTGCCCATTCTCTTTCGGATCACCAAAAGCAATCCGTATCCTCTCGTCGTAAGCCTTGTAGTGTCCAATGAGGTCCTCAACGGTGAGCGTAGTTAGATCGACACATTGTTCAATTGACGTCACGAGTTGAAGATATCGTGCTAGTGCCGCACGCAGGAAGCGACGGACGACAGATATTTCTGGCACCTTCTCCCTGAGATTTCTCATGCCACTCACCACACCAGAGAGCCTCCCGGTAAAGTCTTCAACTGACTCGCCATCATGCATCTGCAGATTCTCAAAACTCTTTTGGAGCGTTTGTAGTTTTGCTTCTCGAACGTGATCATGGCCTTGATACAAGATCTTGATTGCATCTCATGCTGCTTTTGCCGTAGCCTTTCCAGCAAGGGATGTCATCACTTGATCAGGCACCGCCTGATAGATGGCTGACATAGCCAGTCTATCTTTGCGATAATTGGCTCCACCTTTCTCGTACTGCTTGCCGCCAGGATCCACAACCTCGCACACCTCCAGAGCTTGAAGCACAACGCTCATCTTCATGACCCATATGGTGTAGTTGCTGCGGCCGAGTTGTGGATACAACACCGATAGCATCGGAGACTCTTGCTTCGTCTTGGATGCTTCGCCATTCTTCCTGGTCGACATGCTTCCTCCTCCTCAAGAACCGTAGCTCTGATACCAAATGATGGAAAAAAAACAGAGTTTCTGAACTTCTTGGAAGAGTTTATGAGCTTCCTGAAACTCAGTACTTCTGAAAGTTTAGATACGGATCCTAATACTCAAAACTTGGAGAAACAATTTGGAACTGAGATGTGGGTTTTGCCGCTGCAATTATTGTAGTCTTTTTGTGTTTTGTCTGCTATTTATACACATCAGTAGCTTACAGTTTGCAACCATTTCGGAATTGCTACAGGAAACCGAAACATGCTTCTATTGAAGAAATAGAAACCGACTCTGTTTCCAATCCGAGACAGACTCTGAAACTAAACAAGCTATACTAGCTATAGTCTATCAAACAGAACTAACATCAGCATTGCTTGACCAATTTGCAATCCGATTGAAACCAGAAACAAAAAACTTTCAGACTCAACTAGCTTATACTAACAACGGTAGCTTATAGGACTATTTACACTCAGATCTGTAGCCATATTTTCATTAAACATGCAAACAAAATCAAGAATATTTTTCATGCAAACAATTAAACTTACGCAAATAGAATTATTGCAAGCTTGCAAACAAGAGTGATACTGTGGCAGGATAGATGTATCCATTTAAAAAGCAAAGCCTAGAGTACATACATGTTCAACATCAATTGGAATATAGTATCCATCTTTAACATCCGCAAATGTCTACTTGTCTTGATCAAATATGTATACTTGAGAAAAATCTGGCATGGCTACAAGTTTCACCAGAATAGATACAAAACAAACTCAGAATATGACTCAAGATAAAGGGCATAGATAACACAAATACAATGTTTAATATCAATGATACCAGAGAGATAGATGAAAACTAACCGCGCAAGGATTCCATTTTGATTCTCTCAATAAGTTCATAAGAGACCATATCAACCAGGCATTAAAAGCATTATAATAAGTTACAGAATTTGAATGACCCAATTAAGGCAATCAAATTTCCAAGCAATATCACTGTAAAATGTCAAAAGTAATAGTTATTTAGTTTTAGATCGACAGGTAAACTATTTCGGGGTTTTACTCATACAAACAAAAGATACTATTGCAGATTGATTAAATCACCATTGAATCAAACGACAAAAGGAACAACAAGGTGCATCATACAAGAAATTTCGTCAATTGCATTTTTCCAGCCAAGAAGACATGTTTGTGTGAATTGTAGCTCATAAAACACAAGAGAAAATAATGGCAAGCCTCAAACATCGCAAAATATGGCTGCAAAGTGATGTTGGTCATGTCACTGGCCTTCTTGCAAAGCTCTTGGGAGGCATGCAAATGGAGTCCGAGTGTGCCGAGATGACCATGACATCATTAGGAGCTTTCACAAGAATGGCAATGCCATGTACAACAAGATGACAGGAAGTGTCATCATTAGCAAAACCGATATAATTGTTTTTTTACAAATGAAAGATGCAACTACAGATTGATTAAATCACCATTGAATCAAATGCCAAAAAGAACAAAGGTCTAGATGAAATACAAATTGTGAAGGAAATACATGGATGCCATGAGGGTAATACCATATCAGAGATGTCGCAAGAATAGTCCAACCGGTGCACAAGCCAAAAGCAAAGCCGACCAAGATTGATGGTTCATGAGCACTGCACCATGTATGCGAGACTCTGGATTAATTGATTAGAAATGAAAAGGGATTAATTATATCATGTTTCTATAATTCTATCCCTAAATGTCAAATTTGGCAGAGGTTAATAGTAAAAAATTTTACTCTTGATCAAATTGACAAAAGGGCACCAAAAGAACACCTGATCAGACCATAGTAAAAAAAACATTTACTCCTATTAGTTAAACTTGTAAGCAAGGGCATTTTTAACTGATTCATTTAGTGCAAAAATAATCGTAAATGTGTAAGATAACTTAATAAAGTGCTGACAATCCCAGAACACGTGTATTACTCTTAGTTAGATCACCCAAACATGCACATACTAATTTTTGTAAAAAGGAATTCACAGCACACACATAAATTTAGAACCTCACCTATGAATACATCTACAAGTAAATTACTACACTATCAATGAACTAATCAGATAAGTCACTGTGATCATGCTAGAATATACATCGTGATCCATCAAATATGAACTCATCTATCAAAGTACAAATACTTGGTTTGCAAAAATTTAAATATATAGACACAAAGAAGCTAGTGTACAAGTTCCACATAGCCTTTCAAAAGATGTGCTTTTCTATCTATTGTTAAAACTGAAAAAATTAACCAAAAAAACCATAAGTTCTCTAACAACGATCAGGTTTTCCATTACTGCAATGTTGCGATTTCTTTGACCTTTAGTTCATTTCATCAAGAAAGCATTTGACCTAAGGACTCATGCATAAATCACTATCTAGCATTTCTATAGCATCATCCATTCATTAAAAGATGCATTCATCCATCCATTCAACATTCCATCGATGCATAATCAAAATCGGCTAAACAAGAGAATTACACCATCCCAGAACTGATTACATAAACCACACTAATCAAGCTAGAGCACTTAGACATCCTACTAATTTACAACAGATCATCACAAATCAATTTCTAAGACTTGGGGAAACAGTAGTAGCAGGGAAGACACGAAGAGAGAGGGGAAGTATTTTGACACTTATTTGAGAGTAGAGTAGCAGCAGAAGTCGGGAGGGATCGCCAGTGCGGTGACTGACAGCAGTACTATGGTAGCATGGCAGGTACGCCTTGGCCCAAAGCTCAAACCCTATCAATAGAAGAACATTTTGACCAAGAGAGTGGGAAGGAGAGGAATAGGTGAGAGCCTGAGAGGAGTGCACGCACAGGGGACTTGCTAACACCTTAATTACTCCAAGCGTGGGGGGGAGAGGGCCGGGTGTGGGGGGGTCAAGCGGTTGGGTGTGGGCGTGGGCGTGGGGGGCTAGTCATCCAGTGTGCCGGGAGCGGAGGCGAAGGAAGGGGGGTATGAGGGTAAAGGGAGGCGATGGTGGGAGCAAACACAGGGAGGGCTAGGCGTGGGGCAAGGCACAAGGGGCAAAGGTGCGTGGGGGAGGGGGCTAGTCGTGGGGGTGGCGGCCAGGGGTGGAGAGGTGAAGGAGTTAGGCGCAGGGGCGAATGGGAAGGGGGCTAGGCGCGGGGGCGAAGGGGAAGGAGGGCGATCGAGGCAGCAACGCGTGGGGGCGTGATCGAGGCGTGGGGTGGAGGAAGCGAAGAGATTGAGAGAAGAGAGGGGAAAAGAGGGTGGCGGCGAGGGTAATTAGTTCAGTTAGGGTTCAGAAGTATTGGCTACAGATAGCTAGTCCATAATATTGCAAAAAAATGTCGACGAATGGTTTGACCTGCAAATTATGAATTGTCAATAGATAAGCTGACCCCAAATACGTATAGAATTAACGACATATAGTTTGTCCCTAAACGTAGTATAGCCGACAGATAGTCTGCCACTTATTTTTGTTGACAAATAAATTGTCGGTGAAGGTTGATTTTTGCTGACAGATGTCTGGTGGGAATATTGGGTCATGGTGTAGTGATCTTGTATTGAACTAGCGGAATTATCCACGCAATTGCATGGCTAGATATTACGATACAGTTGTTTTTGTTATACAACTTTAGGTTATATGCATGATTGAAAATTCATTGTTGTACAACTCTAATATCTATATATGATTATTCTCAACCGTTATAATATGACCCCACCAAAATAAATGGTGTAAATCCTTCTCTTTTTATCTCTATTAATGAGTGAATTTCTAGGATTTTTCTTTTTATACATTATCGTGGGAGTTTTTTGCCCTCAAAATGAAGAAGATGCCTCGAATCTCACGAGTTGTTTGTATTTTGCAAATTGTTCTCTTTAGTGAGATCGTGCAACAGTCATTGATAGAGCTAATTTTTGGTATGCCCCCAAGGCATAACAAAAAATCTACAATATTTCGAGCTGAACCTATATATATTTTTAACTTGCGGTCCAAATATGAGGATTTAGAGAAGGCAACATTTTATCTATTAGTATTCTCAAGTTGAAATTAGAAAAACCAAAAATTTGAAATGTCAAAGCAGAAATTTGGTCTACTTGAGCTACTTGACATTTCTCAAGTTTGTAATGCAGAAATTATGTGTATAATTAGGTTTACTTCAGCTAAGAATTATTTGGCAACACTTGAGTTTTTAACTTCTTATCGCAACAATTTATACAAGATCGCCTACCGCTTAATCTACCATCATATGAACTTTTTTTATTTATTAACCCTTTTTTAATTTTTATTTTAAAGTTAATCCCCGACGCACTTTATTTCCAATTCTAACCCCTTTGGTCACGCCACCATCCGTGGCGTGACAAAATAATGTTGTCACGCGGTAGAATAAGTCTGCTAAATAGCACTTTTTATCACATCTCTGGTCGTGGCGTGACCAAACAACACTGTCACGCCACAGGTGATGGCGTGACAAGAGATACGGGCGGCGTGACAGCGTTGTTTTGTCACGCCACGGATGGTGGCGTGACCAAAGGAGTCAGAATTGGAAATAAAGTATGCCAGAGATTAACTTTAAAATAAAAATTAAAAAAGGGTTCATTAATAATAAAAAATTCACCTTCATATATATATAATATTAACACAAGAATGCTATCATGGTACTATCAATATCAATTTAGAATTAGAATCTTCTACATTTGTACCCATACAATAAAAAAAGCAATTAAGACCACTGATAATAGCTTTTATGGTGCACTATCAATTTAGAACCTTTTTTTTTACATTCCTATCGCTTCAGCCGAGAAAAAAAAACATCCGATTCTTGATTCTTACAATGCCCTACCTCCCAAAAGTAAAGACAAAATCACCTAAACATTTGGAAAAATACAAACCAAAAGCATGTACTATCCTGTACTTAAAGTGTAATTACCAAACAAGCAAGGACCTCCTCGCAAAAGCACACATTAAACCCCATCTCCTCCTTGTTCTCTCTCCCGCTCCTTCCTCTCTCCCACTCGCAAATCACAAGCGCAGCAGCAAGCAACACCCACACAGAGCCAAGAAACCTCGAACCCACCTCTCCTCTTCTCAAGAAACCAATATTTCCCTAGCAGGTGATGCTGTAATGCCCGCCGTGCTGTGCTAGGCATGGAGCCGCCACTGGAGCGGGACTACATCGGGCTGTCGCCAGCGGTGGCGGCGGCGACGGAGCTGCGCCTGGGCCTGCCGGGAACGGAGGAGGCCGAGGCGGAGGGCGGTGGAGCGTCCGCCGGGGCGCCGCTGACGCTGGAGCTGCTGCCCAAGGGCGGGGCGAAGCGCGGGTTCGCGGACGCCATCGTGGGGGGCCCCGCCGGGCAGAGGCGGGAGGCGGCGAGGGGCAAGGCGGCCGCAGAGGAGGAGGAGGAGGAGGAGAAGAAGAAGGCGCAGGCGCCAGCGGCAAAGTAGGTGGACTCGGGACTCGGGACTCGGGTTGGTGTGTGGGTTCGCCGGTTGGTGCCTTGGTGGTTTAAGCTCTTTTTTTTTCCCTTTTTGCAAAAGGATTTTGTATTGTTCTTGTTGTTTTTCGTAGGAGTTTCCCTTTTTGGGAGTCTTTGGGGTTTTGTGTGGATTTTTATGAATTTGGGTGAAATCAATTTTGGAGCTATTTATGGGATTTTAAATGGGAAAGGGGTTCCTTTTTTCCCTGAGAAATGTTTGTGTTTGCAAATTGGCGTTCACGTTCTTTTGGGGGTTTTAGGCGCTTTTGTGGAGGAAATAAAATTGGTTATTGATTTGCTTCGTTACTTTATTTATTTTGGGTACAAGTTGTATGATTTATATTGTGTTTTCTTGAAAAGATTTTATTCTGCGTTTCCTGATGTTTCTTTCTTCTTTTTTTCCTGATTTAAAATGAACCATCGTTGTTCTGAGTTTGGCTTTTCGTGTTATAGCAAATTGTTTGTAGGTTAGCAGCTAATGTCTCGAGGACTAGAAGTAATGCCTGATAAAAATTTCTCGTAATTAACGAAAAAAAATCTGTCTTTGTTCTGAAAAAGCTGGAGAAGCTTTCTTCTTGTGCGCGTCGTTGTTTCTGCTGTGGAAAAGAAGCAACTTTTGTGTGTCTGGTCTCCACTTGCGTGATGCCAATGTGCCAGAATCGCTGCAATAAGGTTGTTAGCGAGCGCGCCAATTCACGTCGGTTTTACTCTCCCTGTTTAGCTGTTCGGCATTTCTACCCGCTCAGTACATGCAAACTCGTAATCTGGCAAATCCTTGCGGTTGTGGTTCAAGTTTTGTTGTAATTTTCAGTAGTTTGTGCCTGTTAGAGCAATCTTCAATGGATATGGTTTTGACTGTTCGAATGTGTGTATCAGGGCACAGGTGGTAGGATGGCCACCAATCCGCAGTTACAGGAAGAACACCCTGGCGATGAACCTGCCTGCTCCGAAAAGCAAAGACGACGATGAGGCAAGGCAGGCGCCAGCGCCAGGGTGCCTCTTTGTCAAGGTTAGCATGGATGGTGCTCCTTACCTCAGGAAGGTGGACCTTAAGATGTACAAGAACTACAAGGAGCTCTCGCTGGCGCTGGAGAAAATGTTCAGCTGCTTTACCGTCGGTGAGCTCATGCTTCGCCCCTCATCTATCCTTTACTCGTTGGTGCTGTGTGCCTGTGTGGTAGTATGTGCATAACTTTTCATGTTTAGTTGAATAGGTTCTTTCTATGAATTGTTTCTTGGACAGATGCGGTCTTCACCGTATATAGGTAGATCTAGTTTCCTTTGGTGGCCAGACATTTAGCCGTGCTACTTATTAATTAATGTGGATTTATCATCTTTGGCATTTTACGGCTGTAGTTCTGTAGTATAACTGTTGCTCCAATGTATAAAGAACAAGGACCAGTTATTGTGTTTGTTAAATATTCATGTGTCAATTTTCTGGAATGCCTCTTGTCCCCAGTCATTAATAACCCTTGCATAATGTGTCCACCAGTGAACTATTTCCCTGCTATTATCCTCCATGGCATGTAATGTTGTTATTTAAGTGAAGCCTTTTGTTTTGGATTGTTTTGCTTTCCTATTCTGAAACTGAAGCTACGTCACACTGTTTGTGCTGAATTGCAACCAGTTAGAGATGCCCTTTGCTTTTGCTTGTGAGATCCGTAGAAATGCGTTCACATGGTAATAACAGTATTATCCTTTTATTCATCCATGTTAGTTACAAGCATGAGTTGGACTTCCTTTCCATCAGACATCTGTCTCCATCAATGCTATTTGCTGTTGGAATTGTCCCTGAACAGGGATTTAGTTTGATATTTTGTGCTCCTTCAGGTCATAATGAGTCAAATGGGAAATCGGGGAGAGGTGGATTATCTGATTGCCGACTGATGGATCTTAAAAATGGGACTGAACTTGTGCTCACCTATGAGGACAAGGATGGAGATTGGATGCTTGTTGGTGATGTTCCATGGGGGTGAGTAATGCTGACACTACTAAATTTATTTACTTTTCATATATTTTGATGGATCGACTTTTTTTGCTACTTGAGTTACTGAAGTGTTTCATATGTGGGTATTGAATTGAATGGTTTATGATAACTCATATATCACTTCTAGGGACTAGTTTGTAAATTTCGTTTGGTTGGCATATGGATGTTGTTCCAGAAATAAATTGGAACGGTACATGAGTGTTAATGAAAGAAAGTGAAAAACAGAAGCTTAGATGGATTTTGGTAATGGATTCAGGAAAATCAGGACCAAAATTAGGATAACAAATGCCAAATCCCAACTATTTTGTGCCATATGTTGGGGATATATTTCATCTCCCTTAAGCAGCCATGGTGTTTTAGTTTATTTCCCCGATTTGCAAGGTCCGGCACAGTATTGCAATTCCTGGCCCACCGAGATGCTGCAGATTCCAATGAGTTCGTGACTTGAACCAGGAACCATGTTGTTAAAAAGCCACCTGACTGCTAAATATTCATTTTGTTGTGTTGCAGAATGTTCACGGACAGCTGTAGGAGACTGAGGATCATGAAGGGTCAGATGCAGTGGGCCTTGGTAAGTACAGATAAATATGTGGTAGAATATGGAAGTATTGCTCGTGTTCATGCCTTTTTTCTGTGGAGGGCATAGCAGAGAATCTACTGCTTGCAGTTCTGCATAACTGCACCTTATATATGCTTTGTGCAGAATTATCAGAGGTGCCAGTTTGCATTAACTAGGTTAGGTCTGTTCCATTAACTGTGGTACCAACATATCTGGTTATCCTGATTTTTTCATGGATCAGGCAGAGAATCTCTGTCTATGAGGAAGCACTGTCTTCTGTATTCACCATAGCCAATGTGGCTCATCATTGTTTGCGTTCATTACAAACTTGTAATATGAGAATGCACTCTCGTTTTTCAGCTCCAAGAGCCACCGAGAAGAGCAAGAATCAGAACTAGGCAAACGATGAACCCAATCTGATCCCTGCAATCACGTCATACTCTTACCTGTACGGCCCCATTCTCAAAGCCACAAAGGGTGAAGGACTTAAGGTGTGACCGTGTGAGAAGGGGATTTACCTATACCTATGTGTCATCCTCTTTCTTATTTTTTTTCTCGTTTGGAACAAGCATGTCAGATGCGAACATAAGTTGTGTAAGACCCTGTATGTCTGTCTACTTGACCGCGTGTGGTAGTTTCTGTTGTAAATTGTTGTTTTGTATGATGCAAACTGTTTTTTGAGTCCTGCTTGGTGCTTGCAACGTAAGAACATTTCGTTCCTTGTGATGATTTCTGAGACCTCCAAGGGTCAGATTACTGTGCCAAAATGGTGTACTTACCTGATCATTCTCATCAGCTAGCTGTGCATGCAGAACCGTCAGATGGTGATAAAATTATAGTTGTTAGAAGATCACATCAGGCCGTCATGATCTTCTCTTTCTGTTCCAAGGCACTGCACTTGCTTGCTTCAGTTAATGCCACTGTGCATCTCAAAACCCTACCAAGTAGCTGGTCCAGATTCCTGAGTTCCTTTTGGTGTCTGGTCATTTCCAGTCTCTCTGCAGCATGCACTGCAAGGTGGTGCAAACCCTATTTCAATACTGGCCTTCAATCAGTCCTTTGGTTAGTGGGGGCCTTCCATCGGTTATCCTTTTCCTGCTGCCATGATACTGTCTATGGAAAGGAGGAAGAGGCTTCCTTGCAATCATTCATCCAGCATAAAGAAAAGAAGAGGGGGAAAAAAATTAACTTTATGATGGTTGCTATGTTGCCACGAATTAAGGCTTTTTCTTGTTGCCCTCTTACAGTGCTCTCTCTTGTTATACCATGGCTGACCTAGGACCAAAATATAGGAGGTGCTCTCACTTGCTTGCGGCTTGCCGAATGCTAAGTTATCAGTCAGTGGTAGTCTGCTTGAGCGCTAGACTAGAGGATGCTAGGGGGTACACCGTGAGCTGTCTGTCGGTGGGAGGGTGCCAGCCCCGACTGCCCCCATGGGTCTGCCCTTGGTTGTACATATAGGACGGCCTGTTTCATACTCCTAGAATATGTACTCCCACTTCTAATATACCACTTAAACGAATATATTAGACTTCTTTATCACTTTCAGTATACTTAAATACCAATTATAAGATACTCCAATGCGACTTGATTGAAAAAAAATTCATTGGAGGCCTTTATTTTTTTTCTATATACATTTTTCATATATAAAAGAAGTATATACACAAATTTTGCTATAAAAAGTGGATTTTGATGAAATTTTTCATGGAACTCACTTTAGGGTATCTTATAATCATTATTGGAGTATATTCAAATTGATAAAGAGATATCATCATACGATTTAAGTGGTATATGAGAAGTGGGAGTACGTGCTCACAAGAGTACCGTACCATTTTCCTGTGTGTGTGTGCGTGTATGTGTGTGTGTGTGTAGGAAGCCTTTTTTTCTACTCTAGGGAGTAGTTACTTACTATTCCGTATCTCACAACGTAAGGAGTGTCTTGCGCAATCGAGAGTATATGTAGTATACGAGTATATAAGACCACCTAGGTGCTATTTACACATTTTCAATGGTGGTATGTACAATTTTTTAGACATAAGTTTTTAGACATACTTCTTTTTATGTGCGAATATGAAGGTATTTACAAATATGCTAAAAGCTATGGACTCTCTTGCAAATTTTTAGAATTATTAGAGTATCTTATAATTAGTATATAAGTATACCCAAAGTGATAAAAGAGTATGTCAAGTTCTTTTAGGTTATTAGAGGTGAGAGTAACTACACCTAGAAGTAGAAGATATTAATCCTATATATATATACTACTCCCACTTCCAATATACCACTTAAATGACTATGTTATACTTCTTTATCACTTTTAGTATACTTAAATATCAATTATAAGATACTCCAATGTGATTTGATTGAAATTTTTTGATTGGAGCCCTTTATTTTTGTTATATACCCCTTTTCATATATAAAAGAAGTATGCACATAAATTTTGCTATAAAAAGTGGACTTTTGTGAAACTTTCATGGAACCCAATTTGTGGTATCTTTTAATCATTATTAGAGTATGCTCAAATTGATAAAAAAAAAGTATCATCATACGATTTAAATAGTATATGAGACGTGGGAGATCATACCATTCTCTCTCTCTCTCTCTCTCTCACACACACACACACACACACACACACACTCTCTCACACACACACACACACACACACACACACACATATATATATATTAATTGTACACTGCTCTAGGTGCTTGACTTACGTTTATCAAACTCATCACAGGTCATGTTATTGTAGCAGTGGCTTGGTAGTGAGCATGTGATTATGTCGTGCACTGGAATGTTAATTGTTGTTCCATTCCATATGCTGTTGCTTAAACATATGGATGGGTGTCCTTTCATTCTGGAGCACAGGGAGATGCTTATGCCTCCTGTCCTTGTTTGTGGTGCCTCTTCTCATGCTTCTTGCATGTCGCCATTACCTTGTATAGATGGGCATTGGGCGTGCCGTCTAGGCTCGATCCATGCTTGGCCGCATCGTCTGCGTCTGCTCGGCTCATCTCGCCGTGCGTCTTGCGTCTTGCCCTTTCGCTCTCGGCGAGCCCAACCTGAGCCAAAGCGTCGTGCTAGGGTCGTGCTGCAAAGCCCAAAATAACTATAGATAGCGGGCGGCGATGGTGGCGTAACCGCCATCTTCATTCTCTCGGCGGAGGAGAAGGAGGAAGGCGTGGGGAGGAGAGCGGAGGGAGGCGGTGCTTGGGGAGGAGGCCGAGGGTGGAGGTGGAGGTGGTGTGTAGGATTGAGGATATGGATTAGTCGGGATGGGGGTTAGGGTTGGGCGGGCCGTGGGGAAAAACGAGTTGGGCAGACTACGGTAAGGGATAGGATTGGGCGGTAGGAGGAGGATAGGAGGATTGGGCTTTTTAGTGTCGTCTTGGCAAGCCTGCCCAAATGGTCGTCTTGGTGTGCGTCTTGTGTAGACGCATTCTCGAGCCCGGCCCGGCGTTAGCTGCCCCGTGGCTGACCGGCGTCTTGCGTCTTGCCGTGCTTGTGCTTAGACTCCCGTCTTGCCGTGCCGTGCCAGCTCAAAAACCTGGCCCAAGTCCCAGCTCTAGCCTTGTAATGGGGAGATAAGGAAGAAAAGATGCGGAGAACCTTGCCATTATTGACCTAGCTATGATATCTAATCTTCCTCTACTGGTGAATAAGATTGATTTGTTCCGATTCCTCAACAACTGCATGTGGTTGCCCAACTAGACCATCGCATCCGCATCCGCATCCGCCTTTTGGCTGGTGCAGCAGCAACAGCAGCAGCATGTGTATCGGTGATCCTCGGCCTGTGCTTGCTGTGTAGTGTCGCTTTATGCTTGTTTCTCTTCACTAACCCTTGCTCTTGGAGCAACCTGCACAATCTATGTGTGCGTGCAATCCCTGTCGCTCACACTCGCCGATAGGAATTTCGCAGGAAACAATATTATTTCGAAGCGAATCACGCCAATATGTAGTGGTCTTTTGTTGCATAAGAATCGAAACAAAATGTTTTTCTACTCATTTTTTTTAACAATGGTAGCCTAGCGAACTTTTTTTATTATTTAATTTATTTTTTAAAAATATTTTAAAGATAATTTCTTCTTAACTTTATTTTCAATTCTGACTCCTTTAGCTACGCCACAATGCATAGCGTGACAAAAATATATTGTCACGCCACGGACATCAGCGTGGCAAACGGATACTGTCATGTCACTCCTCTTGGCGTGGCAAAACTTAGCCCAAAAACAGACGCGTGTTGGTTCGGAGGGCTATCGTGGCAGGTTTGACTACGCCGCGGTCGGTAGCGTGACAACACAATTTGATCACGTCACGGATCATGGCATGACCAAAGAGGTCAGAATTGGAAATAAAGTTAAGGAGATATTATCTTTAAAATATTTATTAAAAAATAGATTAAAAAAAACAAAAAATGCATGTCAGTATTAAGGTGCTACAATTCCGTCGGGCAGATTTGAGACATACAGGCATGCGTGCTGGTGGCAAAGCTTGTCCCAGCTGCTTTAGCCGCGATGATTGCAGCAAGAACATCTGCATGATGAGATGTCACCACTGGCTTTTACAAACGCGAATTCTAATCGCGCACACGCTCGCGCACATCGATCTGCCTCTGATTACTTTTGTTGGTTTCGCTTTCGGTGTCCAGGTAACCATAGCCCATCGACCCATGACTCCATGAGCTTCGCAAACGAAGAAAGCGTGCGTGCGTGCGTCAATCAGTACAGGCTTTGTACGTGACCTCAACGATTGCATAAAAGGATATGGTTTTAAGTTTGTAGTAGCATATAAGAGAGAGATCACTTTGTAATGACAGATCAAGAATTCAGAACATTTACAATGGTATATAAATGTTTTTTTTCCTTAGAACTATTGCTTGAAATAAAATGAAACATAATGGCTTCTGTCCTTTAGCCCCTTCTAGCCCCTTCCTATAAAATTTCTGCCCCGTCCCTGTGTACTCATGATGCGACAATGGATGTCCCGATATTTTGATGATAACGATAACTCGATTTGATGGAGACAACTCTCACGATTCGGTTACCAATCGTACACGACCAATATGCCCGTAATCGATGAACCGACTCCATGATTATTATCGATTTTGCTAGAAGCACGATTGACCTGATCACGGAGGTCTATTCCTGCATGCAATCGAAGAACAAATAAGAACACGATAGATAAGCAATCTGAAATTGTGAATAGGAATTAAAATTGTATTGATAAGTAAGGTTCCAAAAACAATGTCGTTGTTGATCTCGTCGAAAAAGAGGATTGTTGACATCTAGAACTCTCGTTACAGAATGAACAAACAAAATTATAAATAGGAAATGGAGATTGCTATCTATTTTGCCAAAAGACTCGAAATGATGATGTATATTGCAAAGGGTATGCTGTAATTACAGTAAAAATGACTATGAATTCACGTGGATTAGGACTTGATCGGGATCTATTTTACAATGGCACATAGGCCAAGCTTTTATAGTTCTACAAACGTTGGTAGTTGAGTGCCTCTTCATGTCAATGGTCGTGTCCCTTTAAGTCAATCATCACGTTCCCTCATGGTAACCGCTGTGTCTCCAGATGTAACAGCCAATACTTTCTCCACATGGGTTACAATTAACCACACGTGAGCAATCGCCTTTGAGAACCTTCTATGCTGGGGAGAGGTCCTGAGGTGGCCCAAAGAGACCTTTCTAGAAGAGAGGTCCTGGAGTGATCCAAAGAGAAGGTTCTTGGGCCCACCTTCTAACTGTGTATTTAATCCTGGACGCAGCAAGCTAATTCGGGCCTAATAGAGTATCCAAATTACTTTCGAATAAAGGTATATCCAGATAATTTGACTAGTCAACAATCTTCGTTAGCTAGCTCCTCAACTTCAAGTGAAAATAACTTACATGGAAAGAGGATCATAGAAAATCTTACGACTACGAGGTGGTCGTAGAAAATCTTACGACTACGAGGTGGTCAGAGTATGGTGATTGAAAGTAAAACCTTTTCGACTGGTATTTCATTTGACCAGAAATAGACTTAGTCAAGAAGGTAATTTCACTTGAGTTATAAAGACGTACTCGGTCATCTCGAATGGACCAATTTAAGAATCTCAATCGACTCTCACAAACCTGTCTATCGGAGCAGTTCTCGAAGAGGTGTTATACTTTTTACTCACGATGATTATGGGATAAAGATAACTTTGGGAAAAGGAAAAAACTTTTCAACTGCTGACGCGTGGAACAACTTCCTTGACCAGATATGAGCTGTCATGTCCCCATTGGTCGAGGTGCAGTTGTTACATCCTTAAGGTAGTGGGTTTTAAATGCACAAAAGATATATACACGGATCTTTATCCTTCCTTAGGAATGATTTACCCCTACCATTTTTACTTTCCCCATTCATCAAAAGCCTTTTGTCTTCCACAAAACCTTCAAAAAGAGGAATTCCTCAGTTCACCATTGAACCGAGACAATGGTGGGATGAAAATCGTCAATGCTGTCTACGGAGGAGCTCAAAGGATTGGAGCAAGACGGGCATCTACTAGAGAAGGTTTTTCTCAAGTGGCGTGCGCCGATGAAGGAGATTGAGCCATGCCCTCCAGCCAGTTTTATGGTACTTTTTGTGCCCTATCTCCGGGTAGACTTCTGTTTACCCGAAAGTGATGTTTTTATTGAAATTCTTAATCATCATGGAATAGAACTAGTTCACCTTGTACCGAATTCAATTCTGGTACATAGCGTCTTTGCCCATATGTTTGAGGTGTTTTTAGGAATATCCCATAGTTTGCGTATGTTTAGGTTTTATTACCAAATCATTTGCAACAAGAAAGATGCTGGTGCTGTGGGCTCTTTTTACTTTAAATTCCAAGATACCAATAAGCGGGTGTTTCCCTTTTTGGCTACGAAAGATGTCAGCCAAACATGAAACAAAAAAAATGGTTTTATTCTGCTGTTTCGAAGGAGAGTAGGATTACTTACATCCAGAATGCGCCACCAGAGTGGTCCTCAAAAAGTCGAGCTACTGACAAGGAGATCGAGCTCTCTAATGATAAGAAGAGTGTGGTCCAAGTGATCAGCAACTTGGTAATGAGAGGTCTAACTGGACGAAAGGTCGTCTATGACTTCCTCAAGAACAAGATCTTTCCTCTCCAAAAGAGAGAAATATTATCTTGTGATTATGACATCCCAGAAAATGGTAATAATCCATTTACCTTTTTACTCGAACTAGATTTTCATAGTTGAAGTAAAGTAATTTATCATTATATTGCATTTTCAGATGACGAGGTCCCTGCTAGAGCGTCAGTCCTGTTAAAGGCTTGGGTTCTAGAGAAGGAACCGATTGATTTAGAACTGCAGCCCCCAAGCTTGATTGGAGCTATCTTATCACTCAGGAAAGAACACAAAGTGGTAAGTATTTACAAGAATTGCAAGACGTAAGAAGTGATTTTTACTTTATGTCTAACTTACGTTTTCTGAACAGGCGACATCAAAGAAACGTCTCATATTAGATGTTGGTGCAAGCTCTGCCCCTCCTTCGGCAAAGAATGCAAGGATAAGTTCCAGACCTCCTGGTACGCTAAAGAAGACGAGACCTGCACCTGCATTTGCTTCGATCTCAACTCCACAAGAGCCTCCTACCTTAACTCGAACTCCAATTCTTTCGAAACCTCCTACCCACGAGGTATTTAAAAACCAAAGTGAAAATTTTAGTTTTTTCGATTTGCTTCTTGCCCTCAGCCAATACCTTTCTAAATCAATTTTTGTGGTTGAGGTGGTACAGGGCGAATGATCATCAGAGGAGTCCGAAGAGGAAATTCCACTTCAGCGGGCTCCATGGCCAAGACCTAGGTCCTTGGTTCCTTCTTTTTTAGAGCCAGTGGAACAACCTACTTTCACTGTTAATGAAGACTTCACGGCGCTCTTTAAAAAAAGTGGCTTCGAGATTGAGTAAGTTCTCCGACCATAACTGTATAATTTTGTCTGATAATGACCAATCTTCTAGTTTCTTTTAGTCTTTCTTTGCCGTCGGACCCGAAAAGGGGACAACTAACAGCTCAAGAACAAACCTCACCACCCATTGTACCGTCAATAGAAGAATCTCCGGCAGAAGATATTCTACAAATAGAAATACCTCCTAGGACCACTGAGGAAGTGGTCCAGGATGTCATAAACATGACTACTGGGACATCCAAGGAGATGCCACAAGGCACGGAGGTCCAAACTGAAAGGACCTCTCAAGAGGATCAGATAGAAGAGGTGGTCCGTGAGACCACACAGTCAGAGGAGGTGGTCCATGAGACTACTGAAACTCAAGATGAAGATGTTCATTTCCTGATAAAAAAATTATCTTGGTAATTTTATTTTGAATATACCAGTATAGATCTAACTCATAGAATGTCTTAGGAGTCGCAAGATATTGAACCTGATCCAACTAGAGGAGTTTTCCGTTTGGTTCAATTGGATCAATCCGAAGCTGAAGTTCCTCTCGAGAGTTATCCTTCCAGAACCGAAAAGAAGGACCTCCAAGACCTCATGACGTCTATCAAAAGATGTTGGAAAGTCAATGTTGACATGATTGGAGAGATCAAAACTTTCGCAGAGGAGAAAGAGAAGTAAGTACATAAAGTCATTATTCAATCATAAGATTACCATTAAATAATTAACTTACACGTTTATTTACACTATAGGGAGTGTTTACTGGCAAAAGCAGAAAAAGAAAATGTTGAGTCTATACTTCATGCTCTCATATTAAAATTGTCTAAAGCAGAGAAAAGATCTGAGAGGAGCGCGGTGGCCATAATAGAGAAAATAGAAGAGATCCGCCTCTTAACTCACAAGAATGAAAAGTTACAAGAGATCCTTAGCAGGCAATCAGAAGAGAGCCACAACCTCTTTGGAAAAAAAAACAATGTGCTTTTTAAGGAGAAGAAAGGTAAAGAACTTCTTTTTTTTACAAAGTATTTGACCTTGTCATTATTTGTAATGTGTGAATTCTATTATCTTTTTTCGTTCTTTCTTATAACTAGAAAAGGCAAAAGAGGATCTCCAGAAGACCTCTTCTAAGAAGGATCTTCAAATTCAAGACTTGAAGGAAGTGGAAACACGGAGTCGCCGTAACATCCCTATTTTATGGGCTTTTTGAAAATTTTGAAAATTTAAAAATAACCATTTGGTTTTATTGAATTGCTAAAGCTTAACTTGAAATTTTATAATTAAAAGCAATTTAATTTGAATTAATCAAACTTCAATTAGTTCAAAGTTGGTTTATTTAAGTTTTCTAGATTTTATTTGGATTTAAAGTAAAAATAGTATTTTAAGTATTTTATTGGATTTTGAAAAGGTTTCTCCTTTTGTCTCAAAGTTAAAAATAAATTATTTGCAAAATCAAAAGCTAAAGTTAAGTTGAAATTCCAAATAATTCAAGTAATTTCTGTGTATTTTTCTTGAATTTTTGGACTTTATTTACTATTTTCTAAAAAGGCTTTTCATTTTATGGTATTTTCTTAAATCAAAAACCCATTTAAATCTTCCTATTGACCTTGGGCCAAATCCCTCGGCCCATTTTCCTTTTTTTACGCTTGCGCCGCCCGCTTCACCCATTCCAGCCCACTCCTCGCCTTCTCCTCGCTGTCACGACAATTGGGCCCCACCAACCACCACCACTCATCGTCTCCCTCCTCCCGCCCATTGGCAGCCCATGCTAGGCGCGCGGCGTCAACGCCCGTGCGTTTTGCGCCGGCCACACCTGCCCCTCGCCTACTCCCTGCCGCACCGCGTCATCGCCTGTCACAACCATGCCCGCTGCTGCCACCCACTCCCCCTCTATCTGCCCCTTTCTTCCCGTTGGGCGCCCATATCCTGCACTGGCTGGAGCCACTCGTGCGCCCATGCTGCCATCCCCCTTCCCTGCTCTTCCCAGACACTATTTAAGGCAAGCACCGGGTGCCCCTTCAGCTCCTCTCTACTCCCTCCCTCTTTCTCGCCCTAGCTCGCCGTTTTTCAAGCTTCCTCGCCGCCGGCCAAGCTTCGCTCTGCCATGTCTAGCGCCACCGACGAGCATACTCCTTCGCCCGCGTCTCCACCTCCGGCATAGCAAGCTCATCGTCGTCCCCGTGCACACCTCCCCGTTGCCGAAAGCCCGCCAGAGCACCACTGCCGCCGCCGCTTCTTTCCCATCGCTGCCGGCCTTCCCGTTGTTCCCCGTCGGCGAAACCGCGAGCACCACGTTCGCTGCGCATTCCTCTAGCCACCGGTACCCTTGCCGCCGGCCAAACGCCGGCGAGCCCTTGGGTCCCGAGCGCCGCCGGCTTGGGTTCGATGTGGCCGCCACCCTGGCGCCCAGTCAACGCCACCTCAGCCTCCCTCGCTGATGTGGTCGCCAATCACTAATGACGTGGCATTTCCATTCTTTTCCCGTTGAAAAATAATTCAACCGAAATTAAAAACCCCAGGGCTGACGTCATGCTGACGCAATAAAATGAATTTCCTTTAGAAAAATAATTCTGAAAATCCCTTTTTCTTCATTTTATGTGTTTTTCAAACTTCTGAAGGCCATATCTCCTCTGTCCGAACTCCGATTCAAGTGATTCAAATTTTCAAATTCATCTAAATTCATTATCTTTCTATTGGTGCTTGTTTTGTAATTTTTGGATTTTATTTGGGATTGTTTCATTTATTTGGCTTCGTTCGCACGTAAAGATTCCAGCGTTTCGGAAGAATTCCTGGACCCGACGTCCGAAGCATCTCAACTCTTCAACGAAGGCAAGTCGTAGACCTTTGACCATGTCGTACCCAATTTAAAAAATTATATTGTTTGATATAAACATGCATGGCTAGTTGTATAAAAATGGTTTCGGGAATAGTTAATTACCTAATTGACATTGTGCCTCCTTGATAAATTACGAAAGACATGTACCCTTGAATGACATAAATCCTTGGACACTATAGGACGGTTAATTACCAGTTGGACATTATTGCACTACCAACTTGGGTCGTATTATGCTTGGTCATACTTAGTCACGATGGGATTCATGATCACATACTCAAAGAATGATTAAACTTGACTTAATGAGTTATGGAATTGTGGCGGAGCCACTATTGATAAAAGTTGTTGTGCCATGGCAAGGGTTGCCATTTGACCGGGTTGAACAAAAATGATTTATGCTCGTGCAAGTGGGCGGTGATAAAGGTGGGTGCGGGAAGCACTTTGGGATGCAAAAAGTCTCATCTGAGCAACCACTAAGGACTTGACTTTGTGCGCCATTGATCTGGGCCATACCATACAACCACAAGTCTATTTATGGGGTGGACCAGGCCAACTAATTAGCAATGCTTTGAGTCAGTTCTGTTTGGGTTGTTAAGTGGCGCAAGAGGGGGCCAGTACGGCGAATCCTTAGTGAGCAGAACCGAGTCAAATCAGAGCTTTGTAAAAGCCTTGTGATATTCACTTAGTCACATGCCTTTGGAAGCGTGAAATGCCTGACATTATAAGATGATTATCTCTTGTGTGTCAAGCTGTACAACCTCTACAAATTGTAAAACTATTCGAATAGCCATGTCTCTGGTTATGTACAATGCCTGGTGATTTCACACGAGGGATAGATTCTATCAAAAATGTTGGAATGGATCGGATGGATCTGAGTAGTTGGTTTTGGGCAATGGTTGGGAAGTGAATGAGGTGTTCACTAGTTGTTTCAAAGAAAATTGATTACTTATGTATTAGTCTTTAAATTATGTTTTACAATCTACTTACTGTATTTAATGTCAAATACTGCTTTCCGCAAAATAGCCATAAAGCTATCCTTGTCAAGCCTTGCATGAATACTATTTGCATACATTTTCCCTACAACTTGCTGAGTACTTTAAAGTACTCACAGCTTTTCGCCATTTGTTGATCAGTCGCCGAAGAAGAACCAGGAAACACCGAGTTCTACGAGGAAGACTACTTCGAAGGCTATGCGAATTAGGTCACGTCCTTCACTCGATTGCTTGTGGGCATGTCGGATGGCCTCCACAAGATGTTTGTTTCCATTGCAACTTACCTTTTGTTGTTAAGCCCTGCATGGAATCATATCTAGCTCTAGTCCTTTTGCTACTAAGTAATATTAATTTGTCTGCTTCATCTATAGTTTGTTGTATGGATATGATTACACCAATGTTGCGACTGTGTGAGCTAGCTACTAATCATGGGACTAGTTTAGAATACACAGAGGGTCTCGGAGTTGCATATCTAGGGTCTCGATAGTCGCACTGCCATGCAAGAACTTCAAAAGAAGGTGGATACCCTGATGAAGGCCGGCAAGGAAATCACTTCAATTTCGGGAAATAACTTTTCTCGAATTTCAGTTTCTCTACGAGAAATCGCAGAGCATCTAAGGGCTCCGGTAACTGCTCTCACAACCAAAATGACCTCGGACGAACTTAGGAATGATATTTATACTCAAATTGCATACATTCAAAAACACATACCTGCTATGAAGACTACTATATATCAATCTTTAACGAGAGCAATGGGTCAAGCCTTGAACTGAGTCTTGTTGAAAATTGATGTCCTTTATGGGGATTTTGTTGATTTTTAGAAGCTTGTCCCTACGCCCAAGTTCAAGATAAAAGAAGCAGGTATTTTGGCTCAATTCAAGATTACACCAGTGGTGACATAGATCATCAAAAATATCGAAGCTAGTGCTCCTGTCACTCCTTCAAGTGCTCCTAGCTCAAGTGTTCAAAAATGAAATTGTAATGATAAAGATTTTGTTAATTGTATGGGATAATGAAAGGATTTGGTATATGATAATAGTAATTGCTTATCGGAAATTAACCCGCTTTTGCAATTTAAAATACTTTTTGTAAGTTGAATTCCTTATTTATGTTGCATATGTAGCCCCCCGCTTGGAACACTTTGTCCGACAATGGGAGAAGTGTTTCGAGCGAACAAATGCATTGGGACTAGGATATCTTTTGCACAATCAATGATCTGAACCAGTGTATATTCAAGAAAATGAAGTCAATCTGTTGGGTTCTTACACAACGAGAATTGGCTTATAGAAGAGATTCCCAAACAGTTGTCATTTTCCGAATATATACCGATGGTCATTTGATAAGTAAAGACTTTATGACCCAGTAGCAAAATTGATCATCCATAAGCAATCAAATAAATAATCAGGAAAAAATGGTGATCATGTATGTGAAATGATACAAAAGAAAAAATTTATGTTGAAAAAATTAATATGATATCGATAATTAAAAGATAATTGAATTGTGTATTTATTTAATATAAGAAAAAGATAGTTATACATAGAATTTTCGAAGATGTTCAATGTTCCATGTGTTAGATAGAACACAACCATCCTCCATGGCCAATCTAACTGATCTTGGCCTAGTGACAGAGACTACAATATATGGACCCTCCCATCTAGATGACAACTTGTTCAAGTTGGTTTGGTTCTGGATTCGCCTCAGGACCAGGTCACCCACATGAAGTGTTCTTAGACGAACTCTTTGATTGTAGTAGCGTCTCAACCCTTGCATATAGACAGTCGATTTTGATAGTGCTTGATCATGTCTTTCTTTCAGCATATTGATGTCGTCTTCGCGCAATTCTCCGTAATTTATTTGATCTAGGAGGTTTGTACATGTTGAACCTAACTGAATCTCACTAGGTAGCTCTGCTTCTGGACCATAGACTAGTGTGAATGGTGTTTCACTAGTTGCTTTACTGGTAGTAGTGCGTAATGCCCATAGGACAGAGAAGAGCTCCTCCATCCAATTCTTTGAGCATGTCTTAAGGCGATTAAAAACTCTCTTTTTTATACCTTGCATAATCTGACCATTGGCCCTTTCTATGGCCTCATTACTCTGTGGATGTGCTATGGAAGCAAAGCAGATCTTAGTGTCAATTTCATCATAATAATCTTGAAACATGTCACTAATAAATTAGCTCCCGTTGTCTATGATAAGACGCTTGTGTACTGCAAATCTTGTAACAATGCTTCATATGAAGAATTTCTTTGCTACTGCAGGCGTTATACGAACAACTGGTTTAGCTTCTATCCACCTAATGAATGTATCAATGGCCACGAATAAGAATTTATACCCATTGGGTGCTTGTGGTAGTGTTCCAACTATGTCAATACTCCAAGTCAAAAAAGGCCATGACAAGGGAATGATTTGTAATTGATAAGATGGCCGGTGCACTTGTCTAGCATGGAATTGACACTGCTCACAGGTCTTAACAATGTGCATGGCATCTTATAGAGTGGTAGGCCAGTAATATCCTTTCCTAAAAGCTTTGGCAACCAGGCTTCTATAGGATGCATGTGTTCCACACAAGCCCCCATGGATCTCTTTTAGTAATTTTATCCCAGAGTCTTGGGATATACAATGCATGAGAGCGCCATGTGCTCCCTTTCTATATAATGATCCTTCGACCAGCTTGTACATGCGTGCTCTTCGAATTAACCTATCCTTCTGTTGAGGATCATCGAGCAATGTCCCTGATGCGAGATAGGTGGTTAATGGTGTTATCCACTCCGCATCTTGCTTGATGACTCCGACCTCTAAGGTGGTCAAACTCATTTCTATTGAAGGTTTTGCAAGGTATTCAAGAAAAACACATGTTAGAACAGGTGTTCGTGAGGAACCCAATTTTGATAACAGGTCCGCTAAGGAGTTTTTCTTGCGTAGTATATGTTGGACTTCGAAGTCCCTGAAGTGTTTTTCCAACTTCCTCACTTCACGTAGGTATTGAGCTATTATCTCATCAGAACATCTATAGTCCTTTGCTACCTGGTTTACGACTAATTGCGAATCTCCCTTCACTAAAAGCCAACGGACTCTGAGGGATTTGGCTGCTCGAAGCCCAGCTAGAAGTCCTTCATACTCTGCCATATTGTTAGTGGCAGGAAATAGAAACTGTATGACATACTGAAGTTGATCACCTTGTGGTGTTATCAACAAAATCCCAGCCCCCGAGCCTTTAAACTCGTGGGAGTCATCAAAATACAGTGTCCAATGGTCATCTGGCCCTGGACTTACTTGAGGTTGATCCTTGGTATTCGTCCATTCAGCCACAAAGTTAGCCAGGACTTGGCTTTTTATGGCTGTTCGGGCAGTAAAATGAAAATCAAATTCTCCAAATTCTACTACCTATTTGGCTATGTGACCTGTTACTTCTTGGTTATGAAGTATATTTCCAAGGGAAAAAGATGAAGGCACTGTGATCTTATGAGATTGAAAATAATGTCTCAGTTTTTTGGAAATCATCAGAAGAGCATAAATTAGTTTTTGAACCTCATGATATCTTTCCTTTGGTCCATGTAAGACCTCACTTACATACTAGACGGGTCATTGAGACCCTTCCCTTTCTGCAATAAGTACTGTACTGACCATATTTGGCGTTGCTGCAAAGTAGACTAGTAAAGGTTCACCTTCTAAAGGAGAAACCAATACTGGAGGATTTGAAGGATAAGCTTTTAAGCCTTCAAAGGCTTTGTCAGCTTCTTCGGACCATTTGAACTTATTATTACTTTTGCGGATTACCTTAAAGAAAGGTAAACCACGTTCACCTGATCGAGAAATGAAATGACTAAGAGTTGTCATTCGACCAGTTAAGGCTTGGACCTCCTTTACAGTGGAAGGTGGTCGTAGTTGTTCAATGGCACGAATTTTCTTTGGATTAACTTCAATCCCACGAGAACAAACAAGAAAACCAAGTAACTTGCCAGAATTAACCTCAAAAGTACACTTTTCAGGATTAAGCTTTATTCCATATTTGTTTACATTTTCGAAGGTCTCCGTGAGATCCTTCAAATGGTCATACTTAGTACTACTTTTTACAACAAGGTCATCTACATAGGCCTCTAAATTACACCTCAGCTGACTGCTGAAGGTTTTCTGCATCAAATGCTGGTATGTAGCTCCAGCATTCTTCAACCCGAATGACATCTTGACATAGCAGTAGATGCCGAAGGGTATGATGAAGGTAGTCTTTTCTTCATCTTCTTTTGCCATACTGATCTGATGGTATTTGGAATAAGCATCAAGAAAACTCATCAGTTTGCAACCCGCAGTAGAATCGACTAACTGATCAATGCAAGGCAAAGAGAAGTTATCCTTTGGGCAAGCAACATTTAAACTGGTAAAATCGATGCACATACGTCACTTACTGTTAGATTTCTTGACTAGGACCGAATTTGCAAGCCATTCAGGGTGATCCACGTCTTGAATAAAGCCAGCTTCAAGGAGCTTATCGAGCTCTGTTCTGATGGCCTCTTGATGATCCAGGGCGAAGCATCTCAGTCTTTGTTTGACTGGTTTTTTCTCAAGTTGAATAGCTAGCATATGCTCAATCACCTCCCTTGGGACTCCGGGCATATTAGATGGCTTGCACGTGAATACATTCGAGTTGGCCCGGAGGAAGGTGAGTAGCTCGTCTTCCTATTTCTCACTTAATCCCGCGCCAATTCGGACTATCTTGGATTGGTCTTCGGGGCTGAGTGGTACTATCTTTACCTGCTCATTGGGTTGAGGAGTAGCCTTCGCTTTCGCGGCCTTTCATGTTTTATCCTCTAAAGTAAGATCTTTTAGAGGTAACTGATCGATAAGTTCTAACGACTTGTGATCACATGAAAGTGCGACAGCCTGGTCACCTTGCACCACAATTACACCCTTTGGCCTAGGGATCTTGATCTTCTGGTAGGCGTGGTGTGTAGCTGCCATGAACTTTATTAAGGATGGTCTTCCCAAAATTGCATTATAGGCAGACTTAAAATCAACCACTTCGAAAGTGATCCGTTCGATTAAAAAATAGTAGTCATCTCAAGAAGTTCTTGGTAACACTACTTGCCCTATTGGTGTAACAGACATACCTGGCACTATCCCATAGAAGGGACTTGTTATTGGTTTAATTTTAGAACGAGGAATTTGCATCTCATTTAATGTATTAATAAATTACAGGTCTAAGGAACTATCGCTATCTATTAATATTCTCCCTACTCTGCAATTACTTATGGTAGGAGAAACTACTAATGGTAATTTACGAAAAGTAGACATACCTTTAGGGATGTCCTCCTTAGTGAAGGTCAGGGAGGTCTCTGACCACTTGGGGTATTCCGGACGACTAGGTGGGATCTCAATGTTGTTGATGTCCCTCCATGCCGCCTTGTACTGCCGCTTGGAGGTGTAAGCGGCTGAACCCCCGTAAATGACATTGACGTGGTGATCCGTCCTTTAAAACGACATCTCTGTGCCTTTGTCATTGTTTTGGACCATTGGTGGTCTGCTATCTTCTGGTGGGACAGGCATTGGGCCTTTCCCATCATAATATTCCTCCATTAGCTTCTGCCAAGTACGGCAACTGCAGAGGTCATGACCAGGAACTTTATGCAACAGGCACTAGCGCTCATTGCTCCTAGACGTATTCACAGATTGTGGGGCAGTATGGTCGTCTAAACAACCTCCTTGCCTCCTTTTGGTCCAAGGACCTTTGTTTTTGTCGTAGGGTGGTCGTTGGTCGATGGCTGCGACCTCCCTAGTGGACTACTTGGACCTCTCCTTCTCCTTCTTCTTAGGTTTTCCCTTGCTGCTCATCGAGCCTTCGGATCTCTTGGATTTCCTTTCTTTGACATCCCCGAGGCCTGGCTGAGGAGGGATAGTCCCCTTGTCCACTATTCGTTTCCACTCCATAGCCTCATTGGCATCGGAGTACCGATCGGCCATATCGAAAAGTTCTGACATAGACCTAGGTGGGTTAATGTTGAGGTCCTCTGTAAACCTTCGATATATCACCACCTGTTTAAAAGCTTGAATCACAGAATCATTAGAAATATTTGAGATAGTATTACAGACTTCTATAAAACGCTTTACAAATTGCTGTAAATTTTCATCAGGGATTTGGCGAAGCCGATGCAAATCATCCTCCTTCCCCGGTTTTGTATAACAACTTTTGAAGTTACTTTGCAATGTATTACAAAGCATCTCCCAGTTACGTATGGATCCCTTAGGCTAGTTGACCAACCAGGTCCTAGCGGAACCCTTTAGAACCATAGGCAAATAATTAGTTATTACCTTATCATCGCCTCCAGCAGCCTAAATGGTGGTAGTATAGACTTGGAGGAATTCTGATGGGTTTTGCATTCCGTGAAAATTTTCTATATTTCCTGGCTTGAACTTCTCTGGCTATGTAATATCTCTTAGTCCGAGAGAGAAAGCCTTGCAACCTGCATAAGGTTCAACACATTGTCGTACATTGCAATGATTATTTCGATCAGCAGGAGATCCGGGACGTCTATCACTATAACACCCCAAAATTTGGTTTGTTTTTGAAGTTTTTTTTAAAATAAGCATTTGAATTTTTCTGCTAAAGTCAAAAGCTTAATCTGAACTTTCATAAATGAAAAAAGATTTAATATGATTAATGTCAACATAGACTATTATCAAAATTATTTTATTTCATTTCTCTGTGCTTGGATATATTTTCTAGAATTTTCTAGAATTTTTCCGAGTTCATTTGCTATTTTCTATTTGCCAATTTGATTTTTCTGTAATTTCTAAAAAGAAAAACTAATTAAAATCTCAGAATTCGGTTGGGCCAAATCTCCTTAGATCCGGCCCGTTTCCTTCGCTCTCAGCCCAGCTCTGCGTGCAGCCCAGCCGCGCCTCTTCTCTCTCTCTGTGCCGCTGACTGGTGGGGCCCGCCTGTTTGGTCCACCTCCCACCTCTGCTTCGTCTGCGCGACGCGTTCACCCGCGTCCACCATTGATCCTTCTAGAAGCTCCGTCTGACAAATTTGTTTGCAACGGAAAGAGTCCTATCGTGATACAATTTTTGAATCCTTATCTCTTTCCGCGTCTGAATCTGTTGAAATCTTATCCCGTATCGGTCTCTATCTCCAGACGTAACTCGTGTTCCTCTCGGACTCTTTTAGGGCTCCGCCACCGATATGCCCTCTCGGCCTCGCCCTCACCCTATAAATAGGACCTTGAGCATCGCCTTAGTGCCCTCATTCCAAACCCTCAAGCCACCTCGACCCTAGAGCTCTAGCGCCGCCGCAATCCAAGGTTTTAGTGTTTCGGCCGAGCTTCTTGGTTTTCGATTTGCGCCGCCGATGTTGCCGCCTTGTCGTCATCGACCATGCCATCGTCTTCAGTGTTTTCCAAGCTACCTCTCCACGTCATCGGAGCATCGCCGAAGCCCGTACCTCTCCGCCACCAAAACCTCGTCACCGGCCACCACCGTCGTCCTCAAGCACCCGTAAGTGCACCAATGAGTTCGCAATAGCGTTCTCTACATGTTGGTATCACTCATCGTCGATGAGACACTGTCGTGCGCCATTGTCGCCGGAGCTCGTAGGTTCGCTGGGGTGATGACATCATCGGTTGATGTGGCATCCTGGTCAGCGTCCACCTCCGACGACCAGGTAGTCATAGCCTTCTACAACCAGGTAGTCGTAACTTCCTTCCGACCACGTGTAGTTGAACTCGATGTACAGTGCTCGTTAATAAGCACTTGAATTCATTTTTGAGTATTTTTTTTAGATTAGATCTTCCAGAAGCCATATCCTTTTCATCCGAGCTCTGATTCAGTCCATTCAAATTTATAAATTCATCTAAATTCGAGATCTATTCATCTGAGATTTTTATTTAATTTTTGGAGTTTTTTTATCTCTATTTTGTATTTATTTTGTTTATTTACTTTGTTTGAGAGCAAGGTAGTCAGAGTCGAGATCCCGAGTCGGATCGATTTGCCTCCGGTAGGATCGAATCGTAGAGTCGAATCGTAGAATCGGCGATTCTACTGATTTGTAAAAATACACATATTTAACATCTATACTATAAGTTTGTATGATTGTTATATGGTTTACCACTTGCATGTTCCTTAAAAGTAGCTAGACATACTCCAGAATAAAAATAGCTTATCATTATCAAGCTCAAGATTGCTCATGCCATAATATAGATATTTGTACTAGCATTACCACATCGATACAATATTTTGCATGCTCCTTGTTTATTTATAGTTTCATTCTCAGAAATTAATATCAACAAATTTTGCTCTAAAACAAAATATCAAGAAAGCCCGGCCTCTAAAAAAATTGCCCTAAGTCTCTACGAGTAGGATCGACAAGTGAGATTTGGATCGACAGGCTGTCGTGGGTTCGTAGAACCGTAAGACTCTAAGAGTAGGATCGCGATCCTACCTACCTTGAGTAGGATCGGATCGGCAGTAAGACTTGGATCGACAGGCTGTCGTGGGTTCGTAGAGTTGTAAGACTTTAAGACTTGGATCGCGATCCTAACTACCTTGTTTGAGAGTAGACGTTGATACTTTGGGAAGTTTTGAGCAAGGAGGAGTGCACCAAGATCAAGATCAATCCCAGGATCTATTCCAAGGCAAGCCATAATCCTTTGATCATATTGAACCTATGATTTCAAAAGTATATTATTTTATACAATTGCATGCTATCTTTATATAAATTGTTTTGGGATTAGTTATCACCTATTGTCTTTATGCCTCCTTTGATTATTTGAATGCCATGAATCATTTGTCACCCTAGCATGGATAATTTTAGTTGGACATATTTGTATCACTAACATGGGTATCATACAGATGCTTAGTTCAGCTTAGTTACGATGGGTTTATTATCACATGTGTCATAATGATTAATCTTGACTTAATGATATATAGAATCATGGTGGTTACCCACTCTTGTTAAAATTTGAGTACCATGAAAGGGTATGTCATTGGTCTTGGTTAAATAAAATGATTTTCGCTCGGGCGAGTGGTTGGTGGATTGAGGGTGTGGTTATAACATGTTGTGTGTTGTGGTAAAATCACCTGAGTAACTTGTCAAGGTGTAAGACCCGGGATTAACGTCCCAAATCCTCTGTGCATTTCAACTAGTCCCATGATCAAGAGCTAGTTCACACAGCTTAAACAAATATGGTAACACCCATAAATCGCATAACTTAATTAATAATCAACGAGTTTGTTACAACAGGGCTTACAAGCCAACACTAAAATAAACACAATGGAAGACGAAGATGTAGTAGAGTCCAGCTTAATCGCCACAGCAATCGATCGAAGCGGCCTAGTCGTCGAGATCCACACCGTGGCAAAGTCCTTCTCCTCTGAAATTATTTGCATTAAGCAAGAATGAGCACAACTACCGTGCTCGCAAGTTACACCCGTCAAGCAATGTAATGACATGCATATATGGATATCTCAAAGGAAAGCTTAATATGGTTGAATTTGCATAAAACAAAGATTTTCGTAAATACTTGTACTAAGTTCCAAAGCAGTTATTCTATAACTAAAATTCATTTTATAAATCAATTTTATAGTCAGATAACATTCACGCATGAATGGTGAAGGATACCCTCCTATCACAATGGCTAACCGCCCAAATCCCATTTGGATAAACCAGTTGATAAAGTCTTTTTAAATCAAATTCCAAGTCTAACTTTGAGTGGCTTTGCTAGCATGTCCATGACCGCGGACGCGGCTATTCGAATAGTTTTACACTCTGCAGAGGTTGTACACTTTACCCACATGACATGACTTCTCTAGTTTGTTCGGCATATATCTATGCCACCGCTCACTACCTTAGGTAAGCGATCTAGAGCACATGACAAGGCCTTTACAATGCGCCATTCCACCGCAGTTTCCCCTCGCTAAGGTTTCGCCCCCTTTGGAATAGAAATCCGCAGAGTTCCTAGCCCCCTCTTGCGCCAGGTGGGAACAATAGTCATGAAAGACTTTGTCAAAAGAAATGGCCATGAAAGACCGCCCACGCATAAACAGGATCAATCTGCGATGGAACTTTACAAATTAATTAGCTGTGTCCTCGCCCCATTCTCGAGGACATGTGGTTGTACGGTGAGGCATAGCCCATTATAGGCATAGCAAAGGAACGCTCAGAGGCCGGTCCTCAACTGACTTGGGCGACTTTCCATAAAACCCATGGGCCTCGATCATGGAAATGACTCGATCCCGTGCATTAACATGCACCATCCAAACAACCATTTCGCCCAAGTACAAACCATAATTTTATTTTATTTTTCTCAAATTCATTTACGACAAAACTTCCATGACAAACCAATGCCATAGATTCTTAAACAATATTTGATTTTTGGCTGAAAGTTTCCCAAATCAAACATTTTGGGGTCTAAGCATTGCTAAGCATAATCTGTCTCAAAATGTTCTAGTTCATACTATTGTATCAACTAGATTTTATCTAGGGTGAGGGTTAAATGTCCAAGACTTGTCAAGAACGAGATCAGTATGTAATCCATCAGCATTGTGATAATCCAACCTTCAGCAATCCAAAATTCATTAGTCCAATCTACACCGTATAGGTCTATTTCTATGATCCAAATTCAATTAATCTAATATTTAACTATATTCAAATTTTATAATCCGATATCCATCAATACATTATTCCTTAATAAATTATTTCTACTAATTCAACATCAACAACTCAAGATTTGTCTATAGTATCTAACTATCATCCATTCTTTATTAATCCAACATTAACAACAATCTACCTCTAAAATCCGATATCTAATAGTTATTTATTTCTATAATCCAACCATAATAATCATGTATTTCTAATAGTCCAACATAATTCAATTCAATAATCCAATAATCTATGCCTATGATTGACATCTAATATCCAATAATCATATAACTCTAATAATACTACAATCCGACCCTTAATAATAATCTATTTCCATAATCCAATACCAATAATCACCTATTTATGTAATTCAACATTCATTATCCATCAACAATCTTCCTCTAACTTCACACATCTATGCACAATCTTCTTTTATTATCCAAACAACATCAATTCTAACACCAAAATATATTGTATTCGATAATGTTCTCCATACCACCTCTCTTGACAATAATTGGACATACAAAGGCAATGGGAATAACTATAAAGCTTAAAACAGGAATTTAAATTACTTGAATATAAATACGCATGCAATAATAATTTTAAACAGAATTTAAATAATTTTAAATACTAGGATTAAATATGATCAAGAATGTAACTTGCCTTGCTTATTGGATTATTCTCAAACAGCGTTGAAATCCGGTCATCCGAAGTCGTCGAAATCTATACGCGTAAACGATTCGAATTCAAATAATATTCAAATAAAATCCAAATAAAATCCAAAAATTATAACATAAATACTGTTAGGAAGGTATCTATTTTATATGAATTTAGGAAGTTGAATCGACGCAATCGGAGTTCGTATGAGGGAGAACGAAATTCTGGAAGGTTGAATGTCACATGAAATAATATAATTCCGAAAATTGTACTATTCATCGGATATTGTGGTTTCGGATGACTGGAAACAAAGAAAAAGTTTTATGACCAAGGTGATGGTGACAGAAGTACGATATGTCGAGGCAAACTCAACAGTGTTGATGGCTCAGACGAGATAACATCCGATGGCGACGCGATCTGACAGAGAAAATCTTTGACGGACGGCGCAAGTGATGACGGCGTTGCGGGCAAACGGAGAGGAGTTAGCGGATGAGGTTTGCGGCGATTTGAAGATGGTACCGTGGGGAACACAACGCTCACCCCGGTTGTCGTGGAATGCGCAAGGTCGGCCGTCGGCGGCAGCGACGCGCAAAATCGACCAAATAATTAACGAAAAATAAATTAAATCTAAAAATTATGAAATAAATACTAAAAATAGTAGATGAATTTAGATGAATTTAGGTGAAGGAATCAATGGATTTGGAGCTTGTATGTGGGAGAACGAAATTTTGGAATGATTAAAAGGTGTATGTACAAAGGAGCATGCATGAAACTAGATAATAGATTTATCGTTCATTTTCTTTAACCTCCAAAGACAAAGCAGCTTGGGGAAAAATGGCGCATGGAGAAGGTGGTGCTCGGCGGGTTCCGCGAAGACGAGGGAGCACGGCGTAGAAACGTCATGGCGAAAGCTAACGGTGTGGTCGATGGTGCGGGAAGGCTTGACGACGCCGAGACGAAGAACGAAGAAGCTTCGGTTGTCAACGGAGAAGCTCCAAATTCGGCGATTGGAGGGATGAGAGGAGAAGTGGGTGGCGGGAGCGGACGAGTGAGAGGAGGGCACCTCGTGCTCCCTTTATAGGGGCGGAGGAAGCCAAACGACGGGAATGCGAAGAGCTACGCGGCGGCTTTAGTTGCAATTGAAGATGAAACAAACGATTAAATTGATTGTATGTAGTGGATGAATCGTGAAATTGATGGTGCTGCGACGCGCGTGACGATAATGCGGACGTTTACCTCGGGCGGATTTGATTTTAATGTTTTGAGTGGGGAGAAAGAGAAGAAAAAGTGGTGGTCTGCCATTAATGGCGCTGGAGCTTTGCTTGCAGCAGTGAGCAGTCATGGAAGGGGGAGAGGAGGGGCGGTGTGGTGGCGCGGGGAGGATGCGGCACGGCGAGTGGCGGCCGGAGGTGGGGTCGGCCATGGAGATGGCTCGGCGAGGAGCTCGGCCATAAACTCATATGGCTGATTTTCAGTTTGAAGAAACAACAGAGAAGATGCGTTCGTGAGGAAGATGAATAGGAGAGGGAAAGAAAAGAGAGGATAAATGAATTGGAGGGGGCATACTAACAAGTGGAAACTAAAGCCCAAGTTGGTAGTGCATGCAAGGCTTTTGGAGTTAAGTGTGTTGTTGTGGGAGTAGGAATGGAATGGGTGACCAATGGGAAGCTCCACGTGGAAGAAAACATTTTTTATTATTATATAATTTTTGAACTCTCGTTCACTCATGGATGGTCTGGACAATTCATGGTGTATGTTCGGACCAGACTGAACAGAATTTTTATTATATTTTTTTATTTATTTTCGAAATAAGGATTTAAGCATTAAATCAAATATATATATTTTAGAACATAGCAAATAGAGTCCAAAAATTCTAGAAAAATTCACAAAAATTGCTAGAATTATTTTGAACTTAATAAAAATAATTCCAACTTAAATGATAATAGTTTTTACACATAATTTTGTTTTGGCTTTAAAATAGTTAAGAAAAGCTTTTAAAATCTCGAAAAATTGCAAAAATTAATTTAATTTTTTTATTTTTCAACTTTAACTCAAATTAAACTTCAAAAACTTTAATAAAACTTAAATTTTGACTTTTAAAACTTCAGAAATTCAAATAAAGCAATCAAACTCTTTCAAATTTCAGAAAATCCAATAAAATAATAATTTTATTTAATTTTAATTTGGTAACAGAACTTTAGGCTGTTACACAAGGACTTAATCTTATGCGCCATTGAACTGGGCCTTAATCGTACAACCACATGTCTTGTATGGACGGGACCTGGCTAATTAATTAGAGATGTTTTGATTTGGTTCTGTTTGGGTTGTGTTTGGCGTAAGAGGGGGGCCCTATCTGGTCAGTATAACATTTAGTGTTGAAACGTTAGTGAGCAGAACTAGGTCAAAACAAAACTTTGTAAAGGCCTTGACGCGTGCTCTAGACTGCTTACCTATGGTAGTGAGCAGTGGTATCGACGGATGCCAAACAAACTAAAGAAGTCGTGTTATGTGGGTAAAGTTGTAGAACCTCTACAGAGTGTAAAACTATTTGAAGAGCCGTGTCCAGGGATTTCACATGAGAGGTAGAGTTTCTTCATAAAATGTGTTGGAGTGTTAATGGGAAGTTCACTTAATGAATATAATGTTCGTCTAGTGAATGGTAATTCACTAGGTGGTTTGTCTTAGGAAGTGAATGGGTAGTTCACTAATTGTTTCAAAGCAATGGTTTAATTATTTATCATTGTTTTCAAGTACGCATTTCAATCTATTATTTGTATTTATCGTCAATGCTACTTTCTCCAAAAGAACCATACAGCTAACCTTTGTCAAGCCTTGCATGAATACTATTTGCATACATTTCCCTACAGCTTACTGAGTGCTTTATGTACTCATGGCTTTACACCTTTGTTGATCGGTTGAAGAATACCAAACTGCTCAAGTGTTCTTCTAGAAGGAGTACCATGAATGTTTTGCGGATTAGGATGTGTTCTCCACTCGATTGCCTGTGGGCATCTTGATTGGCCATTTCAAGAGTTTAATTCCGATGCAAGAGTTTATTTGTTTTTTTAGCCCTGCATGGCAAGTTAAGTAAACGTTGACGATAAGGTCCAGTAATTATTACTTTTTGTTACTTTGATATCTTTTTAGTTAAATCGAATAAAAGGATGGTATTTCATCACTGTTTCCTGTGTGAGCTAGCTATTGATCTGGGACTAGTTCAAAATACACAGAGGGTTCCTGAATCGTATTTTTGGATCCCGACAATCATGTCCCAAAAAACCGATATCGTGCTCACCTTGGCCTTGAACGTAACGGCCAAAAGCACCATAATTTCGGCTTTGTCTTCAGCGTCTAATCGAGGACCTTTCTAAGTGTGAGTCCATTTGGGAAAGCACAGTGGGCGATCGGGTGGAAATATTCTCCGCTGCATCCTATTGCTCTTGTGCAATAGCATGCATTACTTGCACTCCTTGCTCCGGAGTTAATCCTTTCGGAGGGCGTGCGATGGCGCTTGCTAAGTAGTGAATGCGCTCTGCAGGGGAATCCTCCTGCATGGGGGTTGGTAAGGCATTTGGGTCTCTTACCATCATTGCCCGCGGTGGTGGCGTATGCATCGCCTGTGGCGGCGCCCTCGCTGAGGAGCTAGGGGCGTCTCGGTAGTAGTGGTCGTGATCCTACAAGATGTGCACTTGTGTGGCGGCACGTATCTCGACTTGTTGGGCCTCTTTCTCTCGTTGGAGGCGTTCCCGCTCTTCCCGTTCTTGGCGTTGCCCTGATGCTTCGGGATTATCATCGGGATTAGGTTGATTATCACTTATGGCGGCAACCTAACGACCGTCGAAACAGGCGTAAGGGGCGGACATGCCATCGTCCTCTGAGGAAGAGGATGTGTTTTATTGTAGAGTGAAGCGAAGATTTTCCCTAGATGTTCTCTCCAGGCCTTCAGTGTGGAGGCCGCCAACGAGATCATCATGGTATGTTGGGCTCCAGGTGGTCTAAGGGAGATAGCCTCGGGATAGTACTCGTCCATAGTGACGCTTGTGGACGAAGGCACGGTCGGCGTAGAGCCAGCATATGCGGACTCGATGGGCAATAGTGCCTCAGTAATGGCCTCGGAGGAACCATGGGTGTTACTGGATATGAGGACAAAGTTTTCCCCCATGTCATCATCGTAGTCGTAAATGTTGAGGATGCTTTCTTCCCTCCACGTAGACAAGTTTTAATTCATGAACAAAGCACGGGACACATTACCAGAACTAAGTCGGCGAAAATGATGACGGCGATCACCACGGTCGGCGCCAGCTGTCGACGTCTGGAACTCTTGTTACAGAATGGACAAACAAAATTATAAATAGGAAATGGAGATTGCTATCTATTCGCCAAAGGACTCGAAATGGTGATGTATATTGCAAAGGGTATGCTCTGATTGCAGGGAAAATGACTATGAATTCACGTGGATTAGGGCTTGGATCGGGATCTATTTTACAATGGCACACAGGCCAGGCTTTTGTAGTTCTACAAGCGTCGGCAGTTGATTGTAGTAGCGCCTCTTCACGTCAATGGTCGCGTCCCTTTAAGTCAATCATCGCATCCCTTCATGGTAACTGCTGTGTCTCACGATGTAATAGCCAATACTTTCTCCACATGGGTTGCAATTAACCACACGTGGGCAAGCACCTTTGAGGACCTCCTCTGCTGGGGAGAGGTCCTGAGGTGGTCCGAAGAGACCTCTATAGGAGAGAGGTCCTAAAGTGGTCCAAAGAGATCTCTGCAGGAGAGAGGTCGTAGAGTGATCCAAAGAGAAGGTTCTTGGGCCCACCTTCTGACTGTGTATTTAATCCTGGGCCTAGCAAGCTAATTTGGGCCTAATAGAAGATCCAAATTACTTTTGAATAAAGATATATCCAGATAATTTGACTAGTCAACAATCTTCGTTAAGGACAAAATGTAAAGTAGCAAAGCTAAACTTCAATCTAACAAAACCCACCAAACCCAAAGGGTGGTGGCCACTATGTAAAGGAGGAAGAGGAGAAGGGAGGCGGCTGTGGGTATTGTTCACGCATGAACAGTACCAAACCCTAGGTGGCTAGCCACCATATGGGCCAAGTCAGCCCATTCATTACATAGCCCATAGGCCAACAATAGGTGGCGCAGCACCATGACATGTAGACGTAGTACGACCTAGTGAAGTAGATGTAGCTCGACTCGTATGGGTAGAAGTAGCTCGGCCGAGTTCCAATTGGGAAATATGGAACTGAAGTAGCCGAAAGTCCGATTGAATAAGATGTGGTTGAAGTAGTGGATGCAATGCAGCAGGTTGAAGTAGTTGTTGCATCCTTAGGGTTGATTTCCTCATCATCCTCCCTTTCTTAAATTTGAGTCATCCTCGACTCAATTGTTTTCTCCAAATTATCACTTTCCTGCAAAAGGTTAGTAGCAACAGAAGGCAAAGAAACACGCATATCTTCTAATGGACAAAAAGATTCTTTGCAAATCATAGTACATTATTCAGATTCATATTTTTCCAAGTCAATGCAATTAGATTTTGATCTTTCAATTAAATTTCACTTGGAGCTATAATCTTATGATCAACTTTTGTCTTCTCTTTACTTGTTCTCTCAGTTCTTTCTATTTCATCCTTTAATATGGCAGCAGGAGACATTGGAAGCAAAATGATTTTCTTTTCTTTATAAGTGAAAGTATAATGATTAGATCTATCATAATGTTCAGTATATCTATCATATTGCCAAGGTCTACATAATAATAACGAGCATGCTTGCATAAGTATGACATCGCAATCAACATAGTCATGATATGATCCAATAGAAAAATGTATGCGCACAAGTTTAGTCTCCTTGAACTTACGACAAGAATTCAATCATTGAATTTAGTAAGGATGAGGGTGTTGAGTTGTGGTCAAGCCAAGCTTCTCGACCATTTTTGTGCTAGCAAGATTGTTGTAACTTCCACTATCGATGATGACTCTACATGAACGTTCCTTGATGATGAACTTTGATTGAAACAAGGTGTGGCATTGATTTTGTTCAGCAAGCTCTATTTGAGAAGTTAGCACACACTGGACAACTAGGCTTTGGTACTTGTCAGATGTCTCATGGCCTAATTATTCTTCCTCAATTTCATCACATGCATTGTTAACTGTAACCAAAACATAACATGTTCTTCCTCAATATCGCTAGCTAAAGTGAACTCACCATTGTCTTTGATAAGTAAAGCTCGCTGACATGGACAATCGCGCATCAAGTGCCCAAATCCTTTTGCAACGGTGATATTGTACATCTCTGGATTGTCCTGTAGAAGCAACGGAAGAAGCATTTTTTGTGGAGACTTGTACCTTTGTTGATTTGCTTGCATTAGGGACATGTGCAGGAGTAGAAGGAGCAGCAGGGGCACACGACTTGAGGAGGGTGCATCATGGCCCAAAGTGGAGTAAGGTGCCATGTGTTATTGCTGAATTGGCTGACCTGCAAAGATCCTCCAAAATTGCCCCTAGAGCGAGATAGATGACCATGCACTTCTCTTTCTGCTTTGCAAGTAAGATGAAATAAGCGAGTGATAGAATCGTATTCTTTATAATCAAGTATATCCTGAATTTCACAGTTTAAACCTCCCAAAAATCTAGCCATCTTAGCATCTTTAGTTTCATCTAAACCACAACATAACAAACCAGTTTGCAATTATTGATAATAATCATCTACAGAACTACTACCTTGTAATAAGCATTGTAATTTATTAAGCAAATCATGAGAATAATATTAAGGTACAAATCTATGTCTCATTACTCTCTTTAAAGCATTCCATGTTCTAGGTATGTTCTGATGAGTACGACCATATTCACTCCACTAAATAGAGGCAAAATCAACAAACTCACTAGTAGCAGCCCAAACTTTCTTATCTTCAGGGAATTCATGACAAGAAAATTTTTGTTCTACGATCAGCTCCCATGTGAGATAAACACCAAGATCATATTTTCTAGCAAAAGAAGGCATAGTGAATTTAATTTTACCAAAAGCATCATTATGGTCACGTACCTCACGTCGATTTCTTCCCATGCCTTGACGATTGTGACGAAGCTGACGATAGTTACGATTATTGTGAACATTAATTCCATCTGTTTCTGTATCAGCAGGCGCTTATTCACGTCTTCTTCTTCTACCTCATCTGCCCAAGAGCGAGCAACAGGTGGTGCGCGGCAAGCAGGAGGGTCCTCCACCCTTGGCTCATCATGGTTCGTGGTTTCAGCAAGTGAACGACATTCGAGGAGCTCAACGCTTGTGTAGAGCGCCGCGAAGTTGTCGTTGATCTTATCCAAGGCATTGCGAGAGCTCTCACCAAGCGAGTGCTCAAACCGCTGCATGATCCCACTCGTGTGAGGTGTGTGAGAGAGGAGCTTCGCTCTCATGCTCCAAAGAATAGTCATTGTTGTTCCCACCCTATGTAGATCCGCGTGAGCCTCCCGTTGTTAGTAGAAAATTAAGGAACAAATCACAAGTATATGTTCCTACCAACTACTAGGATCTGGAGGCTCAAAGGTTGCTCACACTTAAACTTATACCAAGTTCTTACCAAGCAAAACAGGTGTGATTGGCAACTAGTGTCGGTGTCAAACGCTCTCCAAAGATTGACAAAGCTATTGCAAGTAACTGGTACCTGTGCAATGGTAGAAGGTGGAGCTATGATAGGCTTCAATATGGTAGCAAGGATTAGCAACAATCAAATCAGTAAATGCAAGTTGAAAAATTATTCAAAGTACTAGTCAATGTTGTGGATATCATGGGGATATACTCATGATCTTAGGTGATGAGACAATTGGCAATAGCATTTGAGTTTTGTTGAATTTCGAGTTTTCAAAGAAATATCGTGATTTTCAGAGAACCGATTTAAAGGGCTGCGACGATCATGAACAATCGACCGCAAGTTGTGTGTCGGTAGTACCGGATCGCAGTTATACCGATTGGTAGATGGCGGTAGCTTATTTCTAGAGAAGATGTTTTGGGAGTTCTAGTCTTCATTGGAAATCGGAACAACCATAGATTATTGAGCTGATGCGATCAAGATCGGTAGTACTGCTGGTAACACGGCGGTTGTACCGATTATGTTGCGATTATCAGCTATTTTGGAGTTTTGGCTTTGAGATAGGTCTTATCCATGTTTATCTTTGTGTATGTGTTGCATATTGCATGTTTTGAGCTAACGTGTGTCAAGTTGTGAAGAACTTGTTCCCGGAGACGATTTCTTGGTCTATTGCTGTTCAGGTGGCTTGCAGGTCAACGATAGTCAACGGCAAGGAGGATCGGGACTAAGCTTGGAGATCTGGGTCCAGAACGATCATGGATGTCGGGTGAGGTCAAGTGACTCAAGCATGGCGCAGAATGGACGAGGTTGATCGAACGGGCAGTTCGATACAGCTGGTTGGATCAAGCGGTGTGGAGTCGGTGCAAGTGCCATGGAGGTTCCGGTGGGATCCGGACGGGAGAGACTTGCCGACATGATGAGAGCCGTTGATCAACCTACACGTGGCGAAGCAGGCGATTGCTTCAACAGGATTGGACTCGGTCCAAGGAGAGGCTTAGGCTCGAGAAGGGGTATTTTGGTAATTTCACCAAATACCGCCTTTGTGACTCTTGGCTAAACCGCGGCGCGGGTTGGCGCATGGTGAAGTGGTTTAGGTCAAGTGGAGATGAAGACGGTGCTTTAAAATACGTGCGTGAGTGACCCGTTTGTTTTGGGCCTTAATGGGAGCCAATTAGGGTTTGTCTTATAGAAGGTCTAGGCCTCATATAAATAGGAGGGGTGCTGTTCACAGCAGCCCCAAGCACTTCATTTGGAGAAACCCTAGTTTATCTTAGGGATTAGAGAGGAGAGGAGAGCCTTAGGCTCTAGAGAGATGAGTTGAGTGTGTGCTCATGGATTGAGCTCTTGTCCTCCTTGAGGGAGTGGCTGTAACCAGCAACATCATGAATCAATCTATGAATGATTTCTCAAAGTGAGCTCCCTACTTGTGTTCTTCCTTCTCTTTTGATGATTTTGGGTGCTTTCTTGATCCTATGGTTTTTGGTTGGTTTCTTGCCCTCATTTACCTTGCTGTGATGTGTGGAATACATCTTGGATCATCTAGATCATCAATCTCCCACGAGCAAGTTTTGGATCAAGTTTTTCATTTTTGCTCGGTTTTGAACCCTCCTTCAGTAAAATAAAAAAATGTCAAAACTTTAACGTGGATCTACTCAATCGTCACTTGGAATAGGTTCCTGACATCCTTAGGAAGGTGTGTTTCAAATTTCGTGAAGTTTGGAGTTACGGATCAAAAGTTACGTCAATTTTTGATTTCGTTTTTAGGCTGTTTACTATTTATTTGCCTAATTTTACTGTTCACACGGTTCAACCGGCTCTGTTCATCCGGTTGATCCGATTTTCGGTACAATTGGCACTGTTCATCAGGTACAACCGGTACTGTTTATCAGGCTATTTTTTGTGTTTTGGGTCGTTTCTTTTGGGGGTTTTGAAGGGGATTCAGTACAAGACTTCCACTACGCTTATATATATATATTGATCTTCATAGATCTCATAGCTATTAGAGTCAATATCATGTTTGAATCCGATCAAAGCGAAAAATAGATAGTGCTCCTATTCACTCCCCTCTAGTCACCTTTCTGGTCCTATAAATGTTGCTGATCCTAGCCTAATCAAAGCCTATGAAGAGAAGTGTATGAACACACACGCAAAGATCAATGTGACTTGATGTAAGCAAAGGAAATTCTCACACCAAGTGCCAGGAGAGATGCTAGCCAACTACTCAAAATTCTGTCTAGGGCACAACATTGTTCACACGATGTAGAGCACAAAAAAAAGCAGTATAACGTGTAGTGTAAACAACCCTCTAGCTTAAGTAGTAAACAACAGCCAGTCTCTAAAGATGAAAAAGCAAAGTTTTATATGGCTTATATATACTCCTTTGAAAGGTTGAGGTGAACCCTAAATTCTGAATGTAAGACCAAAAGAAACAAAAAAAAAACAGAAACTAAAAACTTGCGATGTGAATTCGGGGCCAAAGATGACCAATTTTGGGGCCCCTAAATGGTGAATAGCAAAATCTAGTCAGTTTTATTGGATGTGCCTTGTCGTTAGCTTTCCAACGAGCATAAGAACGCCCAAAACGGACACCGTATACATAAGTTATGCCCGTTTTACTGAAGGTGTCTCAGAAACAGAATCCTACTTGGACTCGAAACCAACTCGGGTTCAAATTGTAGATCTTTCAATCCCATGGGCCAAACTTGCTCAATTTTTTTAGAAGGTTGTGGCTATTTGTAGAAGGTCTCTACCAATTTTCACTGGTTTTGGCGAAATTTTGACACGCTTTTCAATTTTCGGGCAGGTGGACACTTTTTTTGTCCTTCTCTTTTTTTTCACAAGCACTGTGGCAAAACTGAATTTGGAAGCCAAATCAATCTTTCCTTCTTGTGCAAACCTAATCAAACTCTTTCCTTCTCTTGCACAACCGAATCAAATTGCGGCGGCAAGGTGATGTGGTTGCCGTGGCAGTGCCAAGGAGTGGCAGCAGGGACGATCGGCTGCCACGACGGTGTGTGGCAGCGGCGGCAGGAGCTGGGGTTGCCACGGCAGAATAAAGGCAGTGGCGGTAGGGGATGGGGTATGGCGCGGCAGGGGATGGTGTGGTGCGGCAGGGAGGATTGGCAACGGTGCGAGAGGAGCCTCGGGTTGCCACGATAGTGAGTTGAAGCGGCGGCAGGCCCCTATGGTTGTCACGGCAGAAGCGATCTTCAGTTACTGCAGTAGTGTGATGAGGCGGCGACAAGGCAATCTGTTGGACACAACAGCATGAAGTAGCTGTGGCTTCGGGTGTCGGTTGCTGTGGCAGCGTGAGAGGCAGCGGCGACAGGGCGTGTTGGAGGCCAGCGACAGTGATCTGTGCGGCAAGGATCAAAGGTGCGGCAGGAACGAAACATAATCGAAGCAATCTAGACAAATACCAACTAGACAATAACTAGAACTAGAAATCAGTAACTTGATACGACGATGCAACCAATAATTCAACAATGAAAAAATGAAAAGAAAAATTGCATGGCACAGATTGGTTTGGATAGGATGAACTAGCCCTTTTTTTTGATTTTTCGTGGACTGTAGGTAGAGGAAAAAATATTCTCACCAATGAACGAAAGCTCTGATACCACCTGATGTGACAATGAGTGTCTCGATCTTTCGATGAGAACGATAACTCGATTTGGTGGAGACGGCTCTCATGATCCGGCTACTAATCGTACACGACCAATATGCCTACAATCGCTGAACCAACTCCGTGATTGTTATCGACCTTGCTAGATGCACGATCGACTTGACCACGAAGGTCTATTACTGCATGCAATCGAAGAACAAGCAAGAGCATGATAGATAAGCAATCTGAAATTATGAATAGGAATTAAAATTGTATTGATAAGTGGGGTTCCGAAGACAATGTCGTTTTTTATCTTGTCAAAAAAGAGGATAAAGTGTAAATTAGCAAAGCTAAACTTCAATATAACAAAACCCACCAAACCCGAAGGGTGGCGGCCACTATGTAAAGGAGGAAGCGGAGAAGGGAGGCGGTCACGGGTATTGTTAACGCGTGAACAGTACCAAACCTTAGGTGGCCGGCCACCATATGGGCCATGTATGCCCATTCATTACATAGCCCATGGGTCAACAATAGGTGACGTAGCACCATGGCATATATACGTAGTACAACCCAGTGAAGTAGATGTAGCTCGACTCGTATGGGTAGAAGTAGCTCGGCTGAGTTCCAATTGGGAAATATGGAACTAAAGTAGCCGAAAGTCCGATTGGAGAAGATGTGGTTGAAGTAGAGGATGCAGTGCAGCGGGTCAAAGTAGTGGTTGCATCCTTAGGGTTGATGTCCTCATCACCTCAGGTAGAAGATGATGACTCAACGAAGAAAAGAAACATACATCACTTCTGATATAAATCCAGGCACATATGAATTGCGATCTGTACAATTCATGCACATACATACAGATACAGTGTACTGAAAGAAAAAAAATGATATTTCAAGTCCAGCTGGTACGTGTGTAACATATAGAGTTTTGGCCGTATTGGCGCTTTTCTGTCGTGTATGTGTAATTATAGCCCTCGCCGCTCGATTTTTGCAAAAAATGTCACTATGTCACACCGTGACCATGCGAATGAGCTCCTGGTGCTGACACGAGGAGGCTGCTGCATGGTGGCCATGCGGATGAGGATTGACACATGCCCACCGTGCAGTGGTGGAGGCGGCCGCACAACAACCATGCGGTGGAGAGTTCAAATAGAAAAAATATCCTAGGTAATTCTATTTCAGATTTCACCAGTGAGATATCCTGGTATTGTGACTAACACTTCTCATCTTTTCCACGGGTTCAAAAATAGAGCCAAAACCGCAAGGAAGGCTATCCGTCCGTGGCATGTTTGGACAATGGCCAATCCACCGAAAGAGCCCTGCCGAAGGAGGACGTCAAGGAGGAGGACCCTGAGCCTGTGGAGTTTGAGTAATACTGTATTGCACCGCAGTCTAGCTAAGGTTGTCCATGAACCAACCACGTCGTATGTCATATGTAAAAACATGTGATTTTTTTGTACATGTGATAATACATTTTTGGAATGAAATTACGTGTTTTCATCTGGAAAATATTGTTTGATATGGTCAGGTGTTTCAGAGTATTATATGATACACACGCGGGTTTATTGCAATCAGCATGAAGGAGGAGGGGGTATTATCACATGTACGCCGATCAAATAGGACACCCTTTGTTAATTTATCAGTTTAATGTATATGATATTCTTTAATATTCACTACTACAAAACAGGCTATAGTAGACGCCCCATCACAGACGGTTCCTTTGGAACCATCTGTGTTGGCCATTGCCACACTCGCGGGTGGCGCGGAAGAATATCACGAGCGGTATTTTTAGAACCGCTCGATAGTCATCTATCACAGACGGTTTGTAAATAGAACCGTGCGTGATATTACCTGACGGTTCTATTCACAAACCGCCTGTGATAATCACCAATCACGAGCGGTTCTATTTAATAACCGCTCATGTAATATCCTGAGCGGTTCTATTTACAAACCGTGCGTGATTTGGTGATTATCACAGGCGGTTTGTGAATAGAACCGCTCAGGTAATATCACATACGGTTCTATTTACAAACCGCTCAGGATAGTCATCTATCACGATAGTTTTTATTAAGAACCGCTCGTGATATGCCCATCGCGTATAAATTGAGCGCGACACATCCCTCTCGCCAAGACTTGCCATTGGTTCACTTGCCAAGATCGCTGTGCGCCTCTCGCTCCTCTGCTGCAAGGGTTTGGATAAATATAATCAACTGCCCTCTGCTTCTGGGCTCCACTTAGATCTGTAGCTAGCTTCTCCTCCCAGTGCCAGCCACTTCCTCCCTAGCTCCTCCAACTGCGATTTCTCCCTAATTAAGCAGATGAAGTAATCTCGATTATCCTTTTTCCACTCTATTGATTAGTGAATTTCCTGACTTTGCTACTCACGCATAGACGCTAATGTTTTGTTTTCTTTGTTGTATTCCTTAATCGGAAGCATAGGGTTTAGGTTTCAATTAATACTACTTGATGGGAAAAGGCAAAACGTCGTACATCTAGCTCTCAATTTGATGGACCCTATTTGTAGAAAATGAAAAGCAAAACATGTAGCCTTTAATTAATCTGGTGTAATTCCTTTGTGCAACGATGAGACAAAACGAGTAATGCGTGCAAAGAAGTGAAAGTCTTAATCGTAACTAATTTCATGAGTAGTTTTCTAGAACAGATTAAAAAGAAGAATTTATGACACACCAAGATAAGTCACATGTGCAATGATGTATTTTATATTTCCTCCATTTATATCCATGAAGAAACGCCATCACAAAGGGTTTATTGTTTCAATTATATGAAAACGGATACCATAATCGCTGCAGACCAACTTGCTAGTTATTAATTAGGATCTTCCTCTTGTCTTTTGTCTCGTATCTAATCAACAATCATGCAGATAATCAATAATTATCCGTTCTTGACTTAGAGAGGAGAAGGTTGGACCCTTGCCCTAAGCGCCCAACACCCGCCACCTCCTCCCCATTGCGCCACCTTAGAGAGGAGAAGGAAAGGAGAGGAATCGTATTTTCTTCGTGACCTCCGAGGGTAACGATCTATAACCCTTTATATTTGCTATAAATTAATCGCTAATCAATTTTGACACTAATTTGTTACATGCGTAGTGTAGATGGATCGGCCGGATGTACAATGTGAACCGTGTGAGTCAAGAGTACATTAATGGCGTGGTTGCTTTTAGAAGAGCCACCGAAAGGTGATATGTTGAAGAAGGAGATAAATTTTATGTAATTGTCCATGCATTGATTGCGGTAATTTGAAGATGTTTAACAACGCGCGCAAATAGAAGCGCACTTGATTCAAGGGTTTCACAAAAGGGTATACATGTTGGACCATCCACGGTGAAGAGCGATTATTACACATGAAGTTAGTAATGACGGCACCGCCGAGGAAGTCAACGATACGCGGATGTGGATCAGACTACTTTTGATGAGGATATGTCACACGATGACAATCTGGATCGGATGCTACGCGATGCGTAAGAGAACTACTGATGAGAGAGAGAGTTTTGTAAATTCGAGGGCTTAAGGGAGGACTCGGTGAGACCTTTGTTCCTGGTTGCAAGCCGAATATACAAGGTTGTCAACCGTGCTTGAACCGCTGAAATTGAAGGCAAGCAATGGTTGGTCCGATAAGAGTTTCACGGCGTTGTTAGGTCTCCTAGCGGACATCCTTCGGAGGAAAACGTGTTGCCCAAAGACCACCTATCAAGCAAAGAAGGTTATTTGTCCATTGGGAATGGAAGTAGAAAGAATACATGCATGTCCGAATGATTGTATCCTCTACCGTAAAGAGTATGCGAACATGCATGTATGTCCTGTGCAAAGCATCCCGATACAAGCGCCGAATCTCGCTAAGGTGAAGCAAGGACCTCCTGCTAAGATGTTGTGGTATCTGCCAGGATCCCACGCTTGAAGCGTTTATTTGCGAACGCAAAGGACGAAGATTATGCGCTGGCACTCGAGAGGAGCGTAAGAGAGATGGAAAGCTAAGACACCTGCTAATTCGCCTAAAGGAGAAACTTCGATCGAGCTTGAAGAGTTCGGTCGGAACCGAGGAACATAAGGTTAGGGTTGAGTACGATGGAATGAATCCTTTCGGTAACATGAGCACCGACATAGCACTTTTGCCCGTGAATCTATGTATGTACAACCTTCCTCCTTGGTACCGTGTATGAAGCGGAAGTACATTTTGATGTCACTACTTATCCAAGGGCGAAGCAACCAGGGAATGATATTGATGTGTACCTAGCACCATTGCCGGAAGATCTTGTGACACCGTGGAACGAAGGGTGCAGTATGGGATGCGATAAACGAGAGAACTTCACTTCTGGCGCCATGTTGTTCTCGCACCATCAATGATTTTCCTGCCCTTGGTAACTGGTGCTTAAGCTTCAAGACAAAAGGAGCCAAAGCCCGTCTCAAGACCGCTTAGATGCTACAGAGAGTGTATGGTGAACAACTCGTGCAAAATCGTATATATCGTCACCGTAGGTTCCTTCCCAGAGTCACCCATACGCAAGATGAAAAAAACAATTCGACGGAAATAAGGAGAACGATTCACTCCAAGGGCTTTTAGAGGGAAAGAGGTCTATGATATGGTTAAGGATATCGATGTTGTGCTTGGGAAGGACATAAATTAAGAACCCGTGAGAAGAACATCCGGAAGAAGCGGTCAATTTTTGGGACTTGCCTTATTGGGAGCACTTAGAAGTTCGCCATTGCATCGATGTCATGCACGAGAGAAGAATGTATGTGATAGCTTGATTGGTCTCTTCTTTCAACATTAGTGGCAAAACAAAGGATGGTGTTAACGCACGGCGTGACTTGGTTGATATGAACATAAGGATCGAGTTAGCACCGTAGAGACCGATCTGGATTTAACGTATTTTCCCCACTTTTGCTACACTCTATCCAAGGCCGAGAGAAATGAATCGTGCTGGAGCTTGCATGGAGTGAAAGTCCCATCCGTTACTCCGCTAACATTAAGAACCTTGTTTCTATGCAAGATTTGAAATTAATTGGTATGAAGTCTCATGATTGTCATGTGCCGATGACACAAATGCTTCCTGTTGTAATTAGAAGTATCTTGCCTAACAAGGTCCGAGTGGCAATCTTGAGGTCAGGTTATTTTTTCAACTCAATTGCTCGTAAGATCATTGATCCCCAAGGACTAGATGCTCTGCAGTCGAGGTGGTGACCACTCTATGTCATCTTGAGATGTATTTCCCTCCGCCATTTTTCGATATCATGGTCCATCTCATTGTTCACCTTGTGAGAGAGATAAAGATATGCGCCCTGTGTTCTTCGCCATATGTACCCGCTCGAGAGGTACATGGGAATTCTCAAGTCCTACGACGGAATCGATCTCGACCGAGGGCAAGATCATCGAAGGTTATGCAACCGAAGAGGTCATTGAGTTCTGCGTCGACTACATGGCTCGTGGAACCGATAGGTGTGCCTCTATCTCGCCATGAGGGGAGACCGATGGTATCGGGACCATCGGAAGGAAATCAATAACTCCCGATCTGGATACGTACGCCAAGCCCATTTCATGGTCTTGCAACACATGACCCAAGTGTCCCCGTGATATCGACGAAAGCACAAAGACATGGTGCACCAATGTAATCCGGACGGTCGGAGGTTTGGATCACGAGAGAGCACAACCGTCGGTTCAACGAATGGTTAAAGGTGCGAATCACTGGGAGGTCATCAAGTGATGATACGCTGCTATGGTTGGCACGAGGGCCACAATTTACAATTGTCACATGGCAAGGATACGACATCAATGGGTACACATTTTATACGGCAGCTCAGGATAGGAAGAGCATATCCGTAATAGCGGTGTCCGTGATAGATGCATTCAAGACCGATGGGATGAGGAGCTCCTACTATGGGCAAATAGACGAGATATGGGAGCTCGACTCGTGCTTTTCAAGATCCCCCTATTTCGGTGTCGTTGGGTCCATCTCGCACAGTGAAGGTCGACAAGTACGGTGTCACTACCGTGGACCTCGAACGTGTCGGATATAAAGACGAACCATTCGTACTGGCTAACCAAGTTGTTCAAGTCTTCTATGTAACCGACCCGGCAAATAAGAAGCGCCACGTAGTTCTTCATGGAAAAAGGAGGATTGTCGGAGTTGAGAATGTAGTGGACGAGGAAGAATACAATCAATTTGACGAGTTGCCTCCTTTCGGAAACGGCATTAGGCTCGAGGAAGAACCCAGTGAGGAAGCTAGCTATATGCGTCGATCATCATGAAGGCCTATATCTTAATTAAGAATTTACTCCAATGTAATTAATTTATTCCATAACATCATGTGTTATGGACTTGTAATCTCTCATATATTTTGATGTCAACGTGAAATTGTCATGTGTTGATGTGTTATGGACTTGTCATATTTGATATTGATGTCAATGTGGACGTACATTGTAATGTGGAGTATCAAAATTGTCATCATACTTGATTTCGAGTTGAGTTGAATTAGATATGAAATTTTGAAGTCAAATGTGTTATGAACTTGTTATGGACTTGTCATATTTGATATTAATGTCAAAGTGTGGGCGTACATTGTAATGTGGAGTATCAAAATTGGTTTCACTTGATTTGGAGTTGAGTTGAATTAGATATAAAATTTTGAAGTCAAATGTGTTATGAACTTGTCATCATACTTGTCACCGGTTAGAATTCATATGGACTTGTCATAATTGTCATCATACTTGTCTCAAAGAAGTTCACTATGTTTTCTCGGGATATTTATGTCTCACGGGTTCAATATGTTTTGTCGGGATATCATAAATTGGCCTCGGGTTGTAGGCTATCACAGAGCGGTTTTATTATACAACCGTGCGTGGAAATATATCACTGAGCGGTTGAAATGAGAACCGCTCGACATTGTGCTTACTTGCTCTCGTGAAGAAGTACAGAGGTTGACTATAGAGATCAAGATGGCAAATGAAGAGTTGAATGAGCTCATACAGACTACTAACATTCCTAACACTCCTTAATCCACGAGCTTCTATTCTAACACTCCTAACACTCCTTAATCCACCAGCTTCTCTTGTGATCTTTGTATAGATAGAAACTAGTGATACAAATCTTTTGCCCGAGCCTACTTTCTAAGGAAATGCGATTGATGATATTATGTGCTCTCGTAGGAGAGTAGCTAAAGAACAAGTCTTTGCCATCTCAATCCTATTGTCTATACTCTTCATGAAATGAATATGATAATATAAATTCAACTATGAGCTCTAAACAATACTTTGCTTAATCACAAATGATCTCAACTGTTAATCTAAAACAGATTAAACTTCCAACAAACAGAGGTTGACTACAGAGATCAAGATGGCAAATGAAAAGTTGAATGAGCTCATACATACTACTAGAAGAATCACAAACTAGTCAATACAACTCGATCAATTTGCAATAGAACTATGAGTCGAACCGAAAGTAACCAATTAATAGTACAACATATTGACAAGAGTAAGTAATACAATAGAGCTCAAGTATGAACTAACTATCACATTCAATCTCAAGATAAGACAGAGTTCATCACAGAGCATGTCAACAAAGCCCATCGATCAATTTGCAATATCTTCAAGACTAGACTAAAAAATCGAGAACTAATAAAGATCAAGGTATCAACTAGCATCTTGCAAATATATATATATATATATATATATATATATATATATATATATATGCAAAGATCAACCGAATCGCCACAGAGGAGCAATACTCACAGAGAGGATGCTTAAAAGAACTCACGGTGCACGTACACTATTCCAACATATTAATTGATGATATTATGTGCTCTAAGAAGGAGAGTAGCTAAAGAACAAGTCTTTGCCATCTCAATCCTATTGTCTATACTCTTCATGAAATGAATATGATAATATAAATTCAAACTATGAGCTCTAAACAATACTTTGCTTAACTGTCAAATGATCTCAATCATTAATCTAAAACAGATTAAACTTCCAACAAACAGAGGTTGACTACAGAGATCAAGATGGCAAATGAAAAGTTGAATGAGCTCATACATACTACTAGAAGAATCACAAACTAGTCAATACAACCGATCAATTTGCAATAGAACTATGAGCTGAACCGAAGTAACCAATTAACAAGACAACATATTGACAAGAGTAAGTAATACAATAGAGCTCAAGTATGAACTAACTATCACATTCAATCTCAAGATAAGACGGAGTTCATCACAGAGCATGTCAACAAAGCCCACCGATTACTTTGCAACTATATAAAGATCAACCGAATCGCCATATAGAGGAGCAATACTCACAGAGAGGATGCCGCACAAGAACCGGGAGGCCAGGGCAGAGGGGAGGAGGCCGAGGGGAGGAGGCGGGAGGAGGGAGCTGGGGCGGAGGTCGACACGGGAGGAGGACGGCGCGGGAGAAGGCCGTGTAGAGGAGGAGGCCGACACGTGGAGGAGGACGGCGGCGCCGAGGTCGGAGGCGCCAATGCCTGGGCGGCAGACCGAGGTCGGCGGCGACGCTTGGGCTTACGGCCCGGGAGGTGAACAGGCGCCGAGGTCGGGCGGCGCACCGAGGTCGGCGCGCCGAGGTCGGGCGGGTCGGGGTCGAGGTCGAAGGGCGTGAAGGCGAGCCCTAAACCCTAGAGGAGGCGAACGAGCGCTACAGAGCGTAAGGGCGCGGGAGAGAAGTGAGAAGTGAGAGGAAAACCTAGTGTTTCCGCTTTATAAAAAAGTATATCACGATTTGTTCAAATGAGAACTGCTCAGGATATATTATCATGCATTTCTCATTTAGAATCGCTCGGATATTATTTCCACGCACGGTTGTATAATAAAACCGCTCGTGATAGCCTACAACCCGAGGCCAATTTATGATATCCCGACAAAACATATTGAACTCCGCGAAGTTGTTCACCATACACTCTCTCAGAGCATCTAAGCAAGTCTGACAAAGCTTTGGCCTTTTGTATCGGGTCTTGACGAGTTACCAAGGGCAGAAAATCATTGATGGTGCGTAACAACATGGCACGAAAGTGAAGTTCTCTCGCTTGTACGCATCCCATACCTGCACCCCTTCGCTCCACACGGGTCACAAGATCTTCCAAAGAATGGTGCTAGGTACACATCAATATCATTCCTGTGTTGCTTCGCCCTTGGATAAGTAGTGACATCAAAATGTACTTCCGCTTCATACACGCCCAAGGAGGAAGGTTGTACATACATAGATTCACGGGCGCTTGCTATGTCGGCCGCTCATGTTACCGAAAGGATTCATTCCATCTGACTCAACCCTAACCTTATGTTCCTGCTCAAGACCGAACTCTTCGAAGTCTCGATCGAAGTTTCTCCACCGGCGCGTAATCATCGTGGTGTCTTAGCTTTCCATCTCTTACGCCTCTCGAGTGCCAACGCAGAATCTTGCATCCTTTGCGTTCGCAAATAAACGCTTCAAACGTGGGATCACAGCAGATACCACAACATCTTAGCAGGAGGTCCTTGCTTCACCTTAGCAAGATTCTCGACGCTTGTATCGGGATGCTTTGCACACAGACATACATGTATGTTCAAGATACTTTTCTAGTAGAGGATACAATCATTCTGGACATGCATGTATTCTTTTCTACTTCCATTCCCAATGGACAAATAACCTTCTTTGCTTGATAGGTGGTGCTTGGGCACACGCTTCTCCTAAGGATGTCCGCTAGAGACCTAACAACGCCATGAAACTCTTATCGACCAACCATTGCTTGCCTTCAATTTCAGCAGTTCAAGCACGGTTGACAACCTTGTATATTCCGCTTGCAACTAGGGAACAAAGGTCTCACCGAGTCCTCCCTTAAGCCCTCGAATTTACAAAACTCTCTCATCAGAAGTTCTTCGTGATCGCAGAAAGCATCCGATCCAGATTGTCATCGTGTGACATATCCTCATCAAAAGCAAGATACCCACATCCGGCGATTATTGACTTCCTCGGCGGTGCCGTCATTACTAACTTCATGTGTAATAATTTGCTCTTCACCGTGATCGTCCAACATGTATACCCTTTTGTGAAACCCTTCAATCAAGTGCGCTTCTATTTGCGCGTTGTTAAACATCTTCAAATTACCGCAATCAATGCATGGACAAGACATAAAATTTATCTCCTTCTTCAACATATCCTCCTTTCAATGCTCTTCTAAAAGCAACCACGCCATTAATGTACTCTTGACTCACACGGTTCACACTTAATACATCCGCCGATCCATCTACACTACGCATGTAACAAATTAGTGTCAAAATTGATTAGCGATTAATTTATAGCAAATATAAAGGGTTATAGATCGTTACCCTCGGAGGTCACGAAGAAAATACGACTCCTCTCCTTTCCTTCTCCTCTCTAAGGTGGCGAATGGGGAGGAGGTGGCGGGTGTTGAGGCGCTTAGGGCAAGGGTCCAACCTTCTCTCTCTAAGTCGGGCGAACGGATAATTATTGATTATCCGCATGATTGTTGATTAGATACGAGACAAAAGACAAGAGGAAGATCCTAATTAATAACTAGCAAGTTGGTGCGACCGCCACAGTTCTGCCCCTCGTTTCGCACAAAATTATGCGCGAGTCTTCCGTCCGAGACAGCACATTTCATGCCATCGTCGTCAAGCTCGCCCTGTAGTTGCCCACTTGTAGTGGCCCGACATCATCAAGGTTTCCTAGTACCCTGCGTACGAAATTCACGTACACCATTCGCCTCTCGTAAATGGCCGCCTTGGACTGGGAGGCAATATGCATGTACTAGCTCCATGCTACGCTTCCATTCACCTTGACGAGCTCCTACATGACATTCGTGCCGGTGATCCCCTCGATCACAAGTTTCTTCGTCATTGCCTCTGTGACGAACACCCTTCGAATGCAGTTTCGAAGCTCGTGAATATTCATCACATTGAGGCCTCCGCTCGGACCACCTTGTATTGGAATCTCGACAGGTCCAATCCATCGGTTGAGACCTATACGAGACCATCGCCATAAAACACTACCAAGTCTTGCATGTTCGAAATTACCTAAAGCCACAAAACTCGATCCACGGTACACGATATAACAAACAATGATGACAAATTGCATGCATGTGATCGATTACATATGTGTAATTAAATACGAATAATAAATTAATTACCAACAATTTTATTACTCCTCTGAATATTAATTACGAGTAATTCATTACTACCGTACTTACCACTATTAAACCACAGGTTCATTACCACTTAATTACTTACGACTAACTAATTTGCACTAAATTAGTTATGCCTAACTAATTGCTAGTAAACTAACTACGACTAATTAATTACCACTAAATTAATTACGAGTAGTTAATTTCTACTAATTTAATATACCATACTGATAACCAAATAACTAATTACAACAACTTAATTACACTAAACTAATTGCAACTAATTAAATACAACTATTGAATTTCAACTCATTTTGAACCACTAAATAGTTCATACCGAAAATAATAAAGCCTGTGAGCATTTTGACTGATTAATCACCACAAAGTATCATGCACTAATAAATTATACTGTAACTACAACTATATTATAAACGTTACAAAACAAGCTGCATTAATTACGACTAGCTGACTAAGACTGATTAGCTACGACTACGGTAATAACAATAAAGGCATCTGACAAATAATTACCTGTCCTTTGGGGGAAGCAATAGAAAAAAGCTGAGCGACGAGAAGCAATCAAATAATTACTCTCCAAAAAATATGTTACGTCCTTTGAGTTCTCAGCGACGAGCGTGAGAACGAGAAGCGAAATGCAATTGAGATGAGTGATGAGCGTCTGCGAGAGTTCGGTATTTATAACTGAGTGAAGGAGGAGCCGTTGTGTTGGCGCTGGGAATTCCGGATGCGTTGTTTAGGCGCAGCACTGTGGGCAAGGGGGACAGCAGCGACGGGGCAACAGATGTGTGGAGGAGAGAGGCCGGGCTGTGGTAAATGTGGCCACCGCACTATGGCTATACGGATTAGGCGCCACCACAAGGCTGCCGTGCGGAAGCCTCCTTCACTGCACAGCCACCATGAAGTTTCTCCTCCACCGCACGGCCACTGTAGCAGCCTCCTCGTGTTGGCGCTAGGAGCTCGTCCGCATGGTCACGGTGCGGCACAATGATATTTTTTGCAAAAAACGAGTGACGAGGGCTATAATTGCACATACGCAGCGGAAAAGCACCAATACCGCCAAAAACTCTAACATATACGTGTGCACGTATACACATGTAGATAGATAAGTAGATACAGTGTATCAACAGTGTTCACACACGCATTGGGCGCGTGCACGGCTACAGAGGGGCATGTGCATGTGTGCATGTACACGGAAGGCAACGAAATCTGGACACTATTGGCTACCTAGTACGCAAGAATTCCAAATCTAGCCCCCCTTTCGACGAAATTCCTAATCTAGCCCCTCTCTCTGCAGATCGCGCCAGGTGACGATGTGAAGAAGGTGTTTACTCTACCCAACACAAAGGGTGGCTACCGCCCACCCAACATGAGAAGAAGCCCTTGATGCCCCATGGCAAATCTAAGCAAGGTGATGCTGACCCCAACCGCAACAGGTAAGAGGAGAGAGGAAGAAAAGAAAATAATAAAATAAAATAAATTTACGAAAATTTAAGAAAATTTCATAAAAATCCTTGGAACATGAATATATTTAATAAAATAATTTTGAATTTAATTGAAGTTTATTTTATTCATTTAAAATGTTTTTATTTTTGAAATTTCTAATTAAGCTTTAATTAATCTAATAAAATACAAATTGTTTATTTTTTAAGCTTTCAAAAGAATCTAAAAAGGGAAAACTGAAAAGAAATAAAACGAACTAAAAGAAAATAACAAGGTTTGTACAAGGTAGAATTCATTATGGAACTCGTCTGCTTTGAAGATGTTTATCGCTGCGCTGTTTTTTCTTGGTTCTTCCAAAATTAGAATGCATATGAAAAGAAAGGAACAATGTGGAAGTATGCCCAAACCTTTTGAGCATACTTTGTAAGAATCTTTCTTTTTTCTATTACAGCTTCGTCCTAGAACTAATTTTATTCGGCCATCAATGATAAAAATAAAAACTGATCCAAAATTATCTAGCGTTCAATCCTTGAAATCTTTGGAGCACCTTATTTTATTCTTTATTATAAGTAGAACAACTCATCTTTTGGATGAGTTGAAAGTCAATAGTTTAAGCTTTTGGATGAGTTGATTAATGAATCAAACATGGTGTACGAGGACTCAAGAAAAAACAATTAATGTTTTAAGTCTCACCACCCGTCCCTCCAAATATCACAATTAATGTTTTTCTCAAAAATGCGGACGTCCGAAGCTCCGGACCTCTGGGCTGCCCAACTTTCCTCAACAGCTTAAGCATTTTGATTAGCCAAATTTGTATTGATTTTCTTGTGGCTCACAAGAAATAAATCATTGCATTTTTTCCTCAGCAATCAAATTATTACCGATAGTTTGGCCTTTACCAGTAGGTGCCACCGACGTCGGGTCGACCTCTTGCAGTGAAGGCCCACGGGTATGTCGTTTTTCGGTATCAGCGCTCTACCTATTAGCCGCATGTCTGACTTCAATTTTCTGATATCCGAATTCAATTGCAACTTTGCGCAACGACGTGACCAAACACGACCCGACAAGTCAGCTTTACGTAGCGACGTGACCCGACGAGTCCTCCTCAGGGTCGCTGCCTCATGGACTCGAATTTCTTTCAACAGAATTATAAGTCAGCCACGTACATAGGGCTGGCTCAGCATATATGTACTACCCCTTTCTTGCCGAGTTCTCCTACATCCAGACTTGAACACAATCTGACGAGGATTAAAACATCTATGTATTATTTTAATATATAATAAAAGACCATACGTTTTCATGGTCGTAACCCCTAAGACCGACGACCTCCACGGTCGTTAGTATTCCAAGGTTACTTATGGGTACCACAGCCTCGATGAGGCTTTGTGCCTAATCCCGACCGATAACCGCCAGAAAATTATCGAATCGGTATTTTTATCGATGATGAATGGAACACGGTTATAATGCTCCAAACCATGCGATGGTACAACCCCGAGACACCGACTATTAACCACCCTACGGTTAAGCTTTTCACAAGCAATCGCAAGGAAGTTAGCACATTGCTAACTTTCTACCGCTCCGACCAACAGTAACGCTTCACCAGGACGTCTTCTCCAGAGTAATCGCCACCTCTTCGAAGTTATTTAAAGGTGAAGCACAAGAGACAACAACAGAGACAAGAAGGAGACGATAGGCGACACACAAAACAAGGCCAAGGCAAAGATATGCACGAAGCCTAAGCGGTGGAATTAGAAGTTAGATAATCACCTTAGACTCATATTCTAAGTCCGATTGTCTTGCTACATTCCTCCATTCAAGGTAATTCAGGGTAGTACTTAGCCACATCTTGTAAATCCAGCCATATCAATAAAGAGCGACCCCATTCCATTCCGTGATATTCCACGCCATTTTCCTCGCTTATTTTCGTAAGATCGGCGATTCGATCGCCGACAATGGGCGCCGTCCGTGGGGAAGAAGGCGAAGTTTCAAGAAATTTTTTTTTCGCCAAGAAAATCTCGCCCAAAAACTCGCAATCGCCATGCGACTATGCCCGAGTTTGGGATGAGAAAATCGGTTCGACGGCGGACTACGCCAACCTCGACATGGAAGGATGTATCCGCGCCATGGAAGAAAATGGCAGTCATCCTCCTCATCCTCCTCCGCCGGCCACGTCGCCGACGTTAGCGAGGTCGACGGATGGATGAAGATGCGCCGCCACTACGGTGGCGCAATCAGAGAACCGCCGTTCCGACCAGCCGAATGCCGAGGATCTCCAAGCCCGCCTTTTCGACCGCTAAACAGTGAAGAAGTTTCACCTCATCACCCGAAAACTATATACCATTGATGAAATCATGGCTGAAAGATACTCTCCTTCGGCTTCTGGCAATTCCAGGAGTCAACCGTCACCTGGTAACGGTGTCGATAAAACCTCCACTGGTCGTAGGCCATGTGGGGATGATCACACTCAAAGATACGATCGGCAGCTCATCTGGATCAGCCGAGAAGACCTCAGAAGTGCTCATCTCCGACCGATCTCCATCGTGGAAAATTTCGCGTATAATCGACAAGCTCTCCATTAGTTACGATGGAAGCTCATCGGAAGATCAATGCTGGAAGCACGAGGTCAACGCGATCGGAGATGAAGATCAAGATGCCCTGCACGGTCCTACACTCTCTACCACGCCATCACGTGTTGTTAGAGATGATCCGCCGCTAAGCACCAACTTCCGGAGGCAACGGAACTAATCGACGCCAATCGCTTAACTCGCTCGCATCGCCCACCCAGAGTGACCGACAGATCGAACAAATCCGAAGGTCGGGGAAGGTTCGAGACAGCGTACACCTACGACCAAGATGAACCAATTCGAGACCTTCTAGAATCGTACAAAACTTATGCGGCGTATTCAAAACATGTTAAATAATTCGATCCCGCTCTAGCAGAACGCCTAGTTTTGTATAACTCGTGGGTCGTATCCAAATTCTCCAATGCACCATGCAAATGAACGGAAGCGACGAGAACAGAGGGGTTCAGAAGTCGACTAGGACTTCGCCCCAACGCTCCTCCTCAAGAGGGGACCGCATGGTCATACCAGAGAGCGATCGATACCAAGACCTCCTCGACGATTCCGACCAAGGAGTCACGAGGGAGAAGGCTATTTCAAGAGGATACTCCCCATCAAGTCGAGAAGAACCACCACTAGGACCTAACGATCTCCGACATCGCTTGAATTAAGTGGTGATCGTGGACATCATATCAATGTCCACGATCGGATCGGCAGACACCGGAGTTCCAGCGTTCCAATCTTAGGGATCGGTCTCCGGCCGACATAATCCGCACCTTCCCGAGAAGACGCCATGAATCAATCACGAGTTGTCGAGCCTTCTCTCGCTGGGCTCCAAGTCGTGCGTTGGCCTAGCTTGATTCCGATCGCCAACTTGGACAAATTCAATGGAACTCAAAACCCATTGGAATTTCTCCAAATATATACCACCGCTATCGTGGCTGCCGGTGGCGATGAGAATGTAATGGCCAACTATTTACCCACCGTGCTCGAAGGGTCCGCCTCCGTGGTTGTTAAACTTACCGGCCGGATCCATATATACTTGGGAACAACTCGGATCTTCGATTGCCAACTTCGAGTGGTACGACGATCGCCTCAGGAAGGAGGACGATCTCCACGTAATCCGCGAGGATCTGATGAGACTTTACGCCAATATATCAAGAGGTTCACCAAAGTTCAGAACTCTATACCAAGTCGCAGAGTCCTCTCGTTATTCAAAGCTTTTAAAACAAGTCTATGAATCGGCGGTTTACGGAGGACATAGCAATGAACCCTCCAAGAACAACCGCTGAGCTTTTTGATATGGCGACAAATATGCCATCGCTAGTGAAGCAATCGAGTGGTGTGAAGCCATCGATCGGAAGACAAGATTCCCCACCGATGCGACAAACAGAGAAAAGAACAAGAAGTCTCTCAAGAAGAAAAAGAACCGCAGACCGACGACAAAGAAGTCCTCGCCGCCTGCATAAGATCAGAAGGGCAAGAAGGACTATGCCGGTCGAAGCAAAGCAAAAGTTCGACCAAGGATTCTGCATTTAATAAGAAGTGGTGTCCACTTCACCAAAGACGGGGGCATGATCTGCGACTGTCGTGGTTGGCGTAAGAAAGCGGAGGATTATTATGCGGGTAAGGACCATTTCCAAAGAATACAGAACATGGAGAAACGAGCCCAAAAAGGACAAGGATGGCGACGAGGAGATGGAGTACCGTGATCCCCAACACACACCAACATGATTTTTGGAGGATCTTCTTCATACGAGTCCAGACGCCATCTCAAGGCCATGGAGCGGAGGTCAACCTCGTCAATCTCCAACTGTAATCAAGCACTCGAAGTGGCTCGGACACCGCATTTCTTCAAAGAAAGACGATCGCACCATCCCATCGACTCGACCGGTAGGTTCCCCATCGCCGCTGAACCAACTATTAATAATTGTCGGGTTAATCGGGTCTTAGTGGATGGGGTAGTTCCTTGAATATATTATTTGTAGGAGCTTTAGAAGAAATGCAGTCCCCATGTCAAAGGTGAAACCTGTGAAATATGCTTTTCATGGCATAGTTCCGGTTCTACCGCTAAACCGATAGGACAAGTTTCTTACCGTGACGTTTGGAAAACCTCGACAATTTCCAACAGAGAAGATCCCGCTTGATGTAGTAAACTTCAATCCGCGATACAACGGAATCCTCGATCGACCAAAGATTAGCAAAATTCTTGATAGCCACGCATTACGGTTATCAAAGTTTGAAAATGCCGGGCCAAGGAGTCATCACACCGAGGAGATCGAAAATGGCTTACGATGCGATCGGAAATCCTTTGCACTTTGTTGATGAACTTCCACCGAGAGGTTAATCCGCCTCCCATGCGTGTCAAGCACTCGGCCAAAGATGACGCCCAAACCATCCGACTGCATCAAGGAGGTACTACTCGACAAAAGCGCTTCTCCGACAAATCAAGTCGTCACATGGGTCAGACAACCAGATCCAACCGCCAGAAGATTCTCGGTCGGGCAAGACTCGACCCTAAATAGGAAGAGTCGCCGCCTCCTTCCTCCGAGCAAATCAAGACGGTTTGCTTGGCAAGCGTCCGATATGCCCGAGTCCCCGAGGTGATCGAGCACGTGCTTGCTCTCCACCGATAAAAACCGATCAAGCGTAAACTACGACGCTTTGCACCCGATCGGAAGGAAGCAATCCAAATGAGATTGACAAGCTTCTCGAGCAGGATTTATTCGTGAAGTCAACCACCCACAAAGGGCTTGCTAATCCCGTAATGGTTAGGAAAAATAATGGGAAATGGCGAATGTGTATCGACTTTACGATCTTAATAAAGCTTGTCCGAAGGATGACTTTCCCTTCCCGCATTGATCAACTAGTAGACTCTACTTACGCGTGCGAGTTACTAAGTTTTTAGATGCGATTCGTGGTACCACCAGATTAGTATGTGTAAAGAAGATGAGGAGAAAACTTCCTTCATCACCCCATATGGTACTTATCATATATTAAGATGCCATTTGGTCTCAAAAATGCCGGTGCAACTTTTCAAAGGTTGATGCAAAAACTTTAGTCCACAAATCGGTTGGAATCTAGAAGCTTATGTTGACGATCCGTCATAAAGACCACCAACGCCAAGCACCACATTCCCGACTTACAAGAAACCTTTAACAACTTGAGAAGACATAACCTCAAGTTAAATCCTAAAAGTGTGTGTTCGAGTTTCACTGAAAACCGCTTGGTTTCCTAGTTTCGCTAGAGGTATTGAAGCTAATCCAAAGAAAATTGCGCCATCGACTGAGATGCGCCCTCACCACGAAGAAGGAAGTCCAAAACTAATCGGGTCAGTATGGCGGCGTAAGCCGCTTTCATAGCAAGATTAGGGAAAAAGGATTACCTTTCTTTAAACTTCTTCTAAACATGGGAGTTTCGATGGACTAAAGAGGCAAACGATGCCTTTGAGGAACTCAAAAAGTACCTTACGAGTACCCCGGTCTTAGTTTCTCCGAGATCGGGAGAAACATTGCTAATTTACGTGGCAAAGAACACCACGCATAGCTTAGCGTGTATCGTTGTAGAAAGGAATAATATCCAACGACCAGTCTATTACGTAAGCGAAGTCTTACATGGACCAAAGGAAAGATACCCACAGGTACAAAAGTTGCTCTATGGCCTCCTTATGTCTTCAAGGAAGCTAAGGCACTACTTTCAGGCCCACAAAGTGGTCGTACCTACCGGATATCCCCTTGGTCAAGTCCTTGGAAACAGGGAATCATCAGGACGAATAGCCAAATGGGCGGTCGAGCTAGGGCGCTCGATTCCATTTTATTTCACTTAACAACAATAAAGTCCTGTGCAATAGCAGAATTCATTGCCGAATGGACAAACCCTGAACCCACCCAAGGACCCGAGTACGAACACCACGACGAGTGGACAATGTATTTCGACGGTTCCTTGATGTTACAAGGATCGGGGGCTGGAGTGGTCTTGATATCCCCATCGGCGAACACATCAAGCACGCCATCCAAGAATTTTCCCGCCACCAATAATGTGGCGAGAATATGAAGGTTTATCGGCAGACTCGAGCAGCTCTGCTCGCCGATTCGCAGACATTAGTGAAAGGCGATTCTCAACTAGTAGCTAATCAAGTGGGGAAAGAGTATCAATGCTCGAGTACCAAGATGTCATCTTATCTGGCGGAAGTACGAAAACTTGAAAAGCACTTCTTCGGTTTTCAGATCCAACATATTCCTAGAAAGGAAAACTTTCTCGCGCATCAGGTTGGCACGGATGGCCTCCACGAGGTCGACCGTCCCCGCCCGGAGTTTTTCTCGAGCAACTCAATTCACCCTCGGTAGTTGAGCCTTCCGAGAACATACATGATTCTTTGCAAGTTGAACAAACTAATCAAGGAAACATGGATGCTCCATGTGTCGTTGACGATTGGCGCCGCCACGATCACTAGAGAGATCGGATGACATCGATCTACAATTATCTTCAAAGATGACACAATTCCAGAAGATGATGTAGAGGCCGATCAGATAGCACTAAAAGCCAAATCATACACTCTAATCGAACGTATCTTGTATAAACGAGGATCTCATGGAGTGTTGATGAGATGCATATCTCAAACGGATGGCATTAGATTGCTAACCAAATCCATGAAGGCGTCAGGAGCACACCATTCCTACAGTAACCACGGTCAGAAAGCCTTCCCAAGAAGGCTATTATCGCCAACCGCCTTCATGATGCAAAAGAGCTTGTGATGAAGTGTGTACAATGTCGGTTTCATAGTCGATAAGTACATCACCAAAGACAAGCCTTACAAACAATTCCTCTTTCTTGGCCTTTTGCAACCTGGGACTAGACATTCTCGGGACCTTTCCTAAGAGCACCGGGGCTTGAATTCCTTTTCGCCATGATTGACACGCTTACAAAATGGATTGAAGCCGAGCCGCTTGTTAAAATAACAACCGAGGCCGCTAAGAGATTTCTCTTGAAAAATGTGATCACGCGATTTGGTGTACCCAACAGATCATCACAGCATAATGGTTCCCGCCTCCAAAGAATCAATTCCGTGAGTTCTGCGATGAACTTAGTGTCAAAATTCATTTTGCTTCATTGCACATCCGCAGAGCAACGGAGCGCTTGAGCGGCTAATGGTATCCTTATGCGAGGATCAAACGCCGAGTATTCACCGCTTAATCAAACGGTCAGCGCTTGGTTAAAGAACTTCCCTACGTGTTATGGGTCGTTCGAACCCGACCACGATCGTGCGACCGGTGAAACTCCATTCTTTTGGTTTATGGTGTTTGAAGCCATGCTTCCTCCGTAACTCAAAATTGGCTCGCCGAATCGATCGTTTTGACGAAAATGATCGTAATGAACGACGACTCGACGACGCCGATTTCCTTGAAGAACGATTTAAACCAAGCCCTTGTACGATCGCTAGCCTACCAACAAGCCATGCGAAGATACCATAGTCGTAAGGTGCACCTCGCAACTTTGTCAGAGGTGATCCGTTCTCGAAAAATTCAGAGCCAAACAAATCGCAATAAACTTTCTCCTAAATGGGAAGGTCTCTTACTCGTGGTCGAAGTAACCCGACCGTGTTCCGTCTGATCGGGCTATGTCGATGGGCAAATTTTGTCAAATTCTTGGAACATCGATCAATTGCGTAAGTTCTATGTTTAATTTTCATTCTTTCATTTCTTTCAATTTCAATTTCATTAAATTCATTAATTAATTAAGAAGTGCAACCTTGCTTATATATATACACCTACATTCTCGTCGCTTATTATTGTTAGTCCGGTCTGAGAAGACATTTTTCTCTCGATATCCTTTATAAGGATCTCGATACTCTATGGTCCTAGTCGTGAGCATTTTTTTCAAATGATTCCCACGCGACTACACTTTTTTTTTTAAGAAAATGAGTAATCGAGCACCACACAACTACCTATCTCATGAATGATATGCTTACGATTTTGAAGATTATGCTTCATTATTTCACGATTCGGTCTATTCTTGTCAGCTCTCGGTCCGACACGGAAAGCCTCCTAGTCGAAGTCTCTCCTTTTTCGCAGACGTGGTCCCGCCTAATCGAAGGAGCTTCCTAGCGACGGTTCTTTTCTTCGATCCTCGCTACCCGATCGGATACGTAATTTGAACACGCTTTCAAGAAATGTGTCGATGCCTTCGTGTCTTAGCATTAGTTCCACCGATTATGGGACAATAGATATAAACAAAGTTCACTTATAATTTGTTGCATACATATTTGCATTTCTTCTTATGTCAAGTTTGACAAAGTCTTTTTCCGACCATATATAGTGTTTTTGATTGGTATTTCCATTATGACAAACAAAGATCTATAACTAGTCGAAATCATACTGTTAGTCCCGACCACATTTGATTTCCTAGTATCTTTAACGATCGCTTTTGTCTTACATGTCCAAACATACCTTCAAAACTCACATACATGGTTATGACCTCTTTTTATTCTCTTTCTTGGCTCACCGCTTGTACAAGAACGCTTCTTCTACTATCAAGCGATGGGGGCTAGGAAATATACGAGAATTTTAAAAAGTCAAACAGATAAACAAAAGCTTTGTCAATGACATAAAAGGTAAGTTTTCATAGATATTCAAATATTTTTACACTTGCAGAACCTACTCTAAGAAATATTCCCGCCTAACTATCGCTTGTCGGAGATTCGACCTCCATCTCCTCTACAACTATATCTCCGAGTGGCCCGAGTTCTTCCATGAACTTGGTCGCCTCCTCAGTGGGCGCTTGAAGTCATCTTTAACAACTTGGAGATCAATGGAGGGTTTAAGCTTTCGCTTTTGCCAAAGCAAAACTAACTCCACTTGCAACACCTGCTTTTAGGCCTAGGCATAATTCGTCCGAGTAGTTTTGACCGTAACTTTAAGATCCCCTAGAAGTTGACCCAAATAGTTCATTTTCTATTGGATCTCTTAAGATAGGCACGCTTGATCCTCGATCCCAAATCAAAGATCATCTTGTTCAAAGTATGAATCTTTTCATCAATATTTTGAGCAAGAGCCGCCTTATCCCGCTCAAATTTCGAGTTTTTACTCTGCTTAGCATTTGCGCTTGCTCTGCAAAAACAAATCGCTTAATGAACACAAGCATCATTGAAGGAAAATCAAGTTTACGACATATTACCTTTATTTGTTTTGCTAAGTGTTTCATATTTGGTCGTTGCTTTCACGATCAATCGGTCCTTAGCTAAACTTGCTTCAAAGAAATGATCGGTCCTTAGCTTTTATTTCTTCTTCAAGAAAAGTCGTCTTGGCTTTCACCACAACCTCCTCTTTTATTTTCTCCAGATCTATCGAATGCGATAAGGAGAATAATTGTAGAGGAGCAAAGTATTGAAGAAGAAACGAAGTTTAAAAGGAAAAGTTCTTACTTTCCAACTCGAGTGCTTTTGCTCCAAGTCCTTAACTCATTGGGTCATCCTCCGATCACAAAGAAAGTTCTCGACCAAATGCTACACAATTAGCATTCTCTTTCTTAAGTTCCTTATAAACTTTGTAAAAAGAGTTATGTAACCGGTCGAGAATACTTACCAATTGCTCGGTCATTATAACCGCAAAAATCAAATCGAGGTGCATCTTGAGCCGAGTATCCGATACTTTCGCCACGCCTCATCAAGCTCCTTATCCTCGATGAATCGGGACTAAAAGGAACTTGTTAGGTTGGGAAGGGTTATCGCCAGTGATCGAACTCTGTTGAGACCTCTCGAGGCATCTACCTCCACGTAAGGGGTTTCAATCACCAAAGGATCCAACTCACCGTTGCCCTTGTCACCGCCGGGGCTTCTTCGACCACTACTTCCTCAGAACTTTGTCCCGAGAAGTGCTCTGCCTGAACTTCCACAGTGCGTGTCCTCGGGAAGAACACAGTGGAAATGACCTAACACCGTAAGACCTATGCAAACCGAAGATGGGAAGTTCAAAATATCAAATCATCAAGGAATTATTAAAGATACATACTTATACGATCACTTTCATTTGTACATACCTTGTTAATTTCCGGATTTGACTCAAACGCGCCAAAGAGAAATCTGTGCCGCTAGCCTTCCTTTTCTTCTTCTTCCAATTTTGTCGGTTACGACCGCCAGGTTTGTTGAACCTCACATCCTCCAACAAGATGTCGGAAGCTATGTCCTCGACCGCTCGTCAAGGTCCACATTCCCGACTATCCGGCCTGAGGGAGTGGTTTCTTCAATCTCCAGATCGCTTGTTTCAAGAATAACCGTAAGGTTGTGCACGACCACTCTGAGTTCACACCTCCGCAGCTACATTCTCATGGGCCTTCAGCTTATCCACCTAAATCAAAGAACAAATTTGATTAGGTGAAGAAATCCTTTATCTAAAAAAATTTTCGTACATATATGACTCCAAAATGTTCTATTACCTCGAGGATTCATCTCCTTCAAGTGCCTCGAGGCACGACTCGGTCGGAACCAAGGTGGGGCGTTGATCCTCACCAGATTGTATGATTCGCAATCCGACCGATCGCAAATATAGAGCACGATTGGAGATCTGGTGGAATATATGTATATACATGGTAAAAGGAATTAAATAAATTACCTTAAGCCTTGCCGCCTCCTTCAATAGGAGTTGCGCTAAGATCTTGGGGCATTCAAATTTTTCTCCGTGCTCCCACACAGATCACCGACTCGTTCTCTAACTTCCCGAGGTAAGAACTTTAATGTAAGGAAGAATAGACAGATTTTAAGGTAATACATTTATCAAATCAAAATACCGATCGAATTTATCTCAAAGACTTACCACCTTCCGAGGTAGCTTCATCACGATCAAGGCACCAGAGCAGGAATGAGTCCGAGCTTCAATGGGCTAATCTGGCGAAGGGTAAAATCCTTCACCACATGCCACGAAGTCAAGCCCTCGACTCAAGAAGTCGAGATGGCATCCGCCCATCTCTTGACTATCCTCGTCTTCTTTACGGTTTCCTTCCACTTGAGTTTTCACTTGCTCTAGTTCCGCCAAGTAGAGGCCATCGTTTTCAGAATCGTCATGTAAAACCAAGATTTTTCCATGACGACCACGAAGATTTCACAGACATGAAGATGTACTCATCGGCCTTCCCGCCATGAAGACGCAATGTGCATTCCCCAGAGCCGCCTCAGATTTTGCCGCAGATTTTCCCATCACCATGCGGTAGAAATAACTAAAGAGCTTCAAGTTCGGTTGTATTCCTGTGTATGCCTCGCACAAATATGCGAAAATACTAATATTTGCGATCGAATTTAGGGCCAATTCACCAATTCCACCCGTAATGTTCAAGAACGCGAGGAGGAATTTGTGTACCGATAGTCTCATTTCACATTCGATGTAGGCAAGAAAACAGGATTTCGCCATCTTCACGGCTCGGAAAATGCTCTCCGGTCGCGGTCTCCAATTAATCGATTCCTATCCGGGAGCATTCCCATCTTCTTCAAGGCCTCGAGTTTTTCTTGCCCAATTCAAGGCAACCACTTTGTAATCTGCTCCGACATGGCGAAAAACCTCAAGAATGAGTAGCAAAAGTTGGAGACTTTGTGGTCGGAAGAACAGAAAAGACTCGGAGGATTTCTTGGCGAGAAGCTAAAGGGGATCGAAGGGATTCGGAAGCATAAAAATTCTAAGAGCCCAAATGAGAGGAGATCTTATAACCTTCCGATACTTTCAAGGATTTCTACAAAAGTCCAACCGACAAAAAGCTTCTTTTTGTTCAAACGACAGAGGAACTCTTCGCTTCCCAAGGCAAGTTCTCAACTTTAAAGTGAACACAGACCACTTCAGATACCATGACATTAAATGGGGTCCGCCTCGATACGATTTCATTGGGAAAAGGTATATACACGACCGAGTTCATTTAAAGTTCGGGGCTAGTGACGAGGATTAAAACATCTATGTATTATTTTAATATATAATAAAAGACCATACGTCTTCATGGTCGTAACCCCTAAGACTGACGACCTCCTTGGTCGTTAGTATTCCAGAGGTTACTTATGGGTACCTGCCTGATGAGGCTTTGTGCCTAATCCCGACCGTATAACCGCCGAAAATTATCGAATGGTATTTCTTATCGTATGATGAATGGAACACGTGTTATATGCTCCAAACCATGCGATGGTACAACCCCGAGACATCGACTATTAACCACCCTACGGTTAAGCTTTTCACAAGCAATCGCAAGGAAGTTAGCACATTGCTAACTTCTCTACCGTTCCGACCAACGTAACGCTTCACCAGGGACGCCTTCTCCAGAGTAATCGCCACCTCTTCGAAGTTATTTAAAGGTGAAGCACAAGAGACAACAACAGAGACAAGAAGGAGACGATAGGCGACACACAAAACAAGGCCAAGGCAAAGATATGCACGTAAGCCTAAGCGGTGGAATTAGAAGCTAGATAATCACCTTAGACTCATATTCTAAGTCCGATTGCTTGCTAAGCATTCCTCCATTCAAGGTAATTCAGGTAGTACTTAGCCACATCTTGTAAATCCAGCTCATATCAATAAAGAGCGACCCCCATTCCATTCCAGGATATTCCACGTCATTTTCCTCGTTTATTTTCGTAAGATCGGCGATTCGATCGTCGACACAATCTCACTCAGATGGAGAACCAATGGGAGGAGATCCGCGAACTCGCAAGAGCTGCTGCAGCCCTGGACGATCAAAGGGCGCATGCCAGCAGGGCACCTGCCCGCAATGACGCCACCCCGTGTAGCAGCAACCCTTATCAGAACATTCCCACCGAGCGTTCACTGGAAGACCCGCCCGAGGCGGACACGCCACCTCTCTATTGGTGCAGGGGATAAAATTAGTTCTAGGACGAAGCTTGACGAGGATATAATAATCCTCATTTAATTATTTATCTGTAATTCACATTATGGATAATAATGACGTCATATGGTCCTTGAGTATACCCCTTATTCATAAGGGAGAAGCTGGAGGTCGTTAGTTCTTCTACGACCACCCCATGGTCGTAAGTCCTCCTACGACCACCCCATAGTCGCAAATCTTTCTACGACCAGTCCCTAGTCGATAAGGCTTACAGACATGTGGGCCTAGTCGACCAAGGAATCTTCCGCACCTTATTCAATGATATGGAGTAGTAAACTACGCTGTTATCCTCTGGAATAATGGTATGATTTGACTCCTTTGTTATGATGATAATTGCCTGGTAACGTGGGGATGTTACTACTCCCACAATAATCTCCATCAACGGCTCCACGAACTGATACATGAAGGAGGCCTTTATACTGGAGATACAACTATACACTTCGAGGACTGTATAAATGACGGGATCATCAGGACAATGGGAGGAGGGTCAGAAGCACAATACTCTAGTCTTTGGTTCCATCTTGTAATCTAGCATACTCAATACATACACACAGGAGTAGGGTTGTTATTCTCCCAGGAGAAGGCCCGAACCTGTATAAAAATCCCCGTGTCTCTATCTCTGTGTGATTTTGAGCCTAGAGGAACCCTCGAATCAAACAATCTTTACGTAAGTTCGGTTCTAAAACACCAACAAAGCTGTAACAGAAAAAAGAAATATTCTTACAAAGTATGCTCAAAGGTTTGGGCATACTTCCACAATGTTCCATTCTTTTCATATGTATTCTAATTTTGGAGGAACCAAGAAAAAATAGCGCAGCGATAAACATCTTCAAAGCAGACGAGTTCCATAATGAATTCTACCTTGTACAAACCTTGTTATTTCCTTTGAGTTCTTTTTATTTCTTTTCAGTTTTCCCGTTTTTCAAAGTCTTTTGAAAGCTTAAAAAATAAACCATTTGTATTTTATCGATTAATTAGAGCTTAATTGGAAATTTCGTAAAATAAAAAACATTTTAAATAAATAAAATAAAATTCAATAAAATTTAAAATTATTTTATTAAAACTATTCATGTTCCAAGGATTTTATGAAATTTGCTTGAAATTTTATAAATTTATTTTTTATTTTATTTATTTTGGATTTTTCCATTTTCTCTTCTTTTCTCTCCTCTCTCTCTCTCCTCTTACCGTTCAAGAAGACCTTGCCTAGATGCGGCCATAGGGTTCAGCAAGGGCTTGCTGCGGCCGGGTGAGGCAGCAGCCACCTGCTACTGCCAGGTAGAGCAACACCTTTGCTGCTGCGTCACCCGGGCGCAGTGAGTGGGAGGAGAGAGCTAGATTAGGAATTTCATCAAAAGGGGTGCTAGTTTTGGAATTTTTGTATACTAGAGGGTCAACAGTGTCCAGATTTCAAAGGCAACAACAACATTGCTATTATCGTAATCGCATTGCATGCGGTTGAAAGCTCTCACATACGAACATGTGCTCGTAACTGTGGGTCGAACGTTGTTGCTGCTGCTGCTCTCCTCTCTGTGGAGCAGAAAGATGTACGTGAATGGGAACGCAAGGAGCCAAGGACTCGGGAACGCGGCATGTGAGGGAACAGTTGAGTTGACGTACAGTGGGAGTGCATGTGTTGACTGTGTTGAGGTAAGTACATATAAAACCCCGTAGGCAGCGGCAGATCCAGTAAAACGACCAACTGGGATCATCACATTGTAATTTCACTGGAGCCATGTGATCATCGTCTATAGATAAAAAGTATTATCATTGATTGTGCCAAAGGTTGCTGGCATCAAATTACCCTGACGATTACACTCTGGATTTGCCCCTGCATGTAGGTTACCTGCCGGTTGTCGGTCACACCGATTGTACATGGTGGTATAGGGAATTCTCGCTCGTCGAGAACTTCAGATAACAAGTGTGGTGACAAAGTACGGTAACATTTAGAGTCGGTATTTGAACATTTTATGTAGTTATGTCTAGTTAATTAGTACTGAATTGATAAACAGAGAATCAATGGCGGATGTAAGACTAAAACCTAACCGGTGCTCATGGGACATTGCTTACGAGGCGAGAAGGCCAAAAATACCTATGCAATTCTTGTATCTCCATTTTTTTTCTCTCTCTCAAAACTATGCATGTATTGCAATGAGTTCAATAAAATTATAATAAGATTTGTCTACCCTCCACAAAAGACCAAAATGACTAACATGTATACCCGCTGGCTGCCACTACTTTACCCTAGACCTGTTTATGGGCAACCCAGTCTGTCAGCCCAGCCTAAGCTTGACCTGGATTACTTTGCCCTAGACCTGTTCATGGGCAACCCGATCCGCCGGCCCGGCCTGAGCCCGACCCTATCTGGGTGGGGCTTGGGACTGGAATTTCGGCCCAAAAGCCCAGCCCGAAACCCCAAAATATTGAATAAAACAGAGAAAATCAATTTTTTTTAATTCTAGAAATGATTGAAATATCACTTTTTTATTCCAAAAAATGATTAAAACACTATATTTAAATCAAAAATTGAATTATCAGTAGGACCGCCTGCTCAGCCTACCGATTTGAGATCTGGCTTTTCAAGCATGGCCAAGCCCTACCGACCAAGGCTTGAACAGCTCCGCTTTGCCTTCCTGTGCCAAAGCTAACTTGCCATCACAGACGATCAGGCCCTCATGCCTTAAGGGCAGATTGAGAAAATTTTCGTTCAGGGGAGTCGAATGGTAAAATACAAATCATTGAGTGGCCAATTAAAAATTTATCGCTACATTACATAGTGAAATATTCATGTAGCAATAGGTAGGGGTGCAATTGGAGCGGATACGGACGAATATCGTTCATCCTGTATTTTTTTCTTGGAGTCAGAGTTGAACACGGATAGTCAGATACCCATTTCTACATCCTGTATTTGCTCTGGGAGCCTTCGGTCGGTCGGTCGGACGAAAATTATCCCTTTTTTGTACCCCCTATAGGACATTGGACAATAGAAGTACAATTGGAGCGAACATGAAGAGACTAATCGCTGAAATCTCAAAGTAAAAACACTCAGTATCCTCATGCCTTAAGGGCAGATCCAGAAAAAATTCATTCAGGGGAGTCGAATGGTAAAAATACAAATCATTGAGTGGCCAATTAAAAATTTATTGCTACATTACATGGTGAAATATTCATGTAGCAATAGGTAGGAGTGTAATTGGAGCGGATACAGACGAATATTGTTCATCCTGTATTTTTTTCTTGGAGTCGGAGTTGAACACGGATAGTCAGATACCCATTTCTACCTCCCGTATTCGCTCCGAGAGCCTTCGGTCGGTCGGTTGGACGGAAATTATCCGTTTTTTTGCACCCCTACAGGACATTGGACAGTAGAAGTGCAATCAGAGCGAGCATGGAGAGACTAATCACTGAAATATCAAAGTAAAAGCCCTCAGTATCCTCTGTCTACTCAGATGCAGTAACCCACCTATCTGTTATCTTGTCCGTAAGTGAAGTCGCAACATACTTTCCTCATACCACATAACATATGGATGGATATTACTTGTTCTATATTCTATTTCATATTTTTTTTATCTTAGAGTTGGAGTTAGACAAGAACAGTGTCGGATACCCATTAATCTATCTCATATTCGTTCCACGAGCCAGCTGTCGGTCAGTCAGACAGGAATTATCTGCTCCATTTACACCTCTAGCAAATAGTACATGGTCCACATGCTGGTGCCTGATTTTGGCCAGTATCAATGGGAACTTTACGAGAAATGTGTTTCGCTGGTTGAACGGGAGTTGAAAGCACGACTCATTGGATCAGGTTTCTTCAGCACCACAACACGACCATTAATTTTGTTAGCGGTTTGGAGGAAGAAAAAAAAGTTTTTGCGTACTGGTCGGGAAGGTGTTGTTACATCTGAAAACATTGGAGGTTCCTAAGCAGTGCAGTAAGGGGCTGTTTGGATTGTTGTCTCAACATGCCAAATCAAATTTGGTGATACTTTAGTGATTTGGCTAGCGTTTGGATTAATGCCGAAATATTAGCGTGCCCTAAAAAAATTGGCAACGCCAATGCAAAACAATCCAGCTTCTGGCAGCCAGTTCTTTGCTCACCAAAATTTTGGTATGGCAAGGCATTTAAGGCCTGTTTGGTTCAGTGCCACAAATAATCATACCAAAATTTTGGCAATACCAAAACGTAGGCGATGCCAAAACCTGAGAAAAAAATAGTGTTTGAATCATTGCCATACCAATTCACGGGCAATGCCGAAATTGATGTGTTTGGATTGCAACCATGCCAAAATTGTAAATATGACACATGGGTCCCGCATGAGTCTTGTTTTGTTGATAAAATGACAAAGAACACAACGGTTCAAATGGATAACAAATCGGATACTCGGTTTAGGAAATATGATAATTTGAAACTGATTAATCCATCTAAACATGCAATTAATGCACTTGCCTCATTCTATCATCATGTGACACCTGTCACTATGGACTGTTGATGCCATGCCAATTCTTTGGCGCCCGATTTTAGAACCAAAAAATTGCCAAAGAAATGGCTGGGCAAAACTTGGCAATACCAAATTTTTTGGGGCAAAGCCGAATTTTGGCATTAAACCAAATGATGGCCAAATTTTATAGGCATTTCCAAAATTTGGTTTGGTTTATTTGGGATTCAATCCAAACAACCCCTTACTAACAAACTTCAAATGTGCAAACTTGTTTAACTGGGCCACTTAGAGCATGAACAATAGTGTGACGTCAGCTATCTGTAATACTTGCCACGTAAGACATTAGATGACGTGGATAAGAGAGATAGAGCATAGAGAATTAGGTTGTCTCTCATATAGTAATCGGCTATAACACGAGAAACAAGACACTTATACATGAAGGAGTTGTCAATAGAGATATGTAAAAGGACAACCCATTATAAGAACTGTCTTTAGTTCTGTATGACATGAAGAGATACTATAGACAGTAATTATCTATACCATTGTACATGCTCTTAGGCCTCAAACACACTAAATGAAATTAAAGCATTGACATGGTGGGTTGACCACGTCCAAACGTGGCTTGCTGACTCGTGGCTGGAATTTCCCAGCCCAGCAATGGAAGGGTTGTTTTTTTTTTGACGTGGAAAGGTAGATGCTTCCCTACCTTTATATAAAACATCCTACCAAGTCTAGGACTGGAACCTGGGTGGGCTGCTTGGACAACACCACAACTAGCCAAATGAGCAAGCTCACTTCCTCCAATGGAAGGGTTGTCATTTAGCAAAGAAGTCCTCACGTATGGTTTAACGGTGAGTAGTATTTTTATTTGGTTTTATCTTGTGGCATAGTTGGCCACGGGCTACGTCTCGGACCGGTCCAGCTGATTTCAAGTTCAAATTATGTCTTGCTGATTTTTTAAAGAAATTAACATGGCCTTTTGATCCTCGGTCTTAGTCTATTGCCCTGACGGCCTAAGACCTAGCTCCGCCTCTGGTTTTATCTCTATTCCCCAAATCCCACCCTACTCCTCTTGCTCCTTCATCCAACTTCTCTTATGGAGCTTGTTCTTGCTCTCAATCGGCGCCAAAATGGTTGGATCTTTGAGCTCATCATCTTCATGTCGGAGGAAGGGGGAACGGCCGGTTCCTCTGATCTATGTCCGTGCTGCAAATGGAGGGAGGTGACGAGCTTCAACGTCTGGCACAGAAGACAACCCCAACAGCAAATGCTTGAATCACAAGGCAAGTTGAGATCATGTATTGTCGTGTTAGTTTTGGATCGGCTGTCTTTTTGGGTTCTGGTTCTTGACCACTCGGGACAAGTTTGGACATGCAATTTTGGAGTTTAGAGAAGTCCTTAACCGCTCCGGACAAGTTTAGAGAGCTACCGTGCATTTAACTTTTAATTTTTTTTGTGGATCAAACGGTGTTTTTAGAGTACATGACGGACCCATTAACACCACACGCATACCGACAAACAGACCCCCACACACACGAATGCGTCTTTAACACGCATCTAATCTAGAGCATGGGTAGAATCCTACGAAGCGCAGACATACGTTTTAACCATTGAACGTATTCATATGTGTATACTATTTCTAAAAAAATAAACACTCGAAAGGTGAGACGATCTAGGATGGATCCCAGACCGGCCAACGGAGCAAGCGCTCGTCATGCAGCTATCAAATAGCTTTTTATACCACGAATTATCAAGGGCCTTATTTTGGTACATTTGGCTGGACCGCTGCGTAAGTCACACTATAGGCTCCCATTCCGTGGGCCGGTTGCCTAATTCATACGTACCGCCACCGTTTTGGGCTTGAGGCCAGACGATTTCTAGTTGACCACAATGATCAACCAGCATGTCCTCAGGATTAGTCTCCAAAGAAGAATTTAAAGGGTACTGTTGCTTATTCTGTCAAAGCTTCCTGAAGACGTTGAGAGAGTTCGTCCACGTTAATGATGCCGACGCTTTGCCAACAATCTTCACTGATATCACAACTGAGAAACAGGCGAGAGTCAGGCTCTGCCTGGACAATGGTTGTTACTGAATTGTGATCATTCCACTTTCTTTGTAATACAAAGACACAATTCTCACGCGTGTTCCCGAAGAAGAAGAAAATAACTTGGAAACCGGTGAATCTTCGTGTGATGCAGGCACAACTGATGATACGGAAGCTGAAATTGCTTCCTGTTCAGCAAATTACGAATGTTGAGCAGAGGAAGAATAACAGTTTACTCAAGTACGTTTTAGGACTTGTCATATAGTAAAAATCTCAGATTAATTCGAAATAACCAAAATCCTAGTCCAGCACACAACTTTATAAATGCAATCTTGAATCTTCTTTTGAAACCTAGGAGGTCTGCCTGCCTATCTTTCAATTGAATAAACCTTTGATTTAACTGGACCAAACCTTAATGAACCAAATATTAGCCCACGATTTTCCTTTCCCTGTATACTCATTCTTTAACCCACTCCTGACAAGTGGCAACACCAATGGCCATTGACCAACTGACGCCTGCGCGCCGGAGGTGATGGTAAGCACTACTATGCATGCCAAGCACTAACCCTGCCAGGAAACCATTAGTTAGACTAACCAGAAGATGCCATTATTCAGATAATTCAAAACAGCAAGCTGGCAAATCCGTAGGAACTGCACAAGACAATTCTTCGTGCCTACATGCGTACCAAAAACTCGCCGATTCAACTTGAAATCAGTTCTCAACTTCTTATATAAGACGTACTCTCTGAATTCTTGCCAAGTCGTCACACAAGCAAACACGCATCAATTTCATACACAAGGGAGGAAAGATACATACACACTGCAAGGTAGCTAGGCGTCAGAAGGGAAGAAATGGAGAGCTTGACAAAGACTCTCCTCGCCGCCGTCGCCTTGGCGGTTGTGCTCGAGGTCGGGCTCGTCGGCGCAAACTTCCAGGACGAGTGCGACATCACGTGGGAGCCGCAGAACGCCAAGATGACGGAGGGAGGAAACGACCTCACGCTCTCCCTTGTCAGCAACTCCTCAGGTAAACATCTAATTACTACCCCCCTTGCCAAGAAGTACATATCTTTTAGAATGTGTGCAGTTAAACATTGACCACTAATTTACACAAAAACATTCCGATTGTGTGTGTGAAACTAGTATCATTAGATTTGTCATCAAAAGTAATTTCACAATATTATATTTTCTTCTTCTAAATCTAGAAAAAAGTAACTATGGAATGTGTATATTGAAGATGTGTCGACGATTAAAACATCATCTACTGGTACACACATCTCGTGTGACTAGTTTACTCCACGCATTCTAGGACTTCATTTGTTGTGATAAGAGGGACTACTAAAGTGTGAACCTTTTAATTCGCAAAAGAAGTGTCAACCTTTAATTATCACCAGAATAATACAACGAAAAATCAGATATTTGTTCATTTGATACACATCTTAAGTAGTCTAGTTAGAACAAACATCCATAATCCGAAATTCTGAAACGCTTCAACAAGTGCAGCTACTAGCTAGCTGCTCCTCAACACTACTAGTATTGGATTAAGGGTGGTCACCAGTTCTTAAAACTGACCAATAAACTGCACAGAATGTCACATACACTGACACAAAGATGTCCATAATATCTTATCTGATATACAATTATACATGGAGATATCTCATTATTTTCTCTGGGCTGATGCCATCAGGCTGTATGCTCCGGACCAAGAAGCAGTTCATCTACGGCAGCGTCTCCACTTTGATCAAGCTGGTCAAGGGCAACTCGGCCGGCACCGTCACCACGTACTACGTGAGTCCAACAACCAAGTCTACTACAAAACAGAGTCTCATTAGTTCAATTCCTCATGTACCTTCCTTGTGAAACATACATAATAATTTGATGGCACAACCAATGAACAGACGTCGTCCGTCGGCGACAACCACGACGAGATCGACTTCGAGTTCCTGGGCAACGAGACCGGCCAGCCCTACACCTTCCACACCAATGTCTTCGCCGACGGCGTCGGCCAGAAGGAGATGCAGTTCCGCCCGTGGTTCGACCCCACCGCGGACTTCCACAACTACACCATCTTCTGGAACCCCTGCATGATCGTGTAAGCTTGCCATGCATATATCGTCCCATCGACCAAACAACGTCGGTTTGATGATAGAATCAACGGCTGAGATAGTTAGGCTTATGGACTCGTCCTATGCATACAGGTGGTTCGTGGACAGCATCCCGATCCGCGTGTTCCGCAACCTTGAGAACGAGGGCGTCCCGTTCCCGACGAAGCGGCCGATGTACGCCTTCTCCAGCATCTGGGCGGCGGAGGACTGGGCGACGCAGGGCGGCCGCGTCAAGACGGACTGGAGCAAGGCGCCGTTCGTCGCCGAGTACCGCGGCATCAGCCTCCCGGTCTGCGAGTGCTCCAGCGGCGCCGCCTGCTCGCAGAGCTGCGCGTCGTCCAGCAACTGGTACAACGCGCCGGAGCTGTGCCGGCTCACCGACAAGCAGCTGCGCCAGATGCGGGCCGTGCAGCTCGGCTACACCATCTACGACTACTGCGCCGCCGACGCCAAGAAGTACAACGGCCAGATGTCGCCCGAGTGCAACATGACACAGTACTGGTGAAACCAAGATGCGACTAGTATACGATGACACCGTATGTACTCCTCCGTTTTTGTTTTGATTTTGTTGAATATTCGAGGGGCATTGCTTCCAATCTCTGGTTGGGTTAATTATTCTTTTTCTTGATGATTTCTTTCAAGAGTAATGTATACGTTTTTTTTACTGTTGCAAAACGTTTTGATGAAGAGTATATATGCACTTGAATAAGATCAACGAATCTCTGTCATATTTGGAGAAAATATGTCAAACAATAGTGCACTACAAACATAACGAGAATAATGTATAGTACTCTCTTGAATATATCAAGGTGGGTAGATACCAGGATTACCAGGATTCCAGGAACAAGCCACGGCGAGACTGCATTCTTTTTGTGTTTTCCGCCGCCGGGGCGGGGGTTAACATTTATTGCGGTTATTATCAGTTTTAACTCAATGTGGAATATAGATATATGTGATAGGGAATTATCTGATACAGAATCTAACTCGAGGAATTAATACTCGAGGTGATGAGGACGGCTGTGCTGGAATAAGTAGACATATTTATTGAGATCGAGTCTATTGAAATTTAATATGCATGCGTATGATTAATCCAGATACAACACATAGCAGAATAGCTGGGTTTGTTTTTCAGGATCGGCTCTGCAGGCTATTGACCCACATGATCATATTGGAATTGATCTTGTAAACAATCTGATCATAGCACATGACTCACACATGTGTGCTAGGGACTAATATATTTTAGACTCATTAAACTAGCCTGTCTGATCGTAGTTGGTGACATGATTCAGGAGTCTCACGATACCAGAAATAGGTAGGTCAATTATAACACATGAAAGTAGAGTCTATAAATAAGTCTCTACCCTCTAACATCATTATGCAATTGTGAGCGACACCACAAAAAAGACAGAGGAATAGAGGGCAGACCGAATAAACACCATAAAATCAATTTAGGGTTTGTCTAAAACCCAACATTGGTATCAGCAGCAGAAGTTCGCGTCCATAGCCAAGTCGTCGTCCGCGTATGAAGGCGAGTTGTTTTCTCCGAGGCAAGGTCAACGTCGTTGTCGTCCGTTCGTTGAGAAGCAACCGTGTCTCGTTTGTGGACGTTGCATCGTGAACAATGTCGTTGTCCATCCGTGAAGGAAATTCTGCTGCGTTCCATCGTCCACAGTCAGCACGTGTGCAGCAAAAGAGGTGTGCTGCCGCGTCCGTCCCCTGCAACCTCCCACCCTTGGTTGGCGAGCGCCAGCTAGCGCATATCTTCGCGTTGATTCGCTCACCGTGAAGGGAAAAACAATCTGATCTGAAAAGCAAGCCGTTTCAATCCATGATTAGCAACATACAAGCATCATTCAATCTATGAAAGGAAAATCATTTTTTGACTTTTGGCTTACAGCAAACAAGCATTGATCTCTTCGTCCATTAAAGAAGAAGCGGAATTTCCGATCTGTTTGGTGAAGTTGTTTGGCTTCTGCACTATGGATTCAGGTATCTCTCGCAATCACAACCAACAGTGTATTTTCTAAACTGGTTAGATCTTACAAATTAGATGGCTCAAATTTCACAGTTTGGAAAAGAAAATTCATGTTTTTACTTTCTACTGAAAACATTGATTATGTAATAGATAAAAACGAACTGGAAGAGCCAGAAAAAAATGCCACTGTTGAGAAAAAAGAGAATTATGCAGAAGAATATGAAAATTGGACAAGAGATAATAAAAGGGCACATATTTTTATGTTGGAATCAATGACTGATTCTTTAGCTCTAAGTATGAAGGTGAACGGAATGCACGGAAAATAATGTGTAATCTGAAACAAGATTTTGGTGAGGTATCTCTCATTAAAGTGCTTAATCTTGTTAATCGTTTTCTCTCCACCAAGATATATGATGGTACTTCAATTAATGAGCGTCTCAATAAACTATATTTTTTAGCAAAGGAATTAAAAAATCTTGGCTATCCTTTTTATGAAGAAGTGCAGGTTATAGTTGTTTTGAACCCTTTGCCAAATTCATAGGAACAATTTAAGATATATTTATGTCATTCTGAAAGGATACTCAATATGCGCACTCTGAGGCATCATTTGCTTATGGAAGAATATAGAAAACTCTCTTAGGGAAAAGAAAGAAATACTTATAATTCTGAGTTACACCTTGGAGAAGAAAAAGGTACTAATAAAAGGAATTGGCAAAAGAGGAAGTCTAATGGTGATTTGAGAGAAAACCTTAACAAGAAACACGATCGGAATGATCGTCGAAATTTTAACTCAGTTCAGAGGAATGATAAGTACAAGAATTTTAAGTGTCACAAATGTGGTTAGTATGGGCATTTCAGAGCTAATTGTAGGAAAAGAAGAAGCAGAATGAGCAAAAGAATCAAAACAAGCAACTAGTTGAGCGTAAAGGCGATTCATCGCCTAACAGTATGTCTAATATTTTTGTATGCACTGAATCTTTATTTACTACTACTTTTCCAAATAGTTGGGTTGTTGATTCTGGTGCTACATCTCATATTACTAAAGATAATAGAGCTTTTACTTCTATACGAACAATTCTAAGAGGAAATAGATATATCTTTTTGGGCACTGATGTACTTGGAATTGGAAATTATGTCTTAGAACTCCCCAATAGAGGTAAATTATTATTACATGACACTTTTATATTCACCTAGCATGAGAAGAAATTTAATCTCTGTTGCTCAGTTAGAATCTATTGGTTATGATATACTGTTTGGAAAATGAAGAGTTAAAATATTCCTCAATGGGAAATTAGTGCATACTAGAACTCGTCATGAAGGTCTTTATTTTCTTGATGAGTTATCAAATGATAACAATATTGATTGCTTGGTTGGTAAAAATAACTCTATAGAAAGGAATACTAATGATAGGAACACATGCTTGGAATCTTATTTATGGTATTTACGACTTGATTATATATCTAAAAAGGCTTATTAATTCTTGAATTTCGCACTTTAAGTGGGAGGATTTTGGTATTTGTGAGGCATCTATAATGGGTAAGATGACCCGTGCGCCTTTTCCAAAGGCGGAAAGATCAAATGAGCCTCTTGCTATTATTCATTCTGATATTTGTGGAGAGATGTCTACTCCCACTAGAGGACAGAAGATTTATTTTATCACATTTATTGATGATTATTCAAGATTTGGTTATGTGTATCTTCTTAAACATATGTCGGAAGGATTTGATATATTTAAATCATTTAAAACTGTAGTGGAAAATCAATTGAATAGAAAAATCAAAGTTTTTAGAACTGATCGTGGAGGAGAATACACTTCAAGAATATTAAATGATTTTTGTGAAGAGCATAGAATTATTCATCATTATACCATACCTTATACTCCACAACAAAATGGTATGACTACGCGGAGAAATAGAACACTTATGGATATGGTTAGATCTATGATGGCTTATTCAGATCTTCCTTTATCTTTTTGGGGTGAAGCTTTGCATACTGCTATTTATTTATTAAATCATTCGCCATCTAAAGCTGTAACAGTCACTCCTTATGAGTTGTGGACTAGAAGAAAGCCCTCACTTCGCCACTTAGCTGTTTGGGGTTGTAATACACAAATTAGAGTGACAAATCAAAACCGTACAAAATTACAGCCTAAAAGCACACTAGGAATGTTTTATGACCAGGAAAAGGATAAACTGGTGGAAAGCAAAAATACAATTTTTTTTAGATCAAAACACACCTCGCCGTGCTAAGCGGGCGGGGGCAAAATTATTAGCAACTCCACTTGAAACACAGATGGATACTTCTTGTATTGATTCTCACACTGAAGGAGGTTCAGCTCTTGAAGAAAATGAAATCGAATTCCCAATACTAACATACTTAGAAGAAGTAAGAGGAATTTTAGTATACCCCAATATCTAGATTATTATTATTTATTCTTGGGGGAAGTTCACTCTAAAATTTCAGATTTAGAGGAAGAACCAAAGACTTATAAAGAAACAATAAGATGCTCTCAATCAAAACTATGGGTGGTAGCAATGCGGGAAGAATTAAAATCGATAAAAAGGAATAAAGTTTGGGAACCTGTTGATCTACCAAACAACCGTAAACCCATAGGTTGTAAATGAATTGTTAAAAGGAAATTGAATGTAGCAGATTTAGTAGAAAAAATATAAGGCTAGGCTTGTTGCTAAAGACTTTACACAAAGGGAAGGTATTGACTTTGTGAAAACTTTTTCTCCCGTTGCAAAGTTTACTTCAATTTGTATTATTAGTGCTTTGACGGCTTATTATGATCTTGAACTCCACCAAATGGATATTAAAACTGCTTTTCTCAATGGTCTTTTGGAGGAGGAAATATATATGATACAGCCGGAAGGTTTTGGAGAAAAAGGAAATGAAAATAATGTTTGCAAGTTGAATAGATCAATTTATGGTCTTAAACAAGCTTCACGTCAATGCTATATTCTTTTTGATAATGCTATCACGTCATATGGGTTTTCAATGACGGAAGGTGATCATTGCATATATACAAAAGTTATGGGTAATTGTTTTGTCTTACTGTCTTTATACGTTGATGATATTCTCATTGCTTCTAACGAAAAAAATACATTGATGTAAGTGAAAGCTTGGTTGTTTTCTAAAGTTGATATGAAAAATATGGGAGAAGCTTCCTATGTTTTAGGAGTTGAAATACATAGAGATCGGAATAAAAGGATTCTTGGATTGTCTCAAAAGGCATACTTTCGAAGTGTTTTTGTAACACCCTGGCTATTCGGAAGCCAAGATGTCACCTACATAATCTAACATACAACCATAAAGCGGAAGAATTTAAATAATATCTCATCTAATGGCATAAAGAGATCAAACTTTAATAGAACAATGGAATGAATATAGTCTGAATCCAAATAATCATATCAAAGGGGTGTTTAAGGATCACAAACAGTACTTAATCAACCTTAACATAGATATCAACCACATCTAAATTTATTTATTACAGTTCATCACTTACCAAATGAAAGACAGAACCAAGTCCTATTATTGAAACTGGATTATGGTGAAATGAATGAATAGTGCGTGTCTACTCCCTCCCAATAGAGCCATCATCAATGATCACCTAAAATAAACAAACAAAGCAAGAATGAGTCCAAGACTCAGCAAATACAGTGAATAATTGGACATACAACAATTATGAACAAGACAACATCTTTAAGGAATATGAACATAACACCGAATGAATATATGAATGAATGAAATGAATGGATTGAATGAAAGGAAAGGACTACACACATGCCTATACCGATATAGCTAGTGACACACCCGTCGGTGTTCACTTAAGCCCGCATTTAACAAAGTACGGGGATCCAAATCCCGTACGAAGAACGTTTCATACGGGTGTCCAAATCTGCCCACATTGGAATGGTGGGTCTTACGTGCCCATACTGGAATTCATGGGTCTTTATAATCCACTCCCGTGGATGAAATATGAATAATGGATGCATGGAATGAAATATGAATAATGAAAAACATCATCTCTAAACATGGAAATAACACATATGAAAGGAACATAACATTGAATCTTCTCATGTATCATAGAAAAATGCAATACGAACATTAAACATTTAGCATTCACAAATCTTAAGAACATTAAAGTACTTGCCTTCCGCGTTGCGACATGTTAGTAGGCGACGAAGGTGCCCCTAAACCCAAAGCCTCTCCGCCTACACATGTAAGTACTCGAAATAAGAACAACATGGTACAGAACACTACCAGCAACGTTCTACAACACTTTCCCGATAACCCAAGTATTAACCATTAGACCTATTCTGAAAACAGACAACAACATCACAGAAACGCATCTGGACAGCAGCACGGAATAACTCATAACTATTGATCTGGGACTCAGAATAAGGTGAGCCTAGATCCTATGGAAACATAATGAACATATCTACAAAATTCTAGTTGACAAGATCTCCCAATTCGGCCCAAATAAAATGCTAACAGGTAGAAGAAATTATAAGATAGATTCTGTCTAAACGAAAAAGACAGCAGTAAAGAACAGAGCACATCTTTTGATCTACAACTCCGATTAGGGAGTTCTTTATCATTCTGGAAATTTTATGAAAAATTCTACAACAACCTAGTTGGGTGGAAACCATGAATTTGCCTTTAACTTAAACATATCTTAAAAGACAAATTGACAGATCAATCACGTCAGAATTCTAGACAGTAGGAATAAAACTATCATAACTTTTGATCCGTATGTCGGAATTAGGTGTTCTTGGCGGCTACGAAAAGCTAAGAACAAATCCTAAATATCTCCAGCAGATGGACATCTCCAATTCGGCCTCTAAGAACTAGAAATTGGCCACACAATCTATTGGACAGAACTGAACTATAACAGAAAGAATTCAATCCAATCCAATTAATCTAGTTCGCATCTAATCATCATCAATTAGCAAGGAAAGCATCTCGTTACCCTTGAAGAACCCAGGAAGACGCTGAACAAAAACCCATGAAGAGGATCTTCTTCTCCTCCTCCTTTCTCCCTCTTCGTCTCCTTTCCATTGATCTCTTGGCAAAGGGGAGGAGGCGTCGGCCTTGGGCAGCAGCAGGGAGGAGGTAGGGGCGCCATGGAGGTCTGGTTAGGAGGGGAAGAGGCAGCCAAGGGAGGAATGGGGGAGGGGGTGGCGACCAGGGTAGGAAGGAGGAGGGGTGGTGGCTTGGAGGGGAGAAGAGGGGGTGCAAGGGGGAAAAGGCCCTAGGGTTTCCCCTTGGCCGGCCCCTTATGGGCCTCCTAGCCTAAAAGCCTAGGCCCAGGTTGGCGAACAACTATGAAAAACCCCTTAATTGGTCTAGAAATATCTGTTGGATACTTTCTTTGTTAGGACAATTCCCTCTCTGAACTAGATTGCACTCGAAATTGAATACTTTCTCTCCCGAATAATATATCCTCTCTATTAGATATTCGTGGTATTATAGTTTTAAAACGATTTTCTATGGAAAATAGCAAACCTGTTAATGTACCTATTGTAAAGGGAACTAAACTCAGTGAGGAATTATGTCCAGAAACTCCTAAGGAAAAAGCTAGAATGAATGGTATTCCTTATTCTTCAGCTTTGGGATGTCTTATGTATGCTATGTTATTTACATGACCTAGCCTTAGCCATGCCATTGGAATTCTTAGTAGATATTAAAAGAATCCTGGGGAAGAGCACTGGAAACAAATCAAATATGTACTGCATTATATTAAAGGAACTATAGATTATTCATTATGTTTTAATGGTCATAATCTTCAGCTGCAGGGTTATACCGATGCTGATTGGCAAGAGGATCCGGATGATCGAAAATCAACTTCTGGTTATCTATTTACTTTGGCAGGAGGTGCTATTTCTTGGTGCAGTAGGAAAAAGGATTTAGTTGCTCTTTTCTCTATGGAAGCTGAATACATTGTTGTATCTGAAGCAGCAAAGGAAGGTGTATGGCTGAGGGAATTTCTTGCACCACTTAAGGTCATGGAAAGTGCATCACAACCTGTCACTATTTTCTGTGATAGTCAGGCCGGATCAAGGTCTCAAAGGATCCTAAATTTCATAGTAAAAGTAAACACATTGAAGGAAGGTATCACTATATTCGTGATGTAATAAATAGACTCAAATATATTCATTTGGTTTATTTGCCTAACATTGATATGGTTGCAGATCCACTGACTAAGCTAGTTAGTCAGGAATTATTTTCTAAGCATGTTAAAGACATGTGACTTCAGTTTATTGATTGAAATGTTTTCAACCAAGTGGGAGATGTTGGATTTTTTTATGTGGTTTTCAACATTTATTGTGGTTATTATCTGTTTTAACTCAGTGTGGAATATAGATATATGTGATAGGGAATTATTTGACGCGGAATCTAACTCGAGCAATTAATAATCGAGGTGCTGAGGACGACTATGCTGGAATAGGTAGACATATTTTTTGAGATCGAGTCTACTGGAATTTAATATGCATGCATATGATTAATCCGGATATAGCGCATGGCAGAATAGCTGGGTTTGTTTTGCAGGATCGGCTCTGCAGGCTGTTGACCCACATGATCAGATTGGAATTGATCTCGTAAACAATCTGATCATAGCACATGACTCACACATGTGTGCTAAGGACTAATATATTTTAGACTCATTAAACTGGCTTGTCTGATCGTGGTTGGTGACATGGTTCAAGAATCTCATAGTGTACCGAAAACATGTAGGTCAATTATAACACCTAAAGTGGAGTATATAAATAGGTCCCTACCCTCTAGTCTCATTATGCAATTGTGAGCGGCACCACGAAAAAGGCAGAGGAATAGAGGGTAGACCGAATAGATACCACAAAATCAATTTAGGGTTTGCCTAAAACCCAACATATATGACAAGGATCTTTATTTCAAAATTATAAGTCCACCTAACATTCAAATTTATGACACTATTTATATCTAATGTCCCCAATTAATTACTCACTCTAGTCACAAATACATGTCGTTTTGAGATATATGTAGTCGAACTTTCAAAATTTTAGCTATCAATATCTTTTTAAATATTTAGATTGGATACATCAAAAGCATATGTATAGATTTATCTCGAAAAGTATTTTCATAATATTATAATTTTATTGGATATTATAACTATAGTATAATATAAATTAGTGATAAAAGTTGTGTTTCGTGACGTGTAAATGTCTAAATAACATGTATTTTGTGATTGGATTGGAGGGAGTACTACAGCAACATACTCCCCATACATAAATGCCTTTCTCACATACTAAGATGTTTTAAGTAGCATTAAGTTCGATCATTTTACCACATACACACCTTGATTCTTCTGCAAGAGCTAGAATGACCTAGCTTGGTGTTGGACTATCCTGGGCTTGAACCAACAAAAATGTCAACGTACAGTATATCTGTATACGGTCAAAGTTCTGTCTGCCTGATACTCACACTAGTAGTGTCTGCAGTACATGCTGTCCTGTTACAGGTTCAATGATCAACAACCATACCTGCTGCCATTTCTTAGTGATCTGCTTGCTTTTCCACGGTCTTTGGTGTGCATTGGAAGTTTGGAACCACACCGACCAGCGGCCACTACCAACCTCGGCGCCGCCTCTCTACGCCCTCCTCGCCGTGGATCCCCTCCGCCGGCACGCGGCACACCTCTCCTTCAGTTTTCCTCACCGCCGATCCCCATCCACGCTTGCTGCCGCTTCCGCAGTTGTCACTGCGCCCTCCACGGCCAGGCTCCTGGCACCGCCTGCCCTCCACTGACGGGCCACGCCGCCACGCCCTCCACGACCGGGCTCCCGGCACCGCCCGCCCGCCCTCCACCCATAGGCCACGCGCCACGGGGCACAACCGCCTCCGCTTCCGTAGCAGCCGCGCCTTCCATGGCCGTTTGGCACAGCGTGGTGGACCGTGGTGGAATGGCAAGGTCAAGCAGGATGATGAACCCAATGTGATGATCTTGTTGCTTGTTGAGATTTTAAATTTTTCCCTAGAAAAGGTACATCATCAATTAAGCATGGTATGCAAAAATTAGACTTTCTAAATTTCATACGATTTCTTGTTTAGAAAGATTGCAGTTTTGGCAATGCTATGACTTGTAGTGTAGTGGATTGTTGTCATAATCTCGATTCTAGTCATACGATCCTACATCTACGACCCAGATTAACTTATAGTTTTAAAAATGTTTAATACGATCCTACATCTACGACCCAGATTAACTTATAGTTTTAAAAATGTTTAAAACGTAGAAGTATTAAAATACAAAGTAGATTTTAAAAAATGTTTGTTTGGTAGAATCAGATATGATCTTAGATTCTACGTCAATCCTACGATTCACGATCTTGCTGAACAACCTCTGATCCGATTCAAGATTGCGATTCTGACAATCTTGTTTGACATATTACGTGATTCGTTAAGTCATAAGAGAGTTGTAACAAAAAAAAACTCAAATTTCCATGTCATACAGCTTGTTTAACCTACTACAAGCCTTACGAGCATAGCAATAAATTATAATTTGCCGAGTTCTAAATATGTGTATTTTCTCCCATTGTAGAGCTCAATTCTGAGAAAATGTAAGAGCAGTAGATCAGTTACAAGGAAAGAGAAGGTTGATGCCTCAGGTGTAAAGACACCTGGGGTTCATAATGTATCTATCATATCAGATATGGTAGATACATTAGATGTGAGACCTGATGAGGTTGATGCTGAAACTAAACGAAAGTATGCTAGATATCTGTTGCACTACCTGGTGCCTTGTTTGACAGACCTGAACAAGGAGCATCGGCTTACGCTTGACAAGATGGGGTGCAACTTAGACTGAGGTATGATGCATGTCATTTTGGAGACAGATTCCTAAAATTTGGTTGGTCTCTGGAACACAAGGAATGGCCACCGGGCGGACATTTTGCCAATCTTCATGGAAATCCAAGAGCTAAGCAGGGTCTTTGGTTCCTTTTTCGCTTTTGTTTGTTAGGAGAGAAGCGAATTTAGCTACTCATTTGTGTGCAAAGCAAGCTTATGAATCATTTCCGGAGTGTACCTGGATAAATCAAGTACCGGCTTTTCTTGTAAGGTGCATTCAGCACGATGGTAATCCTGCTGTGTAATGAAAGTGATGCTCTTGATCTAAAAAAAGAGCAGAGGGATGAGATAGAAATATAGGCCAAAATTTAAGGTTACCTGTATTATTCAGAACATCTGGAACAATTTAACTAGCTGTGACTAGCAACTGTCTCTTAATATTTCCCCCCTTTTCCCCAAACAGTATTGAAATCGTCTTAAATGAATATAGAACAGGCTATCTGCTGGAACGATGAGAGGGTGTTCTGCTACTGCTCCATTTATCGAATATTGTTGCATTTCTTTTGCTCTATGTTGTTATTTTAAATCTTACAACTACGTTTTTTTTCTCCATCTGAACCAGTGACCATTGCAGAACTTCAATCTTTGATCTGCATAGAAGCTGTCTAGAGTGCTCTTTAATCTTCGTTATTTAGGTACTCAAATTGTATCTCTACGATACTATATTATTTATGTTTTGTCATATTTTTCTTATTATGTTTTATGTTGAAGCATTGTGCTAAAGTTTCATGTCAATGATACAATCGTGGCTTATTTTTGTTAAGTCGTGATGCAGGTATAAATTTACGTTAGTTCTAGAATGTTAGCCTATTAGAATTTAACGTGATGCGTGATAAAATCCTAGATTCGTCACTAGTTCCATGTGAGAGGTAACTTGCATGGTTCTATTCCATGTGTGGGTTCATACTTCGTAAAGCCATTACTGGTCAGAATTGCTGCCTGAACATTAACACCCAGGCAACTCCTTTTGCTGCCCAGCAAGCAGAAAAAGTTGATTTCTGCCGTCTGCCGCATGAGTGCTTAGCGTGAGTTGACACTCGTTTAGAATCTCTTTTTTTTTTCTTTTAACGTGGACAATATATGAAAGCTTTTACTTACTTAAGTGTTAACAACATGTTTTAATTTCAGGAAATTTTGCTCAGTAGCACACTTAAGATTTAAATTTAGCTGTAGTGATGAACCATGATTTTTGTGATGGAGTTTGAACTTAGCATGGGATTCTCCGGTGCAAAAGTTCAAAGCGCGCAATAGCAAAAGTCAAATAGCTTAAATTACAAATTGTTCTCGATAGACCAACATCGCAAAATAATCAAATAAAACTAGCTTGGCATGGACCGCCAGGACCAAAAGTGAAATTAGCCATACTTTCTTGAGACAATCCTACCGGTTAAATGGAGAGCAGTTTGAGGCGAGCTGAGCTACGCTACGTCGCCCCGATTCTTCTTGGCCGCCGGATTTAGTGTGTCTGTCCTTCGTGTCCGTCTGTTTTTTCCTTGCCTAGCGCTCGCAGCCGATTCCTTCGCGTCTTCCTCCTCTCTAGATGCTTCGGTTGCCTTTCAGATCATCCCCATGATTCTTCATTCCCTCCGCTTCTTCCCCCTCTCCTCCCGACCCCAGTGCTTCGTCCTCGTCGCCCCCTCCTCATTGCTTCCACGCGCTTTGCGTACCCCCTCCCCTTCCCCTTCCCTCGCCCCCGCTTCCCCCTCCCCCTTCTGCTCTTTTCCCCCATCGCCCCTTCTTCCTCACCATCACCACCGCCCCACCAGGCTCCTTCTTCTTCCCCAAAAAACCCCCTCCCCCACCCTCACTTCCCCTGTTCCCCTCCCCTTCCCGTGCTTCCGCTACCAGCGACGGATCTAGAACCATGGTGACCTCTCTTCTCATCTCTTGCCAGAATATTTCTTTGCCTTTGCTAGATGGATATTGTTCTTGATTTGGCGTTGCTAGGTGCAGATGAGTCGTACTACAGGGGCGACATTATCAGATGCAGGGATGGATCGGGCAAGTTCACCAGGGACCAGTTTAACGATGACTTCTGCGAATGCCCCGATGGCACCGACGAGCTAGGTACCGCCTTCTTCTCGTCCTCTTGAATTCACATGAGCTTCCACTGTTGGCTCGTGCTCTCGAATATTTTGCTCGGGTTTCGATTTGGTTCGCTGTGAGTTTGCCTAGGGTTCTATCCACTACTGGAGAGTAAATATTTGGGGATTTTTTTCTTGCTGCTCTCCTCCTCATGGACTCACCCATGGATCCCATTATGAAGCTCCTCGAGGACGACGAGTTGCCCGACTGACCCAATCCTCCCTGTCTTTCTTTCCATTTTTCTTCGATTTCTTGGGAAAAGGAAGGACTGAGATGGTTGTTGTGTGTTTTTTTGGCTTACATATCAAATTTAGCCAATTTGATGTGTTTTTTAGTTGTTTTGATGTATGCGCGAATCGAGTTGTAAGCTGGTGCTCATGTACCCATGGTGTAGGATTGATGAGGTGGAGGATCAGTACAACGTTCTTATAAAGTTTGACGTCTGTCGAGAACTCCACGGATCTACAAGTCTTTAACAAGAGGTTTATTTCTATGCTATGAAATCTCAAGAATTCATTCTGATGCTTTACAACTCATTTTTTTATTAGGCTTTCTTTTCTTTATATGAGGTTTAATCTTTCATCAGAGAAAGGTGAAGAACAAGATGTGTCTGAAACAGATGATGAGAGTCGCAGACCGTCCTATCTATCTGTTCAAAAGGTTGCTGGTTCCTTGGACAAGGAACTAGCTGCTAGTGGCTTCACCAGAAAAGAGCAAGTTGAGATGGAAAAGGTAGGTCAAATACTGATACAAATCTCTTATTGATGTATACTTATTTTGCACAATTCATTGTATTATACTGGAAAGCCACAAGTGTGAATGTTGGTGGGTATTAGTTGCATTCGAGGTTCTTCAAACTGGTTCCTATAAAAAACTTGATTCCAACCAGTAAGTCAGGATCTGGTCGGTACCAGCTGGCTTCCACTTTTTCCAAGTCAACATTTTTCTATTTACTTTGTATTTTGTTAACTGTGTATAATGCATTAATACTATCTATGTTTCTTCTAAACATGAAAAAAAAATACCTACTACATCCGGTTTGCGCCTAGATTATTTTTTAGTCTTACATCTCAAATCTAGCCAATTTGATGTGTTTTGAGTTGCTTAGATGTGTGCGTGAATCGAGGCCATCCGTTCTTCCACCACTACAACATCCACATGTACAAAATAATTTTGTTGATGATTTTCAGGACTATCACTTTGACATTGTGTCCGATGGAACTTTTGATAGGAACTACCGCTATAATGGCCAACGACGTGGTTTCAATTATCACAACCATGGTGCTGGTCATATGAGAGGTGGTCTCTTTGGGCATGACAATGGAGGAGGACGAGGTTATGAGGATGATGGCATGGGAAAGCTCAAGATCTCAATTCCATCATTCATAGGTAGAATTGATTCAAAGAAGTACCTAGAGTGGGTAATGCGTGTTTATAAAATCTATGATGGTCAAAACTTCTCAGAGGAAAAGAAGGTACGTGCCGCTTCAATTGAATTTACTGAATATGCTTTGGTTTGGTGGGATCAATTGAACAGGGAAGGGTGATGACCCAGGACATGGAATGACATGAAGAACATCATGAGAGAACGACTTGTACCACCATACTATGCATGGTCTATTCATAACAAGCTACAACGTCTTAGACAAGGTAATATCTCTATTGATGAATATTGGAAAGAGATGGGTATGCTATTGATTCGTGCAGGTATGCATGAACCGGAGGAGGCTATTATGGCATGCTTTTTGGAGGGGTTTAATGAGGATGTCCAAGATCGTATTGAGATGCACCCATATGCCAATCTACAAGAGTTGGTGCATCAAGCATTACGGTCTGAACAATAACTATTGAGGAAGGTGAAAGGAGGCTACTAAAACTCTTCTCCATTCATTTGGAAGCGTCCAAATCCACAAGAGGGAGGTGCTAGAATCACATCCAAACCTACGGCATCATCAAAAGCAGCACCACCTTCCCAGCGATGCTAAAAAATGATAAGCTCGATAAGTAATACAATGAGTAAACTACTAGTAGTGTTGTTTCTAATGCTAGCATCGGCAATATTGCATGCTTTAATTGTCATGGTAAAGATCATAAGATGAGTGAATGTCCTAATAAACTCACCATGATTGTTGACCATACCGGTGAGCTTCATTCTGAAAGTGAAAAAGAAGATGTACAATCTGATCATGATAATGATGAACCTTGTGATGCTACATATTGTGATTTTGAACAAGGTATCTCACTTTTAGTTAGGACAATCCACAAGGAAGGTGATGAGTGCACGTGCACAAATCAGCGAAACAACATCTTCCACATTCAAGGTATAGTCAAGAGCAAGGTATGCACTTTTATTATTAATGGTGGTAGTAGCCAAAATCTTGCTAGCCTTGACATGAGTAAGAGTTTAGGATTACCTACATTCAAGAAACCTAAAGCTTATCAAATTGAATGGTTGAATGAATGTGGTGTTCTTAAGGTGACAAATGCTGTTAAGGTGCCATTTACTATTGGTAAATACAAGGATGAGATTATTTGTGATGTGGTACCTATGAAAGCTTGTCACATGCTATTAGGTAGACCGTGGTGATATGATCGTGGTTCTATGCATAATGGTAAAATTAATCAATATACATGCTCACTTAGGGGAAAGAATTACACTTTGATTCCTATGTCTCCTAAAGATGTTTTTGATGCTAATAGTAAGACAAAGAACCATCAAGTGAAAAGAGAACATCCCATGGTCAGATTTGATTTACTTGATAACTTGCCTGACTTAAGAGAGGTAGATGCTAGGTGTAAGGAAACTAAGACTTTACCATCTATTTCTAGTATTCTTTGTGATGATGTCTAGGTCATACCAAAAGAGGAGACACGACAACTTTCTCTATCAAAGTCGTGTATGCTACAAGTTCAAGAGAAGACCAAGGTTAAGGTTTGCAATGAACTAAAGCCGATGACAACTTTTCTTGAAGAGAGGAGAGATGATAAGGACATTTCATTGATACACACTCACATAATAGCACCTAAATATCAATTGAGCAATGATAAGGTGATTTATTTACTTGAGAGTTCTTTCTTGCATGAAAGAACAATGATGCTACCTAATTGCTTAATTGATGATTGTAGGAATGCTAGAAGTATTCATGGTGTCCAGCAGGAGGTGAGGGAGGAAGGCACCACAAGGGAATGCATGTTTGCAAGAAGCTTTGGCCAAAGGAGAAGGAAAGAAACTATTGGGCCGAAGGAGGAAGAAGGGAAAGCCAAAGGGGGCGCATGGGACCAAAGAGGGAGGCACACAGTCCTAGGTGGGCTTTGGCCATGCCGAGGCATGGAGGAGAGCTATTGGGCTCCAATACAAACTCAAAACTCGAATTGGAGACCTCTCCCAATTTCAGCCCAAAGTCAATTCTGAATTTTAAGCGCATTTCAATCCGAATTGGGCCCAATGAATTAGGGAATAGTGTGGACTTGTATGCCATATATTTAGGCCTAATTATACTCATAATTTTGGCCATGTATCATTTGTTTTCGTTCAGAACACTAGAGTTCGAACCACTTTCATTTAGGAGTTGAATTCGGCCTCTAGAGCCCGAGTTGGTGTTTTGGGCTTGTTGGCCCATGTGTGGCCAAACCAAGGGGGTGAGAACACCCTATTTAATGTTGGTGGCTGGCCCTAGGAATCTCAACCACGAAATTTGATGTTTTTGTTCAGATTGAACTAGTAGATTGATATCGTTCTTGAGAAGAATTGTGTGTTCTTGCTTCCTTTGTTCTTGCAAGTTCTTCAAGTTCGCCTAGGTTGATCTGTCGTGGTCAACCTCTCCGTGCATTATCCTAGGCACTAGTTGTGTGGATTGGACCATCGTGAGAATTGTGGTGTGATTGCCATTGAGGAGGTTTTGTGCTTGACGCAAGGTTGCCCCAATTCAGATTGCATTGTTGTTCTTGAGTTATCATCGTGCTATGTGTATCCAAGATTCTAAGTCGTCAAAATCAGGCACCCCGTATCACGCACTCATGACTAAAATTTAGAGGGTATTAGTGGGACACTCTCGCTTGCTTGTCTTCTTTGCTACCCTACAAAAAGTGCTACTTTGCTAAATTATCGACGCTGCCTATTGTAACATCCTAAACTATGGTTTATGTTTCAAATGTATAAGAGTTTCAAAATTTCAAAAACTTTTGTTAAAACTCATAAGTTTGCCTTGAATTTCAAACTTTTGGCTTGAAATCAAGTTCCTAGTGGTTTCTGGAATTTGTGTGTATAAAAGTATCTATAAATAATTTTATAAAATACTAGATTATTTATCATGAATTATTATAATTTTTCACAAATTTTTAGAAGTTATTCTAACCCCATCAAAATCCTAACCTAGTTACTAAGGCTGGTTTGGAAAATAATTTATTTCAGACAATGGGAAAATGAAAAGTAGCTAAAACTATTTTTCCTAAGTCATAGTTGAACCTGAGAGAACTCACAAAATTTTTCATAATTTTTAGAATTTTATTCCTATTTTAAACTACTTAGTTAAACTTGTTAGTTTTCGGTCAAAATTCAAATCAAAACCTAACCCTAACCGGACCCGACCTAACTGTTCGACTCGAGCCACTTTAGTCGACTTGATCGGACCCAGTCCTCTCACATGCGCCCGAGTCTGATTCCAACTCGAGCCACTTCCCTGCGCCGTTCCCTTAAGTCGCTGACGAGGTGGGCCCGCATGTCAGGCTCGATGCCTTCGTCTTCGTCGCCGCTTAAGCCAAGCGCTGGTGTTGTGCATGCCTGCCACACAGCTCGTTGACGACACCTTTTGCACGCGTGTCCACCTGTGAAGCTTCGCCATGACTCCATAAAGCTCCTAAGCCAACTCTCTTTCTTCCTTTTGCTCTATATCGTTCGCTCCGCCCATTTCTTCGTTTCGGTCGGAGAACAAATCGACGGCAGCGCCGCCGTGTTAGTGCCGCCCTTGCACCCACGACCCCACCATTGAATTCCTCGCTGGACGCCACACCCATTTTGCCCAGTCCGAGGCCTTGCCATCCTTTGAATCATCGGCGTCGACTTCTTCGTCCTTACCTCCGGCAGCCAAGACCCCGTAAGCTCGCGGTCGTTCGGGTGAGCCCCTCTCAGCTTTGACTTGTCCATCGTGATCGCCTCATCATGCTGAGTTTTCTCACATGTTTAATTGAACTTTGGTGCGACGTCGAGGGAGTGCGACGCCTTCTTCTCCGGTTACGGTCAAGCACCGCCGCTTCAATTCGGCCGTCACTGCCTTCCTCCCCATCAAGACCTTGGGTGCCTCGTTCCTAGAGCTGAGGCGAACCCGAGGCGCATTTTCTGGCTTCTTGATCTCGGAGCATCTTCTCCACAAAGACCAAGTCTTCGTCTTCGCCTCCGATCGCCGCCGACCTCCTTGAGGACCCGCGTCACTGTCACCAGCTTCGCAAGGTCGTTGCACACTCATACGTGCCAATCCCAAGCCCGGAGCACCACTGCATCACCAAATCCCCTGCCTCGTCGTCGCGCTCGCGTTCGGTTCAGCTCCGATGAGCCGCCGGCGCCCTTTAAGGTTAACCAGAATCATTAGCGTTTAATCATCTTTTAACTATTTGTATGACATGTGGACCTCGTCGGGTTAAAACATGTTTAGAAACTAATTGAAACCGTTTGAATCTCTAAGTTGTTGACAAGTGGGCCCTCTCGGTTGGTTAAGCTTTTGCGCAAATTGGTAGGATACGTTTTATCTTAAGAAAAATGTATTTCCTTTAATGCTTTTGTTGAGTTACGTTTCTTGAAAACCGAAGACGTATTCATAGAATACGCCTTCGACGTCATCGCAGCCGAGGCTGGGTCAAAGCTGACCCAATCAACACCTTCGCTCGGGCCCCACCGGTCAGTGACCGTGGGTCAGCTGAGCGTCGGAATAAAAAGAATTTAATGTTTTTAGAAATTCTGAAATGAATTAGTTTTGCTTTGGATATTCATTTAAGTTGGAAAATTCATAACTAATTCAAAATTGCTCTAAATTGAATGAAACCAATTTTTTTAGTTTTCATGGTTAGTGTAATTTTTAATGGATTAGCTTTCAAGTATGTTTCTATTCTAAAAGTTTTGGTTAATTAAAGGAATTGTTTTTACTTTAGAAAATGGATTAAAACTTGTAAAATTCATAAGTATTTTATCATAACTCCAAATAGGGTGAAATTAATTTTGTTATTTCTTATTTTCTTGTACTGTAACTTGGCTTAAGTTTGGTTCTTTTGGCTGTTTCAGAAAATGTTGCTATTTAATTAGTTTGTGAAATCATGCCTTTAACTTATTAAGTACTTAGAAAATCCAAATAATTTCATCTTTGGACTGAACCCAAAATCTGTTAAAATAAAACTCTACCAGCTGTGTATGAATGTTTGATGGAATTAAATGTTGGTTATATTTGGTGTTATCTGTTTTTATTCGTTCTTTTGTTCAATCGATAGATTTCGACGATTCGGGTATATTCGAGAGTGATCCTCGAGAGTCGATGACTATCTTGAGCAAGGCAAGCAATTTCAAATGTTTCAACTATATGTATGCATGCTATGTTGACAAGTATTCGCATGTTAATATTTTAAATGTTTCAACTATATGTATGCATGCTATGTTGACAAGTATTTTCTCAGTTCGCGATAGTTAACCTCAATAGTTACTTGAACTGTAGGTAAAATATCCACCTTTTACCACGAAGCCTAGGCTATTATCAGTTGTGACTTAGAGCTCGATGGGTGGGCTCTAATTACTTTATATTTAGTATACAAGTTGTTGTCGCTTAGCCATGCATAGAACGGTAGCCTAGGGATCATCGCTTCGGCGATGGTCATTACGACATCACTCTAAATACTTGAGCTAGGGTACTCATGATTATACCATATTTGGAAAAACTAAAACTTAAAACAAAAAGATTTAGACTTTGGCACATGGTTGGAAGGTGTGATTATCAGGTGTGTGGTTGTGTGCGTGGGTCGACAAGAACCGAATATCTTGTTACACTAAACCAAGCATTATCGCGTTCAACCACATGAGGGTATTGGGTACCCCTCTTGACTTAGTACTTTGGCCTACATTAGTTTCGAGTCACAGGTGGTGGGTGTGTGTGTTGTGTTAAAAAAAAGAAATGTGTCTGTGTGTTGGGTGTGCGGGGGTGGAATCCTGTCTAGGTTCTCCACACCAAGGGACATCGGCGATTGCTAATCTTTGGAAATTACATGTTTATATGTCCGATGTCCACTAAACCGCCTCGATATAATTAATATTAATTGTAACTTCACAACGTAACTGTGGGGCGTATATACACAAAAGTTAAAAAAGTAGAAACCTATAAATAAACAAAGTTTTTCTAGTGAGCGGTAGGTGCTATCTCGTCTTCAATATTTCATAGGCGCACGGCGTCGCCGCATCGACGCGTTCTCGATCATCGTGAATAAAGCCCGAATGTGTGTTGGGCTCTTCCTGCTTGAGGGTCTCGGCACAGTGTTGCCACTGACATGCAATTCCAAGTGACGTCCTCTGTGAGAGCCCCGTCTGCACACACAAGGACGGTTCACGGAGGGTTTCACCTATGCGGGTGGCTCGTAGTTAATGCACAATATTGGAAAACGTCTTGTAGGACTTAGCTCTGCCGGCATTCCTTCGGAAGTGTGCTTTATCCTGTGGAAAAAGGAGCGGTCTGACATGTGGGTAAAGTTGTACACCCCTACAGGGTCTAATCTATTCGAATAGCCACGTCCTTGGTTATGAACATGCTTGGGGAGGTCTTTCGAGAGTTAGACTATAATATTTTGATAAAACTTGAAATTGAGTGGTACTAATGGGTGATTCGTACTATTGTTGTGGTGGCTGTGGGAAGTCACCTCTAGGTTGTTATTTATGTTTATTATTGTTGTCACATCGTTAATTGATTCATTAAAAAACTGATTTGCTAAAATTGCTTTCAATCTATTACACTATTGCAAATAAAATGTTGCTTTGCGCTGAAAATGAACTCTAAAGCCTTGTCCATTGAATTAAGCTTGCATGTAGCTATGTATAGGCTTGTTAATCATAAGTCTTCTTTGATGCGTTTTGTACTCAAGCTGCTTTAATCTGCTTTCTTTGCAGAGAGAGGTTGACCCCAAAGCGTTGAGAGTGTGAGGCCAACTACACTCTTGACGACTAGCTTAGGCGTTTCGATCGATTGCCTTGTGGGTAAGGGCAAACTGGTTGGTTTTGTTTACAGCCATCTTATGGCAACTGTTTCCACTGCAAATTTTCTCTTTTGTATGTTGAATATATTATAAATTATGAAGACTTCAATAATGTAAAATGTTGTGTATGGAGTTGATACTTAAATTTTGCTAGGTGTATGTGTATTGTAGTTCTGGGAAGTACATATACACCGAGAGCGGGAAAATTTGATTTGTAATGCTAGGACCAATAGAAAGGTTAAGTATTACAAATCAAATCGCTCGACGACTCTCACAAAAGTTGGTATCAGAGCCATACTGACCGTAGAAACCCTTAGCTTGGTCGTTAGTAGGATGTTTTGAAGAACTTATTTTTGAAATATCAAATATCTTATGAAATCTAAGTAAATTCTCAGATTTTACTCCTTATCTATCTTAGATTGCTCATCTCACCTTGATCTTGTTGAATTTCAAAAAGTTGATTTCCTCTCATCTTCCTTCAAAAGATAGTTGGTTACCGTTTAAATTCAGTTTTGGGAAAACAATGAGAGTGAAAATATGAAGTGTTGAATGTCCTTTAGTGAAGGTTGGAAGCACTTGGAGTTGGAAAATTCATGTCGGAGCCCGGATACAAGTTCTAGACAGCAAGCACAAGTTTTGGACAACAAGCACTTAGTTCGTCGTTAGGGCTAAAAATGAGAGGACAATTCAACTAAAACTCATGGGAATTAAAAGGGTAAGATGTGATATTAGATGGCTAGTGCCTAATACACCCTTAGAAGGTTTTTACCATGCTCATTAGATGCGATAGGACTAGAGTTGTGTTCTGAAATTTTTCATCCCAACTGATTGCTCGTTCATTCAATATGAGTTAGTCGTGTCGGGAAAAATCACCAGTTAGTTTATGGTTTTGTACTGGTTCTTATGTTGTTATAAAAATATTTGGAGTTCATTTCTTGCTATTATTTGTATGCTTATGTTAGGGTAATATTGTATTCCCCTAGACGCTTACTTCTCTACTGCTTTCTCTCGCATCTAGTTTTCGATTGCTGTTGCTGAGCCAATTCATCGAGCAAGATGTCTGAACAAATCAAAAGTGAACAAGGTCAGCAAGCTGGTCGTGATGAAAAACTCCTTGGGATTCAACGCTCTGTCATGTGTTTCAGCTGTAACAAGGAGGGCCACTACGTGAATGCTTGCCCCAAGTGGCGGCGAACACCACCTAATTGTTCTAGCTGTGGTGAAGTAGGGCACCTCTCCATAAGTTGCGAACTAGGGAAGGTCAAGGTCTGTCAACACTGTAGTAAAGAAGGACACTACATCGACCAGTGCACTACAAAGTGTCCCAACTACGACGGAGGCCACCCACCCGGGAACTGTCCAACTACCAAAGTCACATGTTTCCTTTGTGAGGGAGACGATCACTGCCCTAAGGAGTGTGGTCTACATCGGATGATCACCAAGACGGTTGAACTACAACAACAAATTTTTCGCGCAGCTTTAAGCATCGCATCCACTAATGCCTCCAAGCAAGAAAAGTTTTACAACGGTTTGACCCAAGAACTGCAAGCCAATTCAGCTTCTTGATTTCCCTAACTCCCAGACTTTGGTCGGCAAAGCCATCGTCTCAAGGCACAAGGGAAGAGCGCCGAAGGAGTCATGCAAGCATCAGAAGAAGGCCCAGATGACCTCTGTAATCCGAACGCCAAGGTCATTTGCTTATTCTGCAACAACAAGGGCCATATGCAAATAGCTGTCCTGAGAAGACCAGAGCAACCCCTTGCCCTCCACAGGCCATGTTTCAACCATGTGTATCTGCGAGATAGCAAGGTGGCCTCCACAATCAAGCTGCCGAGGTCACATGTTTCTATTGACGTAAGAAGGGACATTACGCCAACAACTGCCCTGTGAATAATAAAATAGCCACTCACCCTGATCCGGTGCAAGTGCAAGGGCAAGAATGTGGTCATCCCCCAACTCGAAGATGGCCCAACATTTTCAGAAGGTTGCACGCAGTCGATACAACCACATCTCGGCCGAGGAAGCACAGAAGGCACCCGACGCCATGTTGGGTACGCTTCTTGTCAACTCTCGTCCTGCTGCCGTTTATTCGATTCCAGAGCTTCTTATTCGTTTATATCGCCATCTTTTATTGCAAGTGGTGGTATTCAATTTTTTCTTTTGTATGCTCCTTTGATTATTTACTCTCCGAGGTCGAAAATGAGAGTTGAACTCAAGTGTCGAGTTGTATCTAGTAAAAATAAAGGAGTGGGATTTTGGCAAATCCTATTCTCCTCAATTCAGCAAGTTTGGATGTGATACTTGGTATGGATTGGTTGTTCCAACACTTGAGATAAATTGATTGTGCCAAGAAATTCATATCCCTCACAAGTCCCTTGGGCCTATAAATTGGACTTGCCTACTACACTTTCAGGGGTACGCATTATATTCCACGTGTCCTAGTTGAATAAATGCCTTCAGTATTCCAACCAGAGCAAGCTCCATTGGAAGGTCTTGATGTACAAGATCTGTACCTACCGTGAGCATCCTATTCGTATCCTTGAAGAGACAGAACAAAGGACTAGGAATCACGCTACCAAATTCCTTAAGGTTCAATGGTTGAATCATGCCAAGGATGAAGCCACTTAGGAACGAGGAGATCGCCTTCATGTAGACCTCCCGTCTTTCTTTTCCGAGTGAACAGAATCTCGGGACGAGATTCTTGTAAGGGGGGAGATTTGTAATATCCTAAACTACGGTTTGTGTTTCAAATGTATAAGAATTTGATAATTTCAAAAACTTTTGTTAAAACTCATAAGTTTGCCTTGAATTTCAAACTTTGGGCTTGAAATCAAGTTCCTAGTGGTTTCTGGAATTTTGTGTGTATAAAAGTCTCTAGAAATAATTTTATAAAATACTAGATTATTTATCATGAATTATTATAATTTTTCACAAATTGTTAGAAGTTATTTTGACCCCATCAAAATCCTAACCTAGTTACTAAGGCTGGTTTGGAAAATAATTTATTTCAGACAATTGGAAAATCAAAAGTAGCTAAAACTATTTTTCCTAAGTCATAGTTGAACCTGAGAGCTCCCACAAAAATTTTCATAATTTTATTTCTATTTTAAACTGCCTAGTCAAACTTGTTAGTTTTCGGTCAAAATTCAAATCAAAACCTAACCCTAACTAGACCTAACCTAACTATTCCGACCCGAGCCACTTTAGTTGGCTTGATCGGACCTAGTCCTCTCGCGCACGCCCGAGTCCGATTCTGGCTCGAGCCACTTCCCCACGCCGTTCCTTGATGGGCCGCGATGTCGGGCGCACCTCGCTCGCGCTTGAATTGAAGGTGTTGTGCATGCCTGCCATGCAGCTCATCGACGACACCTTTTGCACATGTGTCCACTCGTGGAGCTTCGCCATGACTCCATAAAGCTCCTAAGCCAACCCTCTTTCTTCCTTTTGCTCTATATCGTTCGCTCCGCCCATTTCTTTGTTTTGGCCGGAGAACAAATTGAAGGCAGCGCCGCCGTGTTAGTGCCACCCTCGCACCCATGACCCCACCACCGAATTCTCTATTTGGGCCTTGCACCTGCCTTGCCCGGTCGAGGCCTTGCCATCCTTTGAATCGTCGACTTCTTCGTGCTCACCTCCGGTAGCCAAGACCCCGTAAGCTCGCGGGCGTTTGGGTGAGCCCCTCTCAGCTTTGACTTGTCCATTGTGTTCGCCTCATCCATTGTCCTATCACCCTTTGAGCCATTGCAATTTTTCTTTTCAGTATTTTGCTTGTTGAATCATTGGTTGCATCGTCGTGTCTAGTTGCTGATCTTTAGTTCTAGTTATTGTCTATTTGGTCGTTGTCTAGATTGCTTCTCATGTTTTTCTTTCGCGTCAGTTGATCATTCTTTTACGGTTCTTAGTTTTTGCATCTAAAACAGAAAATTCGTGGGTTAGAACTTCTCTAATCTGCACAAAAAAAAACAGAAATTTTGTGCTATTGTTAATCTGAAAGAAAAACCTAAGAGGATTGCTGTGATCTTTTGGGAGAGTTGATGTTATTTGCGACTTACGACAAACACTAGGGCTGGCCAAGTAGAAGGAGAAAGAGGCAACCGCAAGAACAAAAGCCGTAGTAGAGAAAAAAAAAAGAAAGAACAAAAGGAAAGAAAAGAAAAAGCGCATCAAACTTTTGCCAAAACCAGTGAAAATTGGTGAAGCCCTTCTACATATAGCCACAAACTTTCACAAAAAATTTCAGCAAGTTTGGCCCAAGGAATAAAAAGATATAGCAGTTTCAAGATTGAACCCGCGTTGGTTTCGAGTCCGAGTAGGATTCCGTTTCTGAGACACCTTCAGTAAAACAGGCATAACTTTTGCATACGGTGTCCGTTTTGGGCGTTCTTGTACTCGTTGGGAAGCTAACGACGAGGCGCATCCTTTGCACCTAAGAAAATTGTCGCCCTCCAGGGTCCCCAAAATCGGCCATCTTCGGCTCCGAATTCGCGTCGCAAGTTTTCGGATTCTGTTTTGGCAATTCTTTTCAGTTTTCCCTTCAGAATTTGGGGTTCGTCTCAACTGCAAAGTTGTAGATCTCGTCGAAACCTTTCAAACAAGCATATATAAGACATAGAAAACTTTGCTTTTTCATCGTTTGAGACTAGCTGTTATTTCTGCTCAATCTAGAGAGCTGTTTGCATTGCACTGATATTGTTGTCTTTTGTGCTCTACGTCATGTGAACAATCTTGTGCCTTTCACAGAAGTTTGAGTAGGTGGCTAGCGTCTCTCCTAGCACTTGTTGTGAGGTTTTCTATTGCTTACATCAAGTCACATTGATCGTTACGTGTGCGTACATACACATCTCTTAGTAGGGCTTCGATTAGCTAGCTTTGATTAGACTAGGATCAGCAACTTTGACTAATATTTTGAACAATTTTTCAACTTGTATTAGCTGATCTGATTATTGCTGATCCTTGCTACCATATTGAAGCCTTCTAAGCTCCACCTACTCTTGATCAGAACATGTCCCCTCTTGCAATCATACCCACGCTCGTTACGGTATCACGAACCGACCACCTACATACCATATTGCATTGGTAAGAACACTTGTAAGAGTGTGGTAAAACGCTTGAGAGTGTGTGATTCCACACTCCACCACCTAGTAGTTGATAGGGATAATACCTTTATATTGTCTTTTGTTTTCTACTAACCATGACAGGTGAGATGTCTGATGAGAAAGAGTGTGTTGTAAAGGAAGAACTCATGACGCTCTTGGATGATCAACGCACTACCATTAATGAGGACATCGATGGGAAGCTTCAAGCTACTACGGTTACATTGTAGCGCTCAATCAACGATAGTATTGCAGCGCTCACTACACGTCTTGAAAGAATAGTGAATTGGCCACCACACAATGGACGCGAGTATGATCACGATACAACCCAAGATCTTGAGGAGGGAGATGATAATGAGAGGCAAAACCGCGACGCTTGCGCTGCTCTTGCTGCCCAAGATGCACGTCAACGACACCTCCTACATCTCAACCGTCACGGTATCGGAGGTAATAATTTTCAGCACCACAATGCTTGTGTTAATGATGACCTATTTGCTAAAGTTAAATTTACTATACCAACTTTTGCGGGTGTTTATGATACTGAAATTTATCTAGATTGGGAGATGACAGTTGAACAAAAATTTAATGCACATCTAGTTCCTGAAGTGCATAGAGTCAGACAAGCTACTAGTGAATTTAAAGATTTTGCTATCATTTGGTGGAATCAAGTCGTTAATTCTGACTTAACACCTGATACATGGAATAGATTGAAGGTAGCTATGCGTGCTAGATTTGTTCCTCCTGCTTTTAAACATGATATGCTTAAGAAATTGCAGCGCTTAGACCAAGGTAATAGATCTGTCGAGGAATATTATCAAGAACTAGAAATAGGCATGCTACGTTGTAATGTTGTCGAGGATGAGGAGGATAAGATGGCTCACTTTTATGGGGGCTTAAGGCGTGAAATTCAGGACATAGTTGATTACAAAGACTATAATGATATCAATAGGTTGTTCCAGCTTGCTTCTTTGGCAGAAAAGGAATTGCAGGGTAGACAACAAAGGACTAGGCGTAACTTTGGAAGTACGCCTACATCGAGATCGACGCCGGGGCAAGCCAACACAGCCCCACCTCCTGTCTTTCGGTCTGCTGCCCCTTTGTGAGTAGGGCGCATTCAGCAGCATCGCCACCACCGTCACGCGTACCCGAGACGAACAAATCTACTAGTGTGCAGGCACCAGCGCAGAGCTCTTCACCGGTTGCTTCCATGGGTCGTACGACGGAAATTGTGTACCACCGTTGTAAAGGGATGGGCCACTTCATGAGAGATTGTCCAAGTCAGTGAGTGCACATTGCGACAGAAGATGGTGGTTATGTAAGTGCTAGTGATGTTGAGGATGAATATGCTCTTGCCGCTAACCTTGCAGGTAATGACGATGATCATGAAGCAGATAGCGATGGTGAGGAAATTTTAGGTGCTGCTGCTACAGAGAATTATAGGACCCTAATTGTGTAGCGAGTATTGAGCAGTCAAAGGGAGCAAACGGAAGCTACAACGCCATAATTTGTTTCAGATGTTCCTCATCGTCAAGGATTGCCGTATTCGTGTCATAATTGATGGCAGGAGCAGTAATAACTTGATGAATTCAGGGTTGGTCAAGAAGCTTGGCTTGACCACACGTGCGCATCCTCACCTGTACTATATTCAGTTGTTCAACAACAGCGGTAAGGTGAAGGTAACACAATCTGCGAGAGTGCATTTTTCCATTGGTTCCTATCATGATGTTGCTGATTTTGACATAGTGCCTATGCAAGCCTGCTCACTTTTATTAGGACATCCATGGGAATTTGATACCGATGCAATTCATCATAGTAGAAGTAATAAATACTCTCTTATGCACAAAGGAAAGCAAATAATTTTGCTACCTTTGACACCTGCTGAAATTGTGAAATGTGATAAAAAGATAGCTAAAAATAAGAGGAAAGAATGTGAACATGAATCTGAAAATCAACAAGTAGTGAAGAACGTTTTTCCACCTAAAAAGGAGAAGTTGGCACCTAGTTTTAAGAACGAGGGAATTAAATTAAAGGGTTGTGTCATGCTTGCAACCAACTCTGATCTTGCTGAAATACCTCCGGGACTGCCACATATTAGAGGGATTGAACACCAAATTGATTTAATTCCGGAAGCAATTTTGCCAAACCGTACAGCGTACAAAGATACATTAGAAGATATGCATGTTTCTTTGCTTCCTGTGGCTACTAACATTTTGCAGAAAAGTGATGATTTGGAGACAATGATTGAGTCGAGGACGCCTAAAATTTCAAGAAAGGGAGGATGATGAGGACATCAACCCCAAGGATGCAACCACTGCTTCGACCCGTTGCACGGCATCCCCTACTTCAACCACATCTTCTCCGATAGGACTTTCGGCTACTGCACTGCCATATTCCCCAGTTGGACCGAGCCACGTCTACTCATACGAGCCGAGCTTGGTCTATATACTATGGTGCTATATCTATATGCCATGGTGCTACGTCTACATGCCATGGTACTACATCTACATGCCTTGGTGCTATTCCACGTAACAAGCAACAGTTCAAGCTGGATATGTTTGGGAATCCAATTCGGCCTCTAGAAATAGCACCAACTTCAAATATGCATAACTTTCACATACGGAGTCCGTTTGAGGTCCACGAGTACTTGATGGAAAGCTTATCTCGTCCTCTTTCCAACGGATTCGACCCCACCTTTAAATTTCTTCCATGCACACCGCAATAATCAAAAGAAGGTGCTGCGTCACTTGTTTGGGCCAAATTAGGCTATGTAATGAGTGGGCTGACTTGGCCCATATGGCCCTCCTCCTTGGACCAAGATCATTCTGCATCTGTGATTGTTCATGTAAATGACCACGTGAATAGTACCACCCCCTTAGTTCTATTCTATGTGCGGCTTCTCCTCTCCTATTTAAGAAGGCCTCACCCCTTTAGTTTTCCAGGGTTTTTCTTAAGAGATTATTCATACTTGATCTCGCTTGCAGACGTTAGGTTGAGAACCCCAACTTGTGAACTTAATCTTTATTCACAATACAATTTCAAATTGCATCTTCTACTCTCTTGCTTGTGTTCTCGATTCGCTTACAGGAGATAGCCTTCTTGGCAAGGTCAACCACATTCAGCACGGTTGATAACCATCGGAGCAGTGGTGTAGTGATTGCGAAGGGTTCGATCTGTTTTGGTCGGAGCCTTTGGATCATCAACGTCGTGTTCTCCACAATCGACTTATCACTACCTTTTGGAAGATCGGGCCACCATCACATTAATTTTCCTGGCGGGTACTAACCGTCAGCTTTAATTTCCTTGATGGTGACAGAACAGTCAATAAAATGTATTTTACTGACGGTGTGGCCCATCGGGAAAATCAATTTTTTTCATGACGGGTAATACCGCCAGGCTTAATTTCCCTGGCAAGTAACTGGCACCCAAATTTAATTTTTCTTTTCACGTAGTACTGAGAGGTTTTGTCTGACGGATAACCGTTAGGAAATTAAAACCTGACGATTTTTATATTTTACTAACGGTTTTTAATAGTAAAAAAATACCTGTTTTTGGTAGTGGTTGTCCCTATCGCAGGACCCACTATCGGTCGGATTCAACAGTTCTGCCTTCTGCCATCAAGAGTTACAATATCTCAGAAATTAACCCCAGCATCTCACCCGTGAAATTTCCAGCATGCATATACGACGCCGATTTCTTCTGAGCAACTTGGCTGCGATAAACCACTGGTAGGCATAAGATCACAGGAAGTACATGGTCTGAACAGACAGGATGAGTACAGACAGGATGAGTGGGGAGCATGTGACTGCGATCTATCATCTATGGCATGCATGCATATGTGCGTGCTGTCGCCGGATCCATCCCAGTGAACGGCGCGGCGCAACGCTGTACATTTCCCTCCTTTGTCTAATTGATTGATCTCTCTGGTCCCTTCTCTCTCTCTCTCTCTCTCTCTCTGGTCAGCTGATTCTGATCTCCATTGGCTGCTTCTGCTCTGCAAGAAGCTTCATTCAGCACAGCATATTTCCCTCGTCCCACGGCATATCCTCCATCCGATCGTCCTGTGCTGTCACTCGGCTGATGACAAATTCTTTGTCAGCTAATTTATTTGCATTATCCAGAAGAGCTGTCCTGGATAAAAGAATTCATGGAGAAGGTGTGTGGTCTCTACTACGCTACTTTGGTTTGGATATCGTCACAAGAGTAATGGGTTGACCCTTTTGTGGTTGTTGGAATAGAATTGAGGCGTTTGTTGCTAATTCTTGTTCTCTTCTTTGTTTAATATGGCATTATAGTGATTTGTGATTACTAAGGAAGCTCTAGGATGAGTGTTTACCACATTTTAGAAAAAAATTTGTGGTAACTTTAAATGTTCTTAAAGAAACAATCATGCAAATTAAAACCCCCACCCACACATATATACCAAAAAATGAACATTCATCTTTGACTTGGATCCCTTCGATCCTTATCGGCAGTACACAACTCTACATATTGTATATAATCATGTTGTACAGCGCACAAGAATATTTCTAGAAAATATATATTTTTAAAGAGGAGCAATATATACACATTGAGAACTTTATTTTCTGCTCAAAGGACCGTCAGGACAACACTGCTAGCTGTTCTTCTATATTCACAGTCGCGTATAGACATACAGAAAAGATTTGTCTGAAGCCATCTGGTCCCTAATTCCGTGGCCTTGCTAGGCTGTTCAAGGACCAGCACCCTCCCTCCATTAGCCTGGCGAAAGATTCCATCCTATCCGCTGCAGTCTTCACACATGTTGCTGTCTGCCATGCATCGTCATCACGCTGACAAGAATTTCTAAGGCCATATCTGCACGGTTCATGTTGGATTTTCTAAGGCCACGTTTGGCTGATAAGAATTTTTCCTATACAAATTGAATTATTTTCTGTGAAATTTCTGTGTTCCGAACAACCCTTAAGAGTATAGAGAATCAGTGCATTTTCGACAATCACTGATTTATCCCTGTTGAACTAGTGAGATTTTACCTACAAAGTATTATTCGTCACTTCTCGCCCAAATTTTTGTAAACAAGTTTTGTTCAAAAATGTTTGCAAATATAATCTTCTTCTTCCATGGTACAAGTAGCAAAATAATTAGCAATAATTAACACAGGACACACTTTGAGTTACTGACCATAATCTATTTGAATTCGTTAATTTCTTGCTTTCATGTTGGAGGGAATTATTTTCAAAATCTTAGCTGTCTTTGGGAGGAATCAAGTAGTTGGAATTATGCCACGCTGGATGTTGTACGTATAAATCGCTCCTCTTTTCCTGCGTAATCATAGTTTCGTCTAACACAATACACAGCCCCACTGAAAAGAGTTTCATGCAGCCTCATTGATGTACGAAAAGAGAGCTATCTTCAAACTAGCTAAGACAATAATACAAGTCTCGTCCCATTAGGCATGTGCTAGCAATGCCACTATGCCAATAGTGCCTATTGGAATTTGTTGAAAGTGTTGTGAACTTTTGTGAGCTAGCCCACAGGTTTGACAGGACCAGGCCTCTCATGTCACACATGCACGGCCTCACCAGCCCCTGGTGGGCCCGGACACGAGCGGACACGCCTGATTGGTCGGCCTCCGTGGGCCCGACAAATGATGACGGAGCTCATCCGTCGATGGGCGCGGCATCCAGCCTCCAGACGTTTCCTTGTGTATTCTACGTGACACGTACAGCTGGCGTGCCGGCATCACAAGAGATAAAGGGAGGCCGGGAGGGCCACGTCGACGGCTAGCTTCGTCGCCGCAGGATTCGCACGAACAGGTGCGTGCAGCGTTCGATCACTTTGGCGGGTCGCCTCGACGCGCGTATGCTCAGCCGTACGATACCACGTTGCTTTCGTCGTTCGTCCGATCGGCAGCCTCGCGTGTCCCGACAGGCCCACAACGATCGACGCGCGCGCCAGAAGATCGCCACGGACGCCTACGCGCGTAGGCGTACCCGCGCCAGGCTCTAGTTGGATAAGAACGGAGTGTGCGAGGGAGCGCCCGGGGGTGTGCCACGTCGACCGTGGAATTTTTTTTTCTGCTGATCCGGTTGTTAGTAACGGGTCTGGTCCGGGCCCGATCTGATCTGATGGCTACATCTTTCAAGTACATACTCTGGAACACCTGTTTGATAAAAAGGAATGGACACTACAATACGAGCACACAAGTGATGTGTCATCGTCCGCGCGGTTGCCACGCCAGGACTTCTACGCCGCCTGCGTCGTCATCTCGGAGGGACCCCACGCTGATGCCGCCCTCGCCTCGAGAGGGACTTACGCCGATGCCGTCCTCGTCTTTGAGGGACCTTACGCCGCGCCGCTGCCGCCACAGAGGCACGAAGAGGATATTCAAGAGCACGGACGCAACCCGAATCATGGCGGATGTTATCCCAGATTCTCCCTGCGAGCCCACACTTGTTGGACACTTTCCAATGGGCGATATACTTCGCCATGGTATGAGTCCGTACACAATGTACCCCGCAAATGTTCACCGCGCAGGCTAACCGCTATTCACGATTCGCCCATCCATCCGGCAAAGACGAGCAATTCACCGCCCATTCCGCAACCAGAGCCGAGTTGGTGCCCCTCCACGGATCCTACTACTGCTTGGTGTCCCGACAGGCCCACAACGATCGACGCGCGCGCCGTTCTAGAAGATCGCCACGGACGCCTACGCGCGTAGGCGTACCCGCGCCAGGCTCTTGGTTCATCTGACGCCGAGATAAGAACGGAGTGAAGCATCAAGCGAGGCCAAAATTCCAGCGCCCCGATATGTACAACGAATTATTTGTGCCGAGTTTGCGGTTACCTAAAGGGTGTGCCACGTCGACCAAACTCTTTGTCCGAGTGATTGTAATTTCGCTCACTCTAATATTCGATGAGGCCAAGACATCTTGTTTTACAAAGGCAGAAAGGAGAAGAGGAAGAGAAGAGTGAGGTCAATGGCGCCAAAGCATCCATATATAGCGTTAGGAGCACGAAGGGCCACTCATGGAAAGGAGGCCGTGATCGCATGAGGTGGAAAGCGAAGTGAGCACTATCTCGAAAGGACGGGCGTGACCACTCTCGGAAAGGTGAAGTGACAACTTCCGAAAGGGGACAGCGACTACTGCAGCACGACGTAACCCAAACGAAGCGGTAATAGTAACTCAAGCAGATGCAAAGTTACAACGCAAATCATTACAACACTCACATCACTACAACACCGACATGACTCAAATACACCCGGATAGCTACAGATACTAAGTGGCGGAGGAGGAAGAAGGTCTACTCGGGCGGTTCTCAATGAGTGCCCACGAAGTCTTACATAGCCTACACCTTATTGGTGTTGACCGATTCCACGCTGGCTCAAGATCCATGTCGTTCTTGGATGCGCTTTGATCGACGCCTCCACGGCACCGATGCCAGAGTGCTTCATTCGTGACCACTTCACCGCTTCCGGCCATAGGTCCTCAGAGTGGCTTTCCACTCCAGAGAGTTGAACTCCCTGCCCAAGTATCATACAGTGTCGATGTCGTAGTACTCCGACATGTACATGCTAGAAGATTGGTGAAATACAAAGACATGCAAAGATATACGTGGGAGCAAGGCTTGTGTGATTAGCTGAGGCTTGTTGCAGTGCAAACCGCCACATCGCTTATGGTACAAACATGCTTCCGGTCACCTCTCATGTGGCCATGAACGCATGCTGTCCGGCAAGCGGATCTCGAACTTCCTTCTCACGCCATCCATTGTGATAGCTACATGGGATCGGCCTCGTAATTTTCTTCTCCATGTCACGCAAGGGTAACCTCCGAGTACGTTCTTCGTCCAAATGTCGCTGGCCATCATTGCCGATTCTTTAAGTAACCGACCGTCACGGTTCCATGTCTCGCCTACAACGCGGTGATGGAGAGGCATCGGACCCCTTTCAACACACGTTGTAGACCTCGGACATGTTGGTTGTCATGATGCGCATCGGAGCACCATAGGTGTCGAAGAAGGACCATTTCTCATAGTCGGGGCATGCTCGCCATCCACTCGCTGAACTCACTTTTATGGCGATCTGCTGGGCCGTAACCTCCACTTGCAGCGCTGGTTCTCAAGTTCCCGCCACACGCATCGAACTTGCGCTTCGGGTTCAGAGGCGAGCTTGAACTTCTTCATGAGGTCTTTGCTCTAAGCATGTGTGGAAATTGGTGGAATTTTTTCTGCTGATCCGGTTGTTAGTAACGGGTCTGGTCCGGGCCCGATCTGATCTGATGGCTACATCTTTCAAGTACATACTCTGGAACACCTGTTTGATAAAAAGGAATGGACACTACAATACGAGCACACAAGTGATGTGTCTTTGAAAAAAAAAAATATATATGATTTAGAGCTCAGCCGGTAATTTGACACTTGAGGGGCAATAGCATGTCCTAATTAGGTGTCGGTTCGTAGCTTAATATATTTGGACCCATGACACATGAGAGCTTGAGAAAAACCTTGAAGAAACCCCATAATATATTTTGTCCAAATAAACATAAACAGACTTGTTTAGATATCAAATTAATCTAGAATATTCCTCATTAAAGAAAAGCTAGTGCTAACACACCAAGCCTTATCGGATCCAAAGTATACACGAACCCAAATCCAACATAAACCAAAATAGTTTTTCCTTATTTAAAAAGCTGAAGAGCCAGGCAAGGCAACCCACCTATAAGAACAGCTCGCTCACCTGGTCCTCGATCCGTATTTTCAGTGACTACCATCGCACCTCATTTCCTCTCGGCCACACAGCTCGTTCCGGCGATCCTCCCCCGCCACCGCCACCATGCCGGGCAACATCGCCTTCGGCCGCTTCGATGACTCCTTCAGCGCCGCCTCCCTCAAGGCCTACGTCGCCGAGTTCATCTCCACCCTCATCTTCGTCTTCGCCGGCGTCGGCTCCGCCATCGCTTACAGTGAGTTACTTCTAATTACCGTGCATGCTCGCATGGATACGTACATGAAGACGTGTTAAATAATATGTGCACGCGCTTAACTACGTTGTGCATGTGTTAACTATTTATTGCAGCTAAGTTGACGGGTGGCGCGGCACTTGACCCGGCCGGGCTGATTGCCGTGGCCGTGTGCCACGGGTTCGGGCTGTTCGTCGCGGTCGCCATCGGCGCCAACATCTCCGGCGGCCACGTCAACCCCGCCGTCACCTTCGGTCTCGCCCTCGGCGGCCAGATCACCATCCTCACCGGCATCTTCTACTGGGTCGCCCAGCTCCTCGGCGCCATCGTCGGCGCCGTCCTCGTCCAGTTCTGCACCGGCGTGGTACGTAACTACTCCGCGCATGGGCGCGCTCTCCGATCGGCGGAGCTCGAAAACGAACGGAACTGACACTGACGACATCTCTGCTTGTTTCCTTCCGCAGGCGACCCCGACGCACGGCCTGTCCGGCGTGGGCGCGTTTGAGGGCGTCGTGATGGAGATCATCGTCACCTTCGGGCTCGTCTACACCGTGTACGCCACCGCTGCCGACCCCAAGAAGGGCTCGCTCGGCACCATCGCCCCCATCGCCATCGGCTTCATCGTCGGCGCCAACATCCTCGTTGCCGGCCCGTTCTCCGGCGGCTCCATGAACCCGGCCCGCTCGTTCGGCCCCGCCGTGGCCAGCGGCGATTACACCAACATCTGGATCTACTGGGTCGGCCCGCTTATCGGCGGAGGCCTCGCCGGCCTCGTCTACCGGTACGTGTACATGTGCGGCGACCACGCGCCCGTCTCCAGCAGCGAGTTCTAAGCCAAGCGAAGGGTGTCGCCGTCCGTTGTTGTTCGGTTTCTCAAAATGTTGGCAACATAAGAGTGGTGGTCAGTCTCATGATGTCAGGATGTGAGCAGCATCATGTTGTTTGGTTCAGATCGAAGCCCTGCGAGGCTGTGGCACTTGGATGATCCGTGTTTCTTAATTTGTAATGCGATGAGTGTGAAGTTGGTGGGTTCAATAACTCTTTTGAGTTTTATTATGCGATTTAATTTTATTAGTGCAGTTTGGTTGTCCGGATCTGTTTTAATCATTTGTCGCCCCCAAATTGTGAATTGTTATTACATTTTTTATGCGGCGTGTTTGGCAACCGGTGGGATATGGGAATGGGAATAAGAGTTTTGAGGGAGTTTGTGTGGCTTGACCGTCGAGTTTGCTTTTTAGTCGAGATGGGAACGGCAGAAGAGTCCACGGAAAGCTTCGAGACTCGCACGCAAGGAGGCTTGCTCGAGAAGCTTCCATCGCCTTCCGTGAAGGGTACGTGCGACGAAGTCGGCGGCGATGACGCCGTTGCCTCTCGTCCGTTGCACGGGGCCCGAGCGGAGGCTTCTCAAAGCAATGCGAACGTGTCAGGTAGGGCTTCGCCGGATCTCTCGAACGCTGTTGGATTGGCGATATCTGGCGAGCCCAGCCATGGAAAGCTTCGCCCAGATGGACCGGTCCATAGGCACGGTACGCATTTCTCCGACCTCTTCGCTTATTCGTGACGTTCGATCCCCATTTCGGTGTGGCATTGGATTCCCAAAAACGCCTGCTTAGGCGATTGAGGGTTCGTCGCACGTGAGAGTGAGGTTCGGTGTTTGGGGTCGCGAGCTCGGATTGTGAGGAGAATTCGGGATCCGCTGCCTCTGCAGCGTTCGTTCGTTGAGGTGGTGAAGGAAGGGGTGATGGAGCGAGGGCGTGGTAGATATCCGTGTCACTATGGAGGGGGTGGTTCTCGTCCTTGGATCGGGGGTAAGCAAAGCATCCCTGAAGCCTGGATGGAGGAAGATGATTTTCTCGCTGAGGAAGAGCTACGCGTCAATCTGAGAAGAGATCAAGAACACTAGAGAAGGTTTCAGGAAAACAATCAGGGGGCGCCTCTGAGATCTGGTAAGTTTACTTCTGCTAATGTGGAAAATAGATCTAGAGGGGATTTGTGGCATTCGGAGGTGATAGATCGGGATCATTTTGATCAGAACAAGGGGAGACAAGAGGGTTTCTATGATGGCAAAGATCAGCGCATTGATGGGGTTGGCGCTAGAGGGGTCCATTTCAAGGGTGATTCTAGAGGAGGTGCTGGGGGTAGAGGAGGTGTGATGCATTCTGTTAAAAGTAGATCTACATCTAAATGGGAAGATGGTGTGAATACAGGAAAGGGGGAAGAACATCAAAAAAACTTAGGGTGAGATTGGTCCAAATACGAGGGGTGTTGCGTGCTGAAGATAGAGGCACTTGTTTCAGATATATGCAATCTGAACATCACCAAGCAAGATGCACCAATCCTCCGGTTTGCTACAAATGCAAAAAAAAAGGGCACATGACTTCAAGCTGCCATGAGGACAAAAAACAACATGGTCTGAAGCTCTTTGGTTATGGGATACCTGATCAGGGGTTCTATAGTGTGCAGGTGCCTGGGATGCAACTTGTTGAGCAGCAAGCAGCTACTGGAATCATTCATATCAAAGAAAGGGTGGCCTCTATCCAAAAAATTGAAGCAGAACTTAAACACCTCATTCAAGATGATTAGGATTGGAAGGTTAGGAGGTTATCGATTTCAGAATATGCAGTAATTTTTCCCGCAAAAGCTATTATTGATACTTGGTCTAAGGTTCAGGTAGTGGAACTAGCTTTGCATTCTATTAAAGCTACTGTTGAGAAATTTAAACTGGATCCTGATGCTTCTTCTATTCTGGTTCCAACTTGGGTAAAAGTTTTTGGTATACCTAATGCGGCTAAGATTTTTGAAGTTGTTAAAGATCTTGCTTGTACTGTTGGGGAACCGATTGAGGTGGATGATCTAAGCCTGATGCGGATAGATCCTGTTAGAGTGAAAGTGAATTGCGAGATCTGATAAAGATAATTGTTTTGTTGAAATATTATTTAATGTTGTGGAATATGAAATTCGTTTTGAAGCTGAAGGGAGTGGAGGAAAGAAAAGAAAGGGTACTGATAAAGATTTATATCATAAGCATCATGACAAAAAGAAAGATGATGAGAAAGATGATGAAGGAGAGGAGTCTAGTGGAAGTTCCCACAACTCTGAGTGGGAAAAGTTAGCTGCAAAGTTTGGGGGAGACTCCCATCAAACATCTGAACATAAAAGTGGAGGAGATACTTATAAACACAAATCTAAACAGCAGGGGTGTTCTGGTTTTGAAGGTTCTATCCAGGGTAAAGACCTTGTGAAAGTCAATTTGGATAGTCAGGTCATTCCTGTCTTACCCCTTGCCTTCAGTTACCCTCCTAGTGAGGAACCTAAGCTGGCTGGTCAGCAGGATGAAAAGATTACTGGGGATGATGAAATGTCAGGTAATTTTGAAAGGGAGAAGTCTGAAGAAGGTTTGGATTTGACTCAAGGAACATCTAAGGAGATTGTTGTGCATACAAGTATGGGTCCCACTTTACTGTCTTCAACTTTATGGCCCTGTCTTCAGATATCTTCCAAGAAAAGCAATTCTAATAGTTGTAAAGGGGAAAGGCTTAATGAGTCTTGTCTCAACAGAGTGGAGAAGACTAAGGGGTTTGCAGAGGATATCTCTGTTAAAGATAATTACTTTGTAGGAGAGGTTTCTGATAGTCATTTGGATACTAGTGAATCCTTGTCTAGTGGGAGAGATACTGAACAGGTGCTGATTACTGATGATGAAAGTATAGTAGAGGAATGGTTGATGGCTAAAAAGAAAGGGGGAAAAAGCAGGGTAAAGGAACCTCAGATGGCTACTAGGAAGAGTAGTCGTATTCAAGATCAAGGCATTCCCATGTAAGAGAAGGCTGCGAAATTAAAATCTATCCAGAATCTAGAAGCTCAAGGTACTTCTTCTAACAACCCTTTTAACATTCTTAATAATGCTTCTGTTTAGTATCTTGAATTTGTAGCTAGTTCTTGTGATATTACTTTGGGAGCTCCTTCTGTTACCTCCAAAGAAGTTATTTCTGCCATGCAAGCACAAGAAGTGGCTAGATATGCCATTGCTCAGACTGAGTTACTAAAAGAGAGTGATTCTGCTCAACAAATGGAGGAGGATTTGAATGAAAACAATAGGGGTGTGGAAAAAACATTCTGTTCAGCTGGATAGTAAATCAAGGGGTGTTAAGGGGTTTAGCATGAATAATAGACTAAGCAGCAGATTGAAGAAAGACAGGGGACCCTTGAAGAAAAGTTAATCCATGAAGTTTCTATTTTGGAACATTAGAGGTCTGGGAAAACCAGCTCGGAGAAGACAATTGAAAGAGATTATCATTAAAGAGAGGTTTGATATGGTAGGGGTCCTTGAAACCATTAAGAAAGATTTTACTGACAGAGAACTCAAAGCTTTGGGTGGTAATGGGGATTTTCATTGGCATTGGACTGCTGCCATTGGTCATTCTGGAGGCATTTTGATGGGGGTGAGAAAAGACCTTATTGATGTTGAAGGGAGTCACCAGGGCAGATTTTTTTTTAGTTTGATTCTGAGACATAAGATCAGTAACTTCAGATGGGAAGTCTTGACGGTGTATGGGCCGATAATCACAGTCTGAGTCAAGATTTTTTGAAGGAGTTCCATGACAAATGTTAGGGGGTGATGCTTCCTTTAATAGTAGGGGGGATTTTAATTTGATAAGGGGTGCAGAGGAGAAAAACTCAAACAATATCAACTTGGGTTTAATTAACAGCTTTAATGACTTTATTAATACTAATCAGTTAATGGAAATTAAGAGAGGGGGTGTTCGATTCACTTGGACTAACAAACGATCTTGTCCTATTTTGGTGGAACTTGACAGAACTTTAGTCTCTACAAGTTGGGAGGCTCCTTTTCCTTTGTGCAGGGCCACTAGTTTAACTAGGATAGGATCTTATCATTATCCAATCATGTTGGATTCAGGGGAGAATTCTATTAGGAAGTCAGGGAGGTTCTTCTTTGACAAAAGTTGGTTGGGTCAAGAGAATTTTCATACTAAGGTGGTTGAGAGATGGCAAAAGTATAACAACAAGTTGACAGATCAAATGTATTCTATTGACTGTTGGAATGGGGGTTTACCTTTTCTCAGACAATTTCTTAGAGGTTGGGGTGTCAACGTGAAGGGTAAATACAGTAAGGATAAGATGTGCATTTTAGATCTTTTAAATAATTTGTATTTAAAGGCAGAAGAGAAGGGTTTAAGAGAGGATGAATGGATTGTCAGATATAAGGCTGAATTAGACATGGAAAAGTTGTATGCAATCGAGGAGAAATACTGGTAGCAGAGAGGTAGTGCAAAGTGGACTGCTCAAGGGGATGCTAACACCAAGTATTTCCACAACTATGCTAATGGTAGAAAGAGGAAAAATTATATTTCTTGTTTGGAGTCTGAAGAGGGTACATTAACAGAAGAAAAGGATATCACAAATGACATTTATCAGTTTTTATAAAGGTCTGTTTGGTCATGATAACAACATTGGGGTGAAGATTGCTAATAGCCATTGGCAGGAGACTGATAAGATTTCTGTAGCAATGAATGACAGTTTACTTGCTGAATTTTCAGAAGAGGAAGTGTGGAATACTATCAAAAGCTTTAATGGAGATACTGCTATTGGACCGGATGGTTTCCCAGTGTGCTTTTATAAATCCTTTTGGGGGATCATTAAACCTCATCTAATGAAGATGGTGAGAGATTTCTTTGAAGGGAAGTTGGACTTAAAGAGATTGAATTATGGGGTGATAACTTTGATTCCCAAGATTAAAGATGCCAATACTATTAGACAGTTTAGACCTATCTGTTTACTGAATGTAAGTTTTAAAATCATTACTAAAATGCTGGCTGTGAGGTTGGGTAATGTGGCTAATAAGATCATTAGAGAGAGTCAGACGGCTTTTATTAAAGGTCGTAACATTCTTGATGGGGTGGTGTCTTTGCATGAAATTCTCCATGAGATGAGAGTGTCTAGGGAGAAGGGCATTATCCTTAAGCTGGATTTTGAGAAAGCTTACGATAAGATTAATTGGGGGTTCCTGGAAGATGTGATGCAAGGGAGGGGTTTTGATAGAACTTGGATTAATTGGGTTATGAGTTTTGTTAAGGGTGGTAAAGTGAGTATCAATGTGAATGAGTCTGTGGGCCATTATTTCTCTACTCAAAGAGGCTTAAGGCAAGGAGATCCCCTCTCTCCCCTTATGTTTAATATTGCAGCTGATGTTTTAGCCTCTTTGATAGATAAAGCTCAAAAGAGACATTTGGTTAAAGGGGTGGTCTCAAATCTAATCCCTGGGGGTGTTCCTTTACTGTAGTATGCTGATAATATCGTGCTTATGATTGAATGCAATGATGATTATATCCTGAATCTCAAGTTTTTGCTGTATTGTTTTGAATGGATGTCAGGTCTTAAGATAAACTATCACAAAAGCGAAGTGTATGTTGTTGGGGTGGATATTTTTGAAGTTCAGAGGGTGGCAAAGATGTTTAATTGCAAGTTAGGGCAGTTTCCCCTTACCTACCTGGGGGTTTCTATCGGTGACAGGATGATAAGGGAAAAGGCTGCTGGTAAGATCATTAGCAAACTGGAGAACAGATTGGACAACTGGAAAAGTAATCTTCTTTCTTCAGGTGGCAGGTTAATTATGGTTAATAGCTGCCTGAGCAGTATTCCTATCTACACTATGGGGTTTTATAGGCTTAATGGGAAGGTGCATGATAGAATGGATACTATTATGTCTAAATTTTTCTGGAGAGGAGTCAGTGATAGATTCAAATTTGCGGGGTGAAACATATAATAGGGAATGGATAATCTATTACTTTTTGGCTAGATGTTTGGATTGATAATTGTCCTTTTAAAATTCGGTTTGAAAACTTGTTCAGAATCTGTGGGAAGCCCTCTATCAGAGTGGATGAGTGCTGTATTAATGGGATCTGGAAGATAGATTTTGTTAGAAATTTTGGGACAAAGGAAAGAGAACAATGGGAGGAGCTGAAAAACGCCCTGAATGGGGTGGCTCTCACAAATAACAGTGACAATTTGGAGTGGTGCCTGGACAAGCATGGGCAATTTTCAGTCAAAACTCTTTACAGACATCTTGCTTTTGGGGGTGTCATTAACTGGAAATTGCAAAAGGTTTGGATTAGTAAAATTCCCTTAAAAGTTAAGATTTTTCTTTGGCAATTGTATCTGAATAAGATTCCTACTACTGTTCAACTCAAATTGAGGGGCTGGAAGGGGGACATCAATTGCAGGTTGTGTGGGGCTGCTGAGGATGCTAACCATGTCATTTTTAGATGTGTTTTGGCCAAATTTGCTTGGTGTAGTTTGAAAGAGGTGTTTCATTGGAACAGATGTCCTGATTCTTTAGATGACCTCCATGATGGGTGGCTTGATGATAGGGGTGCTAATGAGTATAATCTTGGATTATTTAGTTTTGCAGCCATGGCGTGTACTCTTTGGAAAATTTGAAACAAAGGAGCTATTGAGAAGAGCTATCCTAATCAACCAATTGAAGTCTTATTCAAGTTCCTATATTGTTTGCAGCAATGGCGCATCCTCATCAAATGAGCTAACTGCTTGAAGATGGACAAAATGCTGAAGAACATTGAAGACTGGATGCATCGTTTTGTTGCTCTTAATAATGCTTGATCAGTTGGTAGTTTTTGCTTGTTGGCTATCTCAGTTTGCTTCTGTCGTAGATGATGGTTTGTTAGTTTGTTCAGTTGATCTTTTGGATTCTCTGGAATGGTATTGTAAAGTTAGTTGGTATCCCCAACTCAATTGTTTTTTGGTTTCTTGTAAGAACGCTTGATTAGCTTTATAAAAAGCTGGGCTTTTGCCTGTTTGGAAGAAAAATTTTGCTTTTTAGTCCCAATCACTTGTTTAGCAAAAGTGATGGAGAACTGTGAAGAATTAATTTCTAACATGCAAGACAGCTAAATATAAGTCATGATAAAAGGTTGAGATGTACCCATATTTCTTGACCAAATTTTTTTTTAAAAAAAATCGAGATATCCATATGAAAATTTGTTAGGGAAATGCACATTTCATAATCATCAAAGATAAAAGAAATGGAAACATGATATTCCAAAGGAGAACAATATCTAACCAAACAAACTACAAGACTTACAAAACAATAAATAATTGCTATATAACAACATAACATACGTCCACTGCAGTAAAAAAAAAGAGTAAGTTTCACTTTGCACCACCTAAAATGACCTTAGTTCCACAAAACACCAGGTCAGGGAAATGTTTTCATTTAACACCATGTGTTTTGACCCCCTGTTGCAGTTTGCACTAGACCAGTGAGTTGGCTTATACCTTTAGGTGATGTGCGGGCAGCTTGGTGGCAAGGCCAAGGTGTGGCAATGATGCAGCAGGACCCTCCATCTTCAACCAAGGGCAGCATGTTCCAGGGTGACGCCATCGTCGTGAAGCAAGTAGCAGCAGTGGCAGACCCAGGATTTTTAGGATGGGTGTTCGAAGTTACAAAAATATTGATCAATATAGAACACAAAGATCCACATACCACAATTAGTAATAATGGAAGTACTAATTGTTTGTTCGAGGTGGATGGTTTCTTTTGTCTCTTTTCGGCTCTCTCCCACAAAGATTTCAAATTGACAGGCTTCTCCATTTTTTGAAGCTCTAATATCCACAATTTGCATACATACAAGATTGAAGATTCAGGACCACAATATGACAATAACACGAAGTCAGAGCACTAGAGCTGGCTAGCGACTGTCGACTGGCGAGCAAGCCGCCGTCGGCCCACCGCGCAGCGCCACAAGTTGCAGTGCTCCTCCGCCTCCGCCCTCCGGTCCTCGCCTTCTCCTGTTCTCCCGGCCGAGTCGCATCATGACTCGCCCCTGGCGCGACCACGTGACTCGAGCGCCGCCTGAGTCGCACGCGCCGCGCGCCACCCACGTCCTCCGCGGCTCCTCCTCCGCTCTCCGGTCCTCGCCTTCTCCTTCTCCGGTTCTCCCTGGCCCTAGGAGTCCACGTCCGTGACTCCGCGATGCCACGACGGCACGCCCCGCTGACCCAAATGCCGCATGGCCGCACCCGCTGTAAAATTTGCTTTTCTACAAGGACACTTTTCCAGCAAAGCTTTGAAGGCTCATCGCCGACAGAGACATCTGGCTTCCGATCTCGATCCGCGAGCGAGACGAGGGCGGGGTCAGGTCCAACGCAGAGAAAGAAAGAGCAGGATCGATCATCCGTAGGGAGGGAGGCAGGCATGTGATGTGGTGTGCGTGCGCAACGGATCAGTCTTCTTGCGTACATAGCTAACCCTATTGATTTCACGGGCCTGCCAGACCACAGCCAGCGCGTGTCCCCATCATGCAGGCGTGGCCTTGGGACGAGAGCTGAGGCCTTGACTCTGCATAGTAACTGCAGCTTCCTGTATTGGGAAGGACCCACGCAGGCTTTAAAAAACGGAGGAAATTTGTGCTATGGGCTGGGCTGGGATGCGAGGCACGAGCGGCGAGCGTCTAAGCATGCTGTGGTGCCTATGCGAGACTGCGAGCCCGACTGAGGACGATACGTGCATATTTAACTTGCCTTCCCGTATGTACATGGATTATACTCTAAATATACATATTTTTTGTCCAAAAAATTTGGGTGTTCAGCTGAACACCCATGAACCTAGGTGGATCCACCCCTGAGTAGCAGGGGTCAAAGGCGGTAAGGGGCAGCACTTGAGGGGAGATTGCAAGTTTACCAAATGTTTTTAAAAGGATGAGTTTGTTGATGACAAGATTTGGCACCTATAGTGGTCATTGCAATGCTGATTAGTTCAGCGGTAAGAATTTAAAACTACCACTGGTTCACCCAACATTTTGTCTCGAATCGGAAAGAAGGATGTCCTCAAGGATCTCCTAAGAAAACCTGGAGAGTGGTCTTTGCAAATGGCCAGAAAGGGTGTTCTCCGCAAAGCCATCTGATCGAGTTTTAATGGCACGATTGAGCTAAAGGCTTCACTTGGTCCGAACGTCACTTAAATCTCAACCGTCACGGACCTCCACAAGATCAGCGCGCTTCAATCTCAATCATCGAGGTCCTCCCTAGGAGTTCAACGCGCGTCAATCTCAACCATTGAGGTCCTTCCGGAGACCAGTAGCTTCAATTTCAACCGTTAAAGACCTCCCCGGAGAAATCCTGACCGTCTAGGATCTCCCACAAAGGCTCATATGTGGTTTAATCAAGACCACATAGGACCTCCCCTGGAGGAAATCAAGACCGCACAAGACCTCTTCTCGAAGCGCAACGTGGCCTAATCTGGACCGTCCAGGACCTCCTCAGGCACAATCTGGACCGTCCAGGACCTCTCTCATGAATGCATAAGTGGATAAATCTCAACCTCACAGGATTTCCCCACGAAGTGGTCTTGACCATCCAGGTCCTCTCTAAGATGCATCAACATGGCTTGATCTGAAGCTTGATCTGAACCGTCAAGGACCTCCCAGAAGTTCAGCATGGCTCAATATTGACTGTCCAAGACCTCTTCAGGAACGCTTACGCGCATTCATCAGGACCGCTCAAGACCTCCTGTGAAGCGCTACGCAGCTTCATCACAGCCGTTCAAGACCTCCTCAGGAGTGCTTGCGCGCCTCCATCAGGACCGCTCAAGACCTCCTTGAGGGTACTACGCGGCTTCATCAGAGCCGCTCTAGACCTCCTCAGGTGCGCTACGCGGCCTCATCGCACGCCGTCTAAGACCTCCTCAGGGGTGTTGCGCGCCTTCATCAAAGCCGTCCAGGACCTCTTCAGGAGCACTTGCGCGCCTTCATCAAGGCCGTTCAAGACCTCCTGAGAAGCGCTACGCGGCTTCATCACAGCCGTTCAAGACCTCCTTAGGAGTGCTTACGCGCCTCCATCAGGACCACACAAGACCTCCTCGAGGGTACTATACGGCTTCGTCAGGGCCGTCTAGGACCTCTTCAGGAGCACTTGCGCGCCTTCATCAAAGCCGTTCAAGACCTCTTGAGAAGCGCTACGCGGCTTCATCACAGCCGTTCAAGACCTCCTCAGGAGTGCTTGCGCGCCTCCATCAGGACCGCTCAAGACCTCCTTGAGGGTACTACATGACTTCATCAGGGTCGTCCAGGACCTCTTCAAGAGCACTTGCGCGCCTTCATCAAGGCCGTTCAAGACCTCCTCAAGGGCGCTACGCGGCTTCATCAACGCCGTTCAAGACCTCCTCAGGAGTACTTGCGCGCCTCCATCAGGACCGCTCAAGACCTCCTCGAGGGTGTTACGCGGCTTCATCAGAGCCGCTCCAAACCTCCTTAGGAGTACTTGCGTGCCTCCATCAGGACCGCTCAAGACCTCCTCGAGGGTGCCACGCGGCTTTATCAGAGCCGCTCCAGACCTCCTCAGGTGCGCTACGCGGCCTCATCGCAGGTCGTCCAAGACCTCCTCAGGGGCGTTGCGCGCCTTCATCAAGGCCGTTCAGGACCTCCTCAAGGGCGTTACGTGGCTTCATCAACGCCGTTCAAGACCTCCTCAGGAGTACTTGCGAGCCTCCATCAGGACCGCTCAAGACCTCCTCGAGGGTGCTACGCGGCTTCATCAGGACCATCCAAGACCTCCCTGAGAACACTTGCGCGCCTTCATCAGGACCGCTTAAGACCTCCTCTGAAATGCCACGTGGCTTCATCAAAGCCGCTCAAAACCTCCCCGGAGCTACTTGCGCACCTTCATCAGGGCCCTCCAGGACCTCCTTGGGAGTATTACGTGGCTTCGTCAGGGCCGTCCAGGACCTCCTCAAGAACATTTGCGCACCTTCATCAGGGCCATCCAAGACCTCCTCAGGAGCGCTACGCGGCTTCATCATGGCCGTCCAAGACCTCCTCAAGAGCACTTGCACACCTCTATCAGGACCGTTCAGGACTTCTCCAAGAACGTTACGCGGCTTCATCAGGGCCATCTAGGACCTCCTTAGAGTATTTATGCGGCTTAATCAAAGACATCCAAGACTTCCCGCGATGACTTTCTCAGGACTTTCAAGGCCTCTCACGCAGACCTCTAGGCGGACTTTCCACGAAGACTTCTTGCCAAGCCTCCAAGACCTCCCTCCAGGAGCTCCTTAAGGGAACTTACGTGACCGAAAAGGAAAGATTTTTCAATTATAGAAGGTTTAGAGATCATAACCGAATTATCTGTAAAAATTAGTTCGGTTTAGGAGTCCTGAGCTATCACGGGTAAGGCCTGCCGCCCTTTAAATAGATGAGGGTCACGGCCAATTGTAATCATCACCAATTGATCAATACAATTTGCATCTACTTTTTACCCTAGCTTTCCCGTAGTCCCGTCCTTTTTCCAACCCTTTTGCTTCCCTGGTTGAGTTCAAAGATCTTGCCAGGACATCACCGCTGCCTCAACACCACGACTAGCTCTACCTAGGTGTTGCGCGCTGTGGTTTTCGGCAAAGTTGAACCCTAACGTTGACTGGGTTCGATATTGCCGATATCTATCAAACCGTGTGTTGGTGCTTCTTCGTGTCATATTTTTGCGTCAACACAAATTGGCGACTCCGCTGGGGAAACGATCTATTCCCTAGCCATGACGAATGGGTCTGAAGTCGATCCCGACAACGTCATTGCGCCCGCCATCGAGGAGCTAGATGAGGAAGCGCAGCGAGAATATGAGAAGCACAAGATGGAGTTCGATAGGGCGTTTGCTTCGCGTTACCAGAAGACAAGACAAGGCGTCATCCGAAAAGGAGGAGAGTTCGCGCTTGTCTACATCAAGCCCGAGGTAAAACCCACTGTGAGTAACACATCTCTTACTGAGGAGCAAGTCGCTTTAATGATTGATCAGCAACTAGGTGCTTCCGTATCTGATACCGTGGATAGTTTGCTATCTAATGGCCTTAAGGCCATGGGTCTTGAAGTGCGAAGTGAAAAAGATCTAAAACAACCCATGTTGCCTCATATTAATGCTTACAATATCGGCAATGATAGCAACGTTCAACATGGCTCCTCGTTTGTTAACACATCGGCAGCAGATGTACCATCTCAAAGTATACTACATGATGCTCCGATGCAACATATACGTAGCCGAACTAACGCGCTAAGTTCGGCTGGTCATAGATCGTCATCGCATGTTATTCCAAATATTGCTATAGTCGAATCTGCGGCCCTAGTACCTTCGTCAATCACAAGTGCTAATATGGTCAATTCGGGTGCACTTAATAGTAGCAATTACAATAGCATGGGAGAAAATTCAACAAATCTACAGGCACCTTTGTACCGCACTGTAGCATACAGTGTACCTCCCATGCCACCTCAAGGTTCCGGCATTCCATATGGTCCACTGCCTGCTAGCAATTTTGATAGTGCTCCGCAACATATAACATATCGGCAATTAACCATACTACATATGAGACGCCACAACCCAATGTTTTTGGGCCACGACAACTAGTTGATGTAACACCTAATCGGCCTACGGCCGAGTCTTATATGGGGCCTGAAAATGTTAGAGAGCAAGTGGTTAGTGTGTTGAGAGAACAGTTCAGGGTAGAGCCCAAAGGTAGATCACGTGCATATCAAAGACCATACCCTGATTTCTATGATAATGTTCAATATCCTAGAGGTTTTAGAGCGCCTGATTTTATTAAGTTCATTGGGGATGATAGTAGAACTACCTTAGAGCATGTTGGCCAATTCATCTTGCAGTGTGGTGAAGCTAGTGCTAGCAATGCATTAAAATTGAGATTGTTCCCTTTATCATTGTCTGGCTCTGCATTTACCTGGTTTACTTCTCTGGCACCTAATTCTATTTATACATGGTCTTAGTTAGAGCAAAAATTCCATGAATATTTCTACACTGGGGACAATGAGCTCAGATTGTCACATTTAACTTCGGTTAAACAGAAACATGATGAACCTGTTACTAATTACATCTGAAGGTTTAGAGATACGAGGAACAGATGTTTTAATTTGACAATTTCTGACAAAGATTTGGCTGATTTAGCATATTCGGGTTTACTGTCTCAATTAAAAGAAAAGCTAGAAAATCATGATTTCTTAGACATTAGTCAAGTATTACAAAAAGCTCTGGCACAAGAGAGCCAAGCTAAAGAGTCTAGAAATTTTTAGAGGTCAAGTGATAAAGTAAAAGTCGATCGTCCCAGTGTTCATATGCTTGAGTATGAATCTGAAAATTCAGACGAAGATGATGTTGATGTGTGTGTGGCCAAGTGGGATAGGTCCTCAAAATCTAAACCAGTCGTTTGCTCAGTTTTAGAGCCGGTGTCACAAAGGAGTCGGCAAGAAGAAATCAAATACACTTTTGACATTGCTAAATGCGATAGGATCTTTGATTATTTGTTACAGGAAAAGCAAATTAGATTGCCTGACAAACATGTTATACCGGCACCTGAAGATTTAAAGAGACGTGCATATTGTAAGTGGCATAACTCTTATTCTCATGCTACTAATGATTGCAATGTATTTCGTCGACAGGTCCAATCGGCCATTAACGAAGGACGATTGAGGTTTGTTGAAAGTCCAAAAATACAGCTAGACCACAATCCTTTTCCTGTCAATGTGATTGATTTTGAGAACAAGAAAGTTCTTGTTCGGCCATCTCAGGCCGAGTCTACGAAAGGCAAGAGCGTGGTGATAGGAGAAAGAGGCACAGGGACATCGAACTCTAGGGCTGTGCGAGCTCTTAAGCCAAAAATGATCAAACCAAAAAGCCCGGAAGTTAATCATTGGAAGGTTAACGAAAACAAAAGCAAGACCAGTATGAGGTTTGAAAGGCCGAAGCCCACATTTAAGGAACTTCTGTCCAAGTATGAGAATGGCAAGGTCAGCGGAAACAATGTTGGTCGACCCAATAGTTTTAAGCGACCAAGATCACCTATAAAACAAAGGTTTAACGATCAGAATCATCGTCGAGGGAACTTCCATACAGCGGTGCCATGTCATCCTTTTGAGCAGCCAATACCTGTCCCATGGGGACATCTTCCTGCTGATATTTTTTCCTTGTCCACCATGGGCTGGTATGGTCCATGACCTCCAATGCCCTTTAGGCCATTCCATCCGGGGTGGGCAGCACCAAGAAAACCTGTGTTTGACAGGCTATCACGTCTTGATAATGACCATTTTGATCAAACAAATCGGCCATGTAATAGAAGAGATAATAAAGTGATGAGGAATGTGTACCGTGTCAAGAATAAAGGTAGCAAGGACCTTCCTCGAGGACCCCCTCAGGGGCACTCACAAGAACTCATCAAGACCACTCAAGACCTCCTCAGGAACACCCACGTGGACTCATCAGGGCCACACATGACCTCCTCAGGAACACTGGAAGAAATAGAAAAGTCAAGTTTGAATTCGAAGGGAAAAGGGCCGGTCATCGAGAAGGAGGTCTTTGTGGATGGTCTCCGGGACCACTCAGGACATCCTATAAGATCTCCCAGGAGGTCTTTGAAGCAGTTGACCAGGACCTCTCAGGAGCAGAAACAGTCGGCTATTTCAAATATTAGCGGTCACGAATTATGCAAAGAAGAAAGAATGCATAGTTCAGTGCGGCGGCGGCCGTCTCTGATAACCACAGCGATCTGTAGCTGCGATCCCGTGAACATCGAGGCCGGATTCTGGCGGCCGCAGAGATAATCGAAAGCGCACCACATCGCATGTTGATTACGAAGCGCCCGAAACAAGATGGCGAAGTATAAAAAAACACATCTTTGGTGCGGAACAAAGCCGCAGCCCCGTTGGTGCCCTCTCGGTCTATCTCATTCACAAAAAAGGAGGTTACAGCGGCTACGCACGTAAGAACTTAGAGAGGCTCGGTAGAGAAATGAGAGATGAATTATTTAATGAAATAAAGCCTATGTGGCTGTCCAAAAGAGTGGAGGGTAAAATCGGTTGAAACACCAGCCGGACGCCTAGTGATGACGAGGATGATTTCTTGGATTATGGATCTCCGATGATTAAAAATGATACCCGCCTCGTGAAGGTATGGATATTAATATGGTATTTACATTGCCTTGAAATTTCAGATTGCTAGTGAGGAGGTCGCCCGATTATGCCTTGGCCCTCGAGAAGTTGTTTTGAGAAGCTTAGAAGAATCGGCGGACATTTGAAACCATTATATGTTAGAGGACATATCAATGGTAAGCCGATTTCTAGGATGTTAGTTGTCGGGTGTGAGATCAAGGATAACCGACGAGAGGGGGAGGGGGTGAATAGGAGGTTTTTAAATTTTTAACAAATTAACAATTTCACCAATTAATCACATAGTCTAAACAAGTTATACTTCTAGCTAAGCAAACCAATCACAATAAACAAGCTAGAAATATAAATACAGAAAGTAAAGACTAGAGATAACCACAAAGACACATCGATGTTTTTGACGAGGATTAAAACATCTATGTATTATTTTAATATATAATAAAAGACCATACGTCTTCATGGTCGTAACCCCTAAGATGACGACCTCCACAGTGCGTTAGTATTCGAAGGTTACTTAATGGGTACCACAGGTGGGATGAGGCTTTGTGCCTAATCCCGACCGTATAACCGCCGTAAAATTCTCGAACTAGTATTTCTTATCGTATGATGAATGGAACACGTGTTATACGTTCCAAACCATGCGATGATACAACCCTGAGACACTGACTATTAACCACCCTACGGTTAAGCTTTTCACAAGCAACCGCAAGGAAGTTAGCACATTGCTAACTTCTCTACCGTTCCGACCAGTCGTAACGCTTCACCGGGGACGTCTTCTCCAGGAGTAACTGCCACCTCTTCGGAAGTTATTTAAAGGTGAAGCACAAGAGACAACAACAAGGACAAGAAGGGAGACGATAGGCGACACACAAAACAAGGCCAAGGCAAAGATATGCACAGAAGCCTAAGCGGTGGAATTAGAAGCTAGATAATCAGCCTTAGACTCATATTCTAAGTCTGATTGCCCGGTTAAGCATTCCTCCATTCAATGTAATTCAGGGTAGTACTTAGCCACATCTTGTAAATCCAGTTCATATCAATAAAGAGCGACCCCCATTCCATTCCAGGATATTCCACGTCATTTTCCTCGTTTATTTTCGTAAGATCGGCGATTCGATCGTCGACAACGGCGCGTCCGTCGGGGAAGAAGGCGTAAGTTTCTGAAGAAATTTTTTTTCGCCAAGAAAATCCTCGCCAAAAACTCGCAATCGCTCATGCGACTATGCGGAGTTTGGGATGAGAAAATCGGTTCGATTTGGCGGACTCGCCAACCTCGACATGGAAGGATGTATCCGCGCCATGGAAGAAAATGGCAGTCATCCTCCTCATCCTCCTCCGCCGCCCTCGCCGCGTCGCCGACGTTAGCGAGTCGATCGGATGGATGAAGATCGTCGCCACTACCGGTGGCGCAACCAGAGAACCGGCCGTTCCGACCGATTCGAATGCGGAGGATCTCTCAAGCCCGGCCTTTTCGGCCGTGAAAGCAGTGAAGAAGTTTCACCTCATCACCCGAAAACTATATACCATTGATGAAATCATGGTCGAAAGATACTCTCCTTCGCTTCGGCAATTCCAGAGTCAACCGTCACCGATAGCGGTGTCGATAAAACCTCCATCGGCGTAGGCCATGTGGGGATGATCACACTCGACATAACGATCGGCGGTTCATCGGATCGGTGAAGAAGACCTCGAGAAGTGCTAATCTCCGACCGATCTCCATCGTGGAAAATTTCGCGAAGCACTAACAAGCTCTCCATTAGTTACGATGGAAGCTCATCGGAAGATCAATCTTTGGAAGCACGAGGTCAGCGATCGGAGATGAAGATCAAGATGCCTGCGGTCCTACACTCTCTACCACGCCATCACGTGTTGTTAGAGATGATTCGGGCCGTCAAGCACCAACTTCCGGAGGCAACGGAACTAATCGGCGTCAATCGCTTAACTACGCCGCACCGCCCCACCCAGAGTGGTAGACAGATCGAACAAATCCGAAGGTCGGGAAGGTTCGAACGGCGCACACCTCGACCAAGATGAACCACGAGACCTTCGATAGCTATCTAAAAAACTGCGGCGTATTCAAAACATGTTAAATAATTCCGATCTGCTCTAGCGAACGCCTAATTTTGTACAACTCGTGGGTCGGTATCCAAATTCTCCAATGCACCATGCGTGAGCAGGCGTAGCGAGAGAACAGAGGGGTTCAGAAGTCGACTAGGACTTCGTCCCAACGCCTCCTCGGTGAGGGGCGAAAGATGGTCATACCGAGAGCGATCGATACCAAGACCTCCTCGGCGATTCCGACCAAGGAGTCACGAGGAGAAGGCTATTTCAAGAGGATACTCCCCCGCTGCGTCGAGAAGAACCACCACTAGGACCTAACGATCTCCGACATCGTTTGAACCAAGTGGCGATCGTGGACATCATATCAATGTCCACGACGGATCGACTACCGGAGTTCCAGCGTTCCAATCTTAGGGATCGGTCTCCGGCCGATTACAATCCGCACCTTCGGAGAAGACGCCATGAATCAATCACGAGGTTGTCGAGCCTTCTCTGCTGGGCTCCAAGTCGTGCGTTAGCCTAGCCGATTCCCCAAGCCAACTTGGACAAATTCAATGGAACTCAAAACCCATTGGAATTTCTCCAAATATATACCACCGCTTCTCGAGGCTGCTTTGGTGGCGATGAGAATGTAATGGCCAACTATTTACCCACTGTGCTCGAAGGGTCCGCGCCGGTCGTGGTTGTTAAACTTACGGTCGGATCCATATATACTTGGGAACAACTCTGTGATCTTCGATTGCCAACTTCGAGTGCGTCGATGCATACAGGAAGGAGGACGATCTCCACGTAATCCGGCGAGGATCGATGAGACTTTACGTCAATATATCAAGAGGTTCACCCAGTTCAGTAACTCTATACCCAAGTCGCAGAGTCCTCTGTTATTGGGCTTTTAAAACAGGTCTAAGGAATCGGCGGTTTCACGGAGGACATAGCAATGAACCCTCCAAGAACAACCGTTGAGCTTTTTGATATGGCGGACAAATATGCCCTTGCTAGTGAAGCAATCGAGTGGTGTGAAGCCATCGATCGGAAAGACAAGATTCCCGGCCGGTGCGGACAAGCAGGAGAAAAAGAACAAGAAGTCTCTCAAGAAGAAAAAGAACCGCAGACCGACGACAAAGAAGTCCTCGCCGTTCGCACAAGATCGGGAAGGGCAAGAAGGACTATCTTGGGTCGAAGCAAAGCAAAAGTTCCGACCAAGGATTCGATTTACGAATAAGTGGTGTCCACTTCACGTGACGAGGCATGATCTGCGACTGTCGTGTCTGGCGTAAGAAAGCGGAGGATTATTATGCGGGTAAGGACCATTTCTAGCAATGAGAACATGGAGAAACGAGCTCCAAAAAGGACAAGGATGGCGGCGAGGAGATGGAGTACCGGATCCCCAACACACGATCAACATGATTTTTGGAGGATCTTCTTCATCTGAGTCGGGCGTCATCGAAGGCCATGGGCGGAGGTCAACCTCGTCGAATCTCCAAGCGTAATCAAGCACTCGAAGTGGTCGGACACCGCATAATTTCCTTGACAAAGAAAGACGATCGCACCATCCCATCGACTCGACCGGGTAGGTTCCCCATCGTCGTTGAACCAACTATTAATAATTGTCGGGTTAATCGGGTCTTAGTGGATGGGGGTAGTTCCTTGAATATATTATTTGTAGGAGCTTTAGAAGAAATCACAGTCCCCATGTCAAAGGTGAAACACATGAAATATGCTTTTCATGGCATAGTTAGGGTTCTACCGCTAAACCGATAGGACAAGTTTCCTTACCGGTGACGTTTGGAAAACCTGACAATTTCCGAACAGAGAAGATCCCGTTTGATGTAGTAAACTTCGAATCCGCATACAACGGAATCCTCGGTCGACCAGCATTAGTAAAATTCTTGATAGCCACGCATTACGGTTATCAAAGTTTGAAAATCGGGGCGAAGGAGTCATCACACCGAGGAGATCGAAAAATGGCTACGTATGCGATCGGAAATCCTTTGCCTTTGGTTGATGAACTTCCGACCGAGAGGGTTAATCCGTCTCCCATGCGAGTCAAGCACTCGAAGCCAAAGATGGCGCCCAAACCATCCGACTGGACCAAGGAGGTACTACTCGACAAAAGCGCTTCTCCGGACAGCGTCAAGTCGTCACATGGGTCAGGACAACCAGATCCAACCGCCCGCAAGATTCTGGTCGGGGCAAGACTCGACCCTAAATAGGAAGAGTCGCTCGTCTCCTTCCTCCGAGCAAATCAAGGCGTGTTTGCTTGGCAGCGTCCGATATGCAGAGTCCCCGGAGGTGATCGAGCACGAGCTTGCTCTCGGCCGATAAAAACCGATCAGCGAAACTACGACGTTTTGCACCCGATCGGAAGGAAGCAATCGAAATGGAGATTGACAAGCTTCTCGGGCAGGATTTATTCGTGAAGTCAACCACCCACGGTGGCTTGCTAATCTGTAATGGTTAGGAAAAATAATGGGAAATGGCGAATGTGTATCGACTTTACAGATCTTAATAAAGCTTGTCAGAAGGATGACTTTCCCCTTCCGCATTGATCAACTAGTAGACTCTACTTACGGGTGCGAGTTACTAAGTTTTTAGATGCGTATTGAGGTACCACCAGTTAGTATGTGTAAAGAAGATGAGGAGAAAACTTCCTTCATCACCCCATATGGTACTTCTTGTTATATTAAGATGCCATTTGGTCTCAAAAATCTTTGGTGCAACTTTTCAAAGGTTGATGCAAAAACTTTTAGTCCACAAATCGGTTGGAATCTAGAAGCTTATGTTGTGATCGGTCATAAAGACCACCATTTGGCGACCACATTCCTGACTTACAAGAAACCTTTAACAACTTGAGAAGACATAACCTCAAGTTAAATCCGGAAAAGTGTGTGTTCGGAGTTTCTGCTGGAAAACTGCTTGGTTTCCTAGTTTCGGCTAGAGGTATTGAAGCTAATCCAGCAAAAATTGCGGCCATCGACGGATCGCCCTCAGACCACGAAGAAGGAAGTCCAAAACTAACGGGCGTAGGCGGCGTTAAGCCGTTCATAGCAAGATTAGGGGAAAAAGGATTACCTTTCTTTAAACTTCTTCGGAAACATGGGAGTTTCGAGTGGACTAAAGAGGCAAACGATGCCTTTGAGGAACTCAAAAAGTACCTTACGAGTACCCCGGTCTTAGTTTCTCCGAGATCGGGAGAAACATTGCTAATTTACGTGGCGAACACCACGCATAGCTTAGCGGTGTCTTGGTTGTAGAAAGGAATAATATCCAACGACTAGTCTATTACGTGGCGAAGTCTTACATGGACCAAAGGAAAGATACCCACAGTACAAAAGTTGCTCTATGGCCTCCTTATGTCTTCAAGGAAGCTAAGGCACTACTTTCGAGCCCACAAAGTGGTCGTACCTACCGGATATCCTTGGTCAAGTCCTTGAAACAGGAATCATCGGACGAATAGCCAAATGGGCGGTCGAGCTAGGGGCGTTCGATCTCCATTTCATTTCACGAACAACAATAAAGTCGAGCAATAGCGAAATTCATTGCGAATGGACAAACCTCGAACCCACCCAAGGACCCGAGTACGAACACCACGACGAGTGGACAATGTATTCGGCGGTTCCTTGATGTTACAAGGATCGGGCCGGAGTGGTCTTGATATCCCTCTTGGCGAACACATCAAGCACGCCATCGAAGAAATTTTCACGCCACCAATAATGTGGCGAGAATATGAAGGTTTATGGCGGGACTCGGCGGCTCGTTAAGCTCGGGATTCGCAGACACTAGTGAAAGGCGATTCTCAACTAGTAGCGAATCAAGTGGGGAAAAAGTATCAATGCTCTAGTACCAAGATGTCATCTTATCTGGCGGAATCTGAAAACTTCAAAAGCACTTCTTGGTTTTCGGATCCAACATATTCCTAGAAAGGAAAACTTTCTGGCGGACCGGTTAGCGCGGATGGCCTCCACGAGGTCGGCCGTCCCGCCTCAAGTTTTTCTCGAGCAACTCAATTCACCCTCGGTAGTTGAGCCTTGAGAACATACATGATTCTTTGCAAGTTGAATAAACTAATCAAGGAACATGGATGCTCCACAGTCGTTGACGGTTGGTATTTATCACGATCAAGGTAGAGATCGGATGACATCGATCTACAATTATCTTGACATGACACAATTCGAAGATGATGTAGAGGCCGATCGTATAGCACGAAAAGCCAAATCATACACTCTAATCGAAAGTACCTTGTATAAGCGAGGATCTCATGGAGTGTTGATGAGATGCATATCTCAAGCGGATGGCATTAGATTGCTAACGAAATCCATGAAGGTGTCGTGGAGCACACCATTCCTCTGAGAACCACAGTCGGTAAAGCCTTCCTAGCAAGGCTATTCTTGACCAACGCCCTTCATGATGCAAAAGAGCTTGTGATGAAGTGTGTACAATGTCGGTTTCATAGCCGATAAGTACACCACGGCTACAAGCCTTACAAACAATTCATCTTTCTTGGCCTTTTGCAACTTTGGGGATCGACATTACAGGACCTTTCCCAAGAGCACCGGGGCTTGAATTCCTTTTCGTCATGATTGACACGTTTACAAAATGGATTGAAGCCGAGCCGGTTGTTAAAATAACAAGCGAGGCCGCTAAGAGATTTCTCTTGAAAAATGTGATCACGCGATTTGGTGTACCCGATCGTATCATCACGCATAATGGTTCCCGATTCTCCGGCGATCAATTCCGGAGTTCTCGATGAACTTGGTGTCAAAGTTCATTTTGCTTCATTGCACATCCATGAGAGCAGCGGAGCGATTGAGCGGCTAATGGTATCCTTATGCGAGGATCAAGCGCCGAGTATTCGACGGTTAATCAAGCGGTCGGCGCTTGGGTTAAGAACTTCCCTACGTGTTATGGGCGTTCGAACCATGACCGATCGTGCGGCGGTGAAACTCCATTCTTTTTGGTTTATGGTCTTTGAAGCCATGCTTCCTCCGAACTCAAAATTGGCTCTGCTTTCGAACCGATCGTTTTGTGAAAATGATCGAGAATGAGCAACGACTTCGGCGACGTCGATTTCCTTGAAAACGAGCGAAACCAAGCCCTTATACGATCGGCGGTCTACCAACAAGCCATGCGAAGGTACCATAGTCGTAAGGTGCGACCTCATGACCTTCTTTGTAGGTGATCTGGTTCTCGAAAAAATTGAGCCAAACAAATCGCAATAAACTTTCTCCTAAATGGGAAGGTCCTTACACTGTGGTCGAAATAACTTGAAGTTCCGAGTTCGATCTGTTGGCTATGTCGATGGGCAAATTTTGTCAAATTCTTGGAACATCGATCAATTGCGTAAGTTCTATGTTTAATTTTCATTCTTTCATTTCTTTCAATTTCAATTTCATTAAATTCATTAATTAATTAAGAAGTGCAACCTTGCTTATATATATACACCTACATTACAGTGGTTTATTATTGTTAGTGCAGTGGGAGAAGATATTTTTCTCTCGATATCCTTTATAAGGATCTCACGATACTCTATGGTCCTAGTCGTGAGCATTTTTCTTCAAATGATTCCCACGCGACTACACTCTTTTCTCAAAGAAAATGAGTAATCGAGCGCCACACAACTAACTATCTCATGAATGATATGCTTACGATTTTGAAGATTATGCTTCATTATTTTAAGATTACGGTCTATTCTTGTCCAGTTCTTGGTCGGGACACGGAAAGCCTCCTAGTCGAAGTCTCTCTTTTTTCGACGTGGTCACCTTGCTGGAAGGAGCTTCCTAGCGACGGTTCTTTTCTTCGATCCTCGCTACCCGATCGGATCTGAGAATTTGAACACGTTTCAAGAAATGTGTCGTATGCCTTGTGTCTTAGCATTAGTTCCACCAGTTATGGGACAATAGATATAAACAAAGTTCACTTATAATTTGTTGCATACATATTTGCATTTCTTCTTATGTCAAGTTTGACAAAGTCTTTTTCCCACCATATATAGTGTTTTTGATTGGTATTTCCATTATGACAAACAAAGATCTATAACTAGTCGAAATCATCTGTTGACCACATTTGATTTCCTAATCTTTGCAATGATCGATTTTGTCTTACATGTCCAAACATACCTTCAAAAACTCACATACATAGTTATGACCTCTTTTTATTCTCTTTCTTGGCTCACTTTGCTTGTACGATGAACGCTTCTTCTACTATAAAGCGATCGGGGCTAGGAAATATCTGAGAATTTTAAAAAAAGTCAAGCAGGATAAACAAAAGCTTTGTCAATGACATAAAAGGTAAGTTTTCATAGATATTCAAATATTTTTACACTTGCGAGAACCTACTCTAAGAAATATTCCCAACTAACTCTTGTTTGTCGGAGATTAGACCTCCATCTCCTCTACAACTATATCTCAAGTGGCTGAGTTCTTCCATGAACTTGGTCGCCTCCTCAGTGGGCGATTGAAGTCATCTTTAACAGCTTGGAGATCTATGGAGGGTCGGAAGCTTTCAGTTTGCCAAAGCAAAACTAACTCCACTTGCAACGCTTTGTTTTAGGGCACAGGCATAATTCGTCCGAGTAGTTTTGAGCGAACTTTAAGGTCCTCTAGAAGTTGACCCAAATAGTTCATTTTCTCTATTGGATCTCCTAAGGAAGGCGGGCTTGATCCTCGATCCCATATCAAAGATCATCTTGTTCAAAGCATGAATCTTTTCATCAATATTTTGAGCAAGAGCCTCCTTATCTGCTCAAATTTGAGTTTTCTTTACTCATTCAAGCATTTCGCGCTTGCTCTGCAAAAACAAATCGCTTAATGAACACAAGCATAAGTGAAGGAAAAATCAAGCTTACGACATATTACCTTCATTTGTTTTGCTAAGTGTTTCATATTTGGTCGTTGCTTGACGATCAACCTGTCTTTAAATGAACTTGCTTGACAAATAAATGATCTTTAGCTTTATTTCTTCTTCAAGAAGAGCTGTCTTGGCTTTCTCACCACAACCTCCTCTTTTATTTTCTCCGGATCTATCGAATACGATAAGGAGAATAATTGTAGAGGAGCAAAGTATTGAACAAGAAACAAAAGTTCAAAAGGAAAAGTTCTTACTTTCCAACTCGGAGTGCTTTTGCTCCAAGTCCTTAACTTCATTTGGTCGATCCTCCGATCACAAAGAAAGTTCTCGACCAAATGCTACACAAATAGCGTTCTCTTTCTTAAGTTTCTTATAAACTTTTTAAAGAAGAGCTATGAAGTCGGTCGAGAATACTTACGAATTGCACGGTCATTATAACCAAGAAAAATCAAATCGGGTGCATCTTGAGTTGAGTATCCGATACTTTCGCCACGCCTCATCAAGCTCCTTATCCTCGATAAATCGGGGCGAAAAGGAACTTGTTAGGTTGGGAAGGGTTATCAACGATGATCGAACTGTTGAGACCTCTCGAGGCATCTACCTCCACAGAAGGGGTTTCAATCACCAAAGGATCCAACTCAACCGTTGCCCTTGTCACCTGCTCGGGGGCTTCTTCGACCACTATTTCCTCAGGAACTTTGTCCTGAGAAGTGCTCTGGTCGGGAACTTCCACAGGTGCAAGGTCCTCAGGAAGAACCTGGTCGGAAACGACCGGAACACCAGAAGACCTATGCAAACCGAAGATGGGAAGTTCAAAGTATCAAATCATCAAGGAATTATTAGAGGTACATACTTATCGACCACTTTCATTTGTACATACCTTGTTAATCTCCTGGATTTGACTCAAAAGCAGCAAGAGAGAAATCGTGCCGCTTAGCCTTCCTTTTCTTCTCTTCCAATTTTGCTGGTTCTGGACCAGCAGGGTTTGTTGGAACCCTCACATCCTCCAACAAGATGTCGGAAGCTATGTCCTCGACCAGTTCATCAAGGTCCACATTCCTGACTATCTGGTCGGAGGGAGTGGTTTCTTCAATCTCGAGATCAGTTGTTTCAGTAACAACCGTAAGGTCGTGCACGACCACTCTGGAGTCTCTGACCTCCTTGATTACATTCTGCGGGCCTTGAACTTATCCACCTAAATCAAAGAACAAATTTGATTAGGTGAAGAAATCCTTTATCTAAAAAATTTTTCGTACATATATGACTCCAAAATGTTCTATTACCTCGAGGATTCATCTCCTTCAAGTGCCTCGAGGCACGACTCGGTCGGAACCAAGGTAGGGCGTTGATCCTCACCAGATTGTATGATTCGCAATCCGACCGATTTGCAAATATAGAGCACGATTGGAGATCTGGTGGAATATATGTATATACATGGTAAAAGGAATTTAATAAATTACCTTAAGCCTTGCAGTCTCCCTTCAATAGGAGTTATGGCTAAGATCTTGGGGCATTGACCTTTTCTCCGAGCTCCCCGCAAGACAGATCACCTGACTCGTTCTCTAACTTCCCCAGGGGTAAGAACTTTAATAGAAGGAAGAATAGACAGATTTTAAGGTAATACATTTATCAAATCAAAATACCGATCGAATTTATCTCAAAGACTTACCACCTTACGAGGTAGCTTCATCACGATCAAGGCACGGAGAGGGGGAATGAGTCAGAGCTTCAATGGGCTAATCTGGCGAAGGTAAAATCCTTCACCACATGCCACGAAGTCAAGCCCCGACTACAAAAGTCGTAGATGGCATCCGCCCATCTCTTGACTATCCTGTCTTCTTTACTGGTTTCCTTCCACTTGGAGTTTTCACTTGCTCTAGTTCCGTCGAAGTAGAGGCCATCGTCTTTCGTAACCGTCATGTAAAACCAGTACTTTTTCCATGACGACCACGAAGATTTCGCGTACATGAAGATGTACTCATCGGCCTTCCGTCATGAAGGCGCAATGTGCATTCCCGGAGGCGCCTCAGTTTTTGCATGATTTTCCCATCACCATGCGGTAGAAATAACTAAAGAGCTTCAAGTTCGGTTGTATTCCTGGTATGCCTCGCACAAATATCTGAAAATACTAATATTTGCGATCGAATTTGGGGCCAAATTCACCAATTCCACCCGTAATGTTCAAGAGCGCGAGGAGGAATTTGTGTACCGATAATCTCGGCCCACATTCGATGTAGGCAAGAAAACAGGATTTCGCCATCTTCACGGCTCGGAAAATGCTCTCCGATCGCGGTCTCCAATTAATCGATTCCTATCTGGGAGCATTCCCATCTTCTTCAAGGCCTCGAAGTTTTTCTTGCCCAATTCGAAGGCAACCACTTAAGTCTGCTCCGACATGGCGAAAAACCTCAAAATGAGTAGCAAAAGTTGGAGACTTTGTGGTCGGAAGAACAGAAAAGACTCGGAGGATTTCTTGGCGAGAAGCTAAAGGGGATCGAAGGGATTCTGGAAGCATAAAAATTCTAAGAGCCCAAATGAGAGGAGATCTTATAACCTTCCGATACTTTGAAGGATTTCTATAAAGTCCAAGCCGACAAAAAGCTTCTTTTGTTCAAGCGACGAAGGAACTCTTCGTTTCCCAAGGCAAGTTCTCAACTTTAAAGTGAACATGACCACTTTATACCACGACATTAAATGGGTTTACGCGATACGATTTCATCGGAAAAAGGTATATACGACCAGTTCATTTAAAGTTCGGGGCTAGGCGACGAGATTAAAACATCTATGTATTATTTTAATATATAATAAAAGACCATACGTCTTCATGGTCGTAACCCTAAGACCGACGACCTCCCCGGTCGTTAGTATTCGAAGGTTACTTAATGGGTACCTGCCTGATGAGGCTTTGTGCCTAATCCCGACCGGATAACCGCTTCGTAAAATTCTCGAATCGGTATTTCTTATCGTATGATGAATGGAACACGTGTTATCGTTCCAAACCATGCGATGGTACAACCCCGAGACATCGACTATTAACCACCCTACGGTTAAGCTTTTCACAAGCAACGCAAGGAAGTTAGCACATTGCTAACTTCTCTACCGTTCAAACCCGATCGTAGCGCTTCACCGGGGCGTCTTCTCCGAGAGTAATCGCCACCTCTTCGAAGTTATTTAAAGGTGAAGCACAAGAGACAACAACAAGGACAAGAAGGAGGCGATAGGCGACACACAAAACAAGGCCAAGGCAAAGATATGCCTGAAGCCTAAGCGGTGGAATTAGAAGCTAGATAATCGACCTTAGACTCATATTCTAAGTCGATTGCGGTTAAGCATTCCTCCATTCAATGTAATTCAGGGTAGTACTTAGCCACATCTTGTAAATCCAGTTCATATCAATAAAGAGCGACCCCCATTCCATTCCAGGATATTCCACGTCATTTTCCTCGTTTATTTTCGTAAGATCGGCGATTCGATCGTCGACAGTTTTTCCCATGGTATCGAAGACTTGTCGGTCTTCATTAGTCCACGTTGAGAAAGCTTGACGTCTCAAGCCGGCTCCACGAATTAAGCCTTCCCTCGATTTTACTATGGTTGTTCTTCCTCCGCTCCGGAGATGGTGAACACCGAACCACTCACAAGTTTGCACCGGGCCTCTTCACAATCTTCTTTGAAGAGATCACCGTGCTCCACCACCAAACCGTCTAGGAGTACGGCAACACTCCAAGAGTAATAGACCAAGGTCTTCACTTGACGATACTCAAGTGCAAATGGATCAACTAGGAGAATGAATGCACTTGAATGTATCTCAACAAGCTCACAATGAATGCACAAGAGTGTTTTTGTGTGTTGAGTGAATGCAAAGGCTCTCAAGGCTCTATAGATGTCAAATGGGCACTAGCAGCCTGTACAAGAGCAGTTGGGGGGTATTTAAAGCCCCCACCAACAATTATGACCGTTGGAGACGAAACCCAGCTTCTCAGGCAAAATCGGAACGATCAAGAAGACAAATAGCGATGCGACCGCGCCGACTAAGCACGACCAGCGGCTAGAACAGTTACTAAAAAAAGAAAAACTAGCCGTTAGACACCCAGTCGGAACGACCGCAGGCAAAAGAGCGGTATGTCCGATTTGCCCCGGTCGTACCGTTTCTACGAGCGGTACGACCGTTTGTAGGGTTTCGCGATTTGCTGAAGATTTGCAAGCGTTCTGGAAATTTTGTACCGCCATATAATAATCGGAATGACCGCAGGCTGGTACGACCGTTCCCAAGTGCGGAACGTCCGATTTCCAGATTGAGTTTTTGAGCAGATTTACACTTGTTCTGTTTTTATTGAACCGCCTCACAAATTTCGGAACGACCGCACATCGGTACGACCGATTGTCACGGGCGGTACGACTGATTTCCATGAGTGATTTTGAGGCAATTTGCGACGCTTCTGGTTTTATTGAACCGCCAACTAAAATTCGGAATGACCGCTTTGCGGTACAACCGTTCAAGGAGCCGGTCGTTCCGCTTGAGTACAAAGTTGGCTGTTCCTTCAAAATCTTGTACTACCGCCAAGTAAAATCGATCATCTTGCACCAAGCGTCGACCTTAAGTATGATCTAGCGGTACTACCGATTTTGGACAGAAGCACTTAATACTTTTCAATTTAATTTCAAGTTTAAATTCAAATGCATGCATGATCCTAAATTGATCCATATAGCACAAGAACATGCTATCAAGCTACTAGCCATGATCCCTCTTAATAGTACGGTGTTTATCCTATAATCCGGTCTTCCATCCAAAACTCCTAAGACCGGTAAAATAGAAAAAGAGATCCTAGACTATTTGTACCTTGTCTTAGAGCCAAAAGATCTTTGTGTAGTCCAATTTGCATACCACTTTGCATCAACTCGTTCACCAATGGGATTTAACCTTGTAAATACTCAATAAACATGTTAATCCCATATTCACATATTATCATTAATTACCAAAATAATTTTTAGGGGCCTAGATGTTTTCAATCTCCCCCTTTTTGGTAATTGATGACAACACAAATAATATGTGAGAAAGATTGGTTTGAATATACCATAATTGTATATTCTTTTGATGGCTTAACAATAAAACAATTCTTGCAATAAGCACAAATGAGTGAATGAGAATTATTTTCTTGTTAAGACTAATCTAAAGAAAGCTCTCCCTAAACATGTGCATATAAAGGTAGAAGGTTTTGCAAGCACATGTAGAAATTTTGTGAAATTTTGTCGGGGTTTCTTTAGCATTGTTTGAACTTGAGGAAATGCAATAGTAAGACATGACGATAATTGAGATTGCATTTAAGATAATATCACGATAGCATCCACAAGTTCAACAAGTTAAAAGACACATAATTAAACTATTACAAGCACATATAAGAGTAGCACATATAGGTCCACCATAGAACATAACACATATAAGTCCATGTATATAGTAGCAAAAGCTTGCGCTTGCTCCCCCTAAAGCTATGTCTTCTCACTTCTATATCTTTTCACTTCTCTCCCCCTTTGGCATCAAGGTACCAAAAACAACTCAGACGATGGGATCCTGAGGAGGAGGGACGACGTCCTGTGAAGCCGGGTCTGTCTTTGGAGTAGGAGCGGAGGCTGAGCAGGATCACGAGAGTCAGGGCCGGGGAGGCGGAGTCTGAGAAGTGGTGGCCTGCTCTGGAGGAGGAGCTGAAGACTGATCCTGAGGAACTGAAACAATAGGTGCCGGATCCAAAGATGCTGTCTCTATAGCTAGGAATGCATCCTGAGTCATGACCTTGGTGGTGGTGCGGAGAACAGAGTGAAGTAAAAGCGATCTTGATGTCTTGGCACTACGGCTAGAGCTAGAGGAGGTACAGGAGGCACAGAGGATGTCCTAGAAATAGGAGGACGTCGAGAGAAGCGCTGAGGAGTCCTCAAAATCCCCTCTAATTCAGTCATGCTCTCCATCAGTGCAGACATTCTGTTATGAGTCTCATCGAAGAAATCATTCTGAGTTTGCTCCATCTCAAGTAATCTGCCTCGAGTCTCACTCTGAAATTCAGCTTGTTCAGCCTTGATTTCTTGTAAAGAACTAAGAATGATCTGCTGATTCTGAAGAATCTGTGCAAGAGTGCTATCAGCATGAGCATCAGCAGCAATAGCAGGAGCCTCACCCAAGCATCATCCTCGCACCATCTGGCGTGGAGGAAGACCGTCTCGTGGCCTGTAGGACTTGTGAACAGTTCCCAAACCACCATGATACTCAATTTTCTTTGTTATCCATGCCATGATGTATGGAGCATAATAAATCCTCTTAATTCTATCATTCTTAGAGGAAACTATCCCCTGAAGTATCACATCCACAACATCAAATTTGATTCCCCTCATAATATTATCAATAATATTCCATGCGTGACCACGGATTGCATCAAAGTTATCACTTTTGGGGTAGAAGGTATGGTTAATAATCCTGTTGATCATGCTAGGAATTGGTCTCAGTCCAGTGATTGTGCCTAACTTGTTTTTGACAGTAGAATCATAGTAATCAGACCAAGCAGGACACAATAAAGCAGGCCTCTCAAAAACTTTATCCCAAGTTCCGGACTAAACCCTCAAAACTTGCTCAAACTCTTCCTTAGTGCTCTCCACATACTTTGCAGCTGATATCCATCTGATAGATTTCAAGTCGGGAGAGACATGCACTGTGGCATAGAATTGTCTGATAAGCTTGTCGTCATAGTTCTGTTTTAGTGCAACAAGGTCATGAAGACCTACTTGAAGAAAGAGCTGATAAATACCACTGTAATTGTCCAAAGAATTTAAGTGAGTCCACTTGATCCATTTATGATCTGCGAATTTTCTGTTAGGACCATACAGCTGCTCATACACTTGCTCCTGGAAGACAGTGTGAAAACCAGGGTGTACACTGTCTGACTTTAAGAGATATTAATTTACATGTCTTTTAATAGCATAATCATCTGCTGATAGGAGGCGTAAATCAATTGGAGACACTGGAGGATCTCCCAAATTATCAAAAGTACCTTCTGGAGAGTCGGGTTCAGACTGAGTCTCATCATCAGAGAAATATTCCTCACTTTCTTCTGTCTCAGATGCTGTTGCTGGCCCTTTTCTTTTGCCATGCACTACTTTCTGGCGAACGGACCGAGATTGCTGCACTGGAGCTGCCGGACATCGACGTTGTGTTGGAGCGACAGAGGATTGAGGTGACGACTGTCCTCTAGGAGGTCTATGAGGTTTCCTTGTCGCAACCCTCATCCTAGGCATCTTTAGAAAGATAGAATAGGTTACAAGATATTCAAGGGAATGATTGGAATTGAATTTAGTGAAAAAGAATTGAATTTTCTGTTTTCAGTCAGGACAATCAGATGTACTGCCGTTCATTGGCGATGCGACCGCCTTCTTGATCGTGCAGTGCTCAAAACCGATCGTTCGATTTTTCTGACCGAGTTCTAGGGCTGTCAAATCTTGCATATTTGGTGATTTTTCATGGATTGAATCCATGGATCTGATGCGCAATCATCATTTGACACCAAATAACTACTTTCGCCCAATTAGAACTACAAAAATCAATCATATTTTCAATAAACCCTAAAAAGGGATATCCTAGGGTTCCAAAGATGATAAAACTTGAATCAATTGAGGTTTTACCTTCGGATTTGGAGGAGATGAATCCTGGAGAGGCTTGGCAACACGAAGGAATCAAAAATTGTAGAGATTTTGAGTGGATTGGAGAAGGGTTGAGTCGCTCGGGTGAGAGAAAGAGAGAGAGAGAGAGAGCAAAGAGATGTAACGGACAAGGAGGGGGCGGACGAACCGCTTCAAACAGTTAAGGCCGAAGAAAAGTAACTGCTGGGAGTTAAGTTTCCTTCACAAACCGTCATGATCGTCATCGACCAAATCTTGTCGATCGTTCACACCCAGTCATACCATTGTTATAACGCCGGTCGTACCACCGCAATGATCGTCTGCGTGTATAACGCCGGTTGTTCCAATTATCCTGGAGCTTTCTGGAATTTCTAGGAATCTTAGATTATTTTGCAAATGATCCCTAGTTTTGCACTCAAATAAATATCATTAAGGATCATTATGTATAGAATAGACTATTCTCTGTATAGAAACATAATTTTTGTGATCATAGCTATTTTTAATAAAGATTTGAAAAATATTTTCATAAAATACTCAAATAACATCAAATGAAGCACAAAACATGAGGCAAGAGTTCAAACAACATTTGAATAGTCTATGATATTTAACTCATTCCTCAATTTACAAAAGTGGCCTTCATCTAATGGCTTGGTGAAAATATCCGCTAATTGGTCCTCGGTTCTTATGTGGCTAATTTCAATGTCTCCCTTGCTCACATGATCTCGCAAGAAATGGTGGCGGATATCTATATGCTTGGTTCTTGAGTGTTGAACAGGGTTATTAGCAATTTTCACGGCACTATCATTGTCACACAAAAGAGGCATTTTATAAATTTTAATTCCATAATCCATCAATGTTTGCCTCATCTATAGCAATTGAGCACAACAACTTCCTGCGGAAACATATTCGGCTTCGGCGGTGGATAATGCTACGGAGTTTTGTTTCTTGGATGACCATGATACTAAAGATCTTCCTAAGAATTGACAACTACCATAGGTGCTTTTTCTATCCACTTTGCAACCCGCATAATCGGAATCCGAATATCCAATTAAATCAAATTTAGCACCTTTAGGATACCAAAGGCCAATGCTAGAGGAATGCTTTAAATATCTTAGTATTCTTTTAATGGCCATTAAATGACACTCTTTTGGAGTTGCTTGAAATCGTGCACACATGCAAACACTAAACACGATATCGGGTCTAGATGCGGTAAGATAAAGCAAACTACCAATCATAGATCTATAAAGCTTTAAGTCTTCCGGTTTACCTCCCTCATTTAGATCGAGGTGACCATTTGTAGCCATGGGAGTCCTGATAGGCTTTGCATCTTGGTTTGACTTATGAAAGACCATTTAAGTAAGTCCTTCACGTACTTGGTTTGACTTATGAAAGTTTCATCCTTGAGTTGCTTGATTTGAAGTCCAAGGAAATAGCTTAGTTCTCCAATCATGGACATTTCAAATTCCCTAGACATCATATCACCAAATTCCTCGCAAAAATTTTGTTAGTAGACCCGAAAATGATATCATCAACATAAATTTGACAAATAAAGAAATCATCATTTATGACTTTAGTGAATAGAGTTGAATCAATCTTCCCAATTTTGAATCCTTTTGAGACTAGAAAATCTCTAAGGCGTTCATACCATACTCTAGGAGCTTGTTTAAGACCATAGAGCGCCTTGGAGAGTTTATAGACATGATTTGGGTTCTTTGGATCTTCAAAACCGAGAGGTTGTTCAACAAAAACAAGTTCGGATATTTTACCATTTAAGAATGCACTTTTAACATCCATTTGAAATAATTTAATATCAAAGCATGATGCAAAAACAAGTAATATCCGAATTGATTCAAGCCTAGCTACGGGAGCAAAAGTTTCACCAAAATCCAAACCTTCGACTTGTGAATACCCTTGAGCGACCAACCTTGTTTTGTTCCGAACAACCAAACCATTTTCATCTTGTTTATTCCTAAAGACCCATTTTGTGCCAATAACATTGTATTCTTCGGGTCGTTCCACCAATATCCAAACTTCATTCCGGGTGAAGTTGTTGAGTTCTTCATGCATCGCATTCACCCAATCCGGGTCGTCAAGCGCTTCTTCTACATGCTTTGGCTCAATAGAAGAGACAAAAGAGTAATGTTCACAAAAAGAAGCAACACGAGAGCGAGTTTGGACACCCTTACTTACGTCACCTAATATTTGATCTATTGGATGATCTTTTGCAATTGCATTGTGGATTCTTGGTGGTTGGTTGGGTGGTTGATCATCTTCTTTATTGTTCTCTTCACTAAGTTGAACTTGATTTGTGGAAGAGGTGGGTGGTTCAACTTGAGTGGAGGATGTTGGATCGTCTTCGGGCTTGACGTCGCCTATTTACATATGTTCCATTGCTTTTCTTAAGGCTTCATTACCTACATCATCCAAATTCTCATGCTCTTCTTGAGAGCCGTTAGTTTCATCAAATTGTACATCGTGTCTTTCTTCAACCAAACCGGAGTTTTTGTTGAAGACACAACAAGCCTTGCTATTTGAAGAATAACCAAGCAAAAAACCAACATCACAACGACTATCAAATTTTGAAAGACGAACACCCTTCTTTAAAATATAACACTTGCAACCAAAAACTCGGAAATAAGAGATGTTCGGTTTTCTTTCTACAAGAAGCTCATAGGAAGTCTTTTTTAAAAGACGGTGAAAATAAAGACGATTTATGGCATGACAAGTGGTATTAATAGCTTCCGCCCAAAAGATATCGGAAGTATTATATTTATCAAGCATTGTTCTAGCCATTTCAATTAATGTACGATTTTTCCTTTCTACTACTCCATTTTGCTCCGGAGTGTAGGTTGTGGAAAGTTCATGATTTATTCCAAGTTCATCACAAAAGTCTTCAACTTTAATATTCTTGAACTCGGAACCATTATCACTACGGATTTTCTTTATTTTGAAATCAAATTCATTTTGGGCCCTTTTTGCAAATCTTTTGAAAATCCTGGAGGTTTCACTTTTGTCATCTAGGAAGAATACCCATGTATATCTAGAGTAATCATCCACAATGACTAAACAATGGCAATTACCTCCAATACTCTTATAGGTTGTTAGCCCAAACAAGTCCATATGTAAGAGTTCCAACAGTCTAGAAGTTGACATGATACTCTTGGAAGGATGAAAATTTGCGACTTGTTTACCGGCTTGACAAGCACTACAAAGTCTAGTTTTTTCAAACTTCACATCTTTCAAGCCAACAACTAAATCATGTTTGAAAAGCTTTTTGAGTTGAATCATTCCAACATGAGCTAGCCTTCTATGCCAAAGCCAACCCAATGAGGTTTTTGCCATTAAACAAGTTTTTAAACAAGATTCACTTGAACTAAAATCAACTAAGTAAAGATTTCCAAATCTAAAGCCTTTGAAAGCTAAAGAGCTATCTTTTGCATTAGAAATGGTTACACCTTCACTAGAGAAAGAGCAAATTAGTCCAAGATCACATATTTTGGTAACGGATAGCAAGTTAAAGTTTAATGATTCTACTAAAGAAACATTAGAAATGGAAAGGTCATTTGAGATAGCAATTTTACCTAATCCTAATACCTTTCCTTTGCTATTGTCTCCAAAAGTGATCTTTTCTATTCCTTGACCATTCTCGAATGTGGTGAACATTTTTCTATCACCGGTCATGTGTTGTGTGCATCCACTATCAAGCACCCAATATTTTCCACCGGTTTTATAGTTCACCTACAAAACAAAAGTCAAGTTCTTTTAGGTACCCAAATAGCGTTCTTTTTAGTACCTAAAATTGAAGTGCCAACAAAACGAGCAATTATTTTACCATCCTTAGTCTTTTTAAGCATATAGCAAGAATCATATATTCCAATGGATGGAGTCTTACCCTTAGGACAATCTTGTTGCACATGTCCTATTTACCAGCATTTATGACAATACTTACCATTTTGCCTCACAAATCTTGTGGGCGTGTTTGCCAGCTTTTTACCTTTCTTAGGCACATACCCAAGACCTTCCTTGTTGAATGAGCACCTTTGCTTGGTCACTTGTTCTTTTAGCTCATTGTTCTCATGAACAAGTTTTGAATCATTTTGCTCAACAATATTATGACTAGCATCAACATTAGAGCAACATGGCATAGCAAGAAGGTCATCACATAAAGTAGATGCATTAGTCTTAGCAATTTCTACACTAGGCATTTTATCAATAATATTGCATGTAATTCCTACACTAGAACAAGACTTATGTGAATACTCTTGGATAAGTAAGTTATGAGCTTCCTTAAGCTCCATATAAGAATCTTTTAGAGTATTGTATTCTTTACTTAAGACTAGAGATAACCACAAAGACACGTCGATGTTTTTCTTGTGGTATCGAAGACTTGCCGGTCTTCACTAGTCCACGTTGAGGAAGCTTGACGTCTCAAGCCGGCTCCACGAATTAAGCCTTCCCTCGATTTTACTATGGTTGTTCTTCCTCCGCTCCGGAGATGGTGAACACCGAACCACTCACAAGTTTGCATTGGGCCTCTTCACAATCTTCTTTGAAGAGATCACCGTGCTCCACCACCAAACCGTCTAGGAGTACGGCAACACTCCAAGAGTAATAGACCAAGGTCTTCACTTGACGACACTCAAGTGCAAATGGATCAACTAGGAGAATGAATGCACTTTAATGTATCTCAACAAGCTCACAATGAATGCACAAGAGTGTTTTTGTGTGTTGAGTGAATGCAAAGGCTCTCAAGGCTCTATAGATGTCAAATGGGCACTAGCAGCCTGCACAAGAGCAGTTGGGGGGTATTTAAAGCCCCACCAACAATTATGACCGTTGGAGACGAAACCCGTTTCTCGCAAAATCGAACGACCAAGGTACAAATAGAGTGCGACCGCGCCACGATTGAGCACACCAATGGCTAGAACGAGCACTAAAAAAGAAAAACTAGCCGTTAGACACCCGATCGAACGATCGCAGCAAAAAGAGCGATCGTCCGATTTGCCCGGCCGTCTGCTTTCTACGAAGCAGATCTGTTGTTTGTAGGGTTTCGTGATTTCTTTGAAGATTTGCAAGCGTTACGGAAATTTTGTCTGCCATATAAAATCAAAATGACCATGAAGTTTGATCGACCGTTCCCAAGTCGGAACGTCCGATTTCAGTTGAGTTTTTGAGCAGATTTACACTTATTCATTTTCATTGAACCGCCTCACAAATTTGAACGACCGCACATCAATCTGTTGATTGTCACGGCGATACGATGATTTCCATAGTGATTCTCGAGGCAATTTGCAACGCTTCTGGTTTTATTGAACCGCCAACTAAAATTCGGAATGACCGCTTTGCGGTACGACCGTTCAAGGAGCCGGTCGTTCCGCTTGAGTACCAAGTTGGTTGTTCCCTTCAAAATGCGGTACTACCGCCAAGTAAACTCCGGTCATACCGCACCAAGCGATACGACCACAAGTATGACTGCGGTACTACCGATTTTGGACAGAAGCACTTAATACTTTTCAATTTAATTTTAAGTTTAAATTCAAATGCATGCATGATCCTAAATTGATCCATATAGCACAAGAATATGCTATCAAGCTACTAGCCATGATCCCTCTTAATAGTACGGTGTTTATCCTATAATCCGGTCTTCCATCCAAAACTCCTAAGACCGGTAAAATAGAAAAAGAGATCCTAGACTATTTGTACCTTGTCTTAGAGCCAAATGATCTTTGTGTAGTCCAATTTGCATGCCACTTTGCATCAACTCGTTCGCCAATGGGATTTAACCTTGTAAATACTCAATAAACATGTTAATCCCATATTCACATATTATCATTAATTACCAAAACAATTTTTAGGGGCCTAGATACTTTCATCGGGACACCGGGTATGCAACCCCAGGACCCTCTGTGTATTCTGAACTAGTCCCATGATCAGTAGCTAGCTGACACAGTTGCAACATTGGTATAATCATAACCACACAACCAAACAAAAAATGAAGCAGACAAATTAATAATATTAAGCAAAACAGACCTTATGATCAAGTCTTACAACGGTTGCCACACAGAGCTTAGCAACAAAAGAGCAGCTTGCAGCGGAAACAAAACATCTGCTGGAGGTCACCCAATATGCCCACCAGCAATCGAGTGAAGGACGCGACCTAATTCGCATAGTCTTCAAAGAAGTCTTCTTCATAGAAGTCTGAGTTCACTAGTTCACCCTCCTCTGCTGATTTAAACAGAGGGCGCAAAACCGTGAGTACTTTGAATGTACTCAGCAAGTCACAGAGAAATGTATGTAAGTAATATTCATGCAGGGTTTGACAAGGATAGCTTTATGGCTATTTTGCAGAAAGCAATATTTGACAGTAAATACAGTAAGTAGATTGCAAAGCACAATTTAAAAGATTAATACATAAGTAACCAATCTTCTTTGAAACAACTAGTGAACACCCTTTTCACTTCCCAACCATCAACCATCTACAAGATTCGACCAAACCATTCCAACATTTTTGACAAAAGTTCTACCCCTTGCGTGAAATCACCAGGCATGTCCATAACCGGGGAGACAGCTATTCGAATAGTTGTACACTCTGCAGAGGTTGTACAGCTTGACCCACAAGACACGAAGTTCTCTAGTTTGTTCGGCATATGTCTATGCCACCGCTCACTACCTCAGGTAAGCAGTCTAGAGTACGTGACAAGGCCTTTACAAAGTTCTGTTTTGACTCGGTTCTGCTCGCTAAGGGGTTACAGTTACGGGCCCCCTCTTGCACCATTCCCAACCAAAACAGAACCGACTCAAAGCATAGCTAATTAGTTGGCCAGGTCTATCCCAGTCTAGACATGTGGTTGTACGGTTAAGGCCCAGATCAATGGTTCAAGGTTAAGTCCTTAGTTGGTTGCTCAGACAAGACATTTTCACATTCCAAGTGTGCGTTCAGACACCACCTTTTACCACCACCCACTCGTCCAAGCATAAATCATTTTCGTTCAACCTTGCCAAAACACAACATCTTTTATCAAAAGTGGCTTTGCCACGGTTCCATAATTCCTTTAGTCAAATTCATCTTTGTTGGGTTCAACCCAGCCAGAGGACCACCCCAGTTCTGGCACCACAAATTTTTGTTAAGTGGACAACAAATGTCATGGTCTCACACAGGACCATACTTCATTTTAATCAGCAACACTGCCCACTACTACACAAGCCACAAACCGGTGCGCTGGGGGTAAACTTAATATTGAATGATTCATGGCGAAACCGACGTCTACCAAAGCATGTCTAAGCAAACATGATACCCATGTTGGTAGTACAATAATGTCCAACTAATAATTAACTATCCTAGGGTGTCCAAGGATTTATGTCATTCAAGGATACATGTCGTTCACAATTTATCAAGGAGGCATAATGCCAATTAGGTAATTAACTAATCCCGAAACCATTTATTATAAAATTACCAATGCATGTTTATATCAAACAATATACTTTTATAAAGATGGGTTCAATATGATCAAAGGTCTACGACTTGCCTTCGTTGAAGAGTAGAGGTGCTTGATTAAATGGGTTAGAAATCTTAGAAATCTAGGAACCTATATGTGCGAACAAAGCTAAATAAATAAAACAACTCCAAATAAATACCAAATAAATACTAGTAGGAAGACAAGGAATTTAGATGAATTTAGAAATTTGAATAACTTGAATCGAAGTTCAAATGAAGAAGTTATGGCCAAAGGAAGTTAAGGAATTGCATAAAATCAAGAAAAAGGAATTTCCTGATTTTTGGAATTAATTTTCTAAAGGAAAATCAATTTATTAAATCAATGGCGTCGACCTTGAGATTTAATTTTCGTGAATTGTTTTCAACGGGAAAAGATTAGAAAGCCACGTCAACAGTTTGGGCGACCACCTTAGCAAGAGGTCGGCGTGGTCACGACCGCCGCCACGGGATGCCACGTCGAGACCCGGCAGTGGCGCGCCGCTGATGGTCGCCGGCGAGCAGTGGCGCAGCCGGCCGTCAGCGAGACACCTGCGAAGAAGAGGACGCCGTGGCGATCTTTGGTCTTGCGGCGGCAAAAGGCCGGCGAGGGGAACAGCAGCAGGCGGCGGCTCATGGCGGCGTGGGGCTCTGGTGGGGCTCCGAAGAAGGGGAGCGCACAGTGCACCTCGGCTGGCGATCTTGGGTGTGGTTGGTTATGGCGGAGGATTGATGGTGGGTCTGCGGAGGAGGAGGTTCTTGGCTTCAAATCTTGGCGAGGAAGAGAGCGAGAAGAGAGAGAAAGAAGAGAGGAGTCTGGCGGTCTGGTGCTCGCTTAAATAGGCGACAGGGGAGACCCGGAGGAGGAGGAAGAGGAGGTGGTGTCGTCGGCTTTAATGGCGAGCGAGGAGGGGTCCGCTTGACCGCTGGGAAGGGGAAAGCAGGCGCATGGGCCTTGGGCGAGGCGGGCGCGATGCAGACAGACGACGAGACGAGGATAGGGCCGCTAGGGCAAGGCGAGGGAGTGGCGCGGCTCGGCAAAGTTCGCAGCCGAGCGAAACACCTGGCATGCGCGGCCGGAGGTTGAAGATGACATGAGCGGCGCGACAAGGCGGGCCCACCGCGAGAGAGAGGAAGATGGGGACAGCCTTGATGGATTCTGGCCGTCCGTCGAATCGGACGGTGGCCGAGGTAGTATTTATGATCTTGGGCTGGAGGCGGTCAGGCGAGGGAAAACAAGAATGTAGACTAGGGAATTATTTAAGAGGCTTAAAGGGATTTTCTAAGACTTTTCGATTTAGAAAATACCAAAAATGCAAAAGCATTTTTAGAAAATAGCTTAAGCCGTCCAAAAATTCTAGAAAAATTCACAAAAATCCCGTGAATTATTTAGAACTTAGTAAAAATATTTTCAGCTTAACTATTGCTTTTAATTTTTTTGTAATTAATTATTTTTAACATAAGGCAAAAGGAAAAACCAACTTAAAATCCAACAAAACTCAACTAAACCAACTTTAATTAGTTCACGTTTTAATTAATTCAAATTAAATTGCTTTTAAAATTCAAAATTTCAAATTAAGCTTTAGCGAATTAATAAAACCAAATGGTTAGTTTTTAAAGTTTTCAAAATTTTCAAAAAGCCCAGAAAATTTGGGATGTTACAAACCTACACCCCTTAAAGGGAATCTCGACCCCGAGATTCGGGCTGACTAGAGAATAGGCTCAGGGACTCGGACTTTGCTCACCCTTCCAAGCAACTTCTCCTTTTGAGCAAAACAAAACTGGAACTGAAGCTATACTGACTTAGCTCCTACCAAGAATGAAGTTCTGAGTTGATTGAGCTGGTACTACAGTGACTTGATTCACTTGCCCTCTTGCAGAAGGAGGTGGAGTCCGGATGGCTTGGCTTGGAGTCTGAGGTTCTCCACGCCCTACTCCTGGCACAGGGGTTTTGATTGGAGTAGCTCCCATGTTGTACAGAATTGGCGCTAGGGTTTGCTTTCGTGGGGGACGTCGTGGGCAATTGTTGGCGTAGTGACCCAATTGGTGACAGTCGAAACAAGTAACTCCGGCGGCAGGATTGATGTTCTTTGACTGCTGGTTGGTGTTGTTGTCATGAGATCACGAAATCCTAGGCGGCGGGCGAGTCTTTGTTGTAGGGATCTGGAAGGTAACAGGGGGAGCAAAACTAGCGGTCTTCGCAATCATTACAGCTTCTTTGCGGATGTTACATTGATGAAGCCTTCTTTAGTGGGCAAGTGCTGGCTTAGTGGCCCACCTGGTGGCAGTTGAAACACTAGATTCCTGCGGCATGAGACGAGCTCTTCTATGACGGGACTCCAATGGATGTGTTGGGGAGCAACAAGCTGGCCGACTGGTTCACGGTTGTTTCTTGAGGCATTGGCAAGCCTAAACTTACGTATTCTGCGCAGTGACATGTATTTTACATTGTTTTTACCACTGCTGCTTTGGTGTTATTGTTGCGATCGAGTGGCCACGGAATGCTATTTGAAGGAAGTGCTGATAGTCTTCGCGGGCATTTATTGGTAAATTGTCCCATATCCTGACATTTGAAACATTGCATCCTTGCCTGGGTTGTTTTGTTCTACTGAGGTTGGCCACCATTGTTGTCGCGGGATATCTGCATTGATGAAAGTAGTGCTGGTCCTGGAGTGATGAGTGGGACTGTGGTTGGTGCTGGGTTGTATTGAGGCTGATTCACCCGACTCTTGGAGTTCCTTGCATCAGGTTGGTCTTGATCCACCATCTTCCTCTTGTGACGGTTGTCCCACGATGGCGAGTAACTTCTAAATGGAGTGCCTTGGGATTGCTCTTGTTGAAGTTTGGTTCCTCTGCTTCTTGGGATAACTTGGTAGAAGTACCGGGTCATGCCTTCCTTCACTAGGATGAGGCGGTGAAAACTTTTCACGTTCTTCTTGGTAATATAGAGTCGACATTGTCTTAAAGACCTTTGGGTTTGGACAATGGTCTTTACTCCCACATAAGTAACAAGTAATCTTGTTCATCGGACATTCTTGGAGTGGATGATTTCCTTCACAGCTTGAGCAGTTGAGTTTGTGCTCACTAGCACTATGCCCTATCTCTCCATCATGGATACGGGCACAATCCTTAGACCGGTTCGATGGGCTGACCCATAATTGCCTTTGCTCAGCTTGAGCTTCGCTTGTAATGTCATGGCTCACTGGACTTCTTATGATAGGCTTATGAATCATTGTTGTTTGGTGAGACGTCTGAGGCTCTTTTGATCTGATTTCCAATGTTGAGGTCGCTTGTGGTGTCAAGAGTTCTTGTTTATGCAAGGGACATTGCTTAACAAAGTGTCCTTCCTTGCCACAGTAGTTACAGACGTTATATTGGGTAGGCTCCTTTTTGGGGCACTTGGAATAATAGTGTCCCGTGCTTTTGCAGTTAGCACAAGGATTATCTTGTTTTGGCTTTCCCTTTTGAGGACATACGCAGGCAAAGTGCCCTTGTTCACCACATCTGTAACAGATAATGTACTTCCCAAGATGGTGACTTTCAGGAAGAACGTGACTCATGTCCTGGAAATAGGATACTTCTGGTGGCTGGATCCTTGGCAATTATTTTTCTTTACCTTTATTACGCTATCTGGGACGTAAGAGCAATGAAAAACTACTACAAACTAAGCCTAGGTAATATCTTGGGGGTCCTCATGTCACCTTACGATGGTTTTCCCACCATCTTTGCGATGGTGCCTTCTAGGCTGGCATGTGGCAAAAAGAACTTTTTCACGATCATCACATTGAGCAATGGTGAGTTTCTCCACAATAGAGCGTAGCTAATCTTGACATCTAGTGGTGTGGAGGGTTGGAAAAAGTAGGTGGATGTGCCCTCATGAACCTTACAAACTTTGATGGTCAGATGCTTATTTGGTGGTGGCGGTAGCATGGCGGCGACTTTGATGGTTACGGTTCATCATTGTCATAAAAGCAACGACGGTGCGGTTGTCTTTGGTACATCATGTTGACTAAGGCGGCGTGATCTGATTCTGTTGGTTAGTCATCGATTCATATTACGTATTCGGCATTCATTAACGAGTCTGAGTGCCATAAACCCGACCCAAGCCTTGATGCGCTATTGAGGCCGATGGAGGTGGTGCGTTGGGCTCCATGGATTCACCTTGACTTGTGGTGTTGCGGTGCGAACCATCTCGCAGATCTCCTCGGGTTTAATAGATGAGATGAAGAAAGCATGATAGGAAAGAGGGAAAAGCAACGAGCAAGAAAGGGGAGAAAGACGGGACAACCTAATTGGGGAAAGTCGGTTTAACCCAATGAACAATAGCCGGAAAGCTACAAGAGGCAACAAAACTCAAGCCACATATCCTATCTATCAGACTAAATGATACTAAAATTAAAAGGGTAACTGCACTACTAATCTATCTTATATGGGTGGGCGACTTCAAGCAAAGCTCGATTCTATAGAGATTATTGAGATAACAGGGTCACTTTACATTCAGAAAAAGATAAGAAGTCAGACCTTGAGAACAGAATAAGAGGAGATTAGTATAGGATGAGGAGGAATAGAGCAAGATGATAGGAGAATACTATTCAAGTTAATTGTTGGTTTGCTTTAGAAAATAAAATGTTGAAGTCTTGACTAAACGACCATGCTAACTATGGTTCGTCCTCTGATCGACCACCTGACTCGATACCACATTGCCGGGACCCGGGTATGCAACCCGGGACCCTCTGTGTATACGAACTAGTCCCATGATCGATAGCTAGCTCACACAGTTGCAACATTGGTGTAATCATAACCACACAACCAAACAAAAGATGAAGCAGACAAATTAATAATATTAAGCAAAAGAGACCTTATGGTCAAGTCTTACAACAGTTGCCACACAGGGCTTAGCAACAAAAGAGCGACTTTTGCGCCGAAACAACACATCTGGTGGAGGTCACCCAATATGCCCACTGCAATCAAGTGAAGGACGCGACCTAATTCGCATAGTCTTCAAAGAAGTCTTCTTCATAGAACTCGAGTTCCTTTGGTTCACCCTTCTCTGCTGATTTAAGCGAGGCATAAGCGTGAGTACTTTGAATGTACTCGGCAAATCATGAGAGAAATGTATGCAAGTAATATTCATGCGGGGTTTGACAAGGATAGCTTTATGGCTATTTTGCGAAAGCAATATTTGACGATAAATCTGATAAGTAGATTGCAAAGCACAATTTAAAAGATTAATACATAAGTAACTAATTTTCTTTGAAACAACTAGTGAACACCTGTTCACTTCCCAACCATCAACCATCTACAAGATTCGACCAAACCATTCCAACATTTTCGACAAAAGGTCTACCCCTTGCGTGAAATCACCAGGCATGTCCATAACCGGGGATACGGCTATTTGAATAGTTGTACACTCTGCAGAGGTTGTACAGCTTGACCCACAAGACACGAAGTTCTCTAGTTTGTTCGGCATATATCTATGCCACCGCTCACTACCTTAGGTAAGCGGTCTAGAGTGCGTGACAAGGCCTTTACAAAGTTCTGCTTTTGACTCGGTTACGCTTTCGCTAAGGGGTTACCGTTACGGGCCCCCTCTTGCGCCATTCCCAACCAAAACAGAACCGACTCAAAGCATAGCTAATTAGTTGGCTAGGTCTATCCCAGTCTAGATATGTGGTTGTACGGTTAAGGCCCAGATCAATGGTTCAATGTTAAGTTCTTAGTTGGTTGCTCAGACGAGACATTTCCACATTCCAAGTGTGCGTTACGGCACCCACCTTTTACCACCACCCACTTGTCCAAGCATAAATCATTTTCGTTCAACCTTGCCAAAACATAACATATTTTATTTCTGCGTATCACAGACGGTTCGTTGACAGAACCATCTGTGATATTACGTATCCTGTTGTTCCTAGAAGAACCGTGCGTGATACTATCTGCTCCTGAGCGGTTTCACACAAAAATTGTCTATGATATTCCGTATCACAGACGGTTTTGAACCGTTTGTGATAACCGCTTGTTATCACAGACGAACAAATATAGACAGTTCGGAAACCGTCTGTGATGACGGTTCTGAACCGTCTGTGATAGGGTGATCCGTAGTAGTGTAACGACCAGCTTATATCTCTATATGACTAGTTAATATTTAATCATGATCAGTTCGTAACTCCTTACGAGCAGCTCACGACTAGTTAGTGATCATGTTCTACCAGTCTACGACCAGCTTGTATCTCCATACGACTAGTCTGTATCTGATCGAACTAAATGACTTGCTCGACTATTCAACCTTTGCCTCACGGTATCTGGTTGAACTCCAGGTAAGATATTTTGTCATCCATGGACTGTTCAATACTTTCTCGATCAAGTGTCGGATAACATCATGTGGTCGAACTCTTCGACCACTAGTGGCATGGCCATGCACTTTCTTTATCCAACCACATTGAGGGGCCCAGAGATATCTCTCCTATTATGTTAGGAGGAGAAAATCTCATATCCGACCAGTCACATTCCTCTGTATGTTTCATAGCATACCCGAAAGCTACCTTTATAACTACCCAGTTACGGAGTAGTATTTGGCAGCCTCTAAGTGTACTACTACACATGTAGAAAACCATGTTGATCTCAGGTCTAAGGATTATACATCATCATTCCTTGAGACCAACTGATAACACACAAAATCACAACAATCTCAATAGTATCTTAAGGTGGGTCAATCTAACACCATATTCTCTAACATGTGTTCACATTATTGATTCGATATCCCTATATCCATGACTGGTGAAACATGGTCATCAATCAATACATGTGCTGGTCGATAAGTCACTAGCGTTTCGACCAGTGACATACGACTAGAGATACATTTAGAATGACATTATATAAGTTAAAAAGCTTCACCAACAAGTCACATACTTGCTAATCGTTATAACTGATGATTCATTCAAGGAACAGAATAACATTTATTCTATAATTCGTAAACATTGACGTGATACAATCATCTCCATGATTGCCTCTAGGGCGTACCACCAATAGTATGGTTGGTCATATACTATACATGATTAGTCATCTCATTACTCAATCTGGTCTGCGACTAGTTTGGTTGTAGTAAAGGGGATTATACTTCCTTTAGACACTGGTGGTAGGTTCATATAATTGTTATAAAAATGGGTCTATGATATGTAGGGGTTCAAATGGAGCGGATAATTCCCGACTGATCGAATACTCGTGGAGCTAATACAGGATGGAGAAATGGGTATCCAACACTACCTGTGTCTGACTCCAACTCTAAGGGAAAAAAAATACGAAATAGGATACAAGATGAGCGATATCTATTCATATGTGATGTATGTCAGGTGATATGTTGTGACTTCACTTAGGAACAAGATAATAGATAGATGAGTTGCTTCATCTGAGTAGACAATGGATACTGAGTGTTTCTCCTTCAACATCTCAATGATTAGTCTCCCCGTATTTGCTTTGATTGTACTCCTACTGTCCAATATCCTGTGTAGGGGTGCAAAAGAAGCGGATAATTTCCGTCTATCCGACCAACTGAAGGCTAGCGAAGGGAATACGAGATGGAGAAATAGGTATCCGAGACTTTCCGTGTCTGCCTCCGACTCTCAGAAAAAATACGGAACAAGAAACAGGATAAACGATATCCATTTGTATCCGCTCCAATTGCACCTCTACTGATATGTGGGCCTACTTTGACAGAGACTTTGACTTTAACCGAAAAGGTTGACCAGATCAAAAATCCTCGTCAACTTCCACTTGAGTAAAATCTTTATTTGGGGGAGATCTCCTTGCTTCGCAACGCCGGCCAGGAGCTAGACCAATACTGTTCCTATTGTCTGTTTCTGTCAAGTTTATTTTATCCTACAACCACGGTATCCTACAAGTTCTAAAACAATACTATGCTATACTAATCAAGGATCCTCACCGTTATAATTACGCGGGCCATCCAATGGACGTGCGAGATCTTTTCTTTTTCTTCTCGACTAATGAAGGAACTTATAGGAATTTTGCTTTTTCCATATTTAAGGATTATTGTGAGATTTTTTAATCTCTAAAATAAAGGAGAGAACTTTAATCTAACCAGTTGTTTGTAGATATATAGATTTGATCGTCTGATAAAAAAATATTATTACAAAAATTCATCAAACAGAGTGATTACTGATTGACAAAGCAAAATCCACTCTATTCGAGCGCATAATATGCCTTGCTCTCTGGAGTTATCAGATCTTAGCCTTGATTTTACGACCAAGTGATGCTTCCTTTCGCGAGCTAAACCTCACGAACCATAGATCAATGGTCTCCGAAAGTGTCGCCACTTCGCATGTCCTCTTCTCTCGCAATTCCCTCCAATCCATGCAAACATCTCTCTCTCTCTCTCTCCAGTGTGCAATCGGCTTGCAACAATGGCGAGGAGCATGACACCAAGAAGGTCGTAGCTACCTAGGAAGAAGACACCCACATGTCGTACTCGTCGTCGGCGGCGCCAAAACCATCCGTCAAATTCTCGCGGCGGACGTCGAGCGGGCGCCTCGCCAGCCTCTCCAACGACGACGACATCGACCTCGCGCCCGAGTTCACCTTCACCATGTCGGGCGGTCCAACCGACTACGCCAACTACACCGTCCTCATGCCGCCCACCCCGGACAACCAGCCATACGGCGCGGCGCCCGCCGCGACCTCCTCTGCCTCCGAGAGTGCCGTCATGTAACAGCCTCAAAATTGAGACCGCTAGAATCTTTACAACTATCTAGAATGTACAGGTGTAAAGTCGTGGTTTCACAAACAAGAATACGTTTACAATAAGAGACAAACTTTTATTACAACAGTTAAGACTTAACAGCCAGTTCCAAACTCAAATATAATATATTACAACACAAAAGTGTGCCAAAACCATAGGCAAGTTTAGACGCAAAAGAGACCATAATACCAGTAGTTATCACCATCTGATGGTTCCTCATGCTTATAGAGATCACCTGATTCCTCCCAAAATTCTTCTGTTGATGTTTAGTAAGAATGAGTACAACTTCCGTACATAGCAAATTGCATAAGAAATTCTATTTAACTATATGCCAGGATTATCAAAGGAATGGCACAGTTTTATCATTACAGGTATATGTGGAATGCAACAGTTGAATTTAAAAGATGTACAATAATTAAAAATAGTAATAAATATAGCCACAGGGTTTACAACATCTGAAATTACCAATTAATATATGTAAAAGCCTACTTATGCCTTGTATATTGGAATCACCCATGAACACAGCTTCATTAACCGGAAGCATAGTGTATTCGAATACCATTGATTATTCACTCTGCAGAGTTGCCCAACTTTACCCACAAGATATCTCATACTCATACTGTTAAGCTATATACACGCAACCAGATAGCGTGTGATTGAGTTGAGATAACAATGTCTTTTCCACTGCTCAACCTTTCTAGTCTCTACCCAGTAGGTTCAAGGTCCATATAGCCTCGGGAGACCACCGACCAATGGTGGAATCTGCACTCCGAGGCTGACGGGTCCATACCGTTGTGCAGTTCAGCGAGTGCCCTAACAGGCCCACTCCTGACTCACCCCACTCTGCGGCTGCTCTATCACACAAGAGCAGTTGACAGCCTGTAGATATTCAATTGGGAGAGCAGTGTACTAAGCCAAGTTGGATAAACCACGCCTGTGGTTGAGCGAGATCTGTGTCTGTTTACTTGGCACAAGGTTTTTGTCCTTACTTAACATCCAGTGAGGTGATGGACCATTTACCAACTTGTGGTCGTCCATCTCTAGATCTCACCGATGTCTCACTTTTTATCAAGTATATTGGGTTGTCCAACCTTCTGGTCTCAACTCTCAACCTTCCACCAAAATCTATTGCCTCAAAGCCAACCTTCCTTATTAGTGTTTAGAAATGAGTTTTTGTATGACATTGTGGAATATTTGCTATTATTTTATGTGGACTAAATTTGTCAAGGTGAATATGGCCTACAAGAATGGGTGGTTTAATATGTGGGGTGAAGGGTTTTATCTATTCAACATGGCATTCCAAAGTATTATTTCTTTACTAAAATAATTGGCTAAAATATACTAATAAAAATAATAATATGAATTATATAGAATGTAGGTTCAATATGTTCAAGGTATGCAACTTGCCTCCTTACTCGAAGTCCTCAAAAAGTCATGTTGCTCCTGTGTCTTGTTCGGTGATATTCTAAGCTGGCTCGTCGGCGTCGAAACCTAGCGTAAGACACAAAAACCAAATAAAATACCTGGCTCGACAAGGAATGAGACTAGAAAATAAATCCAAGTACAACAAAAATATAAAAAGAGATAAAGAAACAACTAAAGAGGTGAAAAGATTTAACAGGAGTTTGATATGGCTGAACGAAGCTAAGAATGGGTTTTATGGGTTCGAGACGGTCAGAATGGATATAAAATGTCAATTTAGGGTTTCGATAAATAGTGTCAATTTTTACTGTTCATACCTAAATATAGATCATGAACAGTAATTAACCACTAATCTTGTTTAAGAAATAGTAATCTAGTTTATTGTTTTCATGTTATGAACAGTAAACTAAATGAGCAGTGCATGGGCTGAATTTAAAGAATGAATAGTATTTGTTGTGAACAGTAATGCACATTTTTTGGCCAGATTTGGAATGAATAGTGCTGGCCTGTGAATAGTGTGGGCTTTGGAATTGGGCCGAGCCCATTCGGCAAAACGGTCCGAAGGCTTGTTTCGCCCGCAGCCTTAAAGGCCTGAGGATGCTCGGCCGTAAGGCCAGAGCACCTCAACGGCGCCCTCGCGCGGAGGGAGCGAGGTGGGGAGCTGGCGGTGCTCTGGCAGCGATCGCGGCCAGCAGTGTAGAAAAGGGCTGCGCGGGGAGGCTCCACCAGGTAGGTGCCTCTCCCTCTTGGGTTTTTTTGCACAGGATGGGGTTTTGGGGCTGGGTTCTTGGTTTTGGGGTGGTGGCGGCCGTGAGGGAAAGGGCGGCACCAGTGAAGCTCCGGCGGAGCCGAGGTCGGAGGGGTGGGGGAAGGGGGTCTGGGAGGGAAAGGAGTGGCGATGGGGTGTTTGGATGGAAGGGATTTGGGCGGGGTGGGTGAAATCGGCTTATGGGGGAGGCAACCGAGGTGGTGGCGGGCGCACTCGGCCAGCTCTTGGAGATGAAGGAGGGTAGGGGAAAGCTTGGTGCTTGGTGCAAGTGAAGATGGCCGAGCGGGCGGCTTTTATAGCCGGTGGAGGGCGGTGGGAGCAGTGGTGGCGCTGGCGCGTGGCGGCGACGTGGGCGGTGGAGCGGAAATGGCGCCGGGCAGGGGTGAGGTGGGGGCAAGGGCACCGCAGCGTGGCGTCGTTCTTGCGGTGACTGCTCCCATCGGCAAGCGGTAGAGAGGTGGCACGGCGGGTCGCGAGTTCTTGCCAGATATTCTGACAGGATGGGGCGGCGTGGGCTGGTGGCTTGGGACGGGCGCCACATTGAAGGCAGAGGGGGAGGTGGCCCGGTTCTCCCACTGGAGCAAAGCCGGGAGGTGGCGGGGACTGCTGCGGCTGACGGCAGCACCGAGAAGGACGATGGCGTCGGGAGGATGATGCGAGGTGGGGAAAGACAGGGGTGGTGGCGGCTTAGGCGAAGGCGCCATCTAAGGGGGAAAACGGGATGGCCAAAGTGGGAAAGCGGGAAGGGATGGGTGGTTTGCAAAATAGGAAAGAAATTCAAATTTCAAAACAAAATTCAAATCAAATTTTGAACTCTAAATTTTTGAGGATGTTTCACGCCAAGCCCGATGACCTTCCCTTGCCGCCCTACGTCTCGGCCTCCTCCAAGCTGGTAAACCGCCGGAGCGGCGCCGGAGGCGACAACGGTGCAGTCGGCGGCAGCGACAAGATGGACCGGCGGCTGTCCACGGTACACATGCCATCGCCGTCCAAGTCGCTGCTGCTGCGGAGCTAGACTGGTGACTTCGACCACAACCAGTGGCTGTTCGAGACCAAGGGCATGTACGAAATCGGGAATGTGTACTGGCCGCAGGACGGCAGTGCGTACGCCACCGACGACGTCGGTGGCGCCGGCGGCACCGGCGCCGTCAAGATGGAGGACCTCGTTGACAAGCCCTGGAAGCCGCTGAGCCGGAAGGTGCCCATTCCTCCAGGCATTCTCAGCCCCTACAGGTTCGTATCGAGAAATCAACTTGCACAGTACAATTTATAGATCAAATTTTGCAGAAATTTCACGAGATGTCCATCCGTAGGTTGCTCGTGATGGTGCGGTTCGTCGCTATTTGTTCTGTTTTTGCAATGGCGCGATTTAACCCCAATCTGACGCGCTACGGTTGTGGGGATCTCCATCGTGTGTGAGTTACGGTTAGCCTTCTCGTGGTACGCTCGACCAGATGCCCAAAATGAACTCGATAAACCGCGCCGCCGACCTCGCCACGCTCATGAAAGTTCGAGTCGCGACGCCGTCCACCCCATCGCCGCTCCGACCTGCCGGGCTCGGCGTCTTCATCTCCACGGCCGACCCCTACAAGGAGCCGCCCCTCGTCACCGCCAACACTCTCCTCTCCATCCTCGCCACAGACTACCCGGTGGAGAAGCTCTTCGTCTACATCTCCGACGACGGTGGCGCGCTGCTCACCTTCGAGGCCATGGCGGATACTGCGCCTTTGCCAAAATGCAGGTGCCATTCGCCGCATAAGCACGCCATCGAGCAGCATAGCCGAGGCCTACTTCACGCAGAAACGAGATCCCACGAAAGGCAAGAAGCGGCCGGACTTCGTCAAGGACCGCCGCTGGATCAAGCGCGAGTATGACGTGTTCAAGCCTTCAAGGTCCGCATCAATGGCCTCCCCGAGCTCATCCACCGCCGCGCCAATGCCATGAACGCCCGCGAGCGCAATCTTGCCCGCAACAAGGCCGCCTCCTCCTCGTCCGAGGCTCCCGCGGATGCCGCCACCGTCAAGGCCACCTGGATGGCCGACGGCACCCACTGGCCTGGCACCTGGCTCGACTCTGCCCCCGACCACGCCATCATCGTTCAGGTCACCTCACCATCACAAACCATTTTGAATTGTACAAATTTTGGCGTGCAAAGCAAACACATGTGTACATGCGTGTGCGTTGTCCGTACGTAGGTGATGATCAAGAACCCACACTACGACGTGGTGTACGGGGAGGCGGGGGAGCACCCGTACCTGGACCTCACCAACGTCGACGTGCGCATCCCGATGTTCGTGTACTGTCTCGGGAAGCGGCGGAATACGACCACAACAAGAAGGCGGCGCCATGAGCGCGATGGTGCGTGCGTCGGCAATCTGTCGAATGGGCCCTTCATGCTCAACCGATTGCGACCACTACATCTAAAGCTGTCGGAGCCATCCGGAGGCCATGTGCTACATGCTCGATCATGCGCGGCGACTACATCTGCTACATCCGGTTCTCGCGGCGCTTTGAGGATCGACCCTCCGATCGCTTCGCCAACCACAACACCGTCTTCTTCGACGGCAACATCTGCTGCAGCTCGACGGCCTCTAGGGCCCCATGTACGTCGGCACCGGCTGCCTCTTCCGCCGCTACGCCATCGACGGCTTCAACCCACCGCGCACCAACAAGTACCGAGGCCTGTACGGCCAGACCAAGGTGCCCATCGACTTGCACGCATGCCCCGGGGTGTTGGAATTGAATCTCTCAACTCTCATATCTCACTCTTACTCATTTGTGTCTCTTACAAATACACACATACACCTGGAGAAGATGGACACATTGTTGTGGTGCCACAGCCCTCTCGGCCTTTGCACTACGTTTTCTTTTCTTCTCATTCAAACTAAACAACATATACAGGGATATATATGGACTCCAGTCCCCTCACGGTAGGCAACCCCACCTTCCCCTAAACTCATGCCATGACTTCCTCAACTAGACAATTAACACACCGGTCATTAACTAAATAATCATGGACCTATTCTAAAGCAGCAACTCCTCTCTAACTGCTCCACTACATGCATACGTACGGCCACTTCTGACCCATGCAAACACATGAACTTTAAACAATCTAACACAACGTGCACACATTTGGATGTGTACATGACATGCAAGATTAATACCCAACATTCTCCTCCGTAATCTTGCATGTCAACTCACAGGTGCGGTCGTGCGGACCACCCGCAACCTCTTGTCACGCGCAGCGGCCTCCTCCTCTTCATGCCACATGCAGCGGCTTCACCTTGCCACACGTAGCAGCATCTTCATCTTGTAGACGACGCATTCCCAACACCGATATCCACCTTGTAGCGGTCTCACACCACTACTCATGGCCTCCAACGCAAGCGAGACAACATTGTTTGCGGTCTCTCACCTCCAATCGATGCCTCCTCTGTGGGCGCCTTACGCGACTCATCGCACCATTGTCGGTCTTGCACACCGACTCCTCTAGTGACGATGGCTTCACACCACCGCCTTCGGCTTCACGCCGAATCCTCACAACGGTTTCACACCACCGTCGCACTCCGCACCGTGTGCCATGCCGCACCACCAAAGAGCGCACTTCCGCATGCCGACCGCACGCCATCACCATCGGCATCACACCGACTTCCTCAACGATGGCCTCGGCCACCGCCACCGGCCTCCATCTCGCTTGGAGTCTGCCGCCACCCGTGGCATCCAGCTCGCATGGAGTCTGCCATTGCGCCACCTCTAGCCTCCACTCATTGACTCTGCCGTTGGTGCGCCCGTCGTCACCACACCACACCGGCCTCGCCGTTCGTGGCCTCTAGGACACCGAGTCGTCGCAAGCCCCGGTTGCGCCGTTGCGTACGGCATCATGCCGACTGGCGAATCATCGCTAGGCAGCTTCTCCTCGCACCTCGCTCTGATACCAATTGAGTTGCATGCACCTAATGTTGGGTATTAATCTTGCATGTCATGTACACGTCCAAATGTGTGCACGTTGTGTTAGATTGTTTAAAGTTCATGTGTTTGCATGGGTCAGAAGTGGTCGTATGTATGCATGTAGTGGAGCAGTTAGGGAGGAGTTGCTGCGTTAGAATAGGTCCATAATTATTTAGTTAATGACCGGTGTGTTAATTGTCTAGTTGAGCAAGTCATGGCATGAGTTTAGGGGAAGGTGGGGTTGCCTACCGTGAGGAGACTGGAGTCCATACATATCCCTGTATATGTTGTTTAGTTTGAATGAGAAGAAAAGAAAACACAGTGCAAAGGCCGTGAGGGCTGTGGCACCACAACAATGTGTCCATCTTCTCCAGGTGTATGTGTGTGTTTGTGAGAGACACAAATGAGTAAGAGTGAGATATGAGAGTTGAGAGATTCAATTCCAACAATTGGTATCAGAACCAAGAGGTCTTAAGTTCAAGACCCGGCTGATGCAATTAAAGAAAAAAATAATTGTAGTCCACCTCTATTCCACGTATTAGGCCTGGGGGAGCCTATACGTGAGGAGGAGTATTGAAGTATAAGTGAATTGTCTATCTTTCCTCATCAGCTTAAGCATTTGGGTGAATTGGTTGGTGCATGCAACTCAATAGGGACGGTGCCGACGAGGAGCTCCGCCCACTGTCCGAGCACCCTGACCACGAGGCACCGCAGCGGTTCGGCAAGTCCAAGATGTTCGTCGAGTCCATCGCCGTCGCTGAGTACCGAGGCGGGCATTGCGCAGACCACCCTCGGTCAGAACGGCCGCCGCGGGAAGCGCCTCATCTTGCTTGCCGCCGCCGACGCGCGTCCACCGTGGCAGAGACACGAAGTCCATGTCGGTGATCTCGTGCTGGTACAAGGACAACACGGAGTGGGGGCTGCGCGTGGGCTAGATCTACGGCTCTGTCACGGAGGACGTCATGACGGGGTACCGCATGCACAACTGCGGCTGGCGCTCCGTGTACTGCATCACCCGCCGCGACGCGTTTGTTGGAAATTCTACCCGTGGACGCACACTTTCACGAGTGAGGGAAACAAACTCATGGAGAGGAAGAACACACACAGAAGATTTTGCGTAGTACTTCGCAAGCGCCTAGTGCTACTTTTCTCTTTCTATTCTTCTCTCTTTTACATTTGGCTCAACAAATACAAACCGATTACAAGGCCTTATATAAGCACACACGGGCGTAGGCGCCACAAACTAACTCACACACTAGTAAATCACCTGCATGTAACTCACGCTACTATCTCCTAATAACATGTCCACTAAGAAAACTTTCAACGTTACACACTAGTAAATCACCTGCATGTAACTTACGCACTAACTCACGCCACTATCTCCTCATAACCTGTTCACTTAACTCTATGCAGCCCACTAACTCAACTAATGCATGATACCTTTGCATTACCACTTGTCCACTCTCAAGATGAAGTTGTCAAGATTAAGTCCAACAATTTTCCCCCTAATCTTGACATCACTTACTTCACAAGCCGAAGTTCGATCTCCTCATGCATCTCCAAGGAGTTTTGCCTTCTTGCTGACCATGCCGCCGGTGACACAACTTGCCGACATCTTTTGCTTCTACTTCAACTTCGATTGTCTTTCACCGGTACCATCGGCGACGGAGACTCGGACCGGAGCTTACATTAGTGAGTTCTTGGACACACCTACAAGAACTCACGCTTTCTCGTTGACACAACTAACACGAGAATACACACATGTACAACAGCTAGACGGGAGTACACGAAGAGGACACACTTCTATTCTCTTGTACTACTAAGCTCTTGGACACGCACTCAACTAATTCACAGTGGAGGAAACAGAAGAACGTCATGAGCACACACACAGCTTTTGGCACTCGGCAGACCCAGAGCTTTTCATATGCTCTCATTCTTTATCCTCCACAATACCTCACGGCAGCTACCAGATGTGACGTACAGCTACTGCAGCCAGCCACACACCCGCGTACGCCCGCTCACCTATGCACACCGCGTCGCTACATGTGCTCCCGTGCTTGCGCACAATCCAGCGCGCTCCGCCGCAGCCGTACACACGCGCCTGTTGCTTTGCTTGGCGCCCGCTCCACATCTGCTCCGGTCACCGCGCTGTCGCGGTCGGAATGCCACCCTCGCGAAGGTGCTCACCGCACCTTGTGCACATGCATGCATGCCGTTGTTCTTGGTGCTTGCTCCATGCCATCTTTGCTCACTTGGCCTTATTGTCGAGCCGAGCCCACCGTCGCCATCTTTGCTGGCAGCGCCACGCCCGTCGTGTGCCGCACCACCGTTGCCGGTGAGCCGTCCTTCGCGGGTAACATCACCTCACGTTGAACCTCGCTCTGATACCAATTGTTGAAAATTCTACCCGTGGACGCACACTTTCACGAGTGAGGAGACAAACTCACGGAGAGGAAGAACACACACGAAGATTTTGCGTATAATCGCAAGCGCCTAGTGCTACTTTTCTCTTTCTATTCTTCTCTCTTTTACATTTGGCTCAACAAATACAAACCGATTACAAGGCCTTATATAAGCACACCTGGACGTAGTTGCCACAAACTAACTCACACACTAGTAAATCACCTGCATGTAACTCACGCTACTATCTTCTAATAACATGTCCACTAACAAAACTTCCAACGTTATACACTAGTAAATCACCTGCATATAACTTACACACTAACTCACGCCACTATCTCCTCATAACTTGTTCACTTAACTCTATGTAGCCCACTAACTCAACTAATGCATGATACACTGCATTACCACTTGTCCACTACTGCATGAAGTTGTCAAGATTAAGTCCAACAGCGTTCCGAGGCACGACGCCGATCAACCTCACCAACCGGCTCCACCAGGTGCTATGGTGGGCGACGGGTTCCGTGGAGATCTTCTTCTCCAAGAACAACGCGCTGCTCGCCTCCCGGCGGCTCAAGTTCCTGCAGTGCTTGGCGTACCTCAACGTCGGCATCTACCCCTTCACCTCCCTCTTCCTCATCATGTACTGCCTCCTGCCGGCGCTCTCCCTCTTCTCCGGCCAATTCATCGTGGCGACGCTGGACCCGACCTTCCTCTGCTACCACCTGCTCATCACCACCACGCTCATGCTGCTGTGCCTGCTTTCGAGGTGAAGTGGTCGGGGATCGGGCTGGAGGAGTGGTGGCGCAACGAGCATTTCTGGGTCATTGGTGGCACGTCTGCGCACCTGGCCGCCCTGTTGCAGGGCCTGCTCAAGGTCATCGCCGGCATCGAGATATCTGAAAGCGTGGAGTATACGAGACAATCACGCGATATATTTGTATTTCAGCCACCGGTATACGAAATAACTTTGATTAATACGATCCACAGATCTCGGATCAATGGCTAATGTGGATGACAAAGGGAATGGGCGCACAATAAACACGCGTGGGTTGGGATTTTATGAACCCGATGCTTAAACCCACAGTCGATCAACCAAAGTCGCCCTCCTATATATCACTCTTGCTCTTGTACATTAGAGTACAACATCGAGGAGGCATTGAGCGAAGACCGCCCATTCGAAAAAGCCCCTTCAACCCCGATAAGCCAAAGATAAAGTAAATCTCTGGCGGTGGCGCATAGTCCTCGCATGTGTACGTGACTCAACAGTATCGTATATAGCTGGCTATCACTCCCCGTAGTTGGAGCAATTAGAAGGACGACGTTTAGGCTGGACCAAAATTCATGAATTTCTGATCGTCGGTAAGCCTTTGGTGAAGATGTTCGCGTACTGTGAGGTCGTCAGAACATGGAGCACGTGCACCTCACCAAGGGCGACACGCTCGCGAACAAAATGCAGGTCGATCTCCACATGCTTGGTGCGCTGATGCTGAACCGGGTTGGTGGAGAGGTAGATCGTGACCGACGTTATCGCAATAGACCACGGTAACTTTCTTTGAAGTGGTGTGTAGCTCAAAAGCAAGCTATGCAACCAACAAGCCTCAGCAACACCATTGGCCACAGCACGGTACTCTACCTCTGCACTGGACCGAGAGACTGTATGCTGACGCTTCGAGGACCAAGAGACAAGATTATCACCGAGAAAAACGTCGTAGCCCAAAGTTGATTTGCGAGTGTCGGAGCAACCAGCCCAATCAGCATCAGTGTAGACAAATAGCTTGGTCGGGGAGGTACGATGAAGGTATAAGCCATGATCGAGTGTGCCCTGAAGATACCAGAGTATGCGCTTGACCAAAGCAAAATGTGTCTCACGGGGATCATGCATGTAAAGACACACCTACTGCACAGTATAGGCAATATCCGGTCGAGTGAAGATCATGTACTGAAGAGCACCAGCCAAGCTGCGATAGTGCGTCGGATCATCAACCAGAGGACCCTCACCAGAAAGCTTGGAGTGAGTATCAATGGGCGTACGACAGGGCTTGCAATCAGACATACTAGCACACTGGAGAATATCCAAGATATACTGGCGCTGAGAGAGAAAGAGAGCGCCATCTCACCGGCTAACCGTCATGCCCAGAAAATGATGAAGCTGACCAAGAGCGGAGATCGTGCGGTGAAGGAGATCCTCTGAAGAAGCAGTCAAAACTATGTCATCAACATAAAGCAACAAGTAGACTGTGTCGGCACCACGATGAAACACGAAGAGGGAAGTGTTGGACTTGGCCTCTACAAAACCGAGGGTAGTAGATGGGAGGCGAAGCGACTGTACCATGCCTGAGGTGCTTGTTTCAGAACATAAAGGGACTTGTTGAGACAGCAAACATAGTCTGGCCGAGCAAAATCAACAAAGTTTGAAGGTTGAACACAGTAGACTGTCTCAGAGAGTGTACCATGCAAGAAGGCATTCTTAACATCCAGCTGATGAATGGGCCAATCCCGAGAGAGAGCCAGGGTGAGAACGGTGCGAATAGTAGCAGGCTTCACCACAGGATTGAAGGTCTCATCAAAATCAATGACAGACCGCTGTGTAAAACCGCGAAGAACCCAACGAGCCTTTTACCGATCAAGAGAACCATCCGGAAGAAACTTGTGATGAAAAACCCATTTGCCAGTAACAAGATTGACTCCTAGTGGGCAGGGAACAAGATCCCAAGTGTTGTTGACTTAAAGGGCTTCAAATTCTTCAGTCATAGCACATCGCCAGTGCAGATCGGTCAAGGCACCCCGATAGGAGGAGGGCACGGGCAAAACTGCTGTAGTCGTGGCCTAGAGATTGAGGCGCTGTACTGGAACGCGAAATCCAGACTTGCCTCGTGTGGTCATACGGTGTCATTGACCACCGGCTGGATGGAGATCGCCATGGGCAGTCGGTCGACGCCACCGACGCTGCTAGCAACTACATGTGGTGCAAGACCGGCGAAGCAGCAGAGCGGCGTCGCGGTTCATCTGGCCGATCTTGAGGCAATGATGGCAAAGCCAATGTCGAGCGACCAGTGTCGACGGCGATCGAGAGAAGCGGCAGCGTGAAACGGCCCAGCGCTCGGCGTGGTGGAGAGTTGGCTGGCCGAGCCCTGAGGCGGTCTGCCAAAAGGAGAGGTAGGGGCCCAGCGGGTGTGTGCATCCTGCTGGCTGCAGGTAACACCGGCCGGCACTCAGATGGTGAGGCCACGCAGCGGAGGCTGCTGGTTACGTACTGTACACCGCAACAACTTCGTGTCTGCGATGGGCAAAGGTGCGCCCATGATCGGATAAAAACTCAAGAGTATCATTAGTTGGAGGCACTGAGGGTGCCGCGGCAAAGGGGAAGGAAGATTCATCGAAAGAGACATGCTGGGAGATGATGATTCTGTTGGAGGAAAGGTCAAGGCACCGGTATCCTTTGTGGTCGGATGGATAACCGAGGAAGACGCACAGGGTGGAACGGGGTGAGAGTTTGTTTGGAGCTGTGGAGGGCAAATTGGGGTAGCATTTGCACCCAAAGACCTGAAGGTGCAAGTAGGAGGGAGCTACCCCATAAAGAACCTGGAAAGGAGTAGAGAAATTGAGAGTTTTGGTGGGATGACGATTGAGAAGATAGGTGGTGGCGTAGAGGGCTTCCACCCAAAAGGAGGGAGGAAGGCTAGCCTGGAACATGAGAGAGCGCATAACATTGTTGGTGGTACGAATTATACGCTCGGCTTTGCTGTTTTGTTGAGAAGTATATGAACACGACATGCGGAGTGCAATGTCGTGGGTGAGAAAGAAATGGCGAGAGGAGGAGTTGTCAAACTCGCGCCCGTTGTCACACTGAACACTCTTAACGGAGGCGCCAAACTGAGTGCGAGCATAAGAGATGAAGTGGGAGAGGTGAGTAAAGGTGTCGGACTTGAGACGCATGGGAAAAGTCCAGAGAAAATGCGAGCAATCATCAAGAATAATAAGATAATATTTGTAACCGGACACACTGGCAATGGGAGAGGTCCAAAGGTGTGGATATCATGGGGATATGCCCATGATCTTAGGATGATGAAACAATTGGCAATGTTGCTTTTGGTTTGAAGTTTCACGCGTTTTCGGCAAAGTTAAAAGGATGATCTTTAGTCTTTGGGAATTTGGCTTTGGGTTAGATTGAGTTCATAGGCTATAGTGCATATGTGTTGCATGATGCATGTTTTGAGCTAACGTGGGTCAAGTTGTGAAGAATTTATTCCCGGATTCGTGTTTGATTGTCTATTGCTGTGCAGGTGGCTTGCAGGTCAATGACGGTCAACGGCGAGGAGGATCGGGACTAAGCTTGGAGAGCTGAGGTCCAGAATGATCAAGGATGCCGTGTGAGGTCAATGGACTCAAGCGTGGTGCAGAATGGACAAGGATGACCGAGCAGGCGATTGATCTGACCGTTGATCAAGCGGTGCGGGGGTCGGTGCAAGTGCCAAGGTGGTCCGGTGGGAACCGGATGTGAGAGACTTGCCGACACGATGAGAGCCGCTGGATCAACCTACATGTGGCGGCGGCGCCCGGTGTCTGCTAGAAAAAGCTTCATGCTTGGCGGCGCCCCCAAGAAGAAAAATCTAAGCGCCCGTGTTTTACTTGCATGTAAAAGATCTGAAGTACTTTGTCGGTTAGTGAGAATTGCTCCAGGGGCGGCCGGTCTCAAGCTGTGATTCAGTTGTCCAGTGCAGCGACTTGAAGCTTCTCAGAAAACAGGAATTTCAAGGGCAGCTGCTGAATCTGTTGATTGCCGGCCTTCTTTTTCTTCATGCACAATTTTTTATTCGGCTGGTTAATCTGGTGTTGCATGGTATCCGAGAAATGGATGCCCTGTGCTTGGCGGCACTGCTAGAAGTTTCGTAAAATCCGAATCTGTGTTTGGTTTCTGCCTGATGGTTGTTTACGGTTTGAAGTTTCTTTTATTTTATCCGGCTGCTTAGTTTTTCGAGTGAATCAAGAACCTGCAATTCGTTTTTTTTGGTTTAGTTTTCTTTGCTTGTCGGCCTGTTGGACGCGTGTGGAGAACCTGAAAAACCGGACTGTAGTAGCGCCCGATGCTGCCTGCAAAAACAGAAGCCGAGTGGCGTCTTGTCTCCCCAGCAAAAAATCAGAGGTCTTGGCAGCAGTTCATGTCCAGGTTGAAGACACAAAAATTAGAGAGAGGTGTCAGTTCTATTGGTTTTGAGTATGGATTAGATTATTGTCTCTCTCTGCCTTTCTACTGTGTCTGATATTTTGATTGCCCAGTGACCGATATGTTCAGTTTTGTGAAACTTGATTCTCGGTTTTTTGTCCTGTGGATAGCTGTTGTTCGGCTGCCTCATTGATGTTTTGCTGTGCGAGTGCCTGCTGTGCCCCATAGAAAACAGAAGCTGAGCAAGGACCTCCAGTGCCTTGATTTATTTCTTAATTGCATCTTGTGCTATTTCTGTTCATCTCTCTTTACAGCAAGTTTTTTTTTTAATTGGTCTTTAGCTTTAGAGTTTGATCAGATTCAACACAGGCCATCCAGTGTGCCTGTATACAAATCTTCATAGCTTTTATAGCTATTGGAGTGATAGTAGTGTTGAATTTGATCGGGTAGAAAAATACGAAAAGCGTCTATTCACCCCCCCCTCTAGTCGCCTTTCCGGTCCTACAAAAGGTCACAATGTATTAAATCAAAATTATGACGAGCTCTAGAAGAAGAAGTGCCGAATGGGGAGCGTACATGGCGACCAAGCTGACACGCATGACATAAATGGTCAGATGGAGCCTTATTGCATGGGAGAGCACTAGAACTAATAAGCTTGGAAAGCGCTTCATGGCCAATGTGCCCGAGGCGTCGATGCCATAGTGTGGGGGAGGAAGCGGTGACCAAAGCATGTGGATGTGTGCCGAGCTGACAGAAAGGATAAAGGTCACCGGAACTATTGCACCTAGCGATCACGCTCTTGGTACGAAGATCCTTCACAGAAAGACCATAAGGATCGAACTCAACAGAACAATTATTATCAATTGTAAACTGACGGACAGAAATAAGATTCTTAATGATCTGAGGAGTAACAAGAATATTGCGTAGCAAGAGAGGACCATGGGCACCAGGGAATGACAGGGAGCCAATGGAGGTAACAGGCAACATTGACCCATTACCGACGATGATATTAGATGGAGTAGAGGGAGAAGAAGGATGGGAGGTGGAAAGAATCCCAGCATCAGCAGCCATATGGGAAGAAGCACCGGAATCCATGTACCAATCAGTGGATGAAAGTGGTGGCGTAAGCGTCATCGTCTTGAGCGATGCTTGCAAGCCGCTTCTTTGGTCCCGGAGGTGGTGCACGGGTCGGTGATCTTTGACGCCGCCGCCGGGTGCCCCAAGATCGGCTGAAGGTCTTGCCAGTAGTAATCTTGGACATCGGGCGGTGTGGAGCGATCGGCCACATGGAGTGCTCGCACGGGAAGGGTCGGTGCAGGAGGTCGAGGGCCAAGGACACCGCCGAAGTCGCGGCAGATAGGGCCCACACCCGACGATCCACGCCCAAGGGTTAAGAAGGACGGAGGCCCATGCGGCGAGGAAGCGACAAAGAGCCGCCGCGCCCAGCACCAAAGGCCGGGGCGTCGGTGTTGTTGCCGCCAGTGCCACCATTGCCGCCATTGCCGCGGCCACGGCGACGGTTGCGGCCATTGGAACGTCTGGAGCCGTTGTTCCCCGAGTAGCTGGAAGCACCGGTGTTGCCATGACCGGTGCTGTTGCCGTTGGACGCCGTGTTGCGGGAGGCCGACTGACTAGCAGTGAGGAACGCGGAGGAAGACGTGGCCGGCTTGGACTTGGTGATCTCCTCGAGTAGCAGATGAGAACGAGTTTCCATAAACGTCGGGAAAGGTCGTTGCATCTTGGGAATCGGCACCATGTGAGCAAACTTTTCATTGAGACCGCAGAAGAGGGTCAAAACGAGCGTCCGATTAGAGATGGGTTCGCCGAGATCGCCAAGACCTTCAGCCATGCTTTTGAGCTTGCGGCAATAATCAGAAATTAACATGTCACCTTGGACGAAGTTGCGGAACTCCACCTCCGTGTATAGGGCACGTGACTCCTTGTTGTCGAGGAATTGATGCTCGAGGTTGATCCAGACGACCCAGACAGTGGTGAGAGGGGTCATGACGAGCTCGAGGAGGTCCGCAGTAATCGTGCCGTAGAGCCAAGATAAGATCATGCAATCCATGTGTGTCCACTCCGGTTGATCACTGGGATTAGCATCGGAGAGGACGTGATCTGTCAAGGCGTATTTGCCAAGCGTGAGGAGGAAAAGGCCGTGCCACTTGCCGTAGTTGTTGGAGCCGAGGTCAAATGTGACGGGGATGAGCGCCTTGATATTCAAGACGCCAACAGCCTGAGCGTGAAGGGCGTCGACGTTGCAGCCAGGTGGAGAAGCAGTCGCGTGGGGAAGAAGTGGAAGATTGGGGCCTGGAGGCGGCTGCTGGCGCTCGGCAGCGATCACAGCGAGCGCATCCGTGCGCGCGATCAACAGCGAGCGGCTGCTGGCGCTCGGCAGCGATCGCAGCGAGCGCATCCGTGCGCGCACGATCGACAGCGGCCGCAACAATGGCCTCGAGTCAACGTTCAGCTTCGGCGGTGGCCTCCTGGCGAGCGCGTGCTACGGCGGCATCGATGAGCGCCTGGACCCGGCGCTCTTCGGCCTCGGCAGCCGCGGCCTGCTACTGCTGCTCGTGCTCGGTGGAGGGGCCGGCCATGGGAGCGATGGCAGCAAGGGTTAAGGTTTGCGGAAGCGTGTGGTCGCAGGATCGATTTGCTCTGCTACCATGAAAGCGTGGAGTATACGAGACAATCACACGATAGATTTGCATTGCAGCCACCGGTATACATATATAGTACAGGGACTAGGCTAGAGAAGGTAAGCTACAATCAGTTAGGATAGCTGAGCCAAAGATAGAAGTAAATCTCCTGACGGGTGGCGCATAGTCCTGCGCGTGTACGTGACCTGCGCGTATTCGTATACAGCCTGGCTATCATCGTTCAAGCTCGCGGCCGAGGACGACGACGACCCCTTCGCGGAGCTGTACCTCATCAAGTGGACGTCGCTCTTCATCCCGCCGGTCGCGGTCATCGGCATCAATATCATCGCGATCGTCGTCGGCGTGTCGCGCACTGTGTACGCGGAGATCCCGCAGTACAGCAAGCTGCTCGGCGGCGGGTTCTTCAGCTTCTGGGTGCTGGCACACTACTACCCCTTCGCCAAGGGCCTCATGGGCCGCCGCGGGCGCACGCCGACCATCGTCTACGTCTGGGCGGGGCTCATCTCCATCACCGTCTCGCTGCTTTGGATCACCATCAGCCCGCCCGACGATCGGATCACCCAGGGCGGCATTGAGGTATGAAAGTGATCGAGCAATCGAGCACCGACAGAGATCAATTGAGGATCACCAGACAAGTTTTCAAAAGAAATGTGCGTGAAAGCAACAATTTTGAGAATCGTGAGGAGTTTACGTTGAGCTCTTTGTTTTCGGATGCAAGAATCAGTAGTGTCTGAATAGTTAAGGATTCTAGGCAAATTAAGTTCATTTTTCAGGGGCTAGTGTATCAAATAAACGGAAATATGACCATTAGCTGTACATGAATTTTTCGTGAGATTGCCCCTTCTGCTAAGATGCTATTGTAATCGATGATCGACACTCGTATTTTTTGTTTTTCTGCTTTCTCTACGAATTACAATGGGATATGCATATAGTTCCTGGAACCCTACTTGTGTAAATTTTATCTTTATGTTCTTACTAAAGCAACTTGGAAACAAAATTTGATACTTATGCAAATGTTATACAGAGTCCAAAATCTAAGTAGGTTTTGCACACGTTCAGTAATGGATTCGAAATTTTCAGGGTAACATCAGCTCGGTTGTGAATGGTGGCTAGTTGTCAGAAAACAAGTTCATGCGGTAGAGGCATTGTCACACGAGCAGTTCCGGGCTCCTGTTACAGGTTCAGTTGGCACACTTACAAGCCAAACCAGAGTATCCGAGTTTCTACAGTGATGAAGCATAGTAAGCATGATTCATGTAGTTGTTTTCGTCTTTATTGGCACATTGATACCCCAAAAGCTGGCTCCACATTTCGTTTGCCGTTCCTGCTGCAGTCCCAAGCAGGCACTCTGCATTATGTCAGCATGGCAGTATGGCACGCCTTGTTTTAACCCCATGGATGGCAGGAAGCTATATTTACTAATTTACAGTTTGTTAGCGTCAAAGGGACGCAGAGCAGATTAGTACCGTTTCAATGGATCATCCTTACGCACAACGCTCAACGGCATACTACAGATTGACAGATTATGTTGTGCATCTGGTGGGTTCTGTGTTTGATAACACACTCAATTATCCCAGTAGGAGTGTAATATTCCATCTAGTTCACAAAACAAGTTGTTTTGGACATCGACACGGTCCTCAAAATGAAACTTTGACCACTAATTACTATTGTAATATATTTGTAAAAAACAATAATATTATAATATTATAAAAGTGTTTCTCGAGACGAATTTACACATATGATTTTCATGTTTCTAATCTAAATATTTAAAAATATATTGGTAGCCAAAGTTTTCAAAGTTTAACTGCACGAATTTCAAAACAACTGATGGAGTAATACTAATACACACTCAACGTTCTGTATCTGCCTGATAACACATTCATTGTTCATAGTTTCGGAAGGTAGTCTCGTACCCCGCCATAAATGGACAAACCAAGATTTGATAGATTTAAATCCCCTTAAAATTCCTTATCTACAAGTCGATTTTGCTCCATGTTAGATCTGCCTCACAATTCGTGCTCCTCCGTCGTCTGTGCCAGTCACAAAATCAGAGGGGCGATGGGCGGTGGCCTACGGCCAAGACGATAATACCTCCAAGTCAGTGGGATCCAGATCGGATATGGGTGGTGGATCCGACAGCGGTGAGCTAGCGGAGACCGGTGACAGCTGGGATGCGATGGACGTGCGGCGAGAGAGATGGGCATCATCGGTGGACTTTTTGGCAGTATTAATATTTTTTGAAATCGTATGTACAGAGATGGTGGTGGTCGAAATTTTTTGGGTAAAAATAGCGTCGCGTCCGCACGGCCGTCATGCGGAGACTCCCTGCATCCGCCACGTCACTACTGCCGCACGGCCAGCGGGCGGCGGGGCCATCGCACGAGTTCCAAAAATTAAGAAATTTTACGTGAATGCTCATAACATGATGTACTTTCTTGTGTAATTTTTCTATAATTTTCCTCGTTCTGATTTTACCTCGCAATTCCATTTAAGTGTACTCATTTTATCCTGCCACGTGTTACCCCTTCCCCCTCCCACACGCATGGCCCCCTCCCGCTAGCCCTGCTCTTCCCATCCCCCCCCCGGGTGGCTATATTTTGAACCATTCATCCTTCCTCTTCCGCACATCTGTCGACTCCTGCGTTGCCCCCCTTACCCACAGTCTTTGCAGCGTGAGACAACGCATCCGAAATTTCTGGTGCCAATGTAGTGGCTCCTCCTTCGCTCGGCTATAAATACTGAGATGTCGCAGTCACTCTTCGCTCATCCCAATTGTGTTTCGCTTCTCGTTCTGGCGCTCATCGCTGAGAACTCAAAGAACTTAGCATAATTAATTTTTTGGAGATCAAGTATTTGCTTTCTGCTCGTTGCTTGTCACTCGTTTTTTTTATAGCTTACCCCGAAGGGTAGGTAATTTGTCAGATGCTTTTGTCATTATTACCGTAATTAGTTAGTGTACTAGTTATTAATTCGTTATGAATTAGTTAGTTTACTGATAATTAATTAGTTTAGAGGTAATTAGTTAGTTCGCTTGTAATTAATTAATTAGTCATAATTAGTTTAGTGGTTATCAGTCTCGCATATTAAATTAGTGCGAATTAACTACTCGTAATTTATTTAGTGGTAATTATTTAGTTGCAATTAGTTAGTTTAGTGGTAATTAAATAGTCGTAATTAGTTAGTTTAGTCTCTGTTAATTAGTTTAGTGGTAAATAATTAGTCATATCTAATTACATATATGTAATCCATCACTTGCATGCAATTTGTCTATCTAATTACACATATGTACCACGGATGGGGTTGTTGTGGCTCTAGGTAATATCGAACATGCAATACTTGTATGTGTTTTATGGCGATGGTCTCGTACAGGCTAGACTCGGCGGGTTGGACCTATCGAGATGCTAGTACAAGGTGGTCTGGGTGGAGGGGCTCGACACGATGAATATTCACGAGCTTTGGAGTTGCATCCGGAGGGAGTTCGTCACAGAGGCAACGAGGAAGAAAGTTGTGATTGAGAGGATCACCTGCACGAATGATGTGTGAGAGCTCGTCAAGGTGGCTGGAAGCGTAGCAAGGAGCTAGTACATGCAGATTATGTCTGTAGAACCAGAGACGGAAGTTTGACTCCATCTGGAGAGACCTCGAACGTCGGACTACGAGGTATACATGGGAGTCCACTCCAGAGGTACTGGAGGGAGAGTATCCCTATAGTGCCATAAGTTTCTCCGAGTGGATTAATGGGCACGCTCCTAAATTGGAGAAATGGTCCCTTTTGTATGACACAGACGATGTGAGATACGAGATTATGAAGACCAACAAGTTCAAAGTGTATAACAGCGTCCTCAAAGGTGTGCGGTGCCTCCCTATCACCGCGATCGTCTAGGAGACATGGACTTGCATTGTTGGTTATTTCATCAATAGAGCTACCGCAGCCAAGCGATAGATGGAGGAAGGCATGCAGTGGTCCGAGAACATGCAGAGGCACATGGACCAGAATATTGATAAGGCCCGGATGCACGACATCTGGGTGATCGATGGCCTCAGGAGGAAGTACGATATCAGGCTTCAGCAGAAACACGTCAACAGTCATGCCAGGGGGGAAAGGAAACATGCTTGCACCCTGGGTGATGTGGCAACATGCACCTGCAACAAGCCAAAGCTCCTACACAAGCCATGCTCGCACATGTACAAGGCGTGTGCGCAAATGAGGCAGATGTGTACGCCGTACACCTCCGAGTACTAGACATGCAGCATCTTTTTGGTACATGGAGTGCGGAGTTTCACTCGTACGGCCTGGAAATGAAGTACAAGGATCTTTAGCCAGACATGGTGCAATGGGGCCCGAACAAGGACTTGGAGACAACAGCGAAGGGGCGACGGTAGACGCGGTGCTTCTAGAATGACATGGATGCCAGCCAATATACTAGTATTAGCCGCACGAGCAAGTGCAGGAATATGCAAGACCCCTGGGCACTCAGCGAAGGATTGTCCCAACAGACCGAGCTCGTCTGGTCATTATTCGGTGTCGTAATGTAATGTTGTCTCCGCCTTGTTTTCTTATGTACAGTGAAACTTATACGAGTTATGCATAATTTGCATCCTTGCTACGTTCTTCACTGTACAGTGCACTAACATCCTTGCTACGTCTTTTGTTATGTCGCAGGAAGACAACGAATGTGCTACTGGCTTGAAAGGACTGCAAACACCAATCAGCTTATTTGAAGATGAATGTGCTTTCTGCCATTCATTTAGAATTAGTCAGGTATCGAATCATTTGTATATATCAAGTCAAACATGATCTGTTGAAGTCTTCTTACTTCTTACTGTTATGAACTTAGAATCAGAAATCAATCGTGCTTCAAAATTGCCTATTTCTCATTACTATTGTAATGTTCTAACATGCCTATTTTTTATGCTATAGGATAATGGTCATGTTTTGCGCCCTGAACATGCATCGAAGATACTACTATGTGATGAGGTGAGCTCAGCAAGAAAAGAGATTATCGCGGAGACTAGTTGCACACACCTATTTTTTTATGCTATAGTATGCTCTTTGTTAATTTATCAGTTTTCTGTGGATGATATTCTTTAATATTGTATTGTACCACATGCTAGATAACATTGCACATGAACCAACTAAGGGAAATGTGTAGTGTGCAAATCATATAATGATGTACCACAGCCTTCGAAATGCACACGAGTCGGAGGTTACAGTACATTGTTATATGATACGCATGTCACGTATTTCCCTCAGTTGGTTCATACACAACCTTATCTAGACTGTGGTACAATACAGCATTAAAAAATATCATCCACATTAAACCGATAAATAAACAAAGAGTGTCTTATTTGATCGGGTTACATGTGATAATACCTCTCCTCCTTCATCCCGATTGTAATAAACCTGCACGTGTTTCATGTAATGCTTATAACGCTTGAAATATCGATAATTATCTGTACAAAAACATACATTGTAACTTCATTGCAAACCCTAATTAGGACGTGACCTCGCTCTGCAAACCCTAATTCACGTGGAGCTCATTCATACATTGCAGTACTAGCCGCTGTCAAAATCACTATTGGCCATCTCATCGGCCAAAGATCGTTTTCGGCCAGAAGTTGGGAAATGTATAGCATATTTGGAATATCCCACAACCTCCTCTAGACCGCTAATATGCTTTGCTGTCAAGACATGTATATCACCAAAATGTAACCCATGATATTTACATACAAGCACGTCTCCAGAAAGCAACATATTGTATATCGATGTCTCCAACGAAGTTGCAATGCAGCTTTTTTTCCATACAGTCCAAGTCACATGAAATCATGAAACCCTAATTTCCGAAACCTAAATACCAAATCTTCGCGACCTAAATCCTTCATTTTTGAGACATATAAAATTGTCGAAACAGTACGCAATCAAGTCCACTACGTGAGGAGCCTAAAAAAATCATAATTTTTGGACCTCATTTTTCTATATTTACAAAATGGTGCAAACAGTACACTTATATGAAATTATGAGAAAAATTCTAAAAGAATAAAAATATGAAAAATATACACAAGCAAGTACGTCCGGAGGCTCCATGTAAAATTTTTAGAACTCAATTGCTATATTTAAAAATTGAAACCCTAATCGGTGTTAGGAGCATTTACATATAATCAGAACGAGTAAAATTATGGGAAAAAAATTACACAAGAAAATACACCGTGTTAGGAGCATTCACATAAAATTTCATAATGTTTTGAACTAATTTGCTATATGTTTAAAATGCTACGAAATTCGCGTATTATCGGTCGAAACCCTAACATAACCCTAACCCGCGAAACCCTAACCTAACCCCGGCAGCGGCGACGTGGCGGGTGCGGGGCGTCTCCGTATGGCGGCCGTGCGGACATGACACTATTTTTGCCAAAAAAAAATTGAACAACACCATTTTTGTAAATACAATTCCAATAAGTGTTAATACTATCAAAAAGTTTCATCGGTGCCATAAGGGTCTAGAAGCTCATCTGCTCTGTCGTAGATCAAAGGTCACAAACGTGCTGATGACGAACCATAGCAAAGTTCTGCACCAGTGAAGAAGAAGATGACGAGGGCGTGAAGCATATGTGGTCTAAAAGTCTGTCACAACAGTGCTACCTGCCGAATGCTACTCCAAAACAAAGAGTGAGGGGCCAAGTGTGGCAGTGGCGGTGGCAGGGGGAGGGGGGAGAGAGGAGGGGCCGAGGAAGAGGAAGGTCCGGTACACGCCACCAGTTGATTCATAGGGATGAATCAGAAGAGGATGACGCTGACGACAGTCTCCCCGCAGTGTCGGATCACAGCGATGCGTGCTGAATATCCGTGTTCTTTGCTTACATTTCTGAAGACCGTTTACTGCATTGTCATATGTGTGTTACTGTGGTACGTCTACTAACTGAAAAATAGAGCTCACTATTCAACTCGCCTTGCATGTTTTATTGTATATTCGAACTCTCTTACTGCAATATAATGTGGTATTACTACTTGTTTTTATTGTGTTGATCATAATCTATTACTGTCTTTTGAAGATTGGTTACTACTGTTTGTTTATTTTGTGGATAAAAGAACGAAATGATCAATGGGTCGTCTTCATTCTACTGATATGTGGTAGCTGTTTTACTATATGATGCCAAATAACGTTACTGACGTAGATTTTTTTATATTGAATTATTGCATGCGTAAAAAAAAGACTTTACTTTTAACTTGTACATACTGCCGCTTTGTCTCCCAGATGCGTCTCTTCGCGTCCACCCCAGACGGCTTATAAATAAAACGTATCATCAGCTTGCGTAGCATTGAGTACGCACGGTGCCCCAAATCTTTCCTTCACAGTAAAACTCCAAAAAAAAAGCGCTGAACACAAACAGAAAGGAACAAAAATGACTCCAAACACTTCTTCCGCTCCCTTGTAAACGATAGTTCTAACCTACCTATCGCTCGTATACGATTAGCTATCTGGGCTGGGCCTGATCGAGGCTGCGGACGATGATTATGTCCACGACCTCCTCCGTGTTCCACCCCTGTGTCTACTGGAGAGGGTAGCTGCAATCACCCGCACGCTGCATCTCCTGCTCAGTCGGATCAATGTCCTTGTGTCCAACGTATGGCGAACCAACCTCATCTTAGAGATCGTGCTCACGAGCTACGTGGATCGTGTCAAGGCATGCATCCAGAGGCTCGAGGACTACATCAACAGGAAAAACGAAAGAATCAACGATGCCGAGACCATGGAAGAGACGAATGTCCTCATTTGGATTATCGTTGACAGACTTCCTTCGCTCGCTCGGCGCCAAGATTGGCTCGCAACCGCGAAGGAGCAGGTAGAGACGTATCTCCACATATTCCTAGATCCAGCCCCTGACGAACTCTACGAGCGGGCTTACGAATGACTAAGGTTTGCGATAAGGTCCTACCTTGGCCACTAGGGCCTCATTTCTTTTGACCCTTCTTCCCTTCTTTTGTTATTATTGGGCAATGTAAAAAGAAAAAAAAACGATCGGCCATGCTATTTGGTTGAAGTATATTTAAGAATTTTTATCTCCTGTTATTTACTGTTATGTACATATAACATTACTGCAATAGTTTCTTTATTTTACTAGTGAAACACAAAAAAAGAATACGGTGGCATTGATAACACGATAAAAAATATATAGATTTACTATTTTATAAAGGGAAAATTTGCTCAATAGCATTGTAATGATGTATAAATTGAAAAATAGCATCCAATGTGAGAATGACAGGTGAGCCATGGGGCCACATGTAAGTGATACATCGATGTTATTTTTCAACTCGTAATATCTGTGTAGTGTTACTGAGCAAATTGCCCCTTTTATAAATGATCATTTTACCTCTTCCTATATGCGCTTTTACTGTCACACTAACTTGCGTTGTACTGCCCGCTCGACATTTACTACAAAATGATATGTGATAGCTCTTTTACTATAAAATGCACGAGCAATTACTGAACTTCTAATTTGTTTGGAATTACTGCATGTGTACCCTGTTTTACTACATCGAGGCCTATATTTTACTATACTACATTCGCTCTTCTTTGTTTTGTATGTTCGCGTGTGCATAGCTGAAAACATGGGTACCAATGCGTCTCTTCGTCTCCAAAACAAAAACATGCGCCACCGCTCGGGTTGCCCGGTGCGTCTCTTCGTCTCCCCCACTACGACTTATAAGGATGGACATCTGCTAACCAAGAAACACACGAAAGCCCCGTATTATTTTCCACACAAACCAGTAAACAAAATGCCTTCAAACTATTCTTCCTCTCAAATGCCCACGATGGTCCTGGCTTACCTCACCCTTGTATGTGATCACCTCTCTGGTCGGACCCTTAGCGATGTTGTTAACCATTATGCAGTCCGCGACCTCCTCCAATCTCCACCCATGTCTCCCGGATATCATGTCTCCGAACATCTGCGGACTGCACCTCCTCCTTAACCAAACCAATGGCTTGGTCTCCAACGTCTGGCGGGCAAACCTCGTGCTCGAGGTCACGCTCACCAACTGCGTAGATCATGTCGAAGAGTTGATCCGAATGTGCGATGGATACATCGACAAGCTGAGCGTGAGAGTCGATGATACCGATAGCATGGAAGAGGCTGAAGATATCCTCTGCCACGTAGTCGATGTGTACCCTCAATACCAACAACTCCAAGCTCGACTTGCCACTGCGAAGGATCAGGTGGAGTCGTTCCTCCACATATTCCCTGACCCCGTTCCCGCCGTAGCCCACAAGCAAGCTTACAAATGCTTGGGGACTACGTTAGGGTCCTATATTGGCCACTAGGGTCTTCCTTTTTGTATTAGGTCATGCAATGTACATAAAAACAAAAGCGATCAGCAACGCTATTAGGCCCAATGACCCATAATATATGTAAAAAATGTCATGTTTAGGTGTAACTGCTTTGAACGTATAGTTTTATTGCATTGTGTTGCTTAACTTTACTGTTATAGCGTAAAAACAAAATCCTCACCATGATTCGACAGTAAAACACATTACAACTTTACTATCTTACCCGTCATATTTTACTATCAAACGTACGAGCATGAAAAAGTCGCATGCCACAATAAAGACAGTAAAATACATAACAACTTTACTATCTTACCGTTATGTTTTACTATCAAACATACAAGCTCGAAAAAAAGTCGTGTGCCGCAAAAAAAACAGCAAAATGATTCACGAATTACTGTTACGTCTCATATTATTTACCGTCAAAATCGAGTGCCTCGTGGGGTGTAGACGTTTCTGGTCTGCTGACTGTAGTTGGTGGGCTAACCATATGGAGGTTGCGTGTGCGCATCGTCACACCTGACCTGGGTCACGTGTGGTGGGCTGGCTAGGCATAGAATAACTATTCTACCACTCCGTTTACACCCCTACCTCTAGCCTTAAAGGCAAATCTAAGCAAATTTGCTCAGTGCTACGTGTAGAGGCAGCCTCTTACGGGAAGCCGATCATCCACATTGAAAGATTCAATACAAAAGATCTATCGTGCATAAAATTAGAAAACAATCTCCACTGCCCGGCATAAAATCAGAAAACGATCTCCACCGGCCGATTAAAAATCAAAGGCTTATGGAGTACTGTTTATACTCGCACAATAATATTCACACGGTGAATCTCTACAAGGTTTTTTTTTCTCCTCTTGGAGGCCAAAAATCACCAACGCTGTGGATGCTCTGAAAACACTGAACGTCAAACTTTCGGTGAAGAGCGTTAATCAGGACTCGGGATAAATGGTCTGAATCGATAAGATCTCTAGTAATTACTGTATGGTAGCAGGGATAACATCATGCTGATAATGAAAAACAACACAACAACAACAACAACAAAACATTTAGTCTCAAACAAGTAAGGATAGACTGGAATGAAACCTCTTTAAGGTCAAAAAGACGAGAGCCTTGTAAAAAACCTACAAGATTAGAATCTTAAACTGTAAATCCTGCCATCTGAGCCGAGAGTCTCAAACACCACCCCCAAGAGCATGTACAATAATGTGATGTCAGCTGTCTTTAAGACTTATCACGTAGTACATTCGATTACGTGGATGAGAGAGAGCGAGCGCGCATAGAGAATTGAGCCGTTTCTCATGCAGTAGTCGACTGTAACACAAAAATCAAGACATTATATATGAAGGAGTTGTCTATAGAGACATGTAAAAAGACAATCCATTATAGAAGCTATCTATAAATGACATAGATATATACTATAGATAACAGTTGTCTATACCATTGTACATGCTCTAAACCTTCTTAGGCATGTACAATGGTACAGGCAGCTACTGTCTATAGTAACTCTCCATGTCATATATAAACAACACTAAAGATAGCTCATACAATAATACAGACAACTGCTGTCTTTTTAGTTGTCTATAGAACACACAATCTTTTAAGCCTTTTCTTGTTTCTAGTGCTATAATTAGCTACAGGATTATAGACAACATCTTTCTCTCTCTTCATTCTCTTTCATCCACATCAGCAAAAATCCTATGTGGCAGTGACTATAAACAACTGACATAAGCCTATTGTACATGCTCTTACAGTTCTAGTACGTAGATCAATAACTTCCATGCGCTCCTATCCAAAGCTAATTCTTTAGCTACGTTCCAATCCCTCAAATCTCTTTTAACTGTTTCCTCCCACAGTCTTGGTCGACCTCTGCCTCTTCTTACGGTTTCAATACGTCTTAAAACTCCACTACGCACCGAAGCCACAGAAGGCCCCGTTGGAGATGTCCAAACCATCTCAACACTTAACCTCAAAAATAAGGATATAAATTACGACACAGAACAATTTCCTCCAAAATAATCATCTCAAGATGCATAAACAGCACAAAGTTCTTCCTGCGGTAATAACACTGAACACATTACTTAAGGAGTAAAATGTTCTTCCTGTGTAAAATGAGTAAAATGTTCTTCCTGCAGTAATAACGCTGAACACTTTACTTAAGGATCAACACAATAAAACAAATCACCACAATCGATCTAATAAGATATCACGAGCAGCAAAACAAAGTGAGAAGCAGTTTAGGATAAACAACAAACCTAACAAACAGCAAAGCAAAACCAGTTGATACAGAGAGCGTAGGTGCCAATTTTGTATCTGGATACTAGAACAAGCAAAATAAGATTTTAAAGCATTCTTTGATAGGAACGGAGTTAACAGACATCACTAACAGTCATCAAATACATATTAGAGCGTTGTTTGATAGGAACGGAGTCGACGGACATAACTAACAGTCACCAGATACGCTGAAACAAATGTACAACACTGACAGAAATAAAAAAAATAACACATAATTCAAGCCCTAATTTTTTTCTTGTAAATGGGCTTTTTCAGAAACTGAAAAAAAAATCATATGCAAACACAACATGCTTATTGCATCATTTGGCATTAATCGTAGACTACAAGTTTTTGGAATACATAGAAAAGTTAGTTCCAACTCAACTGGCACTTGATTTTAATCCCATTCCCTCAGCAACTGATTTTGAGTACTACACATGTAACAGGTTAAAATTTTGACAACATTAGTATTATTATTATTGGCGTACTAAGTACTACTAACAAAGGCAGACAATTATGCTACAATTTCTATGAAGTGTCATAAACTTAAGTCAATCAAATGGAGCAACACACAACACACGCAGGGCTCGCATTAACAAAAAAAATTTAAAACTAATACATCCTATATCAAATAGGACCTAGGGATGTCAGGCTAATGCCCTACTTCCTAGAGTCTTGCTCAAGCAAATAATATTTTCGTACCTAAAACAACTCAATGTTTCAATATCAACAATAGTAATTATTTTCGTATGGTTCACTGACAATCCAAACAAACATTCAGAATAGTTGATTGCCAATAGTGAGCTAAGATATGTCCCCAGTCTCCAGAAAAGTAAACAGACAAACAGTCTCGAAGCATTTCATGTAAGAAGTGTTGAGTACTTCTTGACTAGCAACTAGCAAGACACTCGCACAGCAACCTATTGACTAGCAACTAGCAAGAAACTCGCAAAGAAACATTGACAAAACAGTAGACCTTACAAAATCCTCGGGTAGGGCACCGATGCAATCGCAAATACAAATATCCTACAATCGTTGAAAGGAGATGCAATTCTGGTCTCAATATGTACCGAGGTACCATGCAATGCAAGGTAATCAAGCACAACACACAATTTGCCTAAATTTTCAAGTTGGTCACTAGAAAAATCGAATCCACAACAAAAGCAAGATTCGAAACAATACTAGATCTAATTCAGATGTAAACCATGACCCAAAACAGTAAACAACCCACTATCAGAGAGATAGGAATAAGATGCATCATATATCAATCACCACAAGCCTAAAGCATTTGATAAGAATAGGGGGAAATAAACAGCATATCTCGAAGCAGTAAATCCCAACAAAATGTCGACCAGATCAATCCTTTAACATGATTTAACACATGAAACATCACCATGTCTTAATTCAACTCTTCTCATAGATCCATGCTAACCATGACGAAGTCTTCATGGACAATACCAAAACAAAGATACTTAATGAAGAGATTGATACCAAGAACCAGAAACTAAAGGGTGCTAGACGAGACACGCACCACCTAGAAGCGGAGCTTGGTGAAGAACCACCTGTTCTTGCCGGTCTTGAACCTCTCCTCGAGGCGGGCCTTGGCGGCCTTGCAGGCGGCGACCTTCTTGTCGCGGGTGGCGAGGGCGTCAGGCCCACCGGAGGCGACGTCCTTGAAGTCGACGTCGAGGGTGTAGCGGGTGGGCATGAGGTGGGTGAAGTTGACGAGCTTGAGGAAGCACTTGACGCGCGACTTCTTGGCCGTCTTCTTGGCCGAGTCCTTGCGGATCACCTTCTTGGGGTACTTGGCAAGGCCGGCGACGAGGCAGTGGCCGTAGGGGCGGTCGCGGGTGCCCTCCTCGAACACGCGCACGATCACCGCCTTCCGGCCCGCGAACCGGCCCTGGAGGAGGATCACCGCCTTGCCGGGCTTCAGGAACTTCACCATCTTCGCGTGCTGCGCCGCCGCCGCCGGAGTGGGTGGGTGGGTAGGGTTCGGGCGGTGTGGGAAATGGGGCGAGGTGGGAGGGGCGCGGCTTACATAGGGTGGCGGCGCTAGGGTTTTGATGAGGGGGATGGGTATGGATGATTGGATTGAGATCTGACGGTGTTGCGGCTCATGGATCAGGATGGGTCGGACTTGGGTTCGGTCCGAGACGGGCTTGGGTCGGACCGCAGCTACTTCCGTGCGTAAGGGTTCCCCTTTCCATTATTCATGGGCTCATGGCGTACTTTGTTTCGTCCGTTCCAATCTGATGGCTCGTGCCACCAACAAATTCAAATTTGCTGTATCTCATGAATGAAGACAAATTAAACTGGTTGTTCCCACAAAAGAAATACACACAAGACATAATAGAATTTAGAGTTGAATTTTAGATTCTTTTGGTGTGTCACTAATAAAGTGTTTATATATTGTAGGACCACACATAAACATTGTTTCGCAGGTATTATGCGGCATACTTTTGTAGTAATCAAAATGTAAGGTTTTTAAATTTCCATTTTAAGTTGGTTAACCTAATATATTTTACTTGGTCTGCACGGCTATTTAATTAAACAATCTATTACTAACCGCAAATATATGTCTAGAAAAAAATATTCTTACCTTCTTAATTATATGTCTAGAAAGAAAACATTGCTACACTTTAATTGGAAAAAAAAAAGGTCTGTTTTTATCCCATCAGCTATCGCAAAACTCCAACTTTTGTCTTCAATTATGAAAATGGATTTTACACCTTCCACTTATCAGTTTAACCACACGATGGTTGTTTTAGTAAAATTTACTTTGCACCACCAATACTTACAACTGTTTCACAAAACCTCACGCCTTGCGATAGTTATCGCATAACAGTATAACACCACATATTCTTACCTTCTTTTGCAGTTTGTTGTTTGCACCAGGTTAAGCAAGGAAAAGTCCCAGCCTGGCTTCCAAGCTGGAATCTGTTAGGAAACAATGGGTTTGATCCAGCAGCCGGTTCATATATAGGCGCTCCATCCAAAATTCTAGCATGGTCTCTAGCTTATAAACAGAGGGTGCTAGTCATTGTAAAAGGATGATAATGAGGAGCAATAAAAAGAAGCAAGAAGTCTCCATATATCTCTGTATTCAATCTACTATTCCGTTCTTATGTTCTTGTATTGTTCTTACGATTCTGAGTTTGTCCACGAGGTAATCGCTCGTACTGGACTCGCCAGCGATGGTTTCTCAACACGTTATCAGCACGATTGAAAGGTAACCGTCGTAGCACGACACTCGTAGATCGAATCGTTTTTTCTATATTGCTTTCAATTCTGCAAATTTGGCTTTCTAGATTGTATCCTACGGTGCAAATCCGCTCTAATCTACTGCGTGCCGACTTGAAGTCGCCGACACAATGCTGATCAGTAGATTGCATGTAAAAGTGGATATCGATTGTACCGTAGATTGAAAATTACAAATACATTCTAATCTACCGCAAGCTGGCTTGAAGTCGCTAGCCAAGCTGATTAGTAATTGCATGAACGATAATTGCATGAATAGTAGTACTCGGATGAATAGTACACACATTGCATGAACAGTACGAAAAAAAAGGGGATTTGGCCTAAAGCCGACGCCGCCCACGCATGCCCACAAGGCCACTACGCACGGCCGCGCCATCAAGACCGCCACGCCTCGTGCTTGTATTGCTGGCCGGCCGCCTACTCCACACCCTCGCATGGGTTCCTCGACGCCGCACTCCACCATGCGCTGCCTAGCCAGCAGCCGTCGCCACACTTAAAGCCGCACGCGGCCAAAGCCACGCTAACCCGACATGGCCGCGCCATTGAGTGTCGCCCAGCGACGGGCCCTCCGACATCGATCGAAGTCAGGTCGACCACCATCTTGAAGCCTAGAGCCGCAGATCGCCGAAGTGCTGCGTCACCTCACCCATAGGTCCCGCAGACCGCGCCACACGGTCGCCGCCATCGCCTCCTCAGATCTGCACCGCCGCACTCGCGGATCCCGTGCGGTAGCGCCCCGCGACGAAAGCACCGTCACCTCGGGCTCGCCTCCCACACGAGAGCCGCGCCGCCCGAAGACGCGCACGTCGTGCCTCTCACCGTGCTGCTGTGCCCGAGCGTGCCTCGTCGTCTCTGCCTTGGGCCAAGCTAGCCGCCCTGTGCAGCGCCTACCGGCCGCCGCTCCGTGCTTGAAGCTGTTGTCCCACACGAGCACCGCCCTGTGCTCCCTCCAGCTTGAAGCCAACCGGCCACACGAACGTGCCGCCCCGCCACCCTGCATGGTTGCTCACTCCTGCCAGCCGCAAGCGCTTGAAGTGCTGCCGCGCCGCTTGCTCCCGTCAGTCGCCCGTGCTTGAAGCACGGCCCTCGTACCATCGTGCCGCCACTCACTGGCCTGCAGCCACTGGCCCTCCCACGCATGGCCCGCAACGCCGCCACCACGCCCGCATTGCGCCTACCGCCGCACGCCAGAGCCGTCGAGTTGACGTCGTCGACTTACCACCCAGGTACCGTGCCAACCGCCCACAGCGTCGCCCTCGCACCACGCGCCGCCACTTCGATGGAATAGGGGGCAAGAAACCCTACGGGCTACCAGACATCGGCACCCCTTTGAACCAGCCGTTTTTGGGCCGACCGGCGTTTTGGGCCGGGGAGGGTAAATGGGCCGAGAAAATTTTTTTTGGGAAAATAAAGAAATCCCAAAATTTGCAAAAGGCCCTCAAAAATTCTGAAAATTACGTGAAAAGGTTTCTCATAATAGAAAATTAGCGGTTTAGCCCCTAGAAATTGCAGAATTTGCCGAAAATTCATATTCTAGCAGAAAAGGGTCTCGGGAATTCAATTTTTGAATTGGTTTTGCATTTCAAGCATGTTTAACTTTGTTATTGTTATTTCTATGCAATTTATATATTATATTTACTGTTTTGATTATTTGTGATTGTTTATATTGCTTTTAATCACTAAAAATAGCAATAAATCATGAAAAATACATAGAAAAATACAGGATCATGAACCGGGAGTTCGAAGAGCATTATGAGAATTTTATAACCATTTTATGCAAATTACCAGTAGTAATCTTATGAAATCTTTGCATGAATATGAAGATGACTGGTATCACGAACCAAGAGTTTGAAGAACTAACCCAGCATGGCCAGAATATGTACCAGTCTTCAATTCTGTGGTAAGGTAACCACAGATGAGCAAAAGATTGAGAATACTCTCTCTACCTTTCACCCGAATATGGTGTAATCCGCACGCAACTATCGTTAAGATGGCTACAAGAAGTATACCGAATTGATTGACATCATGCAAGTTGCGAAAGCTTAAGATAATGTTCTAAGGAAGAACTGCATCTCACAACCGCCTAGTAGCAATATTGGACATGAAGCCAATGTTAGCAGCTACAAGGTGAGGAAGCCTCTCACAAAGGAGAGGGGCAAGAAGAGTAAGGTCATGGGTCACACGTTATTTGTGAGAACCCGAATAATTAACTAAATCAAATAATAGTAATCAGTACTTGGTGGTAGTCACATTCGTCTTAACAGTAAGCTAACCGTAGTGTTAGGTAGTTATTAAGCAAACCGAACGTATAGCAACTCGTATTCAGGATTCCTTCTCAAACATGACAATAAAGATCTTCAAAATCAATATCTCATCATCCATTCAATCTTAGAATCAAATACAAGAATCTTTTGCAATCACCGGTAAAGTAGTAAAATCAAATTCGTAATTAAATTATAATAATCACTCCCATCGAAACAACTTACAGGAATTCATCGCAAGCGAAATTACAACAATAATACAACATCTGAATTCTTACAAGAACATTTTACAACAAATCAAAATATAAAATTACATCATTTCATTTATAGTGCGATCTAAATCCTAGCATGCCCTTTCGCTGAAGCCCTCCTTGCCTTTCCATCTAATTATTTTTCTGCCCTTCCCGGTCCACACCTCCATAGATGGCCAAAAGCATAGAAAGCGATTAGTACAACCGAGAGCAGCTTATATATGTGAGTATTAGAATATAGGAAGTGGCCGTCAGAATTCCCCGAAGCTCCGTAGGGTTCCCAGATCAACTTAAGCTAGTCGGCCCTTTAATCATCAAGATACCCAGACCAACTAGAGTTAATCGACACCCTCGTGCTTCTGTGGATTTTATCATCCGGCATTATTAGAATCCAACACCCATTATTTGCAATTGCCGCAACCGCAGTACAATCCCGCAATGCACATTTCCTTAAACCCTACCCTCAGTTAAAACATCAATGGGTGTATCAAAACCAACACCATCCCTTCATTTTCATCGCAGCCATTTGCAACCCAGCGAATTATCCAAAGTCATCCACACCTCATTGTATCCACGGGAGAGCATAGCTAATTGATAAGGCCTAGCCTGGCAGCACAAAGGAGCACAGCACATCCATTCCCCCTCCCACTTCTTCTCAGCCAAAAGGCCAGGACCTAGCAGAAAGGGAGCAAGCAGAGGAAGGGAGCCAGGGAGAAGCCGAAGGGCAAGGGCGACGCTGGCGACGGCAGTTGAACCGCAAGCGACCACCGAAGTCCACGCCGAAGCCAGCAGGAGGATGACAAACCCCTCACTACTGGCAGCCCCAGCTCGACCACACCGGCCACCACATCGGCCACGACCCCAAAACCGACCCAACCCCAGCCCTCAGGTAAACCACCATTTCTCCCACCCTGCCAGTTTGCCATTCACACATATCAAAAGACCACAGTACCATCACTCTTAGCATTCATCACCGAGCTAATATCCACATCACAGAGCAATAGGGGGAGGAGTAGAGAGAGAGAGAGATAGAGAGAGAGAGAGAGATTAAGGTGAGGATGCACCTCAGTAGCAAACCGAGCCGGGGAGGAGGAACCGGAGGCGGCGGCCGGAGGCCAAGCCGGCCGGAGGTGACTGCAAGTGGGAGGAGCGGCAAGCCGGAGGCGATCTTGGGCCCAGTAGCCGAGCAGCGCCAGACAATGCCCGCGGCAAAGATCAGCCACCAGGCCACGCCATGGGTGGGCCAAGAGGAGGCACCAGGGCCAAGCGAGGCAGGAGGTGGCGGCGCCATGGAGGCCGAGCCGGGCCGAGACGTGGCGTAGGGAGCGGCGGACAGACGAGTTGGCAAGCGACCGAGCCGGAGGTGGTCAGTATCTTGAGGCATAGAGGAGAGAGAAGTCTGTGAGCCGGGCGCCGGCCTAGCCGAGTGGAGCAGAGGCGGCGGACAGGTGGTCTGCAAGAAGACAGGAGGAGGCGGTGGGCGAAGGAAGCGGCAAGGCGTCGGCGTCGGGAGAGAGGGGAGAGGAAGAAAGGATTTGGGGGAGAAAGAGAAGGAGGGGTGATGAGGGGGGTGTCGGCCGGGTTAGGGAGTGAGAAGAGAGGGATTAGAAAATAGGATTAGGGATTAGGTGGAATTAGGATTAGGAGATTAGTATTAGCAAATTTAAGTATAGGAAAATTTAGGAAAGATGTATAAATTCTGGTAAGTTGTGTTAATTAATGTTTGTAATAATAAAAGCTAGCAATAAATTAACAATTGTTAGTATTTGGTCGTTATTGGACCAAAGAGTAGTACAAGCCGCATAATTGTTGAATCGGATGATCGTTTAAGCTGCATACGAATAATTAACCATAAACCAGACTGATAGAAATTTAATGCAGGAAAGGCTGTAATATTTATCTGAGGTTAATTGAAGCAATTAGTCGCCTTTGGAATCCACTGGATTAATTAAATAATCGGTTGCTTTAGAAAATAAATTATTTGTGATAGATGAATTAAGTTAAACAACACTAGCGTAAAAACATTTACGCAGTTAATTGTACACGTAAAATTGAACAGACTTAATTGCATGCAAGCGCGTGTAATAGTTCTTTTTGCGCGAGTAAAATGCGAGTTCGGCAACCACGACCCTAGAACGATTAAAAGTAGAGCGGCTATAGTGGGGAGTGCTAACTTAACGAGGGACCTGATAAATGTTATTAAATTAAAATATGCTAACAAAATGAAATCCACTAACTTATGTACGCTTACTATCACTCCAAAATCAACTAAGTATTTATTTATATATTATTCGTGATGCCGCATTCTTTGCGAAGACAAACCGGCAAAGACGGACAAAGTGAAATGATCGAGATTCATCGGCCTTGACCTTTTCTACAATTACGAAGGCAAGCTATTCTCTTGAACATAAATATCGTTATATTAAATGTAAGCTATATATTGATGTATCATATATGTATTGCATCAAAATAATTTCTAAAAATCAAATCGAATGAATGAGATAAAGATGAAAGAGATAAGAAGGAGGAAAGATGAATATTGTCGTGGGGCGCTGCAAACACCCCCACGACTGGGCGAAGCGCGCGACACGTCCACGATGGCGGTCGCCAAGGGCGGATGTTGCGAATAATGTGCGAGGGGTCCCGAAGCCCTCGGAGAGGATCCCGGCTCTGAAGGATCCCAAGGGCCCGCCACGAGCCACCACACGACGGAGGAGGACCAATGGCGCCTCGAAGGGCTGCGGAGGGCTCGAAGATCCAGGTGCTCTGGATGGGTTACTGCACCTCTGGACCGATGCACCAACAGGGTAGACCAAGTCTAGGGTTGTCCACCACGTGTGGGAAGCTAGCACTAGGGGTAGGAAAGGTCCCTGCAGCCCCTATCAGCATAGGGTCTAATAAGGGGTAAACTTGTAACTCTGTATACCTCCTAGGAGAGCTATAAGTAGCCACCCTTGCCCCCATTGTGGGGGGGAGGTTTTTTCTGGCTTTGTATAAGGATCACATGGCAATACAAGTGTGTTGACTTACTGACAACTAGTCCCCTCTTGAGGACCCTTCGGCTATCGGAGGGTCCCCCCTTACTCTACTGTCTAGTCTCGTAACTACGACAGTTGGCGCCGTCCGTGGGGACCGGCGGGTAAGCCGCGAAGCACAAGCACAGCATATCAAGATGGCCCCCCGAACGAGGGCTAGACCAAAAGCCTCGGCAGCCGAAGCAGCTGCGACGGCCCCGGTCCCTGCAACCTCGAGGGCCAAAAGGAGCCGAGCCAAGAAGCCAGTCGCCCGCCCAAGCTTCAGAGGAAGAAGCGAACAACTCGGCGCACGGGGGAGCGAGCCAAGAATCATACGAAACACTCCAGCAAGAACTGGCGGCCCGGCAGACCTCCGACAACCGCCGACGAACGAGGAACCCACCCCAACCCTCGCCACCCTACTCCGACAAATGCCGCAGAACGGAGCGGAGCCCACCACTGCACCCCACCCGCCCCACTCCGACAACCGCCGACGAACGAGGAACCCACCCCAACCCTCGCTGCCCCACTCCGACAAATGTCGCAGAACGGAGCGGAGCCCACCCCCGCCACCGACACCCCGGTGCTCCGAGGCGACCCAAACTCACCATTGAGCGCCGGGCTGGAGGCAGCCAGGTGGCCTCGAGGATTCAAGATGCCAGAGGTCGCCTCGTACGAAGGGTCCACAGACCCCTCGTAATTCCTCCGGGTATACGAGACAGCCATTGAGGCCGCCGGAGGAGACGATACCACGAAGGCAAAAAGCGTCACACTGGCGCTCAAGGGCATCGCGTTGACTTGGTTCTTCACGATACCTCCTCGCTCCGTATATGCGTGGGAGCAGCTGCGGGATCTGCTCATAACAACTTCGGGGAACTACGGAGCCGAAGGACACCGACACTTGTTCGAGTAGCGGCGCCGTGAATCCCTCCGCAGTTTCTTCAGGAAGTTCGCAGAGGTCAAGTGCCAGGTACAAGGCGTCAACGAGACAACCATCATCAACGCAACAACCTGCAGCCTCCACAACGGGCCGCTTTCGGAGAGGCTAGCGCGCAAGCCTGCGCGCACAGTAACCGAACTCTTCGACAAGATGGAGGAGTACGCCCGGGCGGAGGAAGACAGCGCTCGGAGGGGAGTGACGGCGACTCCAACAACAACTGTGACCCCTTCAAAGGAAGTGGTCACCACGACACCGGCCGGGGCATCCGGCAGGCCACGGAACAATGACTACAGGCAAAAAGGCCGGGGAGTCTACCATGTAGACGGCGCGCCTCGCGATGAAGGAGGAAGACGCGGAGGCCGCTGGGGCCGAGGCCGCGGCCGCAGCCGCAGCCGAAATGCGGGACGCTAGCCCGATAACCGCAACAGAGCACCCTCGTAGTTTTGTGACCTCCATCGCGAGGGGTCGCACACAACTAGCGAATGTCGCACTATCGCCGCCATGCAGGACTACATGCGCCGCGACCGACCTGCAGAGCATGACGGCCGGAGCACAGCTGACAACCGACTCCCCGCACCACCGACAATGCCGCGCATAGGTGGCCGGGCCGAGGCGCACCGGAGGGTCATCAACATGATCACCGGAGGCTCCTCGCTCGGCATTTCCTCGAAGAGCAAAGGCGGCGTCGCCGACAAATCCACCATCGGCGGCGTGCCCGCCTCGATCCCACCCCCACTATTCGACATACCCATATCTTTCGGACCAAGATGCCCGCGGGTGTATTTTCATGAAGAAGACCCCTCGTCATCTCGGCCAACATCGCGGATTTCGTAAAGCGCGTCCTAGTTGACGGAGGGAGCTCAGCGGACCGCTCTTCGTGGGCGTCTTCGACAAGATGATGATTCCTCGTGATCGCCCTAACACCTCGGGCATCCCCTACTAGGTTTGTGAGGAACGCCACTATCCGCGGCATTGGGACGATCCGCCTCGCACGTCACATTGGCGACTTCGCGATCCGTCATCGAGGTTGTCACGTTCGGCGTGGTCCAGATGGCTTACCAAGATAACGCAATCCTCGGTGGCCCACGCTAAACACCTTCGCAAGCGATAGCTCACCACAACTACTTGTGCATGAAGCTCCGCGCCCATCGGGCATCGTCACGGTCCATGGAGATCAAGACCTCGCACGGCACATAGAACTGGCAAGTATCCCCGGCTGCACGTACACGTCAGTGGGACCTAGCCGGGCGAGTAGCACCACCCTCCATAAGATGGGCCCCAAACACAGCACCGCAAGGTCACCTCCGAAGTGGCATTAAGGGACACTCACTAGAGAAGACGGTGACCCTCGGGTCGGACCTCCACCCGGAGGCGTACGACGCAATCCTAGGGGTGCTCATGAAGAACGCAGAGGCCTTCGCTAGGGGCAAGACCTCCCGAGGTGGCAAGGGCAACGATCGAGCACAAGCTAGCCCTTCGAAATGACGCGACGCCTAAAAAGCGTAAACTACTACAAGATAATCGATTCGATCGCCTCTAGGCCGCAAAGAAAGAGGTTCTGAAGTTGCTGAAAGGCGGAGTCATTTGCGAAATCAAATATTCCGAGTGGTTGGCAAACCCGGTCCTCGTCAAGAAGGAGACGTGCAAATGGCGCATGTGTGTCGACTTCACCGACCTCAACAAGGCCTGTCCCAAGGACGATTTCCCCTTACCTCGCATCGACCAACTGGTGGACACCACTTCAGGCTGTGAGCTCATGAGCTTCCTCGACGCCTACTCCGGCTACCACCAAGTGCACATGGTGGAGGAGGACGAACCGAAGACTGCCTTCATCACCCCGATGGGAACGTATTGCTACAAACGCATGCCCTTCGGCCTCAAGAACGCAGGGGCCACGTTTGCCCGGCTCATCGCGAAGGTCTTAGCCAACCAGCTCGGGCGAAACGCGGAAGCATACGTCGACGACATAGTCATTAAAAGCAAGCTAGCAGGGACGCATGCCCAGGACCTCCAGGAAACCTTCACCAACCTTCAAGCGGAGGGTATAAAACTCAACCCTGAAAAGTGTGCGTTCGGTGTGAAGGCCGAGAAACTCCTCGGCTTTCTCATCTCGGAGAGGGGGATTGAAGCCAACCCAGAGAAAATCAGGGCCATTCAAGAGATGAAGCCCCCGCACAACGCTCGCGAAGTACAAAAGCTGACGGGCCACATCGCCGCCCTTAGCCGCTTCTTGTCTCGCTCGGCCGAGAGAGCACTACCGTTCTTCAAGACACTCCGGAGCACGGAGCCGTTCCGGTGGACCGACGAATGCCAGAAGGCCTTCGAGGACCTGAAGTTGTACCTCGCACAGCTACCAAGCTTGACCAGTCCGGAGCAGGGAGCCGAGCTGCTGCTGTACATCGCCGCTACTCCATCATCGGTGAGCGCGGTGCTTGTCCAGGAGCGGACCGGCCAGCGACCGGTATACTATGTATCGGAGGCCTTGCAAGGAGCCAAAATCCACTATACGGAGCTTGAGAAGCTCGCGTACGCTTTGCTCATGGCATCGAGAAAGCTCCGGCACTATTTTCTGGCACATCCCATCAAGGTCCCCACATCCTACCCCTTGGCGCTGATGCTCCGAAATAAAGATGCCTCCGGACGGATAGGCAAGTGGGCGGCGGAGTCGGCGCCCGCCACGCCACCTTCGCAAAGAAGAACGGCCATCAAATCGCGATCATTGGCAGACTTCGTTGCCGAGTGGACCTCGTGAGCAGAGGGCAGCCCCACCGTGGTGGAAACACCATGGCTAATGTACACGGACGGGTCGTGGTCTTGTGCGCCGGCAGGCCGCCGCCATCCTAGTCTCCGGACGCGCGAACCGCGACGCATGCCGCCTACCGACTTCCCAACCACAAACAACGATCGGCACGGCACTACCGCTGGCCTCCATAAAGCGCGATCCCTCGAGGCGAAGCGCTTCCTTATCAAGAGCGACTCCCGCCTGGTGATAGGCCACTTTGACAAGACCTTCGTGACAAGGTGTCCCGAGATGAGCCGCTACTTAGCCGCGGTGCACGAAGCGGCAAAGCACTTCCACGGAATCACAGTACAAGCCATTCCTAGAGGAAACAACGAAGCGGCCGACAAACTGGCAAAAATGGCAAGCTCCGGAGAGGGACCCCCATCGGAGGTTTTCTATGAAGTCCTCACAAAATCCTCCGCCCCAAACGAGCGCAGGCTCCGCCTTGGCACAAGGCTCCGCCAAGCGCAAGGTCTGGCACACAAGAGCAAGCGCATACCGGTGTCTTGGCTCGATCAAGCGAGCAGCCCGGCAAGGACCGGCGAGATGTCATTATCAAGTACCTCACCGGGGAAGAACCAGAAGACCCAGCCGAAGCAAAGCGCATCCGTTGCCGAGCAAGAAACTACTATATGGTCTCCGGCGAAGCTGCATAAAGGGGCGTATGTGCCCTTCTGCTTGGCAGGTATCACGGGAGGAAGGCCAATCACTCCTCAAGGACATCCACGAGGGCTTATGCGGCGCACACCAGGCGCCTCGAGGCCTCGTGGGAAAGACGTTCCGGCAAGGCTTCTACTGGCCGACGGCGCTCCGAGACGCACAAGACCTCGCCCATGGTGCAAAAGGTGCCGATGGGCCAGAACGCAACAAAGGCGCCAAGGCTTCCTTTGCAACGGTACGCCCGCAGGTCCTTCTTCGCACATTGGGGGTTGGACATCATCGGCCCGCACTTCGCAGCCCAAGGGTAGCCTCCGATTCGCGTTCGCCGCCATCGAATACTTCTCAAGATGGGTCGGTTTAACCGGTCACCAACATCACCGCCCGCGGCCAAAGAATTCGTGTGGAAAAACATCATTTGTCGGGTACGGCAGACAAAGGCACGCCGTCACGATAACCGGAAAGCGCTTCGACTCAACCACTTCCAAAATTCTCAGAACGACCTAGGCATAACGTTATGCTTCGCCTCCGTCGGGCACCCAGAGTCCAACGGAGCCGTCGAGCGAGCTAACGGCAACCTCCTCGACGGGCTGAAGAAGCGCCTCGTAGGGCTGCCCAAGGGACTATGGCCCGAAGAGCTTTAGAAGGCCCTTTGGTCAATACGCACATCGCCCACAAGAGCCACAGGCTTTTCTCCTTTCAAGCTCCTCTTCGGAGATGAGGCCATGACGCCAGCGGAGTTCGCTACTAATTCCTACCGAGCTACAACCCAGACAAACCCAGGAGAACGGGAGCTCTCGCTCGACCTCCTCGAGGAGCAACACGTACAGGCTGTCTCAACCATGCAAAGATACAGCGCAGGCATCGCCAGGGCATACAACAGAAGGGTCAAAGCCCGCCACATAGCCCCCATGATCTTGTCTGGCTTGAGCCACCAACCAAGCAACAATGCAGAAGCTGAGTCCAAGTGGAGGGACCGAGTGTCGTCACAGCGCCATAAGGGCCAGCTGCCCGCATCGCAACCCCGAGGGAGACCACGGGCCTTACTCGAACATCAAGTCCCTACGAAAGTTCTACCCCTAGCAATGTAAAAGCGGGTCACGCCAGAGAATAGCTTCGCTTGCCTTCACATGGCCGGGCATGTCTGCACTTTTGCCGCAAAATAGCTTCTCACGAGGTCTATCTGCTCAAGTGGTAAAAATTGTATGCCTCGCCGCTTTGATCGTCCCTCCGAAAGTGTATAAACGGTTACCGCGAGGCTTCGCATACAGCCTGATGCACCGATGCCCACCGCGCACGAGTGTATAAACGGCCACCGCGCATGGCTCAAGGCCGGCACACCGATGCCCACCGCGGCACGAGTGTATAAACGCCATCGCAAGATGGCTCGCGCCGGCACACCGATGCCCACCGCAAAGACGAAAGTGTATAAACGGCCATCGCATGGCCTCGCGCCGGCACACCGATGCCCATCGCGCACGAGTGTATAAACGGCCACCGCAAGATGGCCTCGCACTCGGCAGCACACGATGCCCACCGGCGGCACCAGATAAACGAATCGCACGAGCGAAAGCGAACGCTAATCATAACTCCGACTTAAGGCTGCCCAACCGCCAGCCTCAGTGGGGGACTACACGAGGCTTTGCCTCCCCCTCAAAATAAATAGTTAGGGCTCTCCGGAGCCCTATTTAAAAAAGTATGGGGGACGGCGCGAGGCTTCACCTCCCCCTCACAAAATAAATAGTTAGGGCTCCCTGGAGCCCTATCTAAAAAGTATGAGGGATCGGCAGCAGGCTTCGCCCCCTCAAAATAAAATAGTTAGGCCCCCGAGCCCCATCTAAAAAGCATGGGGGGCAGTGGCCAGGCTTCGCCTCCCTGCGCAAAATAAAATGGGGGATCGGCGAGGCCTCGCCTCCCCCTCAAATAAATAGTTAGGCCCCGAGCCCCATCTAAAAAGCATGGGGACGCACAGGCTTCGCCCCCCCCAAAATAAGTATAGTTAAGGCCCCCACCCTATCTAAAAAGTATGGGGGCGGTACAGGCTCGCCCCCTCACAAAATAACAGTTAGGTCCCGAGCCCCATCTAAAAAGTTTGGGGATCTGCGAGGCTTTGCCTCCCCCGCAAAACAGAGTAGTTAGGGCCCTGAGCCCCATCTAAAAAGCATGGGGATTGCCAGGCTCGCCCTCCCAAGAACAGAGCAGTTAGGCCCCTGAGCCCCATCTAAAAAAGCATGGGGACGGCGCGAGGCTTTCGCCTCCCTTGCAAAATAAAATAGTTAGCGCCCCGAGCCCCATCTAAAAAGCTGGGATCTGCACAGGCCGGCCTCCCCTCACAAAATAAAAGTTAGGCCCCCTGAGCCCCATCTAAGAAAGTATGGGGGCGGCGAGGCCGCCTCCCCGCAAAATAAAAAATAGTTAGGCCCCCTGAGCCCCATCTAAAAAGTGGGGACGGCCAGGCTCGGCCCCCACAAAATAAAAAGTTAGGGCCCCAAGCCCCATCTAAGAAAGTATGGGGACTACAGGCCTCGCCTCCCTCACAAAATAAATAGTTAGGCCCCGAGCCCCATCAAAAGAGTATGGGGACTCGGTAGGCGGCCTCCCCGCAAAATAAAATAGTTAGGGCTCCCGAGCCCCATCTAAAAGCATGGGGACCGCCGAGGCTCACCCCCGCAAAATAAAAATAGTTGGCCCCGAGCCCCATCTAAAAGCTGGGGGCAGCACGAGGCCATCCCCCTCACAAAATAACAGTTAGGCCCCGAGCCCCATCTAAAAAGTATGGGGATTCAGCGAGGCTCGCCTCCCCTCACAAAATAAATAGTTAGGACCCCGAGCCCCATCTAAAAAAGCATGGGGATCTACATGAGGCTTCGCCCCACATAAAATAAAGTATAGTTAGGGCCCCTGAGCCCTCATCTAAAAAAGTATGGGGATTTGCGCGAGGCTTCGCCCCAAAAGTAACAGTATAGTTAGGGCTCCCTGGAGCCCTATCTAGAAAAGTATGGGAGACGGCGCGAGCGCAAAGATAAAACATGCAGCGAGAAAATAAGTGCATATGGATTGATTCATTCACCCGTCACATACATTATACACTAGCACAAATACACGGCCGTACAGAACGGCGAGCAGATGACCTATCGGCCGCACGCGGGTGCAAAGTCGTTAGCCAAGGCCACCATTGCTTGCTTGCAAAGACCCACTCGAGTAGCTCTTCGTCAGATGGATGCGTGGTCATGAGGCGCGCATACTTGACGAGTCCTCCGAAGAGCTCGAGGAGACAGTAGGAAGAGGCCGAGCAGATGGCCCTTCGGGCGCACCCACCACACCGCGATTAACCTGTATGACAAGATTTCATCCCGCTACCAAGGCCTTCGCCACAAGAACCGGAAAGAACCTCTTCATAGACCCCTCCGGATTTTCCTTTTTCCACCGTCTCCATTTCACACCATGGCACACTATACCGCGGTAACATATCCTCCGAGGCCACTTGCAAACGAGCAGTCGTTCATCTTTCGAATCACGCAAAGGAGCATAGGACTTCGTACGCCACCACGCGCGAACCGCTTCCTCGCCCGCAGACGACGCTAAACAACACACCCCCCTGAGTAGAGCAAACGCCAATGTGAAACAGGCACCCAAAACCCTTTTTTCGGTGTTTATTGATTGACAAAATAACGGTTACAAGCCAGAGTCAAGAATGTGCCCACGAAGCGTGCCACCAAGCAACAAAACCCTAAAGCAACGTACAACAAAACCCTAAAACAAATGATTCCTCAGAAGATGGCCGAGGGTCACACCTTGCCTCCCTGGTCGGCCCTCCGCTACACTTGCACCGTCCCGCAGACCTTTAGTTTCGTCGGGGCCAAAGACGCTCAAGCGACTCCATGGTAGCGCCCCGACCAAACGGCCTGAACTCCTGGCAAGGGCATTACTCGCCTCCGCCTGCCGCCGACCTAAAGCAACCTCCGCAATGAGGCGACAGCACGGCAGCCAAAGACCGAGCGCTATTAACGTGACTACGTACCACCACGTCAGTAGGGAAACAAAGGCAATGCCCACGCCGCTTTCACAGCGCAATGATTACCATAGGCACGAGCAAATGGGAGAAAGACTTCGCAAGATGGAGGCACGAGGTGGCTGCCAATCGGGTCAATACGGTATGCTCCGCTGGGAGGAGGGGGCACGCCATCGAGCTCACGCATGGCGCCTCCATGCGCTCTAATGCCTCCTCACTACCAGCTTCGCCATTCAAGAGGTGAGATAGACCGCCTGCGCCGCATCTCCGCCAAGCACGGAAGCGGCATCGCGCATTTCAACCTCCTCTCGAAGGGTGCGGTGCTCACCCTCTAGTCGGGCAACCTTGGCCTCAGCCCCTCCGCTTCTCGCAAGAAGGGCCAATCATGCAGTACCAGCTCTTCGCCCGAAGCGAACTCCTAGGTCAACTTCATTGCTGAATCTCCGCAGAATCGCTCGATGTCCTCTCCAAAGAACCGCGAGAGAATGATAGTCGCCAAGAAACATGTCAACAACTCGCCCATAACAAGGAGGACGTTACGGACCTACCTTCATCGCTTCGCCGACGCCCGGAACATCTTCTCCGTGCTCCATTTCACGAAGAGCTCAGACACGCATGGCGGAGCGGCAAAGTTCGACACTTCGCAGGACGGCAGCAACTGGCCGACCTGAAATCGGAAGAAAGGAGGGCCCCAGTTCGCAACGCCATGGGCGGCGATAGCCGCAGCGTTCCCACGCTTCTCGTCGAAAGGCACCGCGCCGCCAACTCTTCATCTCTCGCCCGGGATCCATCCGCGCGCGCGCTACCATCTGAGGCAGCTTGGCCTCCACGATCCTCGCCGACTGCCTGGGGGAGATCTGCGGCGAGCCTCGACCACAATATCCTCGGCCTCGGACCATAAACATGCGGCGCGGCAAGGACGCGATCCTCGAGGGCCATGCTAGCAATCCCAAACGAAGTCAGCAATCGCTCCCGTAGTTCGAGCCGACGGAGGAGCAACCAGGACCCTCGTGGACGAAGCTTCACGGCGCCTTTCCCCGCCCCGCACCACGGCCTCGCGACACCTTTCGAGGACGGCCAACCGAAAGCCACCCGCAATGAGGCCCGCTTAATCACACGCCGCGCCGCGACAAGGCAATGCAAGACATCGCTAATTGGGCCTACACACTTGAACTCCTCTGGACCTCGTACTCGTTTCTTCTTCCCGGCTTGGTCCGCCCCGCCCGCAAACGGGTGTTCGGTCTCGCACGCGACGGTTCAACCGACGCCAGGTACGCTGCTCGCTCGCTCAATGCTCCTCCCCGTAGGGTCCAAGGAGCTGCCCGGAACACGCCGCCTCCGCAAGAGGCAAAATCGCGTAGGGGTGCAGATAAAAAACACACGCACACACACACGGACACACCTGCGGGTCCCCGACCTCGTGACAGCATCCTGCCTCGCTGCTCGCTCACACGACCTCCCACTCCCACGCCACGGCCACACCGGAAGACAAAACTCTCTACTAAGTCCGTACGACATACGCCCGACCGCGTATAGCATCGCCAGAAAGCGCACTCTCTTCCAAGTGAGAGGTCGATGATGGGCGCTATGATAAGCTCAATAGGCCCCTCGGCAGAGCTAAGCCCGCCCGCCTTAACACTCTGTGATAGAACCACGGGTCCAATCAAGATCCCACTGCTCTGCGCGCCGGGCGGGCAGTAGTGGAGGAGACACGCCGGTTGAAAGTTGACGCCGCCGAAATTCAAGGTCTCCCGTGTTTCTTTTTTTTCTTGGGCTGCACCGCCCATCGTGAAGGTATGCGAACAGCCGCCGCCATTACCACCATGGCGCAGGACCCACTCGAAGACCCCGAGCTTGACGATCGAGTCAGTGTCAATCCCAGCCAGTCCACCCGCATGCTTGAAGGATGTGGGTACAACAGATCAACACAAGGCGACGAAGAGTCGTGATCCAAGTAGGGCCACGAAGACGATCGCCTCTCCTCCCCAAGTGAACAACCTCTAGCCCGGGGACCCAACGCCGTCTCGTGTTCGCGATCTTCCTTCATGGCAGGCCCGCGACTATCAAGCGGCCACCAACGACCGACCACTGGCATTAGACGACACCGCCACCCCCATCCTTCGCCCGCTGGTCATCGCGACAGCACGAGCTAAAACGCTCCTACCGCCGGTTGGGGTGAAAGCGAACCTCGCAAGCAACACACGAGCCGCCGGAACCAAAGGGTGTGGGGGAAGCGGAAGACCAAACAACAAGAAAGCGCTACGGACAAATGCGCCGCAAGGCAAGGCGAGGACCTAAGGCCACCTATTTATAGGCACCCCCAACTCACGTAAAACGAGGAGCCTAACGCTAAGCAACACGCGACACGCGGGTATGCAAAGAACCCATTAGGGCGCATAAAAATCGAGGCGCTACATTGAAGTACGCTACGACTCGTCATATAACGCGAGGCGGCGCTCAAGCGCGATGACAAAGAAAAGGCGCGTAGAACGAAACAACCGAAGAGTGAGCAGATTTATGGGGCACGCAACCCGACGATTTACCACAAAGACTAACGCCGCCAAGACGGCGGGGACGTTAAACCAGACCTCCGGGAAGAGGCGCGGTTTCAGCCATGACGAAGCAAGACCTCGACCGCGAGGGGCTTGTCGTAGGGGCAGCACAACGGCCCCCACAACCTGGCGAAGAGCGGCGACACGCCACGATGCGGCCACGCTAAGGCCGATGTCGCAATGTGCGAGGGTCCCGGCCTCCCGAGGATCCCGGCCTCCTGAGGGATCCCGAGGCCCGCCAAGACCGAGCCACCGGCGACGGAGGGCTCAGCCAAGCGCTCAAGGGTCGCGAAGGGCTCAAGATCCAGTGTGTCTTGGATGGGTTATCGCACCTTGGACCGATTCACCAACAGGTAGACCAAGTCTAGGGCTATCCACCATGTGGGAAGCTAGCACTAGGGGTAGGAAAGGTCCCCGCAGCCTCTATCAAAGATAGGGTCTAATAAGGGGTAAACTTGTAACTCAGATACCTCCTAGGAGAGCTATAAGTAGCCACCCTTGCCCCCATCATGGGGGGAGGTTTTTTCTCGCTTTGTATAGGATCACATGGCAATACAAGTGTGTTGACTTCATCGACAGCCTAGTCCCTCTTGAGGACCCTTCACTTATCTGAGGGTCCCCCTTACTCTAGTCTAGTCTCAGTGAATTCACGACAAATATTATGGCTGTAAAGGGGCCTGTGGTAGGAAAGAGATGTGGCAAGAGGTGAGACCTTTACATATGGTTAATATATATGACCAAAAAACTCTTACCCGGATCGAGGTCAGAATTCAAGCACAACCATTTTCCTGCTTTGGCATGTAAAATGCTACATTGTTACGTAATTATGCTCTCCACATCGGGTAAGTAATATGTGTGAGTGTGATGGAGGAACCCGTAACCGTAGGAGAAGTCCTGGCTGGGGATCCAAGGCTCTATAGGTCTAAGGTGAAGTGTTAGGTGCAGGATAGAAACTGCCCTCAACCAACATTACAGGAACTCGGTGGATGATAGAGGTCACGTCTCCAGACACCGACAGAAAGTAATAGGTGGAGACTTAATCACGTAACTTGAAAAACGTTTTGTATTCTGATCTCAAACCTGCATCAAAGGAAATGCAGGAGGCCTGACTCATTTAGAGCTCAAACTAACTATGGGTAAAGTGGTACAAGCCCACGCAGTGCTATATCAAATCATAAATTCATGCATGTCTCCTGGATTGGAGTCTATGGGAACTGCTAGGGGTCTATCTTCTCTCCGAGTGATAAGTAGTCTTTTCAGAATTAAAATTTGCCATATAATGTTTTAATGCATTATTTTCGGAAAAGGAGATGAATTAGAAAATGTAATGACAACAGAGATGAGGCATCCAGTGTATTTTTGCTATTAATGCTTGCTGAATACTTTTGTACTCAACCTTGTTAGTATTCTCCTTTGTTAGATCCTAGTCCGGTCGGGAACTATCCCGAGTGGGACGAAGGACATGCAGGTACCGATGCAACCGCAGGAGGAGAGGGCACTGACTACGAGGACCAGGGCGAGATGGGCGCCATATTTGACGCATGGGATGGATAGAAGACTGGTGGGGCAAGGAAGGCGAGCGAGGGGACTTAGTCCCGTTTATCAGTTGTAATTTACTACTTGTAATGTAAGAACCAAAGCCTTGCGTGGCTAACTGGAATAAAAGTACAGTTTCTATCTTATTGTTCTGCTGCGTTAACTCTGGTAAAGGCTTACTATTATCTAGAGCAGTGTTCCACTGAGTAAACGAATAGTAATCCGTATGCCTAAGTGTGATTACCCCTAGGGTAATGACACGGGGCGCCACATTATTGATGATTTCCAGTCTAAGAAGAAGGGCAAAGGACAGTATGAGGCACACCTCGCCATTGCAGGCATAGAGGATCTACATCCATTAGTTGCACTCATGGATGTGGATACTCAGAGCGCCCTCATCATCACTCCTTTGACATCGTGAATCTACCGCAAATTCCAGAGTTGCCCAAGAGGAGAAGATCGCCATGGAGCAGATTGAGACAGACGTTTCTGAATACTTCACTGATTCGATCTAGTGCACACATTGCACTTGGATCTTTTTATAGGAACTTGCAGTTTGTGATTGAAGCGTAACATTGAATTATTTTATTCTTTGAATAATGGTTGTAAGCTCTAGGAGAGCAAGGCATTAAACTCTTATGATGAGTCCTGCAAGGCTTAGTTTTCCAGATTTATAATAGCAAGTTATGTTATGATATCTAAAGTATTTTATTTATGTTTTGCTTGCTTCCTCACCGATATTAATAAAGTACTTTATATTAGAATGTGTTGCGCCTATGGAGGAAGTGTGCTTAATGATAGCGGCACAACGGATGCCATCTTGAGATAGACAAAATTTTTCACCAATCAAGAAGAATATTGTTAGTCTTATGACAATCATGGCGCGATATACTTATATAATCGGCCGAAGGGCCATAATTATATTCCCAATGGGTACAACTTTGGTCATTGAAGAAGCCTTGTTGTACCCGTAATCCACTAGAACTCTGAAGGATATTCGCGCTAATGGTTTCCATGTAGAAACGGAAGAAGAGTATGGTAAGGAATACATGCTCATTACAAAGTGTGAAGAAAGTGGAAAACGGGCATTAGAATGACTTCCTTTATATGAAACTGAGCTATACTACACTAATATTAAGGCACCTGCAACCTATGCTACCCTGAAAATCGTATTTAGAAGCTCTGAACTGTTCTATCTCTGGCATGATAGATTATTCTGCCTAGATCTTAGGATGATGAGAACTATAATTAACAATTTACAGGGACATAATATCAATGTAAAGACTTTCCCGAATCAAGCAGATTTTGTGTGCCCCGCATGTGTCACCAGGAAATTAATTACTAAACCTTCTGCACTACAAGCGAAGGATGAAGTCCCTGCATTCCTGGACCGTATCCAGGAAGACATTTGCGGTCCTATACAGCCCCTGTTATGGCTATTTAGGTATTTTATGGTGCTCATCGATGCTTCCTCGAAATGGTCGCACATATATTTATTGTCTACGAGAAACTACGCTTTTGCAGAGCTAATCTCGTAGATAATTAAAATTAAGAATAATTTCCCTGATCATCATGTAAAGTCCACCAGAATGGACAACGCTGGAGAATTTACTTCAAAGGCATTTGATGATTATTGTATAGCAATGGGAATTAAAGTTGAGCATTCTGTACCATATGTTCACACCTAGAATGGACTAGCAGAGGCATTAATTAAAAGGATTAAATTTATTGCCCGACCACCTTTGAAGAATTATAATTTACCAACTGCATGTTGGGGACACGCAGTCCTGCACGCAACAAGTCTCATCAATTTTAACCATCGGCATATAGCACCCATCCACCTATGCATCTAGCGCAAGGGTCAGCACCGAAAATTTCTCATCTTTGAAGATTTGGTTGCAAGGTTTATGTACCTATACCACCACCATAGCAAACTATAATGAGCCCTCTCCGAAAGTTTGGGATATACGTTGGTTATGAGATAGCATCCATAATCAGGTATTTGGACCCTATGACGAGAGATTTGCATACTGCTCGATTTGCTGATAGTATATTAGATGAGGATAGTTTCCTGTCATTAGGGGAAGGAAATCAACCCCTTGATGAAAATATCGGGAAATAGAGAAGTCCAGAAGATAATTAAAGTCTAGAAGACAATTGCAGTCAAGAAGATAATTGATTTGCAAGTATTAGCGAATCAGCTGCCTGACCACTTTAGTGATTTGAAGAGCGTGACCGAGTCGTATATACTGCACGCAATGCACCGGAGAGGGTTGAGATACCGATGAAGGTATCACTAATCCCGTTCTAAGGCCTTAGAAAGGACGAGAACTCCGGCCCCTCGAATCCGAAGTAACCAGGGACGCCTGGTGAAAAAAGATAAGAAGGACTTAACATACCGACATCAAGTTCTTCGAACTGAAGGGGAGCCAGCTTGTAACTCGGCACCAAGCAGGAACCTTCAAAAAAAGGCATACCATAATTGAACATCCTATGAAGGGAGACATCAGCATAGATGTGTGCGCACACATCGGAGCTAAAAAACTAAAGGGACTTGCCCCCGTAATTGGAAGCAGTAGTGAGCAAGTAGAAGCATTAGAAGAATCGCCCCTTGAAGAAATAGCTATAAACTTTGTGACCTCGGGAGAATCTATGAATAAAACAACAACCAATGTCGACATTTACTTTGCAAAGAAAATTGCTACAATCATCGATCTTGATCTAGAGCCCGATCGCCGCTAAATGTAAGAAAAGATCAAATTGAGAAGATTAGAAGAAGGCAATAGAAACAGAATTATTTTTTCTAAATAAAAGAGAGGTGTTTGGGCTTGTAAGTCGTGACGCTCTCCATGTGCACCTGTGAGGGCATAAGTGGGTGTTTGTTCGAAAGAGAAATGAAATAAGCAAGGCTCATATACAAGGTTTCACTTAACGCCCAAGAGATGATTATGAAGAAACCTATTCTCCCATTATGGGAACCACCCTTTAGATATTTAATCTCAATGGCAACTAACTTGAATTTAGAAATAAAATTGATGGATGTGGTAATCAGATACCTTTATGGAATTTTGGATTCGGACATTTATATGAAGGTACCAATGTATCCTCGTCCTGCATCATGATAGAGCAAATAGAAATTTGTATAGTGTGAAACTCTAAAATCATCAGATGGACTTAAGCAATCCCAGAGGATGTGGTATAATCGCCAGCGACTTTCACGTGAAGAAAGGCTACACTAACAATGAGAATTGTCCCTGTATTTATATGACGATTTAGGATGGATTTTGTATAATCTCGCAGTATGAAGATGATCCGAATATCATTGGAACCCCGAAGGTATTAAGAAAGCAATCTCTTACCGAGTCGAGTTCGATTTGGTAGAACCAAATATTGCCTAGACTTGCAGTTTGAGCATGCCCTCAAGGGATATTAGTGCATCAATCAACATACACTCGTAAGGTGTTAGAAAGGTTTGATTTTGAAAAGGCATACCTTTTCGAAAGTGCCGATGGTCTCATGATGGTCTGGAGTTCTTTGCAAGAAGACAAGGACAAGTACGCACTCTAGAAAAGAGGGGAGGAAGTTCTGGGACCGAATTCTCATACTTATGCAATAGAAGCACTCATGTACTTAGCAAATCAGATTAGATCTGACATTGCATTTGTCGTGAGCCTATTAGCAAGGTATAGTATAGAACCTACAAAAAGCATTGGCAGGAATAAAAGGAATCTTCCGATACCTCCAAGGAAGCAAAGAACTTGGTTTGTTCTACGAAAGAACTAAGACCGAAATGATTGGCTATGCAGATGTTCTGATACTTGTCAAACCCAAGATACGACCAAGTCACAAACAAAGCTATGTATTCCTATGTGGTGAAACCGCAATTTTATGGAAATCGCCTAAGCAATGTCTTGTATCGACTTCATTTAACCACTCAAAAATCATAGCATCAGTATGAGGCCTCACAAGAATGTGCTTGGCTTCATGATGATTCACCACATCCAACAATGTGGATTGAATACCACGCAAACCCCTACTATTATCTATAAAAATAATATAACTTGTGTTGCACAAGTGCGTATGGGTTATGTGAAGAGTCATATCACAAAGCATATCAACCCCAAGTTCTTCTATGCCCATGAATCGCAAAAGATGAACGAAATTAAAGTACTACATACTAAGTTATGTGAAAATCTTACAGATTTATTGACTAAGTCACTTCCAATGCCTTTGTTTTGAAAAATGCATACGGGAATGATGAGACTTAGAGAAGTGCATGATTCAGGGAGAATCTTCACTTAACTCATTATTGAAGCTTGATCACGAAGATCGAGCACCCAAAGAGTAAACTCGGAGATTAAATAAAATTGGGTGGATTGTACTTTTTCTCTTGATGAGTTTTCTTGAAGTTTCTACTAAGGTTTATAACGAGACAATTCGTGCAATGCAACAAAACGTGTCGCTGCCAAATGCATGGCAATCCTTGGTACAATTTTATTTATGATTTCAACGGCCAAGTTAGTGCGCCAATCCATTATTTGTTCTTTCGCCATCGGGTCATGGGATCTATGCACACAAAAACCTAGGATGTGGGTGTTGCACCCTCGTAAGCGCCCAATAAAAAAATCATGAAAAAATGAAACCATCATTTGATGCGTGACAATACAAATGGTTTCACATTTACTCTCGTATAAACATTACAACGCCACTTTACATTTTATTGCTATTCCTCAGTGATCGAAAGTTCAGATTATTTCATCTAAACCTCATTTTTAATTCAAGACAGATCCGTCATCTTCGATACTATCAACTTAGGAATTTCATAACTCCTAATTGGTTCGTCCAAAACAGTGATCTAGGACATTTTGGAATCCACAGAGAATTAGCTACCATAATAAATTTATAATAATTTTTCTACTCTACAAAATTTTTGCTAACTTAACATCTTTCCCCGATCGTCCCCAACAGAAAAGTCGAATGAATTGCAAAACTCAAAATTCCATAACTACGGTTATACTTGTCAAAAATGAGTGATCTTGGACTTTCTGGAATCTTTATAAAGTCATCTACCTATCTCCTGGATATCAAAAGTCTAAATTCGTCCATTTACCAAATCTAACATATTTAACCATGCATGTTGCCCGAAACTGAGGAACTGAATAGGCTGATAGATTGTAAAAATCATAACTTTTTAACGGTTAATCCAAAAATTACCCACTTGGTCCCTTTGGAAACCTTGGGAAAATATCTACAATTCTACTAATTTCGCACTGAAAATACCGAAAACTACAGAACAATACAATCAGCAGAAAATGATCTCACATTCAAACTACAGCTTTGGCCCTTCGGTTATTAAATCATATCTCACAAACCACAGGTAATTATTGCATGAAAATTGGTAGAAATGTAGTTACATGAGTTCGCTATAAGATGTAAAAATTTTAGCCCAATCCGTGATCGCTTAACCACTCAAACAGATCACCTATCAACACTGCTTTTGTGCTAAAACTGCAGTTGCAGCAGTCCAGCCGACAAAACCCCTCTCAAAACAAGTGATCCTCTCAACTAATCCTTAATCCAATAGTACAAATCGAATAGCAACAAGTGAGGAACACACTGACCAATTTTGAGCCTAATCGGATGACGTTTGATGCTCTGATCGATGACTTGATGAAGATCGCACAGAGGAGAGGCGCGACAGAGGGTGGCGGCCCGGGAGATGGGGTGGTGGCTAGGGTTGGGAAAGGAGGAGGATGAAGGCAAGGGAGAGGAGCTAGGGTTGGCTGCCCTCTCCATAAAACTAGCCCCCTATCGGGCCAAATGCCATGGGTCAAAAGCCCACGCCCAAAGTTCTCTTACTTTAGCGAACAAACCCATCCAAAACCTCAAATTCTCAATTATTTTCCTTTTCTTTCCCTTAATTCCATCTCTAATCTTATTGCACTCACTAATGACAATCGCGATATTACATTCTTCTCCTCATCCATTTTTCCATAGCTGCCGCCAAGACAGCTCTTGCTTCAAGCCGCCGATGGCCGCCATCAACCCGTCTGTCGCTTTTGACCGCATTAGCAAGCTCTCTTCAACCGATCAAGTCGTGGACCGTCCGATTGATTAAACTTCCAACCGATCAAGTCGGGATCGCTCGATTGAAGGAATCAAGAAATCGTGGCCATCCGTTAACTGAAATAAAATGAGCTTCATTAATCAAGATCCAACTCATTCGAACCCTATCAACCGCTTTCTTCACCGATTCGGCTGAACCGCCACTCGAGCACCGTTTCTCCTCCGCCGAAGCCAGACCAATCGTGGCGAGACTAAAGCATCGCCGCTCCTTCATTCTTCCCCAACCTTCAATTGGAGCTCTCCTCACCCTCGTGCTCTCCACGGCAAGCTCCTCCGCCGCCTCGTGGTCCACGCCGCTAGTGCGCTCTCAAGACCGCCTCGCCTCCACGCTTCGCCAAGCAAAGTTCCTCGACCTCGTGACTGCGTCCCCTATCCTCCTGCTTCTGCTCTTCGGTTGCTCATTAACTCGGTGCAGCCAGATGACTCTTCGGTCAGATTCTCTCGAGCAAACCGGAGGTACTGCAATGTCGCCACTCGCCATCACTCGCCATTACTCGCTATCGCTTCAAGCCGCCTACACCGCTCGCACTATGTCACAACCCCGTTAAAATCACCAACCACTCTCATTACCGAGCCATGTCAATGCATCGAGGCTCTTGGGACATCTCCACCCTTTGCTTATATATAGCAACTCCAAGCCCCCTCATTTCTTTTCATCGCCACACCAAGCTTAGTTCCACCTCCTTCATCCTCAAACGAGCTTGAACTTCGTAAGGCTTGAGTGCTCGCTTGGCCGAGCGCCACCACAATGTCGCCATCACCGCTAACACCCATCAAGGAGGCTCTTCCTCATTATATGCTTCACCACATTCCATGACCCAAGAGATGTTTCTCAATTGAATCCACTTTTGTTCACAGAACCATCACGACCTCGCTCTTTCCTCCTCCACTGCAATAGCCCAAGCAATGAATCGACCTCATCGATGAAGCATACTCCAAGTCATTTCTTCAAACCATCTACCCACTCCTTGAAGCCATCCTAAGGGTTGAATGCTACTCATCTTCCTGCCATCACCACCACTTGAGCCTCTCTCGCCACATCGCTCCACCATCGCTAGACCACCCGGCTAGCTCATCCCTCCGCATCATATCGGTACGCTCCTAGTGGTCGCTAGATACTCATTTGCACTCTAGTTGCACTAAGCATTATCGATCAACGAATGCGCCAGAAGATTGTGTAGTCTTCACGTAGTCGAACCTCCTCTCGACTACACATAGTTGAACCTCCTTCGATCGCACGTAGTCGACTTTCTTCCAACCACATGATCGTAGTCTTCGCAGTAGTCTAACTTCCTTCGACTACACATAGTCCACCTCCTTTGACTACACATAGTCGAACCCTCCTCCGACTACACGTAGTCAACCTCCTTCGACCACGCATAGTCGAACCTCACGAACCTCCTTCCGATCACGACTTAACTCCTTCTCGACTAGGTAGTTGAACCTTCAGTAGTTGAACCTCCTTTGACTACGCATAGTCGAACTTCCTTTGAACTACACGTAGTCGAAACCTCGTTCCGACTAGGTAGTCTAAACTCGCTTGACCATCGAAGTTTCACCATCGTGTTTCGACAACACGCTTTGACCATCAGATTTCACCACACGCCACCACCCGCCCAACCACTCGGCCACCATCGAGTCTCGACCACTCGGCCACCACCGAGTCTCGACCACTTAGTTTTGACCACTACCTCGACAACCCGCTTTGACCACCGAGTTTCGACTAGTCGCTTGCAACCACTGAGTTCGACCACTGAGTCTCGACCACTTAGTTTCGACCCTTGAGTTCGACCACCTAGTTTCGACCAGATTATTTTGACCATACTGGTCTAAACCTTCGACCACACTGGTCTATGCCTTCGACCAGATTTTTTCGTCCATACTGGTCTAAACCTCGGACCACACTGGTCTATGCCTTCGACCACAATGGTCTATGGCTTTGACCAGATTATTTCTACCATACTGATCTAAACCTTCGACCACAATGGTCTATGGCTTTAACCAGACTATTTCGACCATACTGGTCCAAACTTTCGACCACATCGGTTTATGCCCCTAATTCCAATGGTATATGGCTTCGACTAGATTATTTTGACCATACTTGTCTAAGCCTTTGACCACACTAGTCTATGACTTCGACAGATTACTTCGACCATACTAATCTATGCCTTCGACTAGCCTAGTCTAAGACCCTTGGTCTAAGACTTTCCAAATTGTCGTTAAATATGTTTGCTTTCTTTCAAGTGTTTCTTTCATTGAATGTATTTGGACTTATTGGATTTCATTTGGTTGTTTTCAATCGCTTGGGCTTAATCGATTCGCATAGTTAGACTCGGGTTATGATGAAACAAAGAATCGAGATGTAACAAGAACAAGACCAGATTATCAAAATATTGGGCTTTATCATAATGTTGAGCAATGCAATTATCAACATATTGAGCCAGACGTAAAATTGAGCAAGGCGAGCCAATACTTTGATCATATTACACCTAATTTTTGCAATTATATTGTTTTAAATTATAACATTGCATTGCTATATTTTATACAACTATATTGGTCTAGCTCATAGCTAATGCCTTAATAATAATTGTGTATAGACTTCCAATCTCGAACTTGGACATTATCATTTGTCACCCTAGAATTAATGGTTTACATACTAGTTATAAGTCCAGATCTAAGTGTCATGCTTAGCCTTGCTTAGATACAATGTCATGTGGGCAAGCCCGAAACATCATTAAAAACATTTGAAAATGATATGGGGCAGTCGAGGATGGGAGCCTAGCTGGTATGTTGGACTAAAGGTTATTTTAAAACAAATAAAAACCTAAAACACAGATTTCGACTCGGGCGGCTGGAAAGAGTGGCTAGTGCCGGGTGCACGAGAGGATGTTGGTATGTGGATGTACCACCTGAGTCAATTAAGGACCGAATTATGTGATGACCTCTCATGTAAAACAAAGGCAACCACAAGTTGGTAACATCTATGACCCGTTAACTAATTTGTTCGACTCGGCGTGACTTCGCCAAGCGATACTGTGGATAGTCGGAGGAGAATGAAGCCACGGAACCGCACGATGCTAAAGAAAGACCTCTGGTTGGCAAGAGAGAGTATGAAGGAGGTGATACCTAGCGCATGCGGTTGCAATGAGGGGGACATTGTAAAGGCCTTGTGATAATCAATATTAGCCACATACCTACTAAGTGTGTCGTAAGCAAGATAAGTTGATTTATCTCTTATGAGTAAAGTGTACAAACTCGCAGAGTAAGAAAACTATCTAGATAGCCGTGCCCACGGTCAAGAGCGGTGCTGAGAACTTGCTTGATATAGCTTTCCATTTTATAAACCATTTTGTGTGTGTGAAATGAAAAGGGTGGGCCAGGAGACCTGGGAATTGAGAAAGTCTGGTCTGGGACCAGTGGTAAATACGGGATAGCCTGAGCACTAAGTGGACGGAGCCACTCAATGGTATAGGAGACGGAGTCTCCACTAGTACTCTACAAATAAAAACTCAGTTTATAAAATCTGTTTGTTAAAAATGCTAAGTCTCAGGATTTTCTACTACTTAATGTAATTCAAACTTAGCCTTGTGCAAATAAAAGAACTCTGAACTTCCGTTGACTAGCCTTGCATCTATAATAAATCAGATTGTGTGTTGGCTCATGAAAGTACGGTTGTGTACTCAGGCTCATCCAATATAATCTTTCAGAGCCACTTGATCAAGACCCATATGACTACTTCGTGGCCGCTGGACCAGACGGTGGTGAAGATGGTGAAGCTTAGGCCAGGACCCCTTGAAGTCGAAGCCTTCTACGACCATGTAGTCGAAACTTACAACCAGGTGTAGTCGCAACCTTCGACCGGTCGTGGTCAAACCTCCTTCTTCGACCATGAAGTCGAAGCCATCTACGACCATGTAGTCGAAACTTACAACCAGGTGTAGTCGCAACTTTCGACCACTCGTGGTCGAACCTTCTTCTTTGAACACGGTCGGCTTCTATGACCACATAGTCGAAACTTTCACCGTGTGTCGGGCAAGATAAGTTGCTTAGGTCGACCTCTAGTCGCTGTTTATGGGCAAAGTGAATGGATTCACTACTACTACTTTTACTCCGTGATTTATCCTCTACTCAGACTAACTATGTAATGTTGTGGCATTCGTGCCCTTTTGTAAAACGGTACGCATGGCGGTTGTATAATATATTATGCCGTTGTATGTGATGTATGTGAATGATCCAAGAATGTATCTGTGTGCTATCTACATATGCAGAGAATGACACTAATATACACAGTAGGTTCAAATTCTAAATTTGAGGTCTGACAGCTGACTATATATACTATTATATAGCTCAGCGTAGAATATATATTCTACACGGTAGTCAGCCCACCGTGCCAGTAGTTTAGCTGGAACGCATGCGTGCGCAAACCTCGTCCAGGTGGCCCAATAAGAACAGCTATGGGCTAGGAACCCCTCGCGTTGGCCCATTTTTTCTTTCTGTGGCCCAGCCGCTGCCCTGCTTCTTCTGGTCTGGTTGCTCGTTGCCTCTGCAGCAGCAGCGTCGCCGCGTGCGCACCGGCCGCCAGTAGCCGTCCCAGCCGAGTCGCAATGCGTCGTTTTGATTGGAAACGCTCACAATGAAGACGTCTTCGCCGCACACGCTGCAGGGGTGGACATTCGGTTTATTAGGTCAGTTCAGTTCGTTTTACGGTGTAAAAACCTTTGGTATTCCGGTTTATACCATATTAGCATATGGTAGTGACACCAACTTCAGATCCAAATTCAGAGCTCGACAACAATTTAGAGCTATCACCAATCGATCACCGTGTCCAAAAGAAATAAGTAGATATTACATAGTTTGTAGTTTCATACATAGCATAGTACCAAATAAGTAGATATTCGGGCCAGGTTCCACGATCTGTATACGCTTGATAGTAACCGCAAAGGCGAGCAAAGTAAGCGTGTTCCCTTGTTACTGTCGGATCACATATAAGCGATTTTTTTCCTCGGGCCATGATCTCATGACTCCCGCCGGTAGTAACTTGCAACATATGCGAAAGTAATTAGGTTACCAATTCTAATGCCTCATCATGTCACAACGGACTTTTATATCTCGGTCCAGGAACCCACGATCTCCCCAAAGATGAGATGTCATATCTGGCAGCAACAACTGTAACGCACGCGAAAGCGTAGGCTAGCGTGCCGCACGCCGCGTAGCCCAGCTTACGGCCACGTGCAGAATAAGTCATTCTAATAGCCTGGTCTAAATGGTATAGGTATTTATGTGGGTATATACGTAAATGCCACTAATAATTTTTTTTTCAATTAGTTGATACCAACTCCTCAACGAAACTATTTTACTTGCGTAGCCCGTACGGATCGGTGTGTTGTTGACAAGTGTGTACAAATTTTAGTACTTAAATACGTTTGTTACCTACTTATTTCAGCTCATGTAGCACAACAATCGCTACTAGTTAGCGGTTTCCATGTGAACGCACTGAAGCAGTACTATTGGCTGCCGCTCTCGTCTTTATCCACTACTAAAAATTATAAAAACTAGAGACCATGCACTCCTTAATCCTTATCAACTTCGCCATTAATGACTCTGGATGTTTACGGCCACAGGTGATCCGCATACCTACACTACCTTGTTGTTTGCTCGCCAATTAATATCTTCTCACATTTTCGCACCTGGATCAAGCAAAGATCTGCCATGGCGGAATCGCTGCTTCTTCCCTTGGTGTGCAGCGTGGCCAGCAAAGCGTCGGACGGCCTCATCCGGAGCGTCACCCGCGGCATGCGGGGCGTGGACGACGACCGTGACAGGCTGGAGCGCCAGCTGCTCGCCGTCCAGTCCATCCTGGCGGACGCTGAGAGCAAGAGCGCGTCCAACCCCGCCATCAAGCGGTGGATGAAGGACCTCAGGGCGGCCGCCTACGATGCCGACGACGTCCTCGACAACTTCCGGTACGAGGCCCTGCGCCGCGAGGCCCAGCGGGCCCATGGCTTCATGCCACCCAAGGTACCGAGCTACCTCACTGTCCACAAGACCACAACCCATTTCTGTTTAAGATCACGATGAGCTGCAAGCTGAAGGGTGTGCTCGAGATGATCGGCTCACTGGTGAAGGAGATGAACGAGTTCGGTCTCGTGGCACGCGCGGTGGCAGCGCCGATTGTTCATCCCCAAACGCACTCTGCACTTGATGACCCAATGGATGACATCTATGGGAGAAATGCTGCCAAGGAGGTGGTGGTGAAGTTACTTTTAGATCAGAGCCATAAGATGAACACAGAGGTACTGCCTATCGTCGGAATGGGTGGATTGGGCAAGACAACTCTCGCGAAGATGTTGTATAACGAAGGTAGGATCCAGAAACACTTTGAGTTGAAGTTGTGGCTTTGTGTGTCAGACAAATTCAATGTCAATGACCTTGTGAGATCCATAATTGAGCTAGCCACCAATGAGAAATGTGAACTGCCAGACAGGGTAGAGCTATTGCGTGGCTGTCTACAAGATGTGATTGGCCGGAAGAGGTATATGCTAATTCTCGACGATGTGTGGAACGAAGATGAGCAGAAGTGGGCGGAGCTAAGGCCACTGCTGTACTCCGTTGGTGGTTCGGGGAGCATTGTAGTTGTCACAACTCGGAGCCAGAGAGTAGCATCCCTAATGGGCACACTTCCAACTCAAGATTTAGCTTATCTAAGTGAAGATGATTCATGGAGCTATTCCGGAGGAAAGCATTTAGCCAAAGAATGGAGCAACCAGAACTGGTCAGCATCGGCAAGCAAATCGTCGAGAGATGCGGGGCCTGCCTCTTGCCTTGAAGGTAATGGGGGCCTTAATGTGCACAAAGCACCAGGTCCACGAGTGGAGCATTATTGCAGAAAGCAAGGGCTTGAAAGATGTTAGAGGCACAGACGGAGTAATAGAAGTATTAAAATTGAGCTACGAACATTTATCCTCTGAAATGAAGCAATGCTTTGCGTTCTGTGCTATTTTCCCTGAAGACTATGAGATGGAGAAGGACATGCTGATCCAAATGTGGATGGCAAACGATTTCATTCAAAAAGACGGTGCAGTGGATTTGGAACATAAGGGTGAACTAATCTTCAATGAGCTAGCTTGGAGGTCCTTTTTTCAAGATGTTCGAGACGGATGGGTTTCTTACCAGTACACATTAACCAAACCAATTGTATGTAAAATGCATGATCTAATGCATGATCTAGCAAAGATTGTGACAGATGAATGTGCCACTACACAAGAGTTAACTTCATCGAATTCATCAACAAAATATGTCCGTCATCTGAATCTGATGTCCAATGTGGTTGTGGATGAAGAGAATTTCATATTTGAAGAAGTGCCATCTCTTCGCACTTTGTTATCATTGTCACGGTCAAAGAATATGAAAACTTGAAATTCGACTCAATACGAGTGTTGCATTGTGCTGATGTTTCAATTCTCCACAGAAATCTTATAAATCCAAGACACTTACAATACTTGGACTTTTCTGGGTCTGACATTGTGATACTACCAAATTCAATATGCGTGATGTATAATTTGCAGTCACTAAGACTAAATGGTTGTGAGAAGCTTAAATCTTTACCAGAAAGTTTGGGATCTATGAGCAAGCTTAGGCATCTTTATCTAGTTGGGTGTGATAGTTTGGAACGCACACCACCCAATATTGGTCAACTGAAAAACCTACGGACATTGACCACATTTTTTGTGGACAATAAAGATGGTTGCAGAATTGAAGAGCTTGAAAATCTGCATTGTCTCAGTGGCCAGTTGGGGCTATTCAATTTGATAAACGTAAGAAGTGGTTCAAATGCGAAAAGAGCCAACCTTCATGTCAAACAAAACATAGATGTTCTGGCACTGGCTTGGGGACGTCATGAGTACGATAGACCTCAAAATGTGGTTGGGAACAACAGGGACAACGATGAGGAAGTGTTAGAGTCCCTTCGACCACATAGTAGGCTCAGAGAGTTGGGGGTATATGGATATAATGGCATTAAATTCTCATCGTGGATGGAAGACTTAAATATGTTTCAGTGTCTAAAAGAGCTTCTTATACGCCATTGCTCAAGATGTAACGATGTACCCGTGCTATGGTTGTTGCCGTCCCTCCAGCTTTTGGATTTGAGCTACATGGATAGCTTGACCACCCTATGCAGTTGCATCGACATGGAAGTTGAAGGACACAACGGTTCTTTGAAGGTTTTTCCAAAGCTAGAAGTTATGTTTTTAATGCATCTACCAAACTTTGAGAGTTGGGCCAGAAACAAAGAGAATGAATCAATTTCCTCAATAATGTTCCCTAAGCTTCGCATTCTAAGAATCGGTAATTGCCCAAAGCTTGTGAGTATTCCGAAGATTCCAGTTCTCGATGGTCTGAGCATAAACCCATGTTGTGGTATCGCAATAAACTCACTTTCACATCTAACAACGATCTCTGCACTTGTTTATGAGGGAAGCAACTCTGAATCTACGACCATGCAAATTGTACCATTTAGCTCTTGGCCATCTCTTTCGTCACTACGTCTTGAGAACTTGACAAACTTGATGCCTCCCGAGGAGCAACAAAGCAGAATCCCTATGGAATCGCTTCGACAATTATGGCTCGAGAGTTGTGATTGCTTTTTCACACCCAAGTTTTCAGAAAGGCCACTTGGGTTTTGGGAATACTTTGTCTTCGTAGAAGAATTGGTGATCGATGCATGTGATGGTCTTGTCGCTTGGCCAGAGGATGAGCTCCGAGGTATGAATCGCCTCCGATCTCTAGTGATTGCAAATTGCAAGAACCTGGCAGGCTCATCATGTGAGGAAGTCATGTTGCCATTAAAGCTGGAGAAGTTAGAGATAGAAGATTGCCCTAGATTAGCTATGATTCCAGAGTTGTCAACATCTCTTGAGAACTTATGTATTAAGAGCTGCAATAGTTTGGTTGCGCTGCCCTCAAACCTTGGAAATCTTGCCATGTTAATGGTGCTCTCTCTGTCTCACTGTGACGGATTGGCAGTGCTGCCTGATGGAATGGATGGCCTTGGCGCTCTTAAAGAATTGGAGATTTGTTCGTGCCCAGGGATAGACACACTACCGGAGGGTCTTTTGGGACGGCTTGCAAACCTGAGAAGACTATCTGTCAGTGGCTGCCCTGAGTTGGAGAGACGGTGCAGAAGAGGAGGGAATACTGGGAATATGTTTCTTCCATTCCAAATCGACATGTGGTGGTGGCCAAAGAAGGATCCATCAAAGAGCTTACACAGAGGTTCCTCCCATGCTGTAGAACTCTAAACTAAGGTGTGTATTTATCCTCTATGGTTTTTTTCGTTCTTGACCGGACATAACATTATTCACAAATACCTAGCAAAATTCATCAAGACATAACTTTATTCACAAATACCTAGCAAAATTCGTATTATAAAAGTTAAGCAAGGATGGGGAAGATTCCACTTTCTAGCTTGTACACTGTAGATTTTACGAGTCTGAAACAATGTAGTTCAATGGTTTCTTCAATGGAATTTGTTATAATACAAAATGAACTCAGATTATGCCCTGACATTTTTTTGGAAAACAAATATGTGCTTTACAAATTCCATGCATCAATGTAAAGAAACAAATTAGATACATGCTAACCAATGCTAAGTAATCACATTATTACTACGTGATATACCCCTGCGATCTCATCCGTGGGATATGCATCTTCATGATGCATACGTATTCGTGGTAAGAAAATTAATAATATTTTGTTGTTCGTTCCTTAGAGAAAATTCCTTATTATAAATATGTTTGATCAGGTGGTATACCCGTTTGTTAAAGAAATTAGAAAGAAATAAAGGAAAAGGAAAGAAAGAAGAGAGAAGGGGAACAGTGGGTCGGTCGGACAGACGAGTCCAAGTTGGCTCAGCGGAGCGCGCCTGTGTGTCGATATAAGACAAGGGCGGGGTGCTGCCCAAGCCTAGTGAAGCTGCTTAGCCCATGCTGCCGCTGCCGTCAAGACGCACGGGCTGCCACGTGATGCCGTGTCCTTAGCCATCGTTGTCGCGGCACCGTGCTGTCGCTAAGACTCGCTTTGGGAGTTTTGGGATATCTCCATCCTGTTTCATAACTTTGTCATGGTATAAATATTGTGTTATTGCTTAAGATTTCCATAGGGTGCAAGAACACCGATTTTGGATGAGGATGTAAATGTTATGGTTTCGGGAGCACCGTTGTCCTCAATTTCGCTCGCTGGTGAGCTATGTTATTTGCCTTATTACTTATAGTAGATGGTCAAATTAAATTATGGTCAAGTAGTAAGGTTTGCTACTTTTTATGTTGTAGAAAAATAGATATAAAATTGATAAGTCTTCTGATCAGTAGTGCATCAGATTAACATTTAGGTTAAAACGAGGGCTTAGACAACTTAATCGTGCAATTTGCATAACTAAGGAAGTGTCGAAAATTTTATGTAGACTCTAGAACTCCTATAGTTTGCTATGTTTGGATTCTAGAACTATAAGTTATGGCTATTTGATCATCGGGATGATGGGTAGGTTGTCCGGTGAAGAGGTGTTAACTATGTCGGGTTTGCGGTAGGAGCGATGTTGATTTGCTTTATGCTCTTGTTCTCATTGTGGTATGTTTTGAGGTGAGTATTGGCTCTGTCAGTGGAGTGTTAATTTGGGTTCGGTGCCACCTTCGCATCGTTCCGATTTCCGTGACTAAAAGGCAAGTGTATGGTAGAACGGTAGACATTGGTTTGTGTGTCATTTGTCTTTATTGGTTAATTTGTCATGATATATTTATATTTTTATGCATGCTTATTATGATGTCTCGATGATGACATGACAATGATAATATGACCATAATGATGATATGATAATGATGATGATTACGAATGGCAACGGGGTGGGAAGCTCCAAGGGTTCCTCCTCTACCCTGCCCTGAACCCCGCTAGCCAACTCCCCGCCCCGCCCCATTATGCCTGCAGCCCGCCTCGCCCCATTATGCCTCATCAAGCAAGATATCCCCCCTGCCGACCCACGGGGCTACAAATTTGCAATTCGGCAAGGCCAAAAGTTCATACAAGAATTGCAAAAGTTTAAAATCCTAGATAATCAACCATACATTACTTAAAGATAGGAGTATAAATATGATATAAAAGTTCATCTCAAAGCACAAATATAAGGTCTTAAAAGTACAAATATGATCCACATTTGAGAAACACTGCACATATCAGGTCCCTATGGGGTGAGATTGCCCCCCAGCCCCATCCTGGCACAGTAACAGGTCCCTGGCCCTGCAAACCCACGGGGGAGAACACCCCCTGCCCCTGCCTCCCATGGGGAATTTTCTCAGAGGGCCCCACCCTTACTAGGAAATCGCCACCCTAATTGTTGGATCGAAAAGGCGACTAGAGGGGTGAATAAGCGCACTTACTTTTTTCACAAAGATCGGATTCAACACGAATATCACTCCAAAGAGCTATGGAAGCTATGAAGATCAATCTACAAGTACGGAAGACTTGTATTGAATCCAAATCAAAACCCCAAAGCAAAAGACCAAATGAGCTCAAACCCTAATGGGCGGTCGACCAGCAGTAGCGCTGGGTCGACAGTGGATGGTCTCGACCGGCAAAAGCGCTGTCGACCGGCTCATGGTCTGACCGACGCCCGATCGACTGATTTAAAAAAAAGGATTCAAATTTCGACTTCAAGATCACAATTTGACCTAACTTTTGATCTACACGCTCAAACTCCACGAAACTTGAGACACACTTTCTAAGATATTAGGAACATATTCCAATCAATAATCATGTAGATCCATGCCAAAGTTCCTATCTTTTTCAGATTGAACGAAGGTGGCTCCAAAACCGAGTCAACATAGAAATATGATCTAGAGACTTGCTCGTGGGTGAATGATGATCAAGATGATCCTAGATGGGTTCTCACATGTCACCGTAAGTTAGATCAAGGCAAGAAACCAAGTAAAAACTCGTGGATTAAAGAAAGACTCAAAATCACCAATAGAGAGAAGGAAAGCAAAAAGACACATCTTTGAGAAACTTTCCTTGGATTGATTTGATATGGTATTGGTTTACAGCCACTCCATCAATGAAGGACAAAGACTCAATATATGAGCACGAAATTAAATCTGTGATGGCGTTTTGAACCGTCTCGAAGGCCTTTTTCAGAGTAGTGAAAGGAATATACGATGGAAAGAGCGCCCAACTAACACACAGATGGATTTTTCTGCGACGCTACAACACGATAATCCTATATCATACTTCATAATAACGCTCTCGAACCGACTATACCTATATATGTAATTCTATTTTTGCAAAGGCCGCCAAAGAAAAAGATGATGAGTTATGTGCAATCTACGCTTGCTATCATATGCACTAATCCTTAGAGCTAGGAAGAAGGATCCCGAGGTTTGTCAATATCGAAATAATTATTTCCTAATTATAAATTTAAATATATATAGCTTACCACTTTACTCTTGCTAGCGATGTGCCTTGGATTTACAATGTGATGGACTCGCTATGGAAGAGATCAAGGACATTCAAGGAAGCTCGCACCTTTATCAAGTCGAAATCATTAACGACAACGGAGAGTTTCACTCTGTCGACCCGAGCATCACCCCGCCGACACCTCTCAACGCAAACAATTGACTCAATTGTAATCCAGTTTGTAACTATAGCGACAATACTTGAACAAATGCGATCTTTTGTAATTTATTTTGAGTAATGATTACTTTGAGTTGTCAACAATTGATTATCTCTGATGAATCTGTTTTTGTGCATGCTTGTTTTCAGAGGGCATGGTTAGCAATTCCTGAGGCTAGTAAAAAAAACAGCAAAAATGTAGTCAAAAGTATGAACTATCACAGACGGTTTTTTGTTAAAGTCGTCTGGAAGGCATAGTATCACGACGGTTTCACTAAAAACCATCTCGTGATACGCGAATATCACAAACGGTTCTAAACAAAAACCGTCGTGATATTCGCGTATCACGCATTTTTTAGGAAACCGCTCTGATATACTAGCCTTCACAGACGGTAAAAAATCATCTCGTGATAGTGCGATCACGACGGTTTTGAACCGCTCAGTGATAACTACCGTTATCACAGCATCAACAATATAGACGGTTCAAACCGTCGTGATGACGATTCCAACCGTTTGTGATGTGGCTTGTAGTAGTGACATCCCCAACAATTCTCGCCCTAACGTGTAGCCCATTTTTTTGCTCTAAGGTAAGGTCCTTCAAGAATAGCATTACGATCGCAACGAGGCTCTGGGTCAATATTAATTCCGAATTCTAAAGTGTCATGGAAGTTCGTGAAAGAATGTTGTTGTTTTTCGTTGGAAAACCGTACCCCTAGCTCGGTCATCCTTCCAGGAAGGGGGCAAGCTTGGGGGCGCCACACCCTTCTGTCATTGTTAGTGAAACCAAAAATCAAGCTTTATGAAAGGAAATACGTCGAAACTCATTGCCCAAGGGTAGAGAAAGACCGTTTCCACATCAAAAAACATCAAAAACTAGTGCAAACATGTAATCCCAATAATTCCTTTGAATATAGACAACTATTATTTCTCATTCACAAATCCATCCTTATCTATGCTGCTCACTCGGTTTGGTCCTACTTTTTGTTGTTACGAAAAGGAGGGGAAGTCAGTGCCAACTGCCAAATGCATGGCAATCTTTAGTAGAGCTTATTTATTATTTCGCAACGACTTTTGTGCTAGTGCGCTCAATTCGTTACTTGTTCTTTCACCATCGTGGGTTATGGGATCCGTGCACATGAAAAACCTAGGATGTGGGTGTTACAACCCCACGGCCAGTCCAACAAAAAATCATGAAAAAATGAAACTGTCATTTGATGCGTGACAATACAAATGATTTTCACATTTACTTCCATATAAATATTACAATTTACCATCAATCCAAGGGCTGATCTTACTCTACTTGAGAGTTTACTGGGCACCGATTTGGACTTTACTGCTATGTCCTGTCAGACACGCCGCTGGTAAAAAGGATCCTATATTGTAGATGGGCACGGAATAGATGTTCTACACGCAAGTCACCGACCGCCAGCCAGCCTAGCCGAACGCACGACGCCGCAAACCTTGTCCAATGCCCAATAAGAATAGTCAGGACTAGGAACCCTCACGCGTTCTAAACGTAACACATATCGACAAGAATGCATGCTGTCTTTGACAAGAATTATAATATTATTTTTACTATCATACTATCACATGTGGTACTACTTTTTTATTCGGGTTAGGTTCCACGATCCGCACAAGCTCGCCAGTAAGTCGCAAAGGCGAGCATAGTAAGCGTGTTCCCTTTTTTCTTCCGGATCACATATAAGTTTAATTTTTTTCTTGGGCCACGATCCCACAACCCCCGCCGTAACTGGCAACGTATGGGAAAGTAATTATAATACCAAATCTAATGCCACATCATGTGACAACGGACTTTTGTATCTCGGTCCAAGAACCCACGATCTTCCTAGCATGAGATGTCACATCTGGCAGCAACAACTGTAACACACATGAAAGCGTGGGCTGGCGTGCCGCGTAGCCCAGCTTGTGACCCACACGTTTATTCTACGCTCAGGTGCTGAATAGCCCGATCTAAATGGTATAGATATTTATATGGGTATATACGTAGATATCACTAATAATTTTTTTCAATTAGTCGATACCGACTCAACGAAACTATATTACTTGCGTAGCCCGTACGGATGGGTGTGTTGTTGACAAGTGTGTACGAATTTTAGTACTTAAATACGTTTCTTACCTACTTATTTCAGCTTATGTAGCACAACAATCGCTACTAGTTAGCGGTTTCCATGTGAACGCACTGAAGCAGTACTATTGGCTGCCGCTCTCGTCTTTATCCACTACTAAAAATTATCCACCGAAGCCTAAAAATTCTAAAAACTAGAGACCATGCACTCCTTAATCCTTATCAACTTCGCCATTCGTCGTCGAATGGCGAAGTAGAATGACACTGGATGTTTACGGCCACAGGTGATCCGCACACCTACACTACCTTGTTGTTTGCTCGCCAATTAATATCTTCTCACATTTTCGTACCTGGATCAAGCAAAGACCTGCCATGGCGGAATCGCTGCTTCTTCCCTTGGTGTGCAGCGTGGCCCACAAAGCGTCGGACGGCCTCATCCGGAGCGTCACCCGCGGCATGCGGGCGTGGACGACAACCGTGACAAGCTGGAGCGCCAGCTGCTCGCCGTCCAGTCCATCCTGGCGGACGCTGAGAGCAAGAGCGCGTCCAACCCCGCCATCAACCGGTGGATGAAGGACCTAAGAGCGGCCGCCTACGATGCCGACGACGTCCTCGACAACTTCCGGTACGAGGCCCTGCGCCGCGAGGCCCAGCGGGCCCATGGCTTCATGCCACCCAAGGTACCGAGCTACCTCACTGTCCACAACCCATTTCTGTTTAAGATCACGATGAGCTGCAAGCTGAAGCGCGTGCTCGAGAGGATCAGCTCACTGGTGAAGGAGATGAACGAGTTCGGTCTCGTGGCACGCGCGGTGGCAGCGCCGATTGTTCATCCCCAAACGCACTCTGGACTTGATGACCCAATGGATGACATCTATGGGAGAAGTACTGCCAAGGAGGTGGTGGTGATGTTACTTTTAGATCAGAGCCAGAAGATGAACACAGAGGTACTGCCTATCGTCGGAATGGGTGGATTGGGCAAGACAACTCTCGCCAAGATGGTGTATAACGAAGGTAGGATCCAGAAACACTTTGAGTTGATGTTGTGGCTTTGTGTGTCAGACAAGTTCAATGTCAATGACCTTGTGAGATCCATAATTGAGCGAGCCACCAAGAAGAAATGTGAACTGCCAGACAGGATAGAGCTATTGCGTGGCTGTCTACAAGATGAGATTGGCCGGAAGAGGTATATGCTAATTCTCGACGATGTGTGGAACGAAGATGAGCAGAAGTGGGCGGAGCTAAGGCCACTGCTGTACTCTGTTGGTGGTTCGGGGAGCGTTGTAGTTGTCACAACTCGGAGCCAGAGGGTAGCATCCCTAATGGGCACACTTCCAACTCAAGATTTAGCTCATCTAAGTGAAGGTGATTCATGGGAGCTATTCCGGAGGAAAGCATTTAGCAAAAGAATGGAGCAACCAGAACTGGTCAGCATCGGCAAGCAAATCGTCGAGAGATGCGGGGGGCTGCCTCTTGCCTTGAAGGTAATGGGGGCCTTAATGTGCACAAAGCACCAGGTCCACGAGTGGAGCATTATTGCAGAAAGCAAGGGGTTGAGAGATGTTACAGGCACAGACGGAATAAAAGAAGTATTAAAATTGAGCTACGAACACTTATCCTCTGAAATGAAGCAATGCTTTGCGTTCTGTGCTATTTTCCCTGAAGACTATGAGATGGAGAAGGACATGCTGATCCAAATGTGGATGGCAAACGATTTCATTCAAAAAGACGGTGCAGTGGATTTGGAACATAAGGGTGAACTAATCTTCAACGAGCTTGCTTGGAGGTCCTTTTTTCAATATGTTCGAGAAGGATGGGCTTCTTACATGTACACATCAACCACACCAATTATATGCAAAATGCATGATCTGATGCATGATCTAGCAAAGGTTGTGACAGATGAATGTGCCACTACAAAAGAGTTAACTTCATCGAATTCATCAACAAAATATGTCCGTCATCTGATGTCCAATGTGGTTGTGGATGAAGAGAATTTCATATTTGAAGAAGTGCCATCTCTTCGAACTTTGTTATCATTGTCACGGTCAAAGAATATGAAAAACTTGAAATTCGACTCAATACGAGTGTTGCATTGTGCTGATGTTTCAATTCTCCACAGAAATCTTATAAATCCAAGGCACTTACAATACTTGGACTTTTCTCGGTCTGACATTGAGATACTACCAAATTCAATATGCGTGATGTATAATTTGCAGTCACTAAGACTCAATGGTTGTATGAAGCTTAAATCTTTACCAGAAAGTTTGGGATCTATGAGCAAGCTTAGGCATCTTTATCTAGTTGGGTGTGATAGTTTGGAATGCACACCACCCAATATTGGTCAACTGAAAACCTCCGGACATTGACCACATTTTTGTGGACAATAAAGATGGTTGCAGAATTGAAGAGCTTGAAAATCAGAATTGTCTCAGTGGCCGGTTGGGGCTATTCAATTTGATAAACGTAAGAAGTGGTTCAAATGCGAAAAAAGCCAACCTTCATGTGAAACAAAACATAGATGTTCTGGCACTGGCTTGGGGACGTCATGAAGACGATAGACCTCAAAATGTGGTTGGGAACAACAGGGACAAGGATGAGGAAGTGTTAGAGTCCCTTCGACCACATAGTAGGCTCAGAGAGTTGGGGGTATATGGATATAATGGCATTAAATTCTCATCGTGGATGGAAGACTTAAATATGTTTCAGTGTCTAAAAGAGCTTGATATACGCCATTGCTCAAGATGTAACCATGTACCCGTGCTATGGTTGTTGCCGTCCCTCCAACTTTTGGCATTGGAGTACATGGATAGCTTGACCACCCTATGCAGTTGCATCGACATGGAAGTTGAAGGACATAACAGTTCTTTGAAGGTTTTTCCAAAGCTAGAACGTATGTTTTTAACAGATCTACCAAACTTTGAGAGTTGGGCCAGAAACAAAGAGAATGAATCAATTTCCTCAATAATGTTCCCTAAGCTTTGCACTCTACGCATCGATAATTGCCCAATGCTTGTGAGTGTTCCGAAGATTCCAATTCTCGATGGTCTGAACATATTCCCATGTTGCAGTATCGCAATAAACTCACTTTCACATCTAACAACGATGTCTACACTTGTTTATGAGGGAAGCAACTCTGAATCTACTACCATGCAAATTGTACCATTTAGCTCTTGGCCATCTCTTTCGACACTAAGTCTTTGGAACGTGACAAACTTGACACCTCCCGAGGAGCAACAAAGCAGAATCCCTATGGAATCGCTTCGACAAGTATACCTCAGGAGTTGTGATTGTTTTTCACACCCAAGTTTTCAGAAAGGCCACTTGGGTTTTGGGAATACTTTGTCTTTGTAGAAGAATTGGAGATCAATGCATGTGATGGTCTTGTCGCTTGGCCAGAGGGTGAGCTCCGAGGTATGAATCGCCTCCGATCTCTACAGATTGCACATTGCAAGAACCTGGCAGGCTCATCATGTGAGGAAGTCATGTTGCCATTAAAGCTGGAGAAGTTAAAGATAGAAGATTGCCCTAGATTAGCTATGATTCCAGAGTTTTCAACATCTCTTGAGAACTTATGTATTAAGAGCTGCAATAGTTTGGTTGCGCTGCCCTCAAACCTTGGAAATCTTGCCATGTTAACGATGCTCTCTCTGTCTCACTGTGACGGATTGGCAGTGCTGCCTGATGGAATGGATGGCCTTGGCGCTCTTAAAGAATTGGAGATTTGTTCGTGCCCAGGGATAGAGACACTACCAGAGGGTCTTTTGGGACGGCTTGCAAACCTGAGAAGACTATCTGTCAGTGGCTGCCCTGAGTTGGAGAGACGGTGCAGAAGAGGAGGGGAATACTGGGAATATGTTTCTTCCATTCTAAATCGACATGTGGAGGTGGCCAAAGAAGGATCCATCGAAGAGCTTACACAGAGGTTCCTCCCATGCTGTAGAACTCTAAACTAAGGTGTGTATTTATCCTCTATTGTTTTTTTCGTTCTTGATCAGACATAACTTTATTCACAAATACCTAGCAAAATTCGTATTATAAAAGTTAAGCAAGGATGGGGAAGATTCCACATTCTAGCTTGTACACTGTAGATTTTACAAGTCTGAAACAATGTAGTTCAATGGTTTCTTTAATGGAATCTATTATATTATTAAAGTGATAGAAAAAGAAGCCATCACGTTCGCTCTTAAGGGTTAGAAATTCACACGTTAATCGGTGAAAAAAGATAAACATCCACACCGTTGATTATGGTGGGTCCAAATTATAACGATCTAAAATAAAGGAAAGAGTCTATGCCAGGTACAATATATGAATAAGAGTCCACCTCAAGTATAACTTAAAAATAACTGAAATTCAAAATAAAAAATAAAATAAAATTAGCAACTTAATTTTACTTAATTTCTAAGTAAAATCACTAGATAAACATAATTCGAAATAAAAATAAAAAATTAGTAATTGGATTAGTACACAAATTTCAACAAAAAATAACTCGAATTGAATAAAAAACAAAATAAAAATAGCAAATTGATTTTGATATGAATCCTAAGTAAAATTCCTAAAAATATATGTAATTCAAAATAATTTTTTGATTAGTATACTAATTCCAACAAAAATACCTAGATTTCGAAAATAAAAATAAAATAAGAAATTTGATTTCAATACTTAATTCCAAAATAAAACCCTAATAATCTGTAATTCAGAATAATTTTTTAAAAAATAGCAGTTGGATTAGTATACTAATTCCAACAAACAAATAATAGAAATTTGGGTTAAAAATAAAAATAAAATTTGCAATTTGATTTCCATATGAATTCCAAAGTAAATTATTTAAATAACTAAAATTTGGAAAAATAAAATAAAATAACATTATCAATTTGATTTACATATGAATTCCTAAGTAAAATCCTAAATAAATATAAATATAAATTAAACAAAAATCGCAATTGGATTGTTGTACTAATTTCAACAAAAAATAATCGCTATTTGGAATAAAAATAAATTAAAATTGGCAATTTGATTTTGATGTGAATTCCAAATTAAAATCCATAAATAAATTTAATTCACCATAAAAACTAAATAAAAATTAACAATTGGATTAGTATATGAATTCCAACAAAAATAACTTTAATTAGGGACAAAAATAAATGAAAATTTGAAATTCTATTTCCATACTAATTCCAAAGTAAAATCCCTGAATAACTAATATTTCAATAAATTAAATATAAGTTATAATAAGTATACCAGGAATGGTGTCAGATGAGACCACAAAAGAGTGCAATGATGTCAATCTGTCCTACACGAAGACATTGATCCACAAGGAAACGAAGAGCCGCGACATCGATGATGAAGATAAGAACAATTCCATCTGCTCACCTTAGCCAGAGGGTGAGCTCCGAGGTATGAATCATCTCCGATCTCTACAGATTGCACATTGCAAGAACCTGGCAGGCTCATCATGTGAGGAAGTCATGTTGCCATTAAAGCTGGAGAAGTTAGAGATAAGAGATTGCCCTAAATTAGTTATGATTCCAGAGTTGTTAACATCTCTTGAGAACTTATTTATTAAGAGCTGCAATAGTTTGGTTGCGCTACCCTCAAATCTTGGAAATCTTGCCATGTTAATGATGCTCTCTGTCTCACTGTGACGGATTGGCAGTGCTGCCTGATGGAATGGATGGCCTTGGCGCTCTTAAAGAATTGGAGATTTGTTCGTGCCCAGGGATAGACACACTACCGGAGGGTCTTTTGGGACGGCTTGCAAACCTGAGAAGACTATCTGTCATTGGCTGCCCTGAGTTGGAGAGACGGTGCAGAACAGGAGGGAATACTGGGAATATGTTTCTTCCATTCCAAATCGACATGTGGAGGTGGCCAAAGATGGATCCATCAAAGAGCTTACACAGAGGTTCCTTCCATGCTGTAGAACTCTAAGCTAAGGTGTGTACTTATCTTCTATTGTTTCTTTTCGTTCTTGACCAGACATAACATTATTCACAAATACCTAGCAAAATTCGTATTATAAAAGTTAATCAAGGATGGGGAAGATTACACATTCTAGCTTGTACACTGTAGATTTTACAAGTCTGAAACAATGTAGTTCAATGGTTTCTTCAATGGAATTTGTTATAATACAAAATGAACTCAGATTATGCCCTGATATTTTTTTTTTTGGGAAAACAAATATGTGCTTTACAAATTCCGTACATCAATGTAAAGAAAGAAATCAGATACGTGCTAACCAATGCTAAGAAATCACATTATTACTACCTGATATACCCCAGCGATCTCATCCGTGGGATATGCATCTTCATGACGCATACGTACTCGTGGTAAGAAAATTAATAATATTTTGTTCTTTGACCTCTGTTCCTTAGAGAAAATTCCTTATTATAAATATGACAGATCAGGTGATAATACCCCGTTTGTTAAAGAAATTAGATAGAAATAAAGGGAAAAGGAAAGAAAGAAGAAAGAAGGGGAAGAGTGGGCTGGGCCGGATGAGTCCAAGTTGGCCTCAGCGTGCGTGCCCCGTGCTTTGTCACAGGTAGGGGTGATAATGGGCTAAAACCCAACCCAAACCCACCCCAACCCACTTTTATGTAGCATATCAACCCAACCCAAACCAACCCACTACTCCACCTCTAAAACCCAACCCAACCTAACTCAACCCAACCCAACCCAATTCTCTCAATACGGGTTCAACCTGTTTTCAACCCAAATTCCAAGATTCAGATCCAAGCAGTAAACCATTGCTGGCTCTATCTCCTACTTCTTTTGCAGCGTGTCAGGATTCAGATCCTTTTCTTCTCGTCTGGACTTCCGGAGTACTACAATATTTATGCCTATTGTTCGTGAAAACTGTACAGCTACAATGGAGAATATTAAAAGAAAAGGATAATCAAAATGGGAAATATCGTATGGATGGGTGGTGAAAGTGTTGCCATCACCTTCATGCGTATTGAAATAGAGATCGAACCAGTACGTGCTCACCACACGAAATAGGGTATTGTTTTTATTTTGCTGAATGAACGGTTCAGAATGAATTTCCTCCTAAAAAAAGCAAATTATTCTCCATCTTGGCCATTTAATTTTCCATCCTTCCCGACCTGGATCTAGAAATCCACTATGCAAACATAATTCCTGAGAAAAAACCGATCTAATGTTTTTTTTGAAACGGGAACCGATCTAATGTTAGCACTTGAAATTTCTGTTCTAGCGTAGAACACGTCAGGATGGAATCAAACTATTTCTTCTCCACATACTAGCAACCCGAGTGCCCACCCGCACCAACCTATTGTACAAAACCCACGGGTTGAACCCATTCGAACCCAAAATTTTAAACCCACGCCAACCCAAATTTCAACCTGCTTTTTACTTAAAACCCAACCCAACCCAACCCGTTAATTACCTCAACCTGCTTCACCCACCCAAAACCAACCCAAATGAAAACCCAACCCATTCAACCCATTCAACCCAACCCATTATCACCCTTAGTCACAGGGGTGCTGCCCAAGCCCTAGTCAAGCCACCTAGCCCCTACCGCCACCATGCCACGCCGGGCTACCACGCCGATGTCATACCCTAGCCAATGTTGTCGCATACAAGTCGCCGAGCCTTGTGATGGAGTTTTGGGGTATCTATATTCGCTTGATAACTTTTTCATGGTATGAATATTGTAGGTTATTGTTTAAGATTTTCATAGAGTGCAAGAACACCGATGTTGGATGAGGATGTAAATGTTATGGTTTTGGGAGCACTATTATCCAGAATTTTACCGCCGCTATGAGTCGTGTTGTTTGCCTTATTACTTATAGTAGATGGTCCAATTAAATTATGGTCAAGTAGCAAGGTTTGCTACTTTTATGTTGTAGGAAAATAGATATAAAATTGATAAGACTGCTAATCGGTGGTGCATCTGATTGGCATTTTAGGTTAAAATGAGGGCTTAGACAACTTAATCGCATAATTTTCATAACTAAGGAAGTGTTGAAAATTTTATGTACACTCTAGAACTCCTATGGTTTGCTATGTTTGGATTCTAGAATTATAAGTTAGGATGCTTATTTTGAAATTCAAAGATGCCACTTCAAAGCTTGGAACATCCTACAAATGCCACTAGTATACGATTCTATCAAGATTGGACCAAATTGCCCCTACATTCTCCTTCCTCGCCTCCTCACGCCTTCTTTATCAAATTTTAGAGCTCCACACGCGACGCCATATCTCCCCTCGCCTCTTTCTCCCTCAGTATGCCGCCCCACCGTCACTGCCTCCTCGCCGCTAGCCCGCCGCCTTGGCTTCGGCCATCTCCCGAGGATGGCGGCGAGACCTCTTCGCACCATCCTCCAAGTCCGACGGCTTCCGCAATTTCAACGAGGGCGACTGTCAAGTTCGTCATCACCCAGCGATGACAACCAGACCAAGGTCGTTGACGCCACCACCCCGACGGCCGCTTCACTCACGGCTCCGCCCAAATGAGGCGATCGTGGAGGTGTTCACGACGGCGGAGCGACCATGCTACTGGCGGCACGAGAGTGGCGGAGGCGTGGGTGCTACAAGTGTGGCGAGGAGGCCCACATGGCTAGGGACTGCACCTGCATGGCGGTGGCGGTGTGTTGCTCGTGTGAAGAAGAAGAAGATGCCTTAAGAAGAAGCGATATGGATGGCCATCGCCTATTCCCGACCAAATCACCTCGGATCCGCCCAAGCTGCCGCCGCGGTTTCCACCGGTCGCCGGTCGCGGCGCTGAAGAAGCGGAGGCGGCGAGTCCAACCGAGCTCAAAACCACCATTGCCGAGCTAGGCCGCCGCCACGATCGTGATCGCCGCCTCCTGGCCGCCACATCGCCGCCGGCCTCGCTTTCCACTCGCCACGCTACATCGCCGCCAGAATCGGTCACCGCACCCAAGTTATTTGTTTGTGTGTGTTCGAGAGACGACCATGGATGGCATCCGGTCACCGCTCGATGGTGACATGGGAATCAAGAAGACGGGGGCAATAATATCAATATTTGTGAAATATGTAGATCGGTGGCATTTCCATGAGAAAAAGATGTTTGCCGTGGCATCTTTCGAATTTCGAAATAAGTGGTGGCATTTCTCTGATACGGCCACTTAGCAATGGTATATATCGAAATTTCCCTATAAGTTATGGATATTTGATCATCGGGATGACGGATGGTTGTATGGTAAAGAGGTGTTAACTATGTTGGGTTTGCGCATAGGAGTGATGTTGATTTGCTTTATGCTCTTGTACTGTTGTGGTATGTTTTTGGAAGAGTATTGGCTCATGTCAGTGAGTGTTGATTTGGGTTCGTGTCGCCTTCAAGATCATTCCGATTTTCATGACTAAAAAGCAAGTGTATGGTAGAGCGGTGGACATCGGTTTATGTGTCACTTGTCTTTATTTGTTAATTTGCTATGATATATTTCTATTAATAATGATATGATAATGATGATGATTACGGATGGCAACGAGGCGGGAGCTCCAGGGTTCCTCCGCCACCCCGCCTCAACCCCACTAGCCAACTCCCGCCCGCCCCATTATGCCTACCAAGGCAACCCCCTCAACCCTGATCCCCATGGGGGGCTACAAATTTGAAATTCAGTAAGGCCAAAATTTGAAATCCCATATAATCAACCAAACATAATACATTACTTAAAGATAGGAGTATAAATATATGATATGAAAGTTCATCTCAAAGCACAAATATAAGGTCTTAAAAGTACAAATATGATCCAAATTGAAGAAACACTGCACATATCGGGTCCCCACAAACCCCCGCAGGGTGAGATTGCCTCTCAGCCCCGCCTTGGCACAGTAACGGGCCCCCGGCCCTGCAAACCCACGGGGGAGAACACCCCCTACCCCTGCCTCCCATGGGGAATTTCCCCAGAGGCCCCCACCCCCACGGGGGAAATTGTCACCTCTAATGATGATATGGTAATGATGGTAATACGATGATAATAGATCATAATTAATGGATAATGGAATAAAGTGTATTTTTACATCATGGTGTAATCATGTCATGAGAGTTGGAGAGATCCCAGTTCCGTGGAGGACGGGCTGATGAATGAGTGGACACTGATGAGTGTTCACTTATACTACACTGGTATGAGACATGAGATGAGCAAATGAGCATGTAAAGTATAATTGCATCGCACTAATGAAAAGATAATAACGATATTAGAATACATGAATTAGCTTCTTGTGTGTATGTTTACTGTTATATTATGTACTTATTGGGTCTTGGACTTACTTTTGCTTTGTTGTTATTTTAGGTGGACGTTCAAGACGACATGTATAGGATGAGAGTAGCACTTACACATCACATGTTATCAAACATGAAGTTATTATTATTTAGTTGTTGCATTCATCTTAAGTTTGTTTAGTGAACATTGGTTTCATTATCTTAATTATGTGGATCATGAGTGGTATTAGATTGCATAGTAATGATGATTTATGATTATGCTATAGTAATGACTTATTCATTAGTATTGTTGCTAATCAATGTTCTCGGGCGTATGATTCCAAACGTTCTCGGGCACGTGGCAATGAGTGTTCTTGGGCGCGACATCCCAAGTTGTATGAACATTTATCTTTAATACATTTATCTTGCTATATTTGTTGTAGGATAACCCGTTGTGAGTTTGTACTCATGCATAGATTGCTGTAATTATAAGTAATTATGATTTAAATTTACAGTGAAAAATATCTGGATAACATGCTAGGCTCAGCTGGAGTGTTATGCATGCTTGGACCAAGCTTAATTTATTATCATAATCGCCCTGTACGCTTCTCTTCCGATTCAATTTCTTTTTTCAAACAAGAAATTGTGATTGCCGCATTGGAATAGGAAGACTCTAGCGGATGTCGGTGTAAGGAGCATCTATGCTAAACTTTGAACACCATATTTGACTATGAAAGTCTTAACTTTGATTTACCTAGAATGAATTAATTTGATGATCACTATCTGATTTTACCTTGAAAGTTTCCTGGTTTAAGATATGGTAGATCAACATTGCAAGGATCATGAAGATCAATGACTATTCATGAGGAATAAATGGTCCAGAAGATGATATGATCACTCTCTTTCCCCTGGTGAGTTTTAATAGAAGGTTTGTCATATGAAGGTCTCTAACAAGACAATAAGTGTAATGCAACCTGCGTATGTGATGTGATGTACTCTTTTCTATTTTTTCCCGACTGGGTATGGTGCATGTCCGTGTTACAAGATTTTCCCAAGGGAGAGTGTTCGAAACCGATCATCTTAGATTTCCTACCAACCCTACGCTGTGTTTATTGTCCACAAGGACAAGTGATCTGATACCAAATCCGCGAACTCTAGATTATAAATATATTAGGGTATGTACAATGGTATAGACAGTTGTTGTCTATAGCAACTCTCTATGTTACCTGTAGACAGCGCTAAAGATTGCTCATACAATGAGTTGTGGTGATACAGTCGGCTACAAGATTGTAGACAACACACAATCTTTTAATGTTTTTTTTGGTTCTGGTGCTACAGTAAATTTATTATACATGACCTTATGTACCGAGAAATCATTGTTGTTTGATTGCATGGATCCCTAGACGACACTTTATGCCATCCGTGCCGAGCTTTAACCCGAATCGATGCCCACTCGAGCTAGGAAAATCTCTGACCTGATCTGTGCTTACCACGGACGACGTTAGGGCCTTGGGGCATTCCACGTTTTAAAATGACTCCCAAATACGAGGCCTCTGCTCTCCTTTGGGCCGGCCCACTAACCAGTGATGAAGGCTTGCATAGTGTATTCTACAGTTCCACCGCAGCTCTTTTCCACGACCGGCATTTTGGTCTCCAATGAATAATGGCCGGATCTTAAACTCTTAATCCAATGACTTGGCAAAAAAATGTGCTGAACTTTGAGAGTAGGAAAACGTGAGCTCATGCCACGGAACAAAGACCTTGAGAGGAAGGGAAATTAAAGACTATAGAATAGATATGACCGGCCAAGTCATGGGCTAAACAGAAAATGGGCTTAAATGTGTATATTTCTATGGCCACCTAACGTACCATAGGGAGGGCTAGGGGTGGAAATGGATCGAATACTTAATTGATTAGTGTCCTTACCACGTTCAGATTCGTATTTTTTAAAAACAAATACTAATACAAATTCAATATATCGAATATGAATACTTAATCGAATGTTGTAACAAATACTAATCGAATATTGTAACAAATATGAATCGAATGTTGCAACAAATACTGAATTCAATCAAATATATATTCAATTCGCCAGATCTGGATATCCTCATAACTTATGTAAAGTTTTATGTATGATAGATGCGACATATCCTCCTTGCCCATATATTACACGAAGCCATTAGTATCTTCATTTCCAAATATATGAGACAATGCACCTCCGATGTCATCGGTTTGTTGATGTCATTGGTCAGCGTGGTGTCCTTCCTGATGTTGTTGCGGTCGTAGGAACAACAACTTGCTAAAACGACCAAGAAGAAGCACATGATCATCAGGCGTTTTGATGATGCCTCTGTGGCACCTCGAGCAGTCGCTTCAGATCGCGAGCTCGGCGGTGCCTACGACTAGCAACACCATCGATGTGTCCCTACCATCGTACGGGAGCCCGAGAACGCACTTCACGACATGGGAGCATGATTGATGCTCCTGTCCCCACCGACACGTAACACCGTATCGGTGGGGTCTATCCTGTCCATCAGGAAGTAGAGGAGGTCCTTCTCTCAAGATCCTCGAGGTTGACCTTGAGGAGATCATCGAAACCGGCTTCAAAACCTCGTTTAAGCGCTCTAGTGTTAGCTTGCCTGCTCTAGTGTTAGCTTGCCAATGGTCTCGACGACAAGGGTAGGGCGCGACTTGACGGTGGTCGGTACGGACCTCGCTTCTCTCCGCTGCAACTTGCTTAAATCGGAGAACGGACGTCAAATAAGCATTGACTTTACTGGTCACTACTATCATGTTTTACTGTTGCAGTGAAGCAAGAGTTACTGGAACCTTACTCTGGATTTTCTAGCTATGAAATACATCACGTACCAGGACGGTCTCCGTTGCGGGCTCTGCGGAGGTCATCAAAGAATCATCGTCCTCGGATTCGACAGGCTTCCTCTTCTTGCCTGCCAGTTTTTTCTGATAAATACCTACACGTGGATGCGCGACCATCACCTCTGAGATTTGTGCTTGGGCAGACTGCTTCTGCTTCTGCTTCTGCTGGTCATGCATCAGGCTAGCTACACTAGAAGTTACCTACTAGCTAGCTCTAGAAGTAAAAATGCACTCGAATAGATTAAAAATGATTGCTTTTGGAGTTTATTTGTTCAAAGATTTTTTAGTTTATTCGGTGTTTAGCTTGAAATCAAAGTATAATCTAAAACATCAAATCTAAATTCAAATCTCAGGATTTATTCTCCTCCAATCTATTGGACTTAAGCCCACCCATCCTCGGCCCGTTTTTGCTCATTTTTTCTTTTGTGGCCCAAGTTGGCCCAGCCGCTGTCCTGCTTCTTCTGGTCTGGTGCTGTACTCGTTGCCTCTGCAG